>CM075483.1:17290000-18490000 GCA_037950665.1 Hypophthalmichthys nobilis | reverse complement strand
AAACAGGCAAAAAATAGGCATTGACAAATTGGCTGAAACTGACCCAAACTGATTCTCAGCATAAATACAAACAATAAGTTAAAGGGTTAGTTCACCCCAAAATTAAAATTCTGTCATTAATTACTCACCCTCATGTCGTTCCACACCCATAAGGCTTTTGTTCATCTTCCGAACACAAATGAAGATCTTTTAGATGACCGAATGCTGTCAGATTTTCGTCCATTGACTGCCTTTGTAACTACCACTTTGACGCTTCAAAAACTTCGAGGTCGGAAAAATAATCCATATGAATCGAGCGGTTTAGTCCAAATTTCTGAAGAGAATCGATCACTTGTTATGATGAAAAGATTTAATTTAAGCTTTTACTTGCATGTAAACACTGATCAGCGAACATAAGCAGAAGCTCAACATAACTTGAATAACGCACAAGAACAAACCTCTTCCGGAAGCTCAAACGTGCTGCGTAACCAATGAGGTTCATTCTCGTGTTATGCAGCATGTTTGAGCTTCCGGAAGAGGTTTGTTCTTGCGCGTGAAGCAGGTTTGGTTGAGCTTCTGCTTATATGTTCTCTGATCAATGTTTACGTGCAAGTAAAAGCCTAAATTAAATCTTTTTATCATAAGCAATCGATTCTCTTCAGAAAATTTGAACTAAACCGCTCGATTCATATGAATTAGTTTTCCGATCTCTTTATGAAGTTTTTGAAGCGTCAAAGTGGTAGTTACAAAGGCAGTTAATGGAATTTTTGCTCACAGAATTCTGTCAGCAAAAATATTTTCATTTGTGTTATGAAGACGAATGAAGGTCTGAGAATGTTTTACTTATTGATTTGTTTCTTTAATAACAATGGTGGAAGCCAATGTATGCATCCTACAAAGCTTGAATTTCCTGCAGATTAAAAATATGCATTTGTGTTCTGATAAACAAAGTCATATACACCTTGGGTGGCATCAGGGTAAGTAAATACTGAGAATATTTATTTTTGAAACCATACTGCAAAAAAAAAAAACAATGAAAAAACAATGTCAAAGAGAAAAGTGTAAATTGTACAGTACAATGAGAGAAACTGTGAATTAACCTTAAGAAAAGATTACATTACACCAACTCACACCAACCGCTGCGTAATATCATTGCGCCTGCTGCACCCATGGTACGCCAGCAAAGTTCCTTGATTATTATGCCGGAATGAGAGTGTAGTTCTTAGCCATATCGGCCTAGAAAATCGCAACTTTTTAATTTCCGTCGGTCTTAGTACACAATGTAACTACAGAAGAGTCAAGTTTTAAATAGGAAAAATATCAAAACTCTTTGGTCATTTTTAAACGAGATGCTAACGGTCTAATCCGATTCAATGAATTATGCTAAGCTATGCTAAAAGTGGTACCGCCAGACCCGGAGATGGGCTGAATGGATTCAAAAACGGTAAAACTCAACTGTTTAACTCTAGGGGAGTTTGAAAATGAGCCTATTTTCAAAAAAAGTGGAGTGTTCCTTTAAGGCAGTAATTTGTAAGCACACAGCACAAGACACTGATATATGTGAAAATTCAAACAAGACTTTATTGAACTACTCTAATACACACAAACTAATCTAACGAAAAATGCACACACACACACATTCATACAGTTACAGAGAAATTGTGAGATTGTTACGGAAGGTGAATGGAGTCCCAATTCTTTAGCTTTAAACACAAATTTAATTTAGCTTTAAATTAACTTTCGTAGTTCAAATGTCGTACATTTTACACAAAATGTACCACAATGTACCACAGTATTTTGCATCAAAATACTGGAAGTCATTCATCCATCACACAGATACCAAATAGGCTATACTTTCTATAATTGAGTTGGACTTTCCTAAGAATTTACCTGTTATCAAGATTTAAAAACACAGAAAGAACTCCACAGGTTATATAAAAACACACATAATACATATATGTTTAAGGCTACTTCTGGTGATTAGTTCATATCTTGGGCAGCAATTTTGAGGTTGTTTCTGTTTAAAACATAAAGAGTGAATTCATTATCTGCCAGGGGCATTCTGGAATACCCTTTGAAATGCGAAGCTGGGCAGAGAGAGAGTGTCCTGGAGATCGTTTCTGTGGGGCCTGCTGTGATTTGCACTTTGAGAGGTGTCCGCAAGTCTGAGTTTCCTGATAAAGATTGTGGATTTACACCTTAGTCAAAAAGGTGTTGCTTGGCCATCTGGTCTGAGAAGTTTGTGAGGCAAAAGGGGGGTCCCTTTGTTGATTGGCTCTGTTATTACAGTCAATGGTCTCCAAATAGCAGCCATGGGAGAGAGCCGTCTCCGGTCAGCCATTTTAGTTCCATGGTTCGACTTTATGGTTCACGAATGGCTCGGTGGGGGTTGACTCCTTGATCTTTGGGAATGTGGTACCGTGTTCATGGATAATCCTACAATATTTGTTGAACAGTAACAGTTAGTCCCAGTCCTCGAATCTGACTGGATGAGAGGCTTTCTAAGACTGCTGATATTCCACCAGTATCAGCAGCATTGCATTGCTTGATAGGCTGCCAGTCAGTGCAGGTTACGTTATGCCACTAGGTCATGGCAAGGGACTGTCTTTGAGTGAGTCATAAAACTGTTCATTCAATTAATACGTTCAAAAACAATGATTAATTGGTTAATTTATACTGTCTTTTGATTAACCCTCATGCACGGTTGATCATCTATTTTAATTTTTTCCCCCGCTTTTTGTATTGTTGCCTCTGTGTGTATGTCAGTTATCCCTGTATGAAGGAAGTCTTGCGGGTTTCCCTAATTCACCGTGTGTTCTGGTTGTCATGTGACCATAACTCGGACGTTTTTACTATATAGGTAACCAGCTTAGCGGCGTTTTGCAGCGTCTGTGTTCACTCCGCTCACTTTTTCCCGGGTTACAGCGTGTTTGTGGATTATTTACTGATTTGTTACTGGAATATACTGCCGCCTCACTTGTGGAGTTTTTCTGTGTTTTTTTTTTTTTTTTTTTTTTTTTTTTGGACTTTGGATTGCTCTACAGTGAGGATTTTAACAGTTTTGGTTGCTGCATTGGATTTGCTCTCGGACATTCATTCATGGACATTTCCCGGTGAGACTGATTCAACGTTGTATGTAATTTATTTGGACTTGAGGAACTTTCACCCTCCCATTCACTTGTTTTTCCATTTTTACTGGCTGTGTTGTGCTTAAAGATTTGTCTAATTGTGTAATACAATTTGAGTGTCAGTCTTTTTTTCTTTCTTTTCTTTTCTGGTGTGGAATGAGCGTTACCCTCCAATTATTGGTGTATGGGTTTTTGAATAAATGACTGTTTCTAACTGTTGCTTTTGTCTTCGGCAACAGCCGCTTGCACCACCTGCTGGTGAGTCGACTAACAGCAGATGGAGATATGCATGACACTTTACTGCTTTTCCTGCAGTTCACAGTCTCCTGTGAAATTTGAACCACTGAATTTGTAGAAGCGAATTTGTAAAGCGAAATGAGGACCGAAAATTGCCTGTCAAATATTATAGGTTGTATTTTTAAACAGAATTAATATCTTGGAAATGAAATCTAAAAGGTGAATATAAATGATTGAATTTGTGTGTGAAATGTTTTAAATTGAAATATTCACAGCTTAAATATAAGACCATGTTGAATTTCAGCCAATAAAAATGCAAGCCCTAAAAATACAATGCATTAAAATGCAAGCACAGTTAATGCAATGCAGAGTTTTCAATTAGTGCAATTCAACAAGCTTTTTTGTTTCAAATACAATTGGTGTTCATTTTCTCAAAGAACTCAATTTGGCACTCATTCTCTGTTTTCTCTGCTGAGTGCATATCCAAAGTGTGCACACAAAAAGCTGCCTCTTACACAGTGCACAAATGCTTAACTGAATTTTCTTTTGCATCTTCTTGCACCTGAATGGACAATAACACAAAAATTGTCAAAATATACTTATAAACAGAGACAGTTTTATCTTTAGAAATGCACCGATTGCAATTTTCTTGGCTGATTCTGATTTGTTTTTTGTTTTTTTTGTTAGTGTGATCTGCCGATTTCCGATTTTCTTTCTAAGAACTATAATACAAAAATCTATTTTTCTTCAACGCAAAGTTTTATTTTCGTTAAAAAAAAAAAAAAAAAAAGTAAAAAGTCAGTAATAAAATAAGAACAAATAAAAAATTGCAAACAACAGCACAAATAAATGCAATAGAATAAAGAGAGCTTTGAAACTAAGTTTTTCAGGTTAAGTAGGTTTTTATTCAGGTAAGAAATACTACAGAAATTAAAGTAATCAAATGTAAAATAGCACATCCAGTATTATTTTACATGTTTACATTAATTTCTATAGTCTTTATTATTAAATACAGATTCATTCTTACCATTAAAGTTATAAAACGTATTCAGTCAAGAGCAGAAAGTGATTTTTGTCTTTTGTTCTTTGATTAATATGACAGACAGCAGCAGTAATATTGGACTGCTGTCCCTTTAAGAGTTTATGAACGGACCCAATACTGTTGCACAACATGACTTCTCTTTCTCAACTATAACGATCCCAAACTGACTGTGTTTATCTGAACGATAAGCAATTCGGGCATTTTGACATAATTTTGAATGTATTTGACCGTTTAAGCGCAGTAAGCCCTCATTTTGGTACTTGTGACTCTGTTTGACTTCTGACTCTGTTTGAGACTGAGCGTGGCTTGTCCACTCCACCTATAGAGACAGAGCGACACGCGTCATAATCTGAAAACCACGCCCACCGGGGGGGAAAACAATCAAACGGTCCCCATTGACTGCATTACGTGAGGCTGCCTCCTTGTAATTTCTGGCTTATAACAAAAAATAGAACAATGTCTAAAAGCTGCTATGTGACAAGGTGTACAGCAAACAAGCTAAAAAAACCCAGAAGTAAGTTTTTATAAGCTGTTGACCTCAAAAAATGAATGTTTAAGGACACAAAAGTGGATACGGGCAGTGAGACAGAGCGCAACAGGTCATATTACTATAAGAACTACATTGGCGGGGAACGTATTCGGCGACAGGTGAAATAATTCTTTGACATGGTTAAAAATAATTAATGGTTTGTTTTTGTTTGTTTATTTAGCATATGTTGTCACCAATTACGTTCCCCTCCAGTGTATTTCTTATAGTAATATGACCCGTTGCGCTCTGTCTCACTGCCACTTTTGTATCCTTAAACATTTGTTTTTTGGGGTCGACAGCTTATAAAAACTTATTTCTGGGTTTTTTAGCTTGTTAGCTATACACCTTGTCACATAGCAGCTTTTAGGCATTGTTCTATTTTTTGTAATAAGTCAGAAATGACAAGGAGGCAGCCTCACGCAATGCAAAATCAATGGAGACGGTTGGATTGTTTTCCCCCCCGGTGGGTGTGGTTTTCAGATTATAATAAATGCGCTCTGTCTCTATTGACCTTATGTAGCTCCGCCCCTTTTCAGCACTGCGCTCGTTGTCTTTTGTCTTCCGGTTTGTATTTCCACAGCGATCTTACGTATTTATGAATGAACTGATCGTTTTAAAATCTTCCTGGTCTACTGACATTTAAGACATCTGCTTTAAACATACAATGCTCATAATAACTTTTGTTAACTCTACAACAAGTACATTTACTTCACCAGCTAGTTATTCTTTGACAGCGATGCCATAGAAAGATACAGAGCTACCACAAAAACGGAAGTTCAAAGACAATATTATAAAGATGGCGGCGCACTTGTTTCTCTGGTGAATAAGGTCTATATAGATCAGTGGTGCACGTGCTTTTGGTGTGAGTGCGAAACCTGCGGGAATGACTAAAATTATGTGCAATACAAGCACTATTTAACCGGAGCGAATGAGACGAGTGAAAGAGAGGAGGCGCCCGCACGGGTGTGTGTCACTTCACCGTCAGAGCGAGAGCGCGCAGCTGACGTTATTGCCTGTGCCGCTGGTAAGAAAACGGATTGGCTCGTAATCGGTAAGAAGTGAGAAAATCGGCCGATTCCGATCCCTGGCCGATCGATCGGTGCATCTCTAATCTTTATCTAAGTGAACGTAAACAGTTGAAAAAGAAAAGGCATGTGTTAACATACTGGATCAGTGCATTAGGTCTTAAATTGACAGCAGCCTAATATACACAGACCTGCCAACATGTACGCATTTTGCGTAGCAGGTACGCATTTTGACCTCAAAGTACGCTGGTACGATTTGTCACTCTATACTATGCAAAAACCTGATGACTCCTCTGTGCACACGTAGTACTCAAATCCAGCAAAAGAAAGAGTTCGACCAATCATAGCGCTGGGTTCATTTCCCCAAATAGCAAGCGGGGATGATTGACAAATGCGTACGGCCTATCAATAAAAAGAGACTGCAAATTGACAGCAACACAAAATCCCGCTCGATCTCCCTCCTTCCACTCCCGCCGTCTGAGTGACTGAATTCTCAAGCGAGGACAGTACAGTAGTCACGGTCCTTCTAATTCCTTAAGGTAAACGAGTATAAAATGCACAAGTAATGTTGAACAACAAATCTAAATAAAATTGAAATCGCTATATGGCTTAGTGATTATGAAAATGCTGTGATGTGTGAATGACTGACAAGCGCGAGTCTTAAGAAACAGGCGTTTATTTATTTATTATCAGTGTTCAGAAAGTAGCCTACATGTGTTGTGTTATTGTGTTAATACTAACTAAAATACCTAATTATGTTACATAGCCTACTTATTTTGTATGAAAACTAGCACATTAGTTTTACACATTTTTCACATTTAAAATTACCGTTGTCTCAGTGCTGCGCGAGCTCTCTCTCATACACAAACGCGCGCGCACAGAGAGTGAAGATCATTGTAAAATGAAAGTTGCCGTGCTTGGTTTATAATTTGTTCTTGCTTGTTATTTTTCTGTCAGAAAGCATTTTGAATTATCCATCCGTGTTTTTAATTCGTTAAATGACGGACGCTTTAGTTAACACAACCCCTCATTATATGTCGGACTAACTTCTTGAATACTCGATACGTTTTGCTCTTATTGTTCCTTTCTTTTCATTGTCAACTGTTTTCTATAAATATGTTTGTATTGGCTAACCATTATTCAGCGTTGTTTTTTCTCTCTCTCTAATTTATAATGTACAGTGATCAAATTAAAAGATAGCATGTTACAAATAGAAACCCTCTTTCTGTGGGATTTAGTATCATATTTGGATATTGGAATAATAAATTATTAGTATTTTAAGTGAATCACATGTAAACTCAATGTTTTTACTGTTTTCTAAGGGTTTCTTAATTTTAGACTGGTTTTCATTACAAAACCTGTATAAACGACTCTACTGTCAGTTTAGTTGTAGTATGTAAATATAGCCTTGAAATTGCAAACAAAAAAATTATTTTAGTCCATATTAAATAATTGAATGCAATTCACTTGTGGTTGTCAGTTTGTATAAGCACACATTATGCAGTGCAATATAAATCATGATTTTAAAAAAATGCTTTTGAGCAGGTGTAGTGAAATTTTTGAATTGGGTCAAAATTAGATTTATTGTATTCTCAAAAATGTAAAAAAAAAAATATATATATACATACAGTGGGTATGGAAAGTATTCAGACCCCCTTAAATTTTTCACTCTGTTATATTGCAGCCATTTGCTAAAATCATTTAAGTTCATTTTTTTTCCTCATTAATGTACACACAGCACCCCATATTGACAGAAAAACTCAAAATTGTTGACATTTTTGCAGATTTATTAAAAAAGAAAAACTGAAATATCACATGGTCCTAAGTATTCAGACCCCTTTGCTCAGTATTTAGTAGAAGCACCCTTTTGATCTAATACAGCCATGAGTCTTTTTGGGAAAGATGCAACAAGTTTTTCACACCTGGATTTGGGGATCCTCTGCCATTCCTCCTTGCAGATCCTCTCCAGTTCTGTCAGGTTGGATGGTAAACATTGGTGGACAGCCATTTTTAGGTCTCTCCAGAGATGCTCAATTGGGTTTAAGTCAGGGCTCTGGCTGGGCCATTCAAGAACAGTCACGGAGTTGTTGTGAAGCCACTCCTTCGTTATTTTAGCTGTGTGCTTAGGGTCATTGTCTTGTTGGAAGGTAAACCTTCGGCCCAGTCTGAGGTCCTGAGCACTCTGGAGAAGGTTTTCACCAGGATATCCCTGTACTTGGCCGCATTCATCTTTCCCTCGATTGCAACCAGTCGTCCTGTCTCTGCAGCTGAAAAACACCCCCACAGCATGATGCTGCCACCACCATGCTTCACTGTTGGGACTGTATTGGACAGGTGATGAGCAGTGCCTGGTTTTCTCCACACATACTGCTTAGAATTAAGGCCAAAAAGTTCTATCTTGGTCTCATCAGACCAGAGAATCTTATTTCTCACCATCTTAGCAAACTCCATGCGGGCTTTCATGTGTCTTGCACTGAGGAGAGGCTTCCGTCGGGCCACTCTGCCATAAAGCCCCGACTGGTGGAGGGCTGCAGTGATGGTTGACTTTTTACAACTTTCTCCCATCTCCCGACTGCATCTCTGGAGCTCAGCCACAGTGATCTTTGGGTTCTTCTTTACCTCTCTCACCAAGGCTCTTCTCCCCCGATAGCTCAGTTTGGCCGGACGGCCAGCTCTAGGAAGGGTTCTGGTCATCCCAAATGTCTTCCATTTAAGGATTATGGAGGCCACTGTGCTCTTAGTGCAGCAGAAATTGTTTGTAACCTTGGCCAGATCTGTGCCTTGCCACAATTCTGTCTCTGAGCTCTTCAGGCAGTTCCTTTGACCTCATGATTCTCATTTGCTCTGACATGCACTGTGAGCTGTAAGGTCTTATATAGACAGGTGTGTGGCTTTCCTAATCAAGTCCAATCAGTATAATCAAACACAGCTGGACTCAAATGAAGGTGTAGAACCATCTCAAGGATGATCAGAAGAACTGGACAGCACCTGAGTTAAATATACGAGTGTCACAGCAAAGGGTCTGAATACTTAGGACCATGTGATATTTCAGTTTTTCTTTTTTAATAAATCTGCAAAAATGTCAACAATTCTGTGTTTTTCTGTCAATATGGGGTGCTGTGTGTACATTAATGAGGAAAAAAAATGAACTTAAATGGCTGCAATATAACAGAGTGAAAAATTTAAGGGGGTCTGAATACTTTCCGTACCCACTGTGTGTTTACACATTATATATATATATATATATATATATATATATATATATACAGGTGCTGGTCATATAATTAGAATATCATCAAAAAGTTGATTTCACTAATTCCGTTCAAAAAGTGAAACTTGTATATTATATTCATTCATTACACACAGACTGATATATTTCAAATGTTTATTTCTTTTAATTTTGATGAGTATAACTGACAACTAAGGAAAATCCCAAATTCAGTATCTCAGAAAATTAGAATATTGTGAAAAGGTTCAATATTGAAGACACCTGGTGCCACACTCTAATCAGCTAATTAACTCAAAACACCTGCAAAGGCCTTTAAATGGTCTCTCAGTCTAGTTCTGTAGGCTACACAATCATGGGGAAGACTGCTGACTTGACAGTTGTCCAAAAGACGAACATTGACACCTTGCACAAGGAGGGCAAGACACAAAAGGTCATTGCAAAAGAGGCTGGCTGTTCACAGAGCTCTGTGTCCAAGCACATTAATAGAGAGGCGAAGGGAAGGAAAAGATGTGGTAGAAAAAAGTGTACAAGCAATAGGGATAACCGCACCCTGGAGAGGATTGTGAAACAAAACCCATTCAAAAATGTGGGGGAGATTCACAAAGAGTGGACTGCAGCTGGAGTCAGTGCTTCAAGAACCACTACGCACAGACGTATGCAAGACATGGGTTTCAGCTGTCGCATTCCTTGTGTCAAGCCACTCTTGAACAACAGACAGCGTCAGAAGCGTCTCGCCTGGGCTAAAGACAAAAAGGACTGGACTGCTGCTGAGTGGTCCAATGTTCTCTGATGAAAGTAAATTTTGCATTTCCTTTGGAAATCAGGGTCGCAGAGTTTGGAGGAAGAGAGGAGAGGCACACAATCCATGTTGCTTGAGGTCCAGTGTAAAGTTTCCACAGTCAGTGATGGTTTGGGGTGCCATGTCATCTGCTAGTGTTGGTCCACTGTGTTTTCTGAGGTCCAAGGTCAACGCAGCTGTATACCAGGAAGTTTTAGAGCACTTCATGCTTCCTGCTGCTGACCAACTTTATGGAGATGCAGATTTCATTTTCCAACAGGACTTGGCACCTGCACACAGTGCCAAAGCTACCAGTACCTGGTTTAAGGACCATGGTATCCCTGTTCTTAATTGGCCAGCAAACTCGCCTGACCTTAACCCCATAGAAAATTTATGGGGTATTGTGAAGAGGAAGATGCGATATGCCAGACCCAACAATGCAGAAGAGCTGAAGGCCACTATCAGAGCAACCTGGGCTCTTATAACACCTGAGCAGTGCCACAGACTGATCGACTCCATGCCACGCCGCATTGCTGCAGTAATTCAGGCAAAAGGAGCCCCAACTAAGTATTGAGTGCTGTACATGCTCATACTTTTCATGTTCATACTTTTCAGTTTGCCAAGATTTCTAAAAATCCTTTCTTTGTATTGGTCTTAAGTAATATTCTAATTTTCTGAGATACTGAATTTGGGATTTTCCTTAGTTGTCAGTTATAATCATCAAAATTAAAAGAAATAAACATTTGAAATATATCAGTATGTGTGTAATGAATGAATATAATATACAAGTTTCACTTTTTGAATGGAATTAGTGAAATAAATCAACTTTTGATGATATTCTAATTATATGACCAGCACCTGTGTGTGTGTGTGTATATATATATATATATATATATATATATATATATATATATATATATATATATATATATATATATATAAAATATAACCTCACACCCCCAACAGAATGTTTTGCAAAAAGACTTTGAATAAATGTTTTATCTAAATGTTACTTATTTATTTTTACCTTATTGGAATCAAAACTGGGAATTAGAATCTGAATCGATAAACGGAATCAGAATCGCTAAAGTTCTTATGATACCTAGCACTAGCGACCACCCAGTATATATTTGAGTAATTTAATATCATAAACGTGCGACTTGTCGATGAATGGCTAAAATGAACTAACTAGTCGACTGGAAAACTCTTTAGTCGGGGACAGCGGTAGAGATGAAATAAGAGCACGTGGTCACAAGAAGACACATTTGAAATGCATGTAAATACCAAGTGGAATTGTGATTAACTATCATGACTAATGTCAATTTGCATCACACATTTCTGTACTGCAGTTTTTCATGGCAGTTGCTTTAGTCATTGCCTTTAGTGATTTTATCATTGCACTGACTGCACATTTCACACTAGCAGTTTTATTTTTTTTTTTATTTTTTTTTTACATTATAATTTACAGTATGTTATACTGAATTGAATTGTTGCTCTTCAATGTGCTTTCAGGCTGCAGAAGCATTCATGGTCCGTCTGTTTTCCGATGCCAACCTCTGTGCTATTCATGCCAAGAGGGTGACGTTGTTTCCACGTGACATACAGCTTGCCCGGCGAATCAGAGGTGTTGAACATATGTAAAGTTTTTTTATTTGATGAATTTCCTTTTCAGACATGGACACTTTCTATATTTCCTGGCATGTAATCTTTTATTTCAGACCTCAAATCAGATGTTAAAACAGTTGCATATATGCAGCCAAGAAACCTAATGTTTGTATCAACTGGACATTTATTGGTGACAAATGAACTAATT
The DNA here is from genome assembly GCA_037950665.1 of Hypophthalmichthys nobilis. Classification (NCBI taxonomy): domain Eukaryota; kingdom Metazoa; phylum Chordata; class Actinopteri; order Cypriniformes; family Xenocyprididae; genus Hypophthalmichthys; species Hypophthalmichthys nobilis. The sequence continues at coordinate 18,478,240 of CM075483.1, read as the reverse complement.
TTTAATCATTTTTTTTAGAATTGTGATATAAACATTTTATTCTGTGTTGTAAAGTTACAAAGATTGTGTTCTTTTTCTTAAGATGTTTATAGTTAATAAATGGATGTTTTGTAGTATTGCTGATTATTCAATGTTTGGGGGGTAGGGGTGGCGATGGCCTTTTGAGAAGCTTTTATTTAAGTTTTTGAACATGGATTACTAACTTTCTGTTAATTTGTTGCATAAATTAGTTGGGTTTTGATATCCTCACACTCCCAAGTACCACATTATCAGAAGTTAATTATACAACAGTTAGGCCTGGTTTCACAGACAGGGCTTCGATTAAGTTAGGGATTAGGCTTTAGTTCAGTTAGGACATTTAAGTAGCTTATAAATGTGCCCTAAAAAACATTACTAGTGTGCATCTTGAGACAAAACAATGGCACTGACATATTTTAAGATGTGTCAGTACAAGTTACTTTTAGTTAAAACAACTCAAACAAGCATTTTAGTCTAGGACTAGACTTGTCTGTAAATTCGGGGGTTAATTTCAGTCCTTTTATCTACTTAGATACAGCCCTGATATTTTGCTCTTTAGCACCATCGTGCCCCAACACACTTGCCAGTGCTTTGAAATATTCTGTGTCTGAGATATTTGGACAAATACAAATACAAGTCCAGGCAGAATAATCTAAGGATTGTGGGTTTAGGGGAAGGGGCTAAATGCATTCTAAATTTTGCACACCCAAATTCTGAAGTGAATACCAGCCCACCGGCCCATTCGCCTTATGCAAATGACGATTCCTCCAGGAGGAAAAAAAAAAAAAAAATTGTTTGATCTTCAAGCTCCTCTGCTATAACAACAGGCAAGAGATCCTTAATAGAGCTAGAAGCTCATCATCCCTGAGCTATGAAAGGGGTAATCTATGGTTCTTTCTTGATTTCACCATGAGCACATCCAAAACAAGGAAGGCCATAGTGAAGAAAATGTCTCCAACAACTTGGAAGTGAGTCCTTCCTGAGTCCTTTAGTATGAATATGTTAGCCTTACTGTTATCTATAAGCTAGTGTGCTCCAAAACAATGACAAGTCGCATTTATAAGATATAAGCATTAAAAACTTAGTCTTTCACTATGGATCAACGATTTTGATGACATCACTCTGCACTTCAGCTTCTCATCAGATTTTCTGTCCAATCAAATGCTTTCTAGAATCTAAAGTGTCCCATAGAGACAGCATCATAATCTGAAAGCCACGCCCACCGGGGGGGGGAACAATCAAACAGTCCCCATTGACGTTGTATTGCGTGAGGCTGCCTCCTTGTCATTTCTGGCTTATAACGGGTAGTGAGACAGAGCGCAACGGGTCATATTACTATAAGAAATACACTGGAGGGGAACGTAATCGGCGACAACATATGCTAAATAAACAAACAAAAACAAACCATTAATTATTTTTATTTAGCATAAGTTGTCGCCGATTACGTTCCCCTCCAGTGTATTTCTTATAGTAATATGACCCGTTGCGCTCTGTCTCACTGCCCGTATCCACTTTTGTGTCCTTAAACATTCGTTTTTTGGGGTCGACAGCTTATAAAAACTTATTTCTGGGTTTTTTAGCTTGTTAGCTGTACACCTTGTCATACAGCAGCTTTTAGGCATTGTTCTGTTTTTTTTTTTTAATAAGTCAGAAATGACAAGGAGGCAGCCTCACGCAATGCAAAGTCATTGGAGACGGTTGGATTGTTTTCCCCCCAGTGGGCGTGGTTTTCAGATTATAATAAATGCGCTCTGTCTCTATCCCCTACAATATAAATAGACTTTGAAGCTGCGGCTAAAATCGGTCGCATTTGTTCACACATTTGCCATTTTCTACATGGCGAATGCCACATAGTGCACTATATAAGGGATAGGGTAAGACTCAGTGTAAATATGCTTTCCATTTGGGGCGAATGAAGTCTAGTTTCACGCGAACCGCTGCAGTGTGCACATATGGAAAACTAAAAATAAAATTAAAAATAAACATAATATACAAAGAAATGTAAAAAAGCAAAAATAAATATATAAATATACATAGAAAAGCAAAAAAAAAAAAATTCCTTATTTATGTATATTTTTTTTTCCACATTTATTTATTTTTCTTTTATTTATTTATACATTTATTTATGTATTTTCATATTTATTCATTTCCACATTTATTCATTTCTACATTTCTTTATTTTTACATTTATGTATTTTTACATTTCTTTGTCTATAGGGTAATGAGGAGGGCGTGGTTTACCTCAGACAGAGCAATCAAGCTCAGAGTAGGCGAGAGCGAAGCGTTGAGGCCACAGTGACACCTTGTGGTGTGCCCGAAATAGTGTAGCCTACTGACGTTGATACTGGGATGAATGATTTGGATGGGTAGTCTGGCCAAAATCTTATATCACGGGTTAAGTAATATCACCCTAACTGTACTGTGTGACATGGATAGGCTCTTTATTCTATGACCGTAGAACATCGTCTGGTCTGGATTTGTAAAATGTCCTGCCAGGCGCAAGCTCAACTGCCATTCTAGGCAAAACACCGTCGTGCTGCCCCCACTTTACACTCACAATTAAACTCGATCTTTGAGATGCATGTGAAAGACTGGAGGTTTTGTTTATTTATTTATTAATAAGCTTGCACTAATATAAAAGCATGTGTTTACTATGGGGGTAGATTTGTAGCTAATCTCCAAATAAATAGATTGTGCTCAACAAATAAATGTAAAGATATTCACAAAAAATAATCGTATGCACAAATGAATAGAATGAGATCCACAAATATATGTTAGGAGTTTCACAAAAATGAATTAAATTCACAAATAAATAAAATGAGATTTGCTAATAACACATTCACAAATATGTTGTCACAAGCACAACTCTGCCTGCATTTATTTGTGAATCACCACCTGTATATTTGTGAATTGCTTTCTGCGCATTTGTGAATCACCTCACACATTTTTGGATTCTGAAACAATTCTAGCCTCACGACTGCAGACAAATCCACAAATAGGTCGACTCCACCCACCGACTTACTCAAGCCAATCAGATAACAGCCACGTTGCGCTGACCAATCTTGCTACAACCAATCACGTTTTGCTTTACAATCTGGTCGGGCACAGACTCTGAAAGGAGCTCCTTACTATTCCACCATGGGCACATCGTTTGAATTGAGCTGAAGTGCTGTTTATGTGATAAAAACACCCCGTTAACAAAATGTAATTAATTGTGATTAATCTTTTAATTTGTTTTGTACATATTTTTGTGGGTGTAATTATATATATAAGGTCTGCATTATCCGTCTTACAAAAAGGGGGCTCTCATTTTGACGGGTAGTATGGTCTGAGTGTTACTGATCACTGCAGTAATGAACAAGAGAACGTGTCGTGCACATTATTACGGTTCATCGGAGTTTTCTTACGGATAGATATAAATTATAATCATTATAAACAAATGGATTACATTATTAGTGTCCATGTAAATGCAGCTAGTGATACTGTCTACAAGCGGCATGGTGAGAAACGACGAGTCAGTGGCAGTAAACGGATGTCCCATTCTACAGTAGCTAATACACCACTTGCACAATACCATGTATAATACCAAATATGAGCCTGAATGACCATCAGTGATGAACCAGTACGAGCCTCGGCATCACTGCAGCTATGGTTTTGGATAATGCAAATAAAGAGGTTGCAATGCTGAAAAATACATTTTTTGTATTTATTTTGGATGCTGTAAATAACTTTTACAATAACTATTAAGTCTGATTCATCTGAAATATTTGCGTGATCAAGTGTTTGACTGCTGGAGATTTTACTGAAATGCATGATCTATAGGCTATATAATTCAATAACCTGTCACATTTAAAAAGTCTATATCTTCTCTACAAACAATAGTAATGTTCAATTGTTTCATTAATGTTTAAAATATTATTTAAGGACCTGTTAATGTTTAATAGCTGGTTTGCTTCTCATATCCGTCGATGTTTGATTGATAAACTGGGAAATGCTGTTGTTATGTGACGACAGTTTAATCTATTTTGCAAACTCGCATGTTTATCACAAGGTTAAATCCAGTTAGATAAGTTAATAGCTAATTATTGAGGCTTTCTGTTCAGTCTTGAATAACCTGACGCTTCCATAACGCATCTGTATCCAATATACCTTTGTTGTTCCCATAACAGAGAGCACTGTTTCTCTGGCATTTTTAAATGGCGCATAAAATATAATAGTTTGGCTTGGCTTGACACACAGTCTAATGACCAAACGAAATATAAATTTTAAACCTCTTTTTACTGTACCATTGTTTAAGAACCCTCTACTTCCTTTCTAAGCCAATGCAGGACAAGACCGCCCCGATTGTAAAGCAAAACGTGACTGGTTGTAGCGAAAGTGTGCTGTGATTTGTCAGCAACGTGACCATTATCTGATTGGCTTGAGTAGTCGGTGGGTGGAGTTGACCTATTTGTGGATTTGTCTGCAGTCATGACACTAGAATTGTTTCAGAATCCACAAATGCGTGAGGTGATTCACAAATGCACAGAAAGCAATTCACAAATATACAGGTTGTGATTCACAAATAAATACGGGCAATACAGTTGTGCTTGTGACATAAAAACATATTTGTGAATGTTTTTTATTAGCAAATCTTATTTTATTTATTTGTGAATTCAATTAATTTTTGTGAACATATATTTGTGGATCTCATTCTATTCATTTGTGCATATGATTATTTTTTGTGAATATCTTTACATTTATTTGTGGATCATAATCTATTTATTTGGAATTTTGCTACAATTCTCCCCCATAGTTTTCGGATTTTTCTTTTTTTTTCATTCTGCAATGTAAAAAATAATCAGCACGTAACCACTAACTACAAATGCAAACACTTATATTATATAGTAAGAATATCTCCTGGAAGATTCATGAGAATTCCTGGTGGGCCGCTGATAAATTGGGACGGCAGTAGCCTAATTCGACATGACAGTTTACGGGACGCGCAAAGCACAAGTCTCTAGCCTAATTCATTTTCAATGAGACACACGAAAGCCGCAAATCGGTGGTAGTTCTAGTAGTTGCGAAGTGACGGTGTGCAAGCGGTTCTCACACCCAAAATCCCGTCACTTGCGCGTGCACAGCTCTCCATTATGAATAGAGGTTAAAAATATATGGCATTTATAAATATTGTGCACACAAAGGTGAGCTACGTAACTCTTCCACTTTCTCTCTCACACACATAGGCGGAGGGTGAACTTAAGGCTAAGGAGTGCTTCACCTTTAAAAACACATATTTCAATTACCTTTTAATAGTTTCGGTTCACGTATCGTCTCAAAACCTACACAGCCCAGCAAGCATAAATACTCCTGAAAAACCATTTGTTATTAAAGCGTCTACGTTAAGGTGACCAGATTTCTGAAATGGACATTTCCTATTTTAGGGAAAATCTCACCGGAATCTCATTTGTTATTGATGATAATGCCGCTCTGGTCCGGGTTAGCGGCGCGCGCGCGACTAAGTGTAGCAGTGACAGTGTAGCTGCACAGCCCCCTCTGTTGGTGAATATAATCACTACACAATTGCTCCCGATAACCAACAGGCTGCTGTATGTTGGTCGGGCTTTTTTGCAATGTATTTGCGGGTTATTTTGAACGAGCTATAAAACGGGGACATTTACAAGGACAGCTCCAGTTGGGGACGAAGCACCAAAAACGGTGACTGTCCCCGGAAAACGGGGACGTCTGTTCACTACGTTCACAAACCACTGTTAATTTTAACAGAAAACAGGCCTACTGTTAACACATGATCATCAATAACAAATGAGATTTCCTCCCATAGAAAATCGTTATAAGAAAACGCTTATGTGGCTTAATGTAGGCCTACTTATTTTTTAAAAACGTTGAGATCATATTCAGGGCTCATCTGATTTTTTGTAAATACTTTATTAGTATAACGTTTAGTGAGTTTGGTTTTTTAAAATCACTGTCTTAGTAGGCTACATTAAGCCACAATAAGCGTTTTCTTATAACGGTTTTCTATGGGAGGAAAAGGCTTAACATGTTATTAAATGCTTTTTTGTACATAGTCTATTAATATCACTGTCTTGGTACATTAAGTCACGTTAAGCGTTTTTCAGTTAAGCGTTTTAGAATGTCATGACGGGACAAAATGTTTTACTCTAACCGATGCCTCCTTCTATTTTGGACCTTTGAAATATGCGTTGTATTTTAAGCGTTTGTCACATGTTGTGCATGTAAAAGTAGGAAATATGAATGTGAAGTGAATTTGTGGTCTCGTTTCAAATGCATTGATCAATAGGCTATGCTTGCGTCGACTTCACTGTAGCCATATGTGTGCTGGTTCCTTTCCGTGTTCTGACCGGTATCCGAATCTCAATCAAAGGCAAGCCCATTCATTCAAATGATTAATAATGGGAAATAACAAGCGCTTCCATTTCAGAGTCCCTGTTATCAGATCTGTAGAAGATGTTGCTGTTCATGTTCTCTTTAATTTATTTGTGTATTTATTTATTTTTAATTTTGGCAGACTTGGGATTCCATATGCATACAGTCTGCTCCGGTATAGAGACATGAGTTTATACCACAATTCTGACTTTATATCGCAATTGCAAGTTTATATGATGCAGTTCTGAAAAAACAGAATTGTGAGATAAAAAGTTGCATTTACGTTTTTTATTTTGTATTTAGTGGCATAAACAAGCTTCTATAATAAGCAGCACATTCTATGAGTAAAATCCACAACTATCTCTTATTTTGTCTTGGCTATACAGAAAACTGTTTGCGTTAACTACAGTTAAACAAAAATGTAAATTAATCGCAACTGTTTATTAAGATTATCTTTTTACAGCCATTGTTTTTATCTAAAAATATAACTGATGCAAAGATAACAGGGTGTAAATGTAAAATATGTTGTGACAGTAATGATGGAACAAGTTGATGTAGGCCTAGGTAAGTGAAAATATGCACAGAACTGAGAAAACAGTATTTATGGAGATAAATTGTAGCCTGTGTCTCACAGGGTAAACGTGAATGTTAATAGGATATTTTATGCAAACAACTCTCTAATAATAGTTTTTCCCTGTAGTTGTAAGCTTTCATTTGAGTAGTCTATTCTCAGGGAAGCATACACATTTTTCTGATCAAGGTAGGCTACAGGAAAGATTAAATATTTATTGATGGGTGTGGATGCATAGTTAACTATGGAAGCCCGTTTCTGCCACAGTTGAGTAAAACATATTTCAGTTGAGTAAAAAATAATAATTCTGTAAGTCATAACGAGAAAGTTTCTCATAATTATGATCTAGTATCTCATTATATTGAGAAAGCTTCTCATAATAATGACTTTGTATGTCATAATAATGAGAAAGTTTCTTGTAATTATGACTTAGTATCTCATAATAATGAAAAACTAATTAATTAGTTAATATTTGGGGAAAAAAATCTCATAATAATTACTGATTTTCTCATAATAATGAGAAACTTTCTCATAATAATGACTTATTTTCTCATAATAATTTATCTTGTAGCCTAAGAAACCTCATAATAACGTGAAACTTTCTCGTAGTAATGATTTAGTTTCTCATTATTATGAGATGCTTTCTCGTAATAATGACTCTCAAATGTTCTCATAATGAGAACATTTCTTGTAAACATTCATTTGTATTTTTGTGTATGAACAAGAAACAGAATGGTGATCCATGGATTTCAAACAGAAATTGAATGAGAAGACAGCACATATCCAAGTCTGTTAAAGAACGCTTGCGGAAAGCTGCGTACAAGCATCTGCTAAACATATTTTCAAGCAGTTTTGTATATAAGTCATAAACATCATAAAAGGTGTTTTCTGCATGTCTAGGCTACACATCAAATAGCCTAGACGCATCCGCGAAATACGTGTTAATATCAACACATAAACCCACACATTTTATGAAGACGTTACACTTAAAGTTAACGAATAAATGTCATATTCCTTCGTTAATCTGATCGCGCTGCGATTTACTGACTTTTAACGAAAACAACTGTTTTGCAGAACGTGCCATGTTTGCAGGTGTTCTTGCACTCACACGGCTTTGACCAGCGGATATCGGTAGCGTGCCACGCCCTTCTGATCCGCTGCTTTGCATACAAGTAATAATTAAGAGGGAAAAAAGTAATTATTGCCTGTAAATAACTAATTTTTGAGTAAGTTTCACGTTATTTTGAGAAACGAAGTCATTATTACAAGAGAGTTTCTCATTATTATGAGAAACTATAAATCATTATTACGAGAAAGTTTCTTGATATTATGAGAAACTAAGTCAAAACTTTTCATTATGAGATACTAAGTCATAATTACAAGAAAGTTTCTCATTATTATGACAGTCATTATTATGATACATTTTCTCAATATAATGATATACTAAGTCATAATTATAAGAAAGTTTCTCATTATTATGACTTAATTATTAGGGCCAGATTTAACAGCTTGCGTCAGCTTTGGCGTTAAAAAACTACTGTTGGGATTTACTAAAGACACGCAGTGCAAAATTAGCGCTGTAAAGGCGTGGACTGAGTTGTTTTTGCGGGTGATTGCATTTGCATTTGTAGAAGTTCACGCAACGCGATTTACTCGTCAATTTACTGGTATTTGCACCATTATTTAATGCCCCAAAAAGCATGTCTTAACCCATTTTGCGACATGGCTGCAATTGTTGCTGCTAGGAGGAGACGCAGAGAACAGAGAGCGCGTGGTAGAAGGGAGAAAATATTTTCCATTCGTATTAATTTCTTTGGAATGCCAGAGGAAGACGTTATCCATATATTACATGTAACAAGTTGCGCCTGTGTCAGCGCCTTTCCGTATCAGCAGGTGGCAATAGCTGAACAGCTAATCAGAATGATCAGATGGCCCGACGGACCGACGAGCTCCGACGCCGATTCAACATGTCGAATCGGCCGAAAAAAAGCCGTCGAGGACCAACTTCAGCCGACAGTACGGAACACACTGAGAAAACTTAGTCGGCCGACGAACAAAACTGCCTGACGGCCGACCATTGGCTTGGTGTGTTCCTGCCTTTAAGTCCACAAGACCCATTCGTCCCATTCGTCATTTAAGCTTAAAGAAGGGTGCTCGTGAGCGCCCCCTTGGCGGCTGCTATGCGCCCTCGATGCGCACTTCTGCTGAGCCCGCAAGACTGTGAGCAACGCAGAGGACTTTACCCGGCAGTCAAAGCGGCATTATGTCGTGAAAGTGCGGACTCAGAGGAAGACCGTGAGGGTTTAGGGTGCCATTTGGGACAGGGCCTTGATCAGAAATCCAACATTTCGGCCATATGCAACTAGCCCATTCTGCCCATGCTGATTTCGAACCATTCTGCTATAGCAGGGGTGACTAATCCTATATCTGGAGGCCCACTGTCCTGCTGTCACATAAAAAAAAAAAAAAAAAAAAAAAAAAATATCACAATTACCTCAGAAAACCCATTCAATGTCCAAATACTCGTTTGTCAGTTAGAAAGATGAACTTAGAGAGGAACATTTTGCTAAACTGTATGCACTAAATTGCACATTCATTGTATTTTACTTCTCCTGTTCTTAATGTTTGAATAAATCTGTTTTATGACAGCCATAATTTAAATGTTTATATAATAAAAAAAGAGTAGAAACATAATTGTCACTAAAAATGTATTATAACGTTATTATAAAAACTTCTTTATGTGTAATTTTAATGTAAGTAGTCTACAAATCTATGAACTGTAACCAGTAGCCTACAGCAATAGTTGAGATTATGTCTTTGAGGAAATTTGCTATGTACTGTTCCTGACAGGCCTCAAATTAATCAATATTGAATCAAATTTAATCTAATCGGATTATGAAATGTGTGTCAATGTCCAGACTTCAGTGTTATTTTTTTTTTTTTACTTGAAGTAAACATGGTCTTTTCCATTTACTTTCTTGTCAGAGTGCACCAGAATGCTTCGTTTACATGTTAAAATCACAATTTTCTCATGGGGAGGATGCCTCCAGACTCCCCTACAAGAATTTAATTTGAAAACATGTCACCTTTTTCACCACTTCTAAGTTTGCAGGGGCATACGTAACCGGAGACGTTCCCTTTCGAGTTGGTCTCTCGACACTGCGTCACCAAAGGTGGCGCTATGGGGACCTATACAATCCCGCCGTGTTAATAGCGAAGGTCCAGATCAGCTGCAAGCCAAGCCATTGACCTCAGCTAAAAGTACTTCATGCAACGGAGACCTCATAAGCTCAGCAGCATAGTGGCTATAAGAGCAAGTTGCACAAGCATGGACTACTGCAAACACATTGCAGAGTAAAAGACAGTGGTCTCGCCTGCATCCTGGATTAACCATACACTCACTGCCAGCCTTCATGTCGCGCTTGTCTCCAGTCTCCTGCTTGCATCAATAGCAGCCATTCAGCACCCCAGGCGCATAGATAGGCAATGGCACTATTGCCTAGCAACGTTCAAACCGGGACATGAGACATCCACAACATGAGGCACTGTCACAGTGTGCTGGTGACCAAATAACGTATGCGTCAGTAAGCAGACACTACGCATAATGTTGCAACTGGTGGCAAGCCTGACTATGTTGTGCAGTTAATGGTGGAGGTTGTGCCAACGATTAGTACTGATGTCCACTGCAGTGGCGACACCGTTGCTGTCATGAACATAATACAAGCGTGGTAAACACAGTGTAGACAAATCACAAAGGCAGTAGTGCTGGTGCCAATCACCCAGTCAGTCATTATTTAGTCGATTTAGTTGAACACTGCCAGCTCAGTGGCTGCAACAGCTTAAGATGAATGCTGAACATTGATTCAGTTAGCCTGATTCCCGCACGGACAACACATGTTGGAACAGGAACATCCATGTTATAAATTTTACCATATAGGCCATAGCAACATTTTTGCATTTGCATCTCGCTAGCTTGTTAACTTGTCATCAGTCTCTCGCGCGCTCCTTTTTCAACGCGTTCATCAAACAGCTGTGGTAACTCGGATCAGTCTACAAACACGGTGAGTCATGTCATCCTTTCCTTGTATCGTGTCGTGTTCCATATGCAACATGTTCAGTATAGCTCTCTCTGTCAGCGATGAGGGATTTACATGTCATAAATGTAGGGAAATAGTCAGGCTGACAGAGAGAATCTCAGAATTAGAGACACGCATCCAAACTTTAATCGAGGATAGTAAGAATGCAAGGGCTTCAGATACTGTTTTGGATGCGACTAGCTTAGTGAACTCTGTACATCATTCAGTTCCGGCTGTAGAGCCCGCGCAGCAGGGCAGTTGGGTAACGGTGAGGCGGCCTAGCCGCGGAAAACACCACTCTTCCGTTCCAATTAGAACATCAAACAGGTTCTCCCCACTCAGTGACGCACCCACTGAGAATCCTGTTGAAAGTGCCCTAGTTATTGGCGATTCTATTACACGGAACGTGAAAATAGAGACACCAGCCACCATAGTCACATGTTTGCCGGGAGCCAGAGCACCTGACATCAAAGCAAATTTAAAAGTGCTGGCTAATGCTAATCGTAAATACACTAAAATTGTTATTCACGTCGGCACTAATGATGTTCGACTTCGGCAGTCGGAGATCACTAAAATTAACATTAAAGAGGTGTGTGAACTCGCAAGTACAATGTCAGAAGAAGTAATTTGCTCTGGGATAGTTAGCAGATTATCATCACTCAATGGCTGGCTGTCTAAGTGGTGTCCGCAGAATAATATAGGTTTCATAGACAATTGGAAAAGTTTTTGGGGCAGACCTGACCTGTTGAAAAGAGATGGTATTCATCCCTCCCGGGATGGTGCTGCTCTTCTCTCTAGTAATATGGCACATAGTCTTAGAACTAAAACATGACAAACTGGGGTCCAGGTCAGGAAGCAGACAAACTGGCTGAACCGACCGTCTGCTAGCTGCCTCACGTTACAGAAGTCAGATTATTCCCAACACAAAGAAACTCTTACACCTAGATATTATCACATAGAGACTGTGTCTGTACCCGAATTAGTAAAAACAAAAACTTCCAAACCCATTTAATGGTAAAAATTTAATTGATGTTCAACAAATAAAAAATAGAGATAAAAATGATAAACAAATGATAAAGCTTGGGTTGTTAAATATTAGATCCCTTTCTTCAAAAGCACTTATTGTAAATGATATTATCACAGACAATAATCTAGATGTGCTGTGTTTGACAGAAACTTGGCTAAAACCAGATGATTACATTACTTTAAATGAGTCTAGCCACGCAAGGTTATGATTATCGACACAATCCTCGTCAGAAAGGCAAAGGGGAGGTGTTGCTGTAATTTATAGTAATATTTACAGTATTAGTCAAAAGTCTTCCAAATATAATTCCTTCAAGTGATGGTGCTTTACGTAACATTATGTAAGTTGACATTTGTGCTGGCTACTGTATACAGGCCACCAGGACACCATACAGACTTTATCAAAGAATTTGCTGCTTTTCTTTCAGAGTTAGTACTAACTGCAGATAAAGTCCTTGTTGTTGGTGATTTTAATATCCATGTAGATAATAAAAAGACTCATTGGGATTGGCATTTACAGACATTCTAAACTCTATTGGTGTTAGACAACACGTGTCAGGACCCACTCATTGTCGTAATCATACTTTAGATCTAATATTGTCACATGGAATCGATATTGATGCCGTTGAAATTCTGCAGCAGAGTGACGACATCTCAGATCATTATTTAGTCTCATGTATACTACATTTAGTCAAGGCAGCTAAACTGCCTCCCTGCCATAAATATGGTAGAACCATCACTTCTACCACTAAAGATCGCTTTCTAAATAATCTTCCTGATCAGTTTCATCGCCTTAGCATACCAGATAGCTTAGAAGACCTCGATGTTGAAACAGAAACTATTGCCTCTGTCTTTTCCAGCACATTAGACTCGGTTGCTCCTTTGCGTTTAAAAGATTAAGGAAATTAATCCAACGCCGTGATACGATGAGCACACTCGGGCCCTAAAGGTAGCAGCCAGAAAAATGGAGCGCAGCTGGAAGAAAACAAAACTAGAAGTTTTTCGCATTTCGTGGAGAGAGAGAATGATTGAGTACAGAAAGGCCTTAAAACTGCTAGATCTGCCTATTTTTCAAAACTTTTAGAAGAAAATAAGCACAACCCTAGGTATTTATTTGATACAGTGGCTAAATTAACAAGAAATAAAGCTTCAACTTCTGATGTTTCCAAAGAGCACAGCAGTAATGACTTTATGAACTTCTTTACTTGTAAGATTGATAATATTAGAGAAAAATTATAACCATGCAACCGTCTACTACAGTATCGCGTCAGACAGTGCATTGTAGTGTCCCTGAGGAAAAATTTAATTCATTTACTGCTTTAGGAAAGGAAGAATTGTCTAAACTTATTAAATCATCAAAATCAACAACATGTATGTTAGACCCTATACCGACTAAACTATTGAAAGAGATGCTTCCAGAGATCATAGATCCTCTTCTTAATATCATCAATTCATCTTTATCACTAGGATACGTACCAAAAAGTTTTAAGCTGGCTATTATTAAACCTCTTATTAAAAAACCACAACTTGATCCTAGAGAATTAGTCAATTACAGGCCGATCTCAAATCTCACTTTTCTGTCAAAAATACTAGAAAAGGCAGTATCATCACAACTATGTTCCTTTTAGACAGAAATAGTATCTGTGAGGATTTCCAGTCAGGTTTTAGACCGTACCATAGTACTGAGACTGCTCTCATTAGAGTTACTAATGATTTGCTCTTATCATCAGATCGTGGTTGTATCTCTCTATTAGTGTTACTGGATCTTAGTGCTGCATTTGACACTATCGATCACAACATTCTTTTAAATAGACTCGAAAATTATGTTGGCATTAGTGGAACTGCATTGTCATGGTTCAAATCATACTTATCTGACCGTTATCAGTTTGTAGTAGTAAACGAAGAGAGGTCATATCGATCACAAGTTCAATATGGAGTACCGCAAGGCTCAGTACTAGGACCGTTGCTTTTCACTCTGTACATGCTACCCTTGGGAGATATCATTAGGAAGCATGGCGTTAGTTTTCACTGTTACGCTGATGATACTCAGCTCTATATTTCTTCGCGCCCTGACGAAACTTACCAATTCACAAAATTAACAGAATGCATAGCTGATATAAAAAATTGGATGACCAGTAATTTCCTACTTCTAAATTCAGAAAAAACAGAGATTCTAATTTTTGGACCAAAAACTTCTTCACGTAATAACCTAGAATACTGTCTAACACTTGATGGCTGCTCTGTTAAGTCTTCGTCGTCAGTTAGGAACCTGGGTGTGCTCTTTGATACCAATCTCTCATTTGAAAGCCATGTTACTAGCATCTGTAAAACCGCATTCTTCCATCTTAAAAATATATCTAAACTACGACATATGCTCTCAATGAAAAATGCAGAACAGTTAGTTCATGCGTTCATGACCTCAAGGCTAGATTACTGTAATGCTCTACTGGGTGGTTGTTCCGCCGCCTGATAAATAAACTACAGCTCGTCCAAAATGCAGCAGCTAGAGTTCTTACTAGAACTAGGAAGTATGACCATATTAGCCCAGTTCTGTCAACACTGCATTGGCTTCCTGTTAAACATCGTATAGATTTTAAAATCTTGCTAATTACTTACAAAGCACTAAATGGTTTAGCTCCCAGTACCTGAGCGAGCTCTTAAAGCATTATAGTCCTTCACGTCTATTGCGATCTCAGAATTCAGGCCAGCTGATAATACCTAGAATATCAAAATCAACCGCAGGTGGTAGATCCTTCTCCTATCTGGCACCTAAACTCTGGAACAATCTTCCTAGCATTGTTCGGGAAGCAGACACACTCTGTCAGTTTAAATCTAAACTAAAAACGCATCTCTTTAACCTGGCATACACATAACACACTATCAATTTATATTTTCAAATCCGTTAAAGGATTATTAGGCTGCATAATTTAGGTCAGCCGGAACCGGGAACACTTCCTATAACACCAGATGTACTCGTTACATCAGAAGAAGACTGGCATCTACGCTAATATTAGTCTTTCTGTTTATCCCGAGGTTTACCGTAGTCAACCAGATCCGGGCCGTATCCAGGTGAGACCGAGGACCGGCGCCTTGACACGACCACAACGCAGCCCTGAAGTATCAGCAGAGATTGAGCCAACTAGATCATCCATTGTGAAGGCCTCATCGACACGACAACCAGTGGCACAGCTCCTCAACACACCGTCCATACCGGTGTGATGAATACGATCCTCAACTGGACTGAACTGGAATAAATACTTTGAATGTTGCGATCCTATCAGACATATGATAGCAACCTGAATCGTAACAAAGCACTGTTCGCCAGAGGAGAACTGGCCCCCCGACTAAGCCTGGTTTCTCCCAAGGTTTTTTTCTCCATTTTAACACAGAAGTCTATTTGCCACCTGTTTGCCATCTGATGTCACCTGTTGGAGTTTGGGTTCCTTGCCGCTGTCGCCTTTGGCTTGCTTAGTTGGGGACACTGACATTTGATATTCAACAGTGCTTTGATCTGCCGACATTGACACTATTCTTTAAGAGCTGCTGTGCAGCCAAAATTATATACCAGTTATCAATGTAAAGCTGCTTTGACACAATCTGCATTGTAAAAAGCGCTATATAAATAAAGGTGATAGCAACATGCATAGGTGTTGCCCACCTGGTATAGGTTTTCCACAAAGGTTATTACCTGTGTGGGAGAAAACACAAATGAAGACGGATCCCATGTCTGTGCTTTTACACCATGAATGTGTACAACAGCAATGCGCATAAAATAACCCACAAGGGTGACATTCGCGCAGAAAGGCAGCAGTGTCTGCGCCTGTAACGTCAGACTGCGAATGGCTAAACAACCTAGTTGAACACCACTTAGCAGGGGCGTCAACAACTGTCATTCATTGGAAGGGCCTGCTGCACCTGCCTCACTTTGGCTGGGTACTGGACCTAGTTGAAACACCAGAATCAAGCTGGCAGAGGGCCAATATGGCGTCATGAACACCGTCCAACTACACACAGTCGAGCAACGCTGGATTAATGAAATGCAGAGCGTGGAATAATAAGCAACAAACGTATTGGTGAAAACAAATTAAACCAGGGGCACGTTCAAGCTCAACATTTTGCTACGGTTTCCGGGTTGAACAACATGTTTCCTGGAAACGGTGTGCAACAGGGTTTGAGATAAGCTTTCTCTTGTTTGGTGGGTGTGTCAAAAATGTCAGCCCAATCAGCAGCAACATGTATATAAACCATGCGGTATTAAAGAGACTCGCAAATGGGTCGCACAATGGGTCCAAGTAAAGTCGTTTACAAAACAAGCAAGCTCAGTATACGCAACAATTGAAGATATTAGAAGGCATGTTTGTCATAAGAGTTTTGAAGTAAAAATTCTTCAAAAATAACACAAAGAATGGCCTTCTCAGCTGCAACTCTTGCGTCATCAGAACAGGGTATTCAACGCACCACCATTTCCGTTTAAAAAATGTTTTGCAACGTTTTGTTGACTTGATTTTTGCTGCTAAGACAAAACTGAGATCACACACCCTCCTTCCCTTCCCCCTAACTCAAGTCACTGAAAGTTCTTCAAGATGTATAATGTAACTTGTGTATCTATTGTTTTTTCCCCTTTCATGTTTGGTATCATTTTAAATGTCTCAAATTGGTAAAATGGTCTCAATTTTAACAGCAGTCACTGGTATTATGAGGAAGATTGAAAACTAAGGAGAATTCCGTCCTCCTTTTGTCTCTTCAAGATATCTGATAACCTACACTCCCCCCAAAACAGGTGTTGGTGTAGTAAATATCTGCAATCCTTTGTTCTGGTCTGGGTATTTAAGGGAAAGTGCAAAGCAGCCATGTGGGATCTTCTGTAGCCAGAAACCCCCATACAGTGATGGGGAAGTGTCTTAAAAACACTAATCCACCACTGTGTGTATGTGCATTTCTTACTCTTTGAGCAATTGATGTTATGCATTTATTATTTCTGAATTGGCTTCTAATTGTCTAACTATGTAATTGGCATGATACATTTTTACTTGACAAATAAAATGTTATATTTGATTTACTCTGGATTCTCCTGAAATCATTATTACCAGTAAGTTATGGGAGGTTAATGCTACCAAAAATCTGTGTCCAGGGTAGAACAAACTGAAGGCGCATGAATGAAGGAGCAGTAGGCACTTTATCTGAAGACGTTTTGATTTCTGTTTACCACTGATTTAGCAAGTTGTATGGAAGTGGCTAAATACACTTTTGTTCGAGTGAGCAGTAGGCAACCGACTAAAGGTATTAGCTAACTCATTACACCCTCTGACGAAGATCAGACTGGTGAGTTTATGTCCGTGAGTTTACCGCAAATCCGGGGCGAGTATCTCTGTGCGGGATCGGGTCCCTGATGAACGAATAATTGAAAGTATGGGATACCCAGAATAAACAAATATCTAAATGAATACATAACCAATGATTAATTTCTAATTGGAAACACAACCTAAGAGTAATAATCATTTGAAATTGGAATCAGATTAAACAAGTGAAATTAAGTGAACTTCACAGGGGCGCTGAAAAGGCATACACGCGTTAAACCTTCGCCCAGGCCGTCGGATTCCGTTTTTGGGCTGATGGGGGGTTCTTACACTCACACATGCTAACATGTTTAGTCACAACAGTGGGAAAAACCAAGGATGGTCTGTCAAGGCCAAGCCCCTGAACACCAATCTTGCTGGAAGCAAGAATCAACCACATGACAGTAACAGATACATGTAAGCAACATGTGAAGCTACATGTAAAATCTGCTGAGGTTTCAACACCCAGAAATAGGGGTGGGAAAGCTTCAAGGGTGGCCTGTAAAGCCCAAGCCTCCTAAAAAGCTAGCTTGCTGAATGCAAGCACCCACAAACACATGATTCGTTCAAAAACGAGTAAAACCAGCAGATAAGACTGTAGAGTGCCCACATAACAGTCCACCTAACACAATCCAACAAGCAGTGCACTCAGTAAAAGAACCTTTTACTCTTTAAAGCAAGAGGAGTACAACATACGCCATCATGATCTAAAGGAGGCCCAAAAAACGGCCTACAACTTCAGACAGACACGTGGCGTCAGCTTGTGGCAGTGTTTCAAGCTCCAGGAAGGACAAACAACCGATCTACATGGAGGTTAATAAGTCACCTGGGGCCCTGGCCAACCAGCAGTGTACTCAGTAAAACACCTCTAAACTCTCTCAGCGAGAGGAGTACACTATTACATACACCAACATGTTCTCAAAGGAGGCCCCGAGGGCCTACTACTTGTAAACACGTGGCATTAGTCTAGTGGCCACTAAAGTTCTAGGAGCAAAATAGAACCAGCGTGTTTACGAGGTAGCTACTTAGCTCAACTAGAGCTAAAGGATAAACATGAACCAAGCTCAAGGAAGCAAATGTAGAAAACCGAACCGCAGTAAGGTTTACTTACAGAAACTCACCCTGAGAGGTCAGCCACATACTCAGTAAAAACACTTTTTACCCTCAAAGTGAGAGGAGTACACAAACGAACGGCAACATGCTACACAGGAGGCCTAGAAGGCCTACAACTTGCAAACACGTGACATTGGCTAGTGGCAATATGACCACACCAGCCAGCAGGCGATGTACTCAGTAAAAACACTTTTTACTTTAAAATCAAGAGGAGTACACCCTTTGCCACAAAACTCTATGAGAGGCCATATCTATTCTACTCTTAACAGAGATGGGCGTGGTCTAGCGGCGGTGATGAGACACAGAACTGTGCCAACATGTAATCTGAAAGGAGGCCTTAGTGGGGCCTACGACTTCAAACACACGTAGCGCCAGCTAGTGGTCTAAAAGGGGACCAAGCTCAAAGGGGACCAGCTCTAACCCAAACAGTTGTGGGAAGCTAAGCACAGCAGGTTTATTGAGTGCAGATGAAACAACAACACAGCAGAGAAAGCAGTCCAGGTAAGTGGGTTTGGATAAGGAAAGTCTTGGTTCAGCTTATCTGTGACTGACGCAGTCTTTGTGTCTTTTCCAGGTGATCCAGGAACCAACGAGCATGGAGACAACGGAGAGCAGGGGATGAGGAGAGCCTGGACTGCTGGTAGGAGCAACTGGTGAGTAGTTAACAGGTAAGACGGTGTGGAGCTTGACATATGAGTAGACAAGGACGTGGTGCATATCCATAGACGCTGTGCATGCCATTGACGAGAGCTGACAGCGAATGGAGTGTGTGAGGACCTTAAGAGTGGTGCAGAAGATGACTGGCAGCTGGTGGTGATCAGTGATTGGAAATGGAGTGCAGGTAAGGAACCAGAGGGATGCTGAGAAGTGGAGTCCGGGGAAGGTGAGACAGACAGTGACGGTGACATTACTCCCCCCTCCCAATAGGCGCGTCCTCGCGCCGTTGAAGGAACAACCGGGGAGGGAGGGTGGGCATCCTGGAGTCCTAGGTGAGTGACGGTGTGGGTAGATCTGCCACCTCCAGGACGGAGCCGGGAACTCAGGGGCCATGGCGGCATGGGAAGCTCAGGGGGCGAAGGCGGTGTCAGCTGTTCAGGGGGCCAAGGCGGGTTAGGCAGTACGGGAGGCCATGGCGGTGCTGACCAGTCGGGAGGCCATGGAGGTGCTGACCAGTCGGGAGGCCACGGAGGTGCTGGCTGTTCGGGAGGCCACCAAGGAGGGGGACGAATATCCCCCCCCCCAAAAAAAAATACTTGATTGAGACTCTGGGTGTTTGGACTAAAAGAGACTCTTGAATGGGCTGGTGGGCTGGAGCGGGCTCGTGGGCTGGAGCAGGCTTGAGGGCTGGAGCGGAGTCTGGAGCTGACTCGGGGACTAGTGTTGAAGTGTGTGTTGCCCAGACACATAATGGCTAATGCCATGATAGGCAGGAAGAGGTCCTCTGGGCTAGGAGCTGGAGCCGTCATAGGACTCGGGACGCAGGAGAGAGTCGCCTCTGGACTGAGGGCATGGACAGAGTCCTGGATGAGGAAGAGATCCATGACTGTGGCAGCGGCCATCTTCACAGAGGGCTCAGGCTTGGTGGCGGCCATCTTGACTGAGGGCTCAGGTGTGGCGGCGGCCATCTTGTGATGAGGCTCTGAAGTGGCGGCGGCCATCTTGAGAAGGGACTCTGGACTCTGGACGTGGTTGAGTGGCGGTGGTGTTATCATCAACCTCACCGACTGTGAGGGAAGAACCACTCAACCACAGCACATAGTCAAGATACTTGGCGAGAGAACATGGAATCGTTGCCGCTGGGACCTGCTGGTACAGATAATCAGCTGGTAGGAGCAACTGGTGAGTAGTTAACAGGTAAGGCGGTCGTGGAGCTTGACATATGAGTAGACAAGGACGTGGTGCATATCCATAGACGTTGTGCATGCCATTGACGAGACCCGACAGTGAATGGAGTGTGTGAGGACCTTAAGAGTGGTGCAGAAGATGACTGACAGCTGGTGGTGATCAGTAATTGGAAATGGAGTGCAGGTAAGGAACCAGAGGGATGCTGGGAAGTGGAGTCCGGGGAAGGTGAGACAGACAGTGACGGTGACATTGTCAAGTCAAGCAAAGTCACTTTTATTTATATAGCGCTTTTTACAATGCAGATTGTGTCAAAGCAGCTTTACAGTGATAACTGGTGAGTAATTTTGTCCAGCTTAAGTAAATTCAGTACTGATTCATTAGGTTGTAAAAATTAATAATTAGTGCATTTATCTATATATCAGCACTAGAGAAAACAGTGATGTCATCGTCAAGCTCAGTTCTGTTCGCATACAATGGTGTCAGTGCAAGCAGATCAAAAACATTGTTGAATATCAAGTGTCCCCAATTAAGCAAGCCAGAGGCGACAGTGGCACGGAACCCAAACTCCATCAGGTGACATCAGATGACAAAACAGTGATAAGAATGGAGAAAAAAACCTTGGGAGAAACCAGGCTCAGTCGGGGGGCCAGTTCTCCTCTGGCCAACAGCGAACAGTGCATGATTATGATTCAGGCAATGTTACAGGTCATAAGTCCGATTTGGTTTGCAACAGTCAAAATATTTGGTCCAGTTCCATCTAGTTGAAGATCGTATTCATCACGCCGGTATGGGACGGTTTGGTGGGAATCTGTGCCACTGGCTGTTGTGTCGGTGAGGCCTTCACAGGGATGATCTAGTTGACTCAATCTCTGCTGACACTTCAGGGCTGCGTTGTCGTTGTGTCTAGGCACAGGTCCTCCATCTGATCTGGATACGGCCTGGATCCGGCTGACTACGGTAAACCTCGGGATAAAAAGAAAGACTAATATTAGCGTAAATGCCATTCTTCTTCTGATGTAACGAGTAGATCTGGTGTTAAAGGAAGTGTTCCCGGTTCGGCTGACCTAATTTATGCAGCCTAACAATCCTTTAACGGATTTGAAAATATAAATTGATAATGTGTTATGTGTATGCCAGGGTAAAGAGTTTTTAGTCTAGATTTAAACTGACAGAGTGTGTCTGCTTCCCAAACAATGCTAGGAAGATTGTTCCAGAGTTTAGGTGCCAAATGGGAGAAGGATCTACCGTCTGCGGTTGATTTTGATATTCTAGGTATTATTAATTGGCCTGAATTCTGAGACGCAATAGACGTGAAGGACTATAATGTGTTAAGAGCTCACTCAGATACTGGGGAGCTAAACCATTTAGTGCTTTGTAAGTGATTAGCAAGATTTTAAAATCTATACGATGTTTAATAGGGAGCCAATGCAGTGTTGACAGAACCGGGCTCATATGGTCATACTTCCTGGTTCTAGTAAGAACTCTAGCTGCTGTGTTTCGGACCAGCTGTAGTTTGTTTATCAAGCGAGCAGGGCAACCACCTAGTAGAGCGTTACAGTAATCTAGCCTTCAGGTCATGAACGCATGAACTAACTGTTCCGCATGTTTCATTGAAAGCATACGTCGTAGTTTAGATATTGTAATGACCTGGCATTCAACACCAGCAGCCGGTTGCATTATGGGTATTTGTTTGTTTTGAGTTGATTTATGTGTTATTTAAGCAAGATGGTTGGGTTTGTGCTTTAGCAAAGTTGTGTGTTTATGTTCAAGTTAGTTTGGGAGGGTTTGGTTCATTTACTGCCTGGTTATATAAAGAGTTTGGCTCTCACCGTCATGGAGAGAGATGAGTACGGGAGGGACTTGGCGATCTGGCCTTGCCTGTGTAGTTCTTATTCTGTGTTCAGAATAAAAAGGAGAAAAGAAAGTACTGCTTCCTGCTGTTTTGTTCTGCCTATAGAGACACTCATGACTAACTGACGTCGTCTTGAAGGATAGAGTGTGGGCGCCTTCACCGCCGACATTTGAGTTCACGCCCGGAAGGGCTACCCTACCTTCCCGGCCACAGCGAGAGAAGAGCTGAGCCTCCACGCTTTCCTGCGGCGCCTTACACCTGAGCAGCTCCGCCAACATGTCCGCCTGTTGTCACCCTGCGATCTGAGTGAGGTGCTGAGAGAGCTGAGGAGGTGCTACAGGCTGGGCTGGCGACAGGTCGATCTGTGCTCCAGCGTCAGCTGACGAGAGCAGCTGAACGGGAGGTGGACGGGGCCCGGTCGGAGGAGGAGGTCAGCCGGGTCCAACCAGCGGTGACCCCCCAACGGAGGACGAGACTAGACCGCTGCTACCGCTGCAGAGAACCGGAGCATTTCACCAGGGACTGCCCTGCCCCAAGCCCTCGCCACCGGGCAACGTCACCGCCGGGAAACGACGCTCACAACTGAAGCCTTCCAAGGGTAAGACGGATCTGAGGACCGTCATTATCCAGCGGAAGGCTTCGGGAAAGAAGTCCTGACGCCAGTGGTGTCGGGCTTCTGAACTCGGGCTTCTCCGGGGCGAGTCGGTTCCCACCACATTACATGGTGCCCGTCTCCCCTCGGTGCCCTCAGGGGGCCGTTCTGCCAACCCTGCCACCTCGTGTGCTTCAGGGCGCAGCGGTTCTCAGCGAACGCATGTCTCAGTGTCCACCCGGCAACGTAGTGGCGCTGGGATGTTCGCTCCCTCCGAGGAGGGATCAAAAGTGGCCAGTTCGGTTGCTCCCTGCCGGTCCGCCATTTCAGGGCACCGGGCTGGTCACACATCAAACACCAGAGGTCAGTCTCGAGAGACTGATTCCCTTAGTAGAGTTTTTGGCAGCGTGGAAACTTCTGTCAAACGTATCTCAATGGGTCCTGCACACAGTAGAATTTGGGTACAGAATCCAGTTCGGGTTGAGACCGCCGAGGTTCAACGGGGTTTTGTTCACTGAGCAGACTCTGGTTTTGGAACAAGAAGTACAGACTCTCTTGCGAAAAGAAGCTATAGAAAGGGTTCCTTCTCCCAGCAGGGAGTCAGGGTTTTAAAGCTGGTACTTCATAGTTCCAAAGAAGGATGGAGGTTTGCGTCCCATTCTAGATCTGCGACTACTAATCGCTCTGTCAAGAAGCTCAAGTTCAGAATGCTAACTCTGAAACAAATCGTGTCACAAATCAAATCCGAGGACTGGTTTGTCACAATAGATCTGAAAGATGCATACTTTCATATATCCATCCTTCCTCAAAACAGGAAGTTCCGGAGGTTCGCTTTCGGGGGCAAAGCGTACCAATATCGGGTTCTTCCCTTCGGCCTAGCTTTATCACCCCGCACCTTCACAAAATGCGTGGATGCAGCTCTGGCTCTGTTGTGACTCCAGGGTATCCGCGTGTTGAATTACATAGACGACTGGCTCATCCTGGCACAGTCAGAAGAGTTGGTGGTTCAGCATCGAGATGCTGTTCTCGCCCACATGAAGCGTCTGGGGTTACGGCTAAACGCAAAGAAAAGTGTGCTTTCTCCAGCCCAGAGAACCTCTTTTCTGGGCGTAGTTTGGGATTCGGTCTCGATGCAAGCACGTCTATCTCAGGCTCGCGTAGAGGCGATTCTCACAGCTGTAAACAAGCTGAAGCTAGGCCAGTCACTCACTGTGAAACAGTTTCACAGACTATTAGGTCTGATGGCAGCTGCATCCAATGTGATACCTTTTGGCCTGCTGTGCATGAGACCTTTGCAGTGGTGGCTCAAAACCAAGGGGTTTTCCCCGAGGGGAAATCCGTTTCGCATGATCAAGGTCACGCGGCGATGCCTTCGTGCTTGTGTCATGTGGAAAAAACCTTGGTTTCTTTCCCAAGAGCCGGTGTTGGGAGCTCCTTGTCATTGTGTAACGCTTACGACGGATGCATCCCTCACCGGCTGGGGGGCGATCATGAGTGGTCGCTCGGCTCAAGGTCTGTGGAGGAGTCATTATCTTTCCTGGCACATAAACCAGTTGGAGATGATGGCTGTGTTCCTGGCACTCAAACACTTCCTCCCAGATCTCAGGGGCCATCATGTGTTGGTCTGCACGGACAATACAGCAGTGGTCTCGTATTTAAACCATCAGGGGGGTCTGCGTTCGCGCCCCTTATGCAAGTTGGCACACCAGATCGCCCTCTGGGCCCAAGGGAAGTTACTGTCAGTCAGGGCAGTATACATTTCAGGGCGTCTGAATCAGGAAGCAGACATCCTGTCGAGGCAGGGGCTGAGGCCCGGGGAGTGGAGACTTCACCCCGAGGTGGTGGAGCTCCTTTGGGAGTGCTTTGGGAAAGTGGAAGTGGATCTGTTTGCGTCTCAAGAAACGACTCACTGTCCATTGTATTTCTCCCTCACACATCCAGCCCCTCTGGGGTTGGACGCGATGGTACAGACGTGGCCAAGGTTGCGTCTGTATGCCTTTCCCCCGATTGCTCTGCTTCCGGGAGTTTTGGAGAGAGTGCGCCAGGGGCAGGGTCCAGTTGTTACTAGTAGCCCCGTTTTGGCCGGGCTGAGTTTGGTTCTCGGACCTGATGTCTCCCCTCGACGGCTCTCCCCTCGAGATTCCGGTCAGGAATGTGAGAATGTGAATGTGAGAACAGGCGGGGGGGTCACTTCTTCACCCCCGCCCGGAGTTGTGGAAATTGTGGGCGTGGCCTCTGAGGGGGCACAGCTCATAGATTCGGGTCTCCCTACAGAGGTAGTGGAGCCCATACTCCAGTCCAGAGCTCCCTCCACGAGGAGGCTTTATTCCCTGAAGTGGAATGTCTTCTCTTCTTTGTGCAGAGAGTGTACATTTGATCCTGTTAACTGCCTAGTTGGCACAGTTCTGGAGTTTCTGCAAGAAAAGTTCTCTTCAGGTTTATCCCCTTCTACACTGAAGGTTTACGTGGCGGCCATTGCGGCTTACCACGTTCCTTTAGAGGGTGCTTCTCTGGGAAGACACCCATGGGTTACTCGCTTCCTTCGTGGCACTTTGAGGCTGAGGCCTGTGGCACGTCAGAGAGTTCCGACCTGGGATTTGGCCACAGTGTTGGAGGGCCTGTCTACAGCTCCGTTTGACCCCACCGAAGAGGTTCATTAAAAGTTCCTCACTCTTAAAACTCTTTTCCTCCTTGCTATCTCGTCGCTTAAAAGAATTGGAGACCTCCAAGCCCTTTCGGTCTCTCCTTCTTGCCTGGACTTTGCGCCAGGCATGGTTAAAGCTTTCCTCTTCCCTCGGGAGGGATACGTTCCCAAGGTCCCCACTAATGTGGCGAGCCCCATTATGCTGCAGGCCTTCTGTCCTCCTCCATTTCAAGATCCAGACCAGGAGAAACTTAATCTGCTCTGTCCAGTCAAGGGCTCTGGATGCTTATGTCCACAGAGCTGCCCTGTGGTGTAAGACTGATCAGCTTTTCGTCTGTTTCGGGCCCCCTCGTAAGGGGCTCCCGACATCCAAACAAACGCTAAGCAAGTGGATAGTTGAGGCTATCTCGCTAAAAAACATACCAATCTCTGTGTAAAAATAAAATGATGAATAACGATAATAATATCAATTTCATCAATAATCATACATTTGATCAAAACAAAAAAAAACATAAAATAAAAATAAAAAATTGAGCCAAAATTAAAGTAATTACTACTAAAAATTACTAAAGTAATTTTTGCTTATTATGAATGAATTGGATCATCGAATGTCAGCAGCAACTAAATTGGTTAAAAAAGTGAGATTAAAAATACATAAAGCATATTTGTGTAATTTAACATTTAATTATTGCAGGTTTGCATAATATTCTGAGTTTGCATTTCACTGTTTTTATTCATTTCGAGGAATATTAAATCTGTTTTTGTGCAAGTGAGATGATGTATGTTCACATTTAGGCTAGAACTACAATATGTTTACACAGTGCACACTGGTTCCCTCGATAAAAACATACTTGTCATACCTGTCATACCTGCACCACTCTATGCCTCTGCACCTTACTCCCGATTTCTCTCAATATGGAGACAAGAGAGGTGTCAGTCAATAAATGGGAAAACAAAGTAACTTGTGATATTTATTTGAAAATGTAAATCAGATATTTTGTTGTAAATTTAAAAGTAATCCATTACTTTGCTAGTTATTTAAAAAAGTAATCTGATTACATAATTTGCGTTACTTGTAACTCACTTGTACTTGTTACCCTCAACACTGCATACAGGGATATGTACATTGTTGAATTACAATGTTCAAATATGGGATTAAACTTGATGTGTGATCATAATTCATATTCATTGAATAATAAAACTATTTAACACATCTCTGAAAACAAGTGGTATACAGTGTAACTGGTAATACGGTATATGTATTAACATATACATATACAAAAATATATATATAAAATAAACACATGTAAACAGAATGCAAATATTAAAAAACATGCATAGGCTTATACGTATATAAGTAAGTAGGCCTATAAACATTTGATAAACGTGGATGAATACTGCCAGAAGCCTTATGGTGTCCAAAGTACATTAGTGACACACTCCTACTGGAAAAAACAACAGTTGACATCCAGAAATAAGACTCTTATCTTTACTGCCCTTGCTAATCAAAGTCCTTGAGCTAGGTGTATTCAGCCACATATCATACTCAGACAACATCTTCAAGAACAACCTCAGTGATGAATATGTGTCAGTCTTTTAAAATGGCACACTCCAGAGAAACTACCGTAACTGCAGTAACAGGCACATAGAGTAGGGGTGGTATGGGGATTTTACTTTTGTGATTCGTAACACTTTACAACAAGACTGTATACATTAAGTCAATTGAAGACAAGTCATCTTCATTTATATAGCGCTTTTCAGCGCAGAGATTGTTTTGGCTTTACAGCAGCTCTAGAAAAAAGTTATTATTGAGCTAAAGTAGGTTTTTGATTGAATCTCTTGCGTTGTAAAAATTGTTAATTATTAACTTAAGGGCACCTTTTTAACTGAAAACAGAAGGCTTTAATGTGTTCTTGCTGTTCATTTACGTGTTTAGTCTATAGGTTTGCGCGTTTGAATGAGTATGTGTGTAGATGCTTAGTCTTTTTTACAAAGTGACATTGCCAAATTACTTGTGTGGCCCATATAATAGAGAAAAATTAGTCGTTTCCGTGGATCTATGCGAACTGGAATCATTTTGATAACGTTTTATCTATACATAGGGAAAGGAAAGGGAAGGAGGCCTTCACAGGGGATAGTTTAGTTGACACTTCAGGGCTGCATTTTCATCATGTCTAGGCGCATGTCTAGGCGCAGGTTCATCTCATCTGGATACGGCCTGGATCTGGCAGACTATGGCAAACCTCGGGATAAACAGACAGAGACTAATATTAGCATAGATGCCATTCTTCTTATGATGGTACATCCTGATGTACCATCTTCTTATGATGATACATCAGGTGTTATGGGAAGTATTCTCGGTTCCGGCTAAACTAATTTATGCAGCCTAATAATTTACATGATTTGAATTATAGGAGGAGATAATGTGTTATGTGTATGCCAGGTTAAAGAGATGTGTTTTTAGTCTAGATTTAAACTGACAGAGTGTGTCTGCTTCCAGAACAATATTAGGAAGACTGTTCCAAAGTTTAGGTGCTAAAAAGGAAAAGGATCTACCGCCTACGGTTGATTTTGATATTCTAAGTATTATCAACTGGCCTGAATTCTGAGATCGCAATAGTCGTGAAGGACTATAATGCGTTAAAAGCTTGCTCAGGTACTGGGGAGCTAAACCATTTAGTGCTTTGTAAGTAATTAGCAAGATTTTAAAATCTATACAATGTTTAACAGGGAGCCAATGAAGTGTTGACAGAACTGGGCTAAAATGGTCATACTTCCTGGTTCTAGGTGCTGCATTTTGGACCAGCTGTAGTTTGTTTATCAAGCGAGCAGGGCAACCACCCAGTAAAGCATTACAGTAATCTAGCCTTGATGTCATGAACGCATGAACTGTTCCACATTTGTCATTGAGAGCATATGTTATAGTTTAGATATATTTTTAAGATGGAAGAATGCGGTTTTACAGATGCTAGAAATGTGGCTTTCAAATGAAAGATTGGTATCAAAGAGCACACCCAGGTTCCTAACTGATGATGAAGACTTGACAGAACAGCCATCAAGTGTTAGACAGTATTCTAGGTTATTACGTACATAGGTTTTTGGTCCAATAATTAGAATCTCTGTTTTTTCTGAATTTAGAAGTAGGAAATTACTATCACATCCAATTTTTTATATCAGCTATGCCGTTAATTTTGTGAATTGATAAGTTTCGTCAGGGCACGAAGAAACATAGAGCTGAGTATTATCAGCGTAATAGTGAAAACTATTACTGAACTTGTGATCGATATGACATCTCTTCGTTTACTGCTACAAACTGATAACGGTCAGATAAGTATGATTTGAACCATGCCAATGCAATTCCACTAATGCCAACATAATTTTCGAGTCTATTCAAAAGAATGTTGTGGTGTCAAAAGCAGCACTGAGATCTAGTAACACTAGTAGAGAGATACAACCAAGATCTGATGATAAGAGCAAATCATTTGTATCTCTGATGAGAGCAGTCTCAGTACTATGGTACGGTCTAAATCCTGACTGGGAATCCTCACAGATACCATTTCTTTCTAAGAAGGAACATAGTTGCGATGATACTGCCTTTTCTAGTATTTTTGACAGAAAAGGTAGATTCAAGATCTGCCTGTAATTGACTAATTCTCTGTGATCAAGTTGTGTTTTTTTAATAAGAGGTTTGATAATAGCCAGCTTAAAATTTTCAGTACGTATCCTAGTGACAAAGATGAATTAATTATATTAAAAAGAGGATCTATGACCTCTGGAAGCATCTCTTTCAATAGCTCAGTCGTTATAGGGTCTAACATACATGTTGTTGATTTTAATGATTTAACAAGTTTAGACAATTCTTCCTCTCCTATAGCTCCGAATGAATGGAATTTTTTCGATACTGTAGTATAATTATCTCTCTAACATTATCAATCTTGCAAGTAAAGAAGTTCATAAAGTCATTACTGCTGTGCTGTTTGGAAACATCAGAAGTTGAAGCTTTATTTCTCGTTAATTAGGCACTGTATCAAATAAATACTTAGGTTTGTGTTTGTTTTCTTCTAAGAGATTTGAAAAATAAGCAGTCCATCTAGCAGTTTTTAGGGCCTTTCTGTACGCAATCATGCAAAACCTCTAGTTTTGTTTTCTTCCAGCTGCGCTCCATTTTTCTGGCTGCTCTCTTGAGGGCCCGAGTGTGCTTGTTGTACCATGGTGTTGGACTAATTTCCTTAATCTTTTTTAAGCGCAAAGGAGCAAATGAGTCTAGTGTGCTGGAAAAGCGAGAGTCAATAGTTTATTTTGTAACATCGAGTTCTTCTAAGCTATCTGGTATGCTAAGGAGAAGAAACTGATCAGGAAGATTATTTATAAAGCAATCTTTAGTGGTAGAAGTGATAGTTCTACCATATTTGTGGCAGATAAGCGGTTTTGCAGCCTTGGCTAAATGTAGTATACACGAGGCTAGATAATGATCTTAGATGTTGTCAGTCTGCTGCAAAATTTCAGTGGCATTAGTATCGATTCCATGTGACAATATTAGATCTAAAGTGTGATTACGACAATGATTGGGTCCTGACACATGTCTGTAAATGCCAAACCGTTTGCACATGTAACCCATTTGTTATTAGTAGCATATTACCTTCCAAATTAGGTATCATTAATTAATAATTATTGTCTTTTTCACATATTTTTCACTCATTGCAGAACAGCTTTATAGGTGAAATTAACTAATTTAATGATTGATTATTGTCACGTTCCTGGTTCTGTGTTTTGAGTATTGGTAATTATGCCCTTTGAAGGTTATTGGACACTGTGAAATTTTTGTTCTTTAAGTTTGTGACAAGCACATAAAAATTACTTTTTTTTATTGTTCAAAACAAATTATTGTTTTCCTTGTATTTGCTCCTCAGTTCCATGCAATTTTAAGGTTTTCTTGGATTTATAGTTTCTATGTTTTATAGGGAACCTTGGTCATCAAAGTCAAAATAAAGTTTATTTCTAGAGCACATTTAACGCACAACAGAAGTTGACCAAAGTGTTGTATATCCAGAATCATAAAATAAACAACAACAAAGAAGACAAAACAAAACCACTTTTAAACTGAATTAAATGCTTTGGAATAATTCTTAATTAACATTCTTTGGAATAAAAACATGTTTTAAGACTAGATTTAAAAGCAAAAAGACAGTGTTGGGGCCAGCTTTACTGACAATGGTAAATTATTCCATAGTTTAGGGGCAGCTGCAACTGCAAAAGCCAGATCTCCCCTATGCTTCAGCCTAGCTGAACACCAAACAGCCAGATGCATAGTCTGCTGACCTAAGGGACCTGAATGGGAGTTAAACTCTCTCTGTCTTTCGGTGTATTGTGGCTGCTTCTTTTCATGTCCTCCAATCTTTTGTTTTCAAGCTTGGTTGGGACGAGGGATGCGTTTATCAAGCTTGGTTTGTAATCTTTTTTTATAATGGGGCATGGAGGTTTTGTTTTTGTTTTGTTCATTATTATGACCAATCTTCATGCTGATTTAACACCCCAGAGCTCTTTCATACCTGGATTTTGGTTTTATCAATGGTAAAATTTATTACCATTATTATGCTAAAATTTATAGATTGGCCAGGTTTTTTCCACTTATAAGACCAACAGCAGGGGAGTTGTAATTCTTCTTCATAAAAAGATGGAATGGCAGGAAGCCTAGACAAATGCAGATGCCAGTAGAACTGGGTGGTTTAGCAATACCAGATATTTTATATTATAATTGGGCTTGCCATGCCAGACTCATTTGGGAGTGGTATAGGTCTGTGATCTGTGTACTAGTGTGGACTCCTGGGCTTGTTACCCATTCTCTATTTGGAGCCTGTTTGTTTGCCCCTATAAGCATGTTAATATAGTGAGGAAAAATCTGATACTTTACAATTCTGTTAAAGTTTGGCAATATATCTCAAGGTTCTTTGGGAGAGGTGAAGTTATGTGTATGGTAAGTCCAATTTACTTGAATCAGGACTTTGCCCCTGGCTTAGGTTCTCCTATCTTTAAAGCTTGGCACATGAAGGGGATTTGTGTACTGAGGGACTTGTTCCAGGATGGCTCCCTAATGTCCTTCCAACAGTTGTGACAGAAGTTTGATATCCCAAATCAACACCACTTTGGTTATTTACAAATTCGGCATTACGTTTTTTCAAAGCAAAGACCTGTGTTGGATTCGCCAGCACTTAGCAATTTGGAGTTTTATGCTGCTCATTTTATATCTAGGTTTTATTCTTTTATATACTCTCATGCCTCTGGACTTTAGAACACAGTGGCTTACAAATTATATACCAGTTATCAATGTAAAGCTGCTTTGACACAATCTGCATTGTAAAAAGCGCTATATAAATAAAGGTGACTTGACTTGACTTGACAAATGGGAGGAAGACCTGTGCAATGTATTTAGTATATATGTATATAGACGGCAGGAGGCCATTAAATATGCGAGTTCCACTTTTACTTGTAACTGACTCAGAGAAACCCAATATAAGATGTTGGGTAACACTTGAAGAACATGCTTATAATGATTTATAGCCACATTTATACTTAAGTATTACTATTCTATAAATATATTTATTACATTATTTAGTCTTATATTTATAAGACTCATTAAGATCTTTACTGCATTATAAGAACAGTTATAGATACATTTATATTATTTTTATAATTACTTATAAGCCATGCATTTGCTTTTTCAATGTGCATGCTCATAAGCCATTATACACTGATTTATAAATGATCAAATATAAAATAGTTCCAGACACACTTGTTTGCTGTATCAACTAATTATTATGTCTTAAATGGCTAAAGTTTGCATTAGAGGTAATGAATGGTAATTTTGATTTGTTAAAATCTATATCTCCTCAGCCATTTGCATGGGATTGCTTATAGCAGTTTGAAAATATTGTTGTTTTGCTAGTATGTAACATTAAAAAAATATACTTTGTTTTCAACTGTTTGTATTAATGATTTCTGTTTTTTTTTTTTTTTTTTTTTTTTTTTTTTTTTACAGTAATTGTTGTTCATTAGTTACATTTACTAGTAAGCAACTTAAAATGTAAAATGAGCACATATCTTAACATTTGATTTGTTTTCACTTTACTTAAAGCCAACAATGATGCATTTACAGAGATTAGTAACTATTATTACTCACAATAATTATTTATAAGAACACAACACGGCTATTAATAACAATATATTCACTAATTTGACAAATAAATCTGAATAAAGTCATTGTAACTATAATATAACATTATAGCAATGCAAGCTGCATCTTTATAAAAAAACATTCATGGAACCATACGATGGACTAATTAATACTTATAAATCAGTGTATAATGAATTATGAACATGCATTGAAAAGGAAAATGCATGACTTTTAAGTAATTATAAAAATAATATAAATGTAACTATAACTGTTCTTATAATGTGGTATAGGTTTTAATAAGTCTTTATAAATATGTTTATAATACTTGCTTATAAATAAGTATAAATGGAGCTATAATTCATTATAAGTATGGTCTTCATAGAAAGTGTTACCAGATGTTGCATAGATTACATGTAACGGCAGTTATAATGAATAAAATTTATCATACTACATCTGCCTATTGTGTTAAGTGCCATACAGAGGGACATACTTTCATTATGGGGGTGCGAGTACGTCTCCAGATTCTGGAGCTTCTTTGCTTGCGAAATTAGCACCATTATTCAGATAAAATTGAAAAAGGATCCTGGTCTTTTTCTTTTAGGGCTCCCATCTAAAAGGCAGGCAACGACACTGTCACTGGATGCAATAGGTTACAAACTGTTAGATAAACTGCTTCTTGTAACAAGGAAATACATCCTTATTAGATGAATTTATGACATTCCCCCCTTTGTGACTGAGATCTTTGCAGTTTTGCCCCATGAGAGACTGGCTGCTGTGCTTAGGGGCAATGCACACAGCTTTCAGAATTGATGGTCTCTGTTTATAGATCACTTGCCTTCGGATTTGAGAAAAATAGTTATGTGCGTCATTTAGGGCTCTAATAGATGTTGGGTTCCTGGGGTGTTGGGCTTAAGAAAATTTATAAAGAATGGTCTGGGTTATTTTGTGTTCTGATGTTCTTTTGTGTTCTAAATTACATGTATCAGTCTCTCTTAAAGGATTATTTTAATGATGATGATAGAAATGTATATGGGAAATCTTTTCATGAGCTTTTCTGTAGGTTTTGATAATTGAACTTTGTGACTAGCCTTGTCACCAATATTATTATTTATAATTGGTATTATTCTTATGTTTATTATTGCTACTCTAGTCCTTATTTATTTAATATTTATTTTGAATATGTTTATGCATGTATGTTGTAGCAAATTAGCTCAAATGAAATATGAATAATTAATTATAACTAGTTATAATTAATTATAGATATTTTGATCAGTTAATAGTATTAACTTAATGTAGTAAAATTACAATTACAATTGATTAACCTGTTTGTCCAGTGAACACTCATGTTAATTGTTTATTAATTCTAAGAAATGTTCATTTCCTGGTTATGGGAAATAACATTTTACTGTACAGTACGACTCAGAGCATGTAGTCAAAATCTGCATGATTTGGGACTCCAGTATATGAGCATGAAACACGGGCAACTTTATGTGTGACATGAACAAGGCTTTATTAACTGGATTAAACACTTAAACTACTCTAACATTCACACACATACATGCATACTGTCACATACATGCATACTGTCTCCATCTCTGCCTCCGTTCCTTCACTACATTTCCCAGCATTCTCCTTGGCTCCCACCTGCAAGTCCTTCTCAATCACCTGCACCTGCCAGCTATCATCCTAATCAACTGCACTATATCTTCACTCACCTTGTCTCTCCTTGCTGTCTAGTCTCGTTGTTACCTAGTATGTGGAACTTGTTAGACCTTTTTCTCCAGTGATTCCTCATGTGATCTTCCCCAGCATCCTTCTCCTGCATTCCACTCCAGCGTCTGTGTTCTCCACTCCAGCGTCTGTGTTCTCCACTCCAGCGTCTGTGTTCTCCACTCCCTTGTAATTCAGCATCATCTTCACATCAGAGTTTCTCAATAAAAAATAAAAAAATGCTGTGAGCTTGTGATCAGTGATTTTTAAAGTGTGAAGATGTTACACCCTCTGGAGATGACTGAGCTACCAAGGAGTTGTTCCTTTGGAGGACCCTTTTTACGACTCTTTGTCCTCTAGCAGGATATTAGCATAAGACATTGGAGCATAAGACTTTAAGATTTTTACCTTCTAATGTGTCAAGAGTTATCAACATGTAACATAAATTAGCAAATAGGAAACAAAAGTTGGACTCCATAGATACCAAACATGTGACCCATGTGATCTTATGCTGGGTACACACTAAAAGATTTTTGAAAACTTATAAGATTTACAAAATGTGAGAGACCACAAACATGAGGACAAAAAAAATCGTAGCTTTAACCTTTTTGCTCCTATAGTGTGACAAAGACAGCACACCACACACAAACAGATTTTCAACCAGAGTCCCGACTGTGAACACAGGAAATCTCGAAAAATCTCTTGAGACTTCAGAATAAACATGATAGATGATAGGCAGGAAGAAATTGCGTTGATAGTGTTTGGAATGATTTTGGTATGTTTTACAGTTGTATAAACACTTGTGCTGTTGCCACAAATCGACGAGCTGATCCTCCATCTCTGCTGTCCAAATCCATTTAACTTTGTGCCGTGACTGTGTTTGTTATGCTTCTGCCTTCTGTCAGCTCGCTTTCTGATTGGATATTGTTTTGTTTCACGTTATAATCTCCAGAGCGTGCACGCGTTTGTCCTCTGGGTTCCCCCCAAACATCAGGATTTCTGATCACAAATATTCAACATGTATATTTACGATTCACGATCGGGGCGCCTCCGACATTCTTCCAAGCATTCACTCTTAACACACCTCACACCACAGGAAAATCGGTTAAGATAATCCGTAGAACCATCAAGATAATCGGGACATTACCTAGGATTGTCGGAAGGGGAGAAATCAGCCCAAAATTAGCCTGATTATCTTGTGGTGTGTACCCAGCATTAGTTAACCATGGTATGCAATAGTGAAACATTAATCCAAAAGAGTTTGAATTAAAACATAGAAAAGGAATATCTATATCCCTGTGATAAGAAAATCATAAAATGTGATTAGATACAGAGAGTGATTAGATAAATTAGATACAGGTTTATACATTTCTTAAGTGGTAATACATATAGAATATATAGGATTAAAAGGGTTTATTGGTCCTTCTCAACAAGAATTAAGTGAGAGTCTCTACAAATTCCTTACGGTCATAAACAGTCTTATCTTCTTACAGTTTTTTACAATCACTTTGTAACTATTTTCAGAACCTTGATGTCATTTTTCACAACTCTAGACACAAAACTCACAACCAATGATCAAAATGCATATTTTTCAAAACTCTAACCCTTTTCTCAATTGCTTGGATACAATACACAAAAAAACTTAGATCATTTGTTCATTCAACAAAAATCACCTGTTCAATATGACACAACTTAACATCAAAGTACTACTATTTCAAAAGGCAATTCACACATTACATTTCAAATGAGTGTCTATTCATTTCCTTACAATGATCTAACTATCAATTGATACAACTGCTCAAAATGATAAGTAACTGTTGCATTACTCTTAATGCATAGTTGTATGGAAACAGACAAACAATCTTCCATGTTTACTGTAAATCATGAAAGTTTCAAGATAACAAGATTCATTGTCACCAATTAGCGTGGAGCATGAACCAATTAGACAACAATATCCATGGATGTAGCCTAATATTTTATCATAATGCTTCATCAGACACTGTGTCTATGGCCCCAAATACTGTACCGCCTTTTCAGACTATTTACAGTATTGACAGTACTGCACTGTATAGATGCAGGCCCTTGTAATTGCTTGCCCAATTCTGCCAACTCGTTACTGATGATTGAGTGCACATTGTGGAATGAGTATATAGTAAAGAGTTGATTGGGATCCAATTGCAAGAGCATAGTGATACGTAACATGGAGCCAGCAGGTGATCCAGGTCACAGTGGAGGTCAAGCAGTGGTGGGAGGAAGACGAGGAAGACGTGTTGGTTAAAGGAATTGTAGGGGACAGGCACCCCTTCTGAGAGGTGGTCGTGGGCCTCGTTGAGAGGTGTGGGGGAACGTGGTAGAGGACAGGCACCACTTCTGAGAGGTGGTCGTGGGCCTCGTTTGAGAGGTGTGGGGGAACGTGGTAGAGGACAAGGCCACGGACCAAGACAGCGGCAGCAACAGCATAGAGTGTCCAATGAAATTCGGGCAATAGTTGTAGACCATGTCATAAATCATGGCATGACAATGACTGAGGCGGCTACAATGATACAACCAAACCTCAGAAGGTCAACCGTGGCCTCAATAATCAGAACTTTCCGCAATGAGAACCGGTAAGTTATCAGCATGCACTAAACATTATGCTACTCTCAATTGTCAAATGACTGCATACCAATGTGTATCACAGAATAGGTGATGTGACCAAGTGTCTTCTTACTCTAATGTTCCCTGTAGAATTGTGACCAGGCCAAATAGTGGAGGCAGAGGCAAAATTCTAACTGACCAACAAGAGCAGGCTGTGGTCGATTTGGTTCGGGCCAGAAATGATATTCGCCTTACAGAAATTCGCCAGCATATCTTGGACAATAAAGACATGTTCAACAATGTGGGATCCATAAGTTTGCCGACTATTGCACGCATACTGGAAAGGCACCAGGTATCTATAAAACAACTATACCGTGTGCCTTTCGAAAGAAATGCAGACAGAGTGAAGCAAATGAGGACTGAGTATGTTCAGGTAAGTTCAGTTTCAAGATGGCTGTTGTAAAAACATTCCCAAAAATTCTACATTGTACAGTAATCTCTAAATCTCTTTCCAAAATGTATTTTTAGAGGGTGATGGAGCTGGATGCTGATGATGACCATCACAAATTCATATATTTGGATGAGGCAGGTTTTAATCTGGCCAAGACAAGGAGGAGAGGTCGGAATTTCATTGGCCACCGGGCAACCATCCAAGTACCTGGACAACGTGGGGCCAACATTACCATGTGTGCGGCTATATCAGAAGATGGTGTGGTGGGACGCAGACCTCATATTGGACCATATAATGCAGCTCTCCTTGTCACCTTTCTTGAGGAGCTCGATCAGGTTTGTAGAGCTGAAGGTGTGACCTATGTCATTGTGTGGGACAATGTCAGGTTCCATCATGCTCATGTGGTGCAAGCATGGTTTCAGGCCCATGCACAATTTACCACCCTGTATTTACCCCCATACTCTCCCTTCCTTAACCCGATTGAGGAATTTTTCTCCGCATGGAGATGGAAGGTTCATGATAGGCACCCTCATGAACAAGTCACTCTTCTCCAGGCCATGGATGACGCCTGCAATGACATCACAGCAGACCAGTGTCAGGCCTGGATTCGCCATGCCCGAAGGTTTTTTCTAAGATGTTTGGCTAATGAAAACATCCATTGTGATGTAGATGAGAACCTGTGGCCAAATCCACAACACAGAGTTGATGACAATGTAGAAGTACAGTAATCACTCCTGTTTTGTTTCTTACAGTACAAGCAAGCAAGTTGAGGAACACTGCATTTGATGTTTTACAGTACTGTCTTTTCTTTTCTATTTCATAGCTAATTATTTTTGCTTTGATTTAAATAAACCTATGTTGTGATTGTACTGTAGTGTTTTGCATCAATATATTACAAACTTTGTTCAATGATTCCACTGTGTCTGTAGTATTCTATCTACTACTGCAGTACTTTTACAGAGATGTATTTACTGTACATGTAGTACCATAATGAAACCTGTATCACCTATTTTGTTCTACAATATTTAATGATTGTACAAACAATGACACAGTGAAACTATCGGTTGCTTGTGTGTGGGTGATCTATAGTTATGTTTCAATGGTATTTCACAGTAAATTTGTGTTTTGAACCAATGATTGTGCAAGTGCAAGATTTCTTTAAAGATGTGAATGCACAATGCAATGTTTTGAACATTAGACAGCCTGTGTTACAAGTGATAACCGTTTTGAGTTTTGTGTCTAGAGTTTTGAAAAATGACATCAAGGTTCTGAAAATAGTAACAAAGTGATTGTAAAGTTTTTTAGTATTAGGGGCCGAGCACCGATGGTGTGAGGACCCTATTGTAACTGATCAGTCAATTATTATTTTCCGAAATTAATTTTGAGGGCCTAAACATGCTAGAAAAATCATGAAACTTTGCACTTGTGTCAGAAGTGGTGAAAATTTATGTCTGATATGGGTTTCAGAATTAGGTGTGCCAAAATGGCTCGATGGCGCCACCTACAAAATTTTAATTAAGCGCCCTTCGCGCTACTTTTCACGTACAAGCATGAAATTCGGTAGACACATCTAACAGCCCAGTACCTACAAAGTCCTTGGGTGCAAAATCTGAAAACCCAACAGGAAGAGAGTTTTCTCTGCAAAATTTGTGCAGTTTTTGCCATTTCCAGACGTTGTACTTTAACAAACTCCTCCTAGAGCTTTAATCAGATCAACATCATATTTTGTCAGTCTAATCTAAAGGCCTTAG
Source organism: Hypophthalmichthys nobilis (assembly GCA_037950665.1). NCBI lineage: Eukaryota > Metazoa > Chordata > Actinopteri > Cypriniformes > Xenocyprididae > Hypophthalmichthys > Hypophthalmichthys nobilis. Next base: position 18,439,123 of record CM075483.1, on the reverse strand, counting down.
CGATGTTAAATTGCAAAGATCTAGAGTTTTCGCTGAAGGGTGTGTCCAGAGCGGCCTGACAAAGTTCAATGTTTCGAGTTAGTTCGTTGTTCGAGTTAGAGTCATAGCGCCACCTGCAGACAACAGGAAATGGCATGCTTTACACTATAATTCACTCCCAGAAATACATTTCAATATGCCACGAAGTAACAAACATACTAGAAACGTTAAATCATGCAATACTTGGCTAAGTGCTAATTTATGACTTGGCCATAATTCTCCTGTATTTACTCGCTTACATGCATGTTGCCCACTGTTCACTGTTTTCCTAAGGCGTGGTGACGGGTGGTGGTGAGCCCGGGTGCGAGGGCCCTTTCATCACTGCTTGCAGCTTTAATTCTTCATGTATCCTGTAACCAGATACCTGGTTTTACCTGTGTGTTAGCTTCATTTGGGATCTTAGTTGCAGTTTTGGGGGGATGGGTTCATAGAACATTGTTGGGAGAGTGAGTTTTCTGGATTATTCATTAAATATAATGAATAATTGTGTGTCTGATTGGTCCAGATGCTACAATGTTATCATTTATACACTATCCTTTTTGCTTTGGAGTTGTTTCTGTAGTTTATTTGAAGCAAAACTCATGTAACAATATTTTGAAGATTTTCTTTAAAATTACTGTGCTTCTGTTCATGTCAAAAAAAAAAAAAATCAATTTGAGAGAGCAGGTGACAAGAATAGAAAGGTCCTCTGAGGGAGGTAAAATATGTGTTCTAATATTTGCTATCTTATCTATAAAAAAAATTGTAAAAACTTCTCGCAAACATCTGAAGAGGAGTCGGTTGAGAGACAGCATTAATTGTACTAAAAAGAGCTTGAGGTTTGTGAGAAGTTTTTAAAATAACAGCAGACAGGTATTTAGTTTTCTCAGCTTTGACAGGTTTTTTTTCTTTTCTTTTCTTTTTTTTTTTTTTTTTTTTTTTTTTTTTCATATAATTGTCTGTTAAGATGTCAGGAGATACCTGCAGTCTGTCTTTCTTCCACTGGCATTCAGCACTCCTGCACTGACAGCATGAATAGTAAGGAGCAACAATGTCCAAAACACTTTGACAGGTGTAATCAAACAGTGAGGATAACTCCTCTGTATTAAAACAAGAGGGGGACATAAAATAAGACTCAGCTGAACTTTGGAAAACAGCAGAAAACTGAGCAGCAGTGGAAGAGTTAAACATATGCCATTGCCGATCTTTACTTCAAGATTAAAAACTTCTAATGTATGTCCATGCTCGTGTGTAGAACCTGTCACAAACTGTACCAAATTAAAAGAGTCAATAAGATTTAAAAAATCTTTGACCAGTGGCTTCATAGGACAACAAACATGAATATTAAAGTCGCCATTTTTAAGCCATTCTTAAGCCATTTTTAAGACATAATTAAGGCTACTCTAGATTAAAGGGTAGGTAACACACAGTTTCTACCAATCTCATGTTAATCTTGAGTACCTGTACAGTAGTATTGCTTCCTTAATATCTCTGAAAAGTCTTTAGTTTTATCATATTTGTAAAAGATAGATACACTGTACCAAGTCTTTCCGAAAAAAGCTGAGCTCCTGGAGACGTGCCTGCCGCGGGCAGAGCTAAAGAGTCACGAGCGCGCGTAGCTTTTGCGTAGGGATCGTCTGCAAGCTGCAACATCATTATGAATAAAAAGGGAACAAAAACGTTTATGTTGTTTACATTTTATGCACTTGCGCGCCGACTGCCAACAAAACACAGACATTTGATGTAGTTTTACTCACCGCCTGTGATCCTGATTTATTATAGGCTACTTGTATAAAAATTAAACACTCTCTGCATTATAAAAACTGGTAAAATAAGAAACTTCCTCAAAAATTAAAACAGTGAAATTCCTAGTAATTCAATAATTACAAATCACACTGATAAAACATCAGTGTGATTTGTAATTATTGAATTACTGTTATTGTGTTTTAATTGTAAAGATAGATACACTGTACCAAGTCTTTCCGAAAAAAGCTGAGCTCCTGGAGACGTGCCTGCCGCGGGCAGAGCTAAAGAGTCACGAGCGCGCGTAGCTTTTGCGTAGGGATCGTCTGCAAGCTGCAACATCATTATGAATAAAAAGGGAACAAAAACGTTTATGTTGTTTACATTTTATGCACTTGCGCACCGACTGCCAACAAAACACAGACATTTGATGTAGTTTTTCTCACCGCCTGTGATCCTGATTTATTATAGGCTACTTGTATAAAAATTAAACACTCTCTGCATTATAAAAACTGGTAAAATAAGAAACTTCCCTCAAAAATTAAAACAGTGAAATTCCTAGTAATTCAATAATTACAAATCACACTGATAAAACATCAGTGTGATTTGTAATTATTGAATTACTGTTATTGTGTTTTAATTGTAAAACACAATTAAAACAACAAAAAAAAGAAAAAGAAAAGAAAAGAAAGACAGCAAGAAAAAAATGTATTGTCAGACAAAGGTTGTGTAAGTGCACTTATTCCACAACCACAATGACAAACAATATAGGCCCTGTCCCAAATGGCACATTTCATATGTACTTCCTGTCTTGTGTACTTACAATGTCTGCTAAGTCCATGAGACTGTAGGGTGTCCCATTTGTCATTTTATGTTTCAGAAGGGTGCTTGCGAGTGCCCCCTTTGTGGTCGATATGCACCCTCAATGCACAGTTTTGCAGAGCCTGCACTGAAGTGAGCTCCACAGCAGACTTCTTCCCGACAGTCAAAGTGGCTGTAGTGAATTAGCTCAAAAAGGAAATATGAATAATTAATCATAACTTGTTATAATTAATTATACATATTTGGATCAGTTTGAATCGAATTAACTTCATGTAGCTGAATTAATGTTACAATCAATTAACCTGTTTGGCCAGCGAACACAGTATTCATCGTCTATCAACTCTTCAGAAAGGATATTTTCCGTGGCCACAGAAAAATAAAGCTTTCTTAGCATATAGCTGTGATCATAATCGTTATCAATGACATTGGTTTATAAGCAGATCAGAATCAACTCGGAAGAATGTGCACAAAGTTTTAACTAAATCATGAACACATAGCTAGACTAAACACACACAGACATGAAAATCACGCATACATAGGAAATGAGAGAGTGGAAATGAACTAAACCGTAGCATAACGGGAATGGAGCTATGAAAAGAGTCATTTAATGAGCTGGCAGAACCATCAGTTTCTCACTATAAAGCACTTTGTTACCAAAGGGGTTCACAACTTAATACTAAATCACCGTTTAGTGTTCAAATGTACAATACTTGCAAATGCCTTAGCTGTTGAGGAGCGTCCGGATGTGCAGTCTTAGGAGAAATTCTTGATGGTTCAGACTGATGGTGCTGAAGTTGTAATCAATATCTTCTGTGTTGAATGAAGAAATGATGATGATCTTGCACTGTCAATTTGACCCTGTTGTTGATGAAGTTGCGCATGGCTTGGAGTGAATAAGGCCTGTTGGCCCTGCTGGCCGGGTGAGTTGACCAGCAATCAGTAGAATCAGCAAGAACAAAGGCAGAAGAGCTCTGGGGAGGGAACTCTCTGTTGGCTTTTTAAATTTCACAGAAGTGACACCTTTGAGTTTTGGCTTGACCAATGAGAAAGGTGCAGTTTCCAAGCAGGAAATGTTCCTTTGTTTGAAAGTGAACTAAGTTGCATGAGGGGAGTAAGCTGGTAATTTGTGTCCATTTACATGATAAATATAACAAACATGCAATGCATTCTATGAGATGATGTCCACCAAACTGTGAATCATTAAACAAGGAGTATTTTGATTTGAGACACCACCTAGATGGGCTACATTATCTAATAGTTCTATCATCAGACACGCAAAACACTATACAATATACAAAAGCAAAATATATGCACACAGTAATAATACATAAAATGTACTGAGGAAATGCATGTTCATTCATTTAGACAGATTTGTCAATGAATTAGTGGCAAGGATTCCATTTCAATGGACTGAATGTCTGATTCTTGTGGCCTATACTTTTCTGAGCAGGCACTGTCTCCGAAGTGTCTTTGAAATGTATGTGTGGAGCAAATGGTGATAGTACTCAGTGGAGTACAGATAGTTCTCAGCAGGGAAGCCAGACATTATGGAGTCTGCATGGGTGAGAGTTGTGAAGACTAACTTTCACAATTGTGTGTTGGATCGATCACAAAAGCGCGGACTCGTAGGAAGACCGCAAGTGTTTAGGGTGCCATTTGGGACATGGCCATAGTCAAGATCCATGTTTGTATTTATTACAGTTTAGGGATACACCGATAGGATTTTTTTGGGCCAATACTGATACTAATTTTAACAAACGATTATTGGCTGATTCTGATACCGATACTGCTGTTTGTCACTAGATCTCTTATTAGAAGTTTTGTCATTAAAATTGTGTTTTGATCATGTTTTAAATGAGTTCAAAAACGCATGCATTAAGTTATACTAGTTTGTTTATTGCTGCATCATCAAATGATTTCTAATGAACATAAATTGGACCCATTTAACATTCAGCAGGCCAACATAAATACATAAATACAACAGTAGAAAGATGCATATGCAATAAACAGTGCTTTTTAGGTTTGTTTAACATTAGTTTTCAGGTACAGAAATAAAGTAAACAAATGTAAAATAACTGCAAATTCTTTACTGTATAAATTAAATATATATTAATCCTTAATAAAGTTTAAAAAGTTATTCTGTCAAGAGTAGAGAGCGATTTTTTCTTTTTTTTTTTTTTTTTTTTTTTGATTAACATTAAAGGGTTAGTTTACCCAAAAATGAAAATTCTGTCATTAATTACTCACCCTCATGTCGTTCCACACCCGTAAGACCTTCGTTCATCTTTGGAAAACAAATTAAGATATTTTTGATAAAATCTGATGGCTCAGTGAGGCCTGCATTGACATCAAGTTAATTTACACTTTCAAATGCCCAGAAAGGTAGCAAAGTTATATTTAAAGGGGACCTATTATGCCCCCTTTTACAAGATGTAAAATAAGTCTCTGATGTCCCCAGAGTGTGTATGTTAAGTTTTAGCTCAAAATACCCCACAGATAATTTTTTATAGCATGTTAAATTTGCCCTTTTTGGAGGTGAGCAAAAACGCGCCGTTTCTGTGTGTGCCCTTTAAATGCAAATGAGCTGCTGCGCTGGCCTAAGAGGGTGGAGCTTCAAGAGCTCGTTCTCCCCAGAGCTGTTAAATATGTTTTTCAACGGCTCTGGTTCTCCCCTGTCAGGAGTCAGTCAGGACGCACTATAAGGTCAGAAACTGCGAATACATGCTGCATGGAGATAGAACAGGTATAGTTTAGTTTAATTACGGTTATAACTTATATTGTCTTCTTGTTTTTATCCACTATATTAGTACAAGCATGTTTACTGATGAGTTTTATATGTTTATTGTACTTGACACAAAACATGAAGCGTCCGTTTTCACTCTAGAAAATCACTATAAGAACTTAATAAAACAGTGCAAGTGTGCATTAAAAGATTATCCATAAACTCTCTCTCTCTCTTTAATAATCAACATACATAGCGAAGTGCACAGAAACACTCGTTACAACTAACAGTAAACAAATATATAAGGACCTTATGCCTTTTCGGGTTGTGCTTAATAAACTGGTAAACTTTATATCCGTAAATCAACTCCGATGAACTGTAATAAAGAGCTCTCACCTTCATTATTGCCGTATCCAGTATCACTCTGGAGACTGTATGTTTTGTATTGTCCCTTTGTATTGACATTGGTTCACAAAGCAGTCCAGTGTGAAATGATTTGTGTAGACATAAACGAATTGAGGGAGTTGAGGGAGTATTTTCTTCAAAAACAAATTTAATCCACCTCGTCTTCAGCGGCTCAGATTTCAGGATTAAATGGAGAGAGCTATGTGGATTAATCCATCCAGCTACAGAACATCTAAAACGCTTGGGAGACATTCTCGTCAGTGCAGCAACGGCAGACTGTGAAGTCGCTGTGAACTCGCTCAGGGCGGTTCTATGTTAAAACGGCAGTGTCTGTCAACATTCGTGGGCGGGGCCTGTGGCTAATGTGACGTCACACTGCCAGGCTTATTCTGAGACACTGCTTATGATTTATGGGGATTGAAAAAAAGGAGTGGTTGGATTTTTATCATTATCATTTTGACTGTTGTAATCCAAATCGGACTTATGACCTATAACGTTGCCTGAATCATAATCATGCGCTGTTCGCTGTTGGCCAGAGGAGAACTGACCCCCCGACTGAGCCTGGTTTCTCCCAAGGTTTTTTTCTCCATTCTTATCACTGTTTTATCATCTGATGTCACCTGATGGAGTTTGGGTTGCTTGCCACTGTCGCCTCTGGCTTGCTTAGTTGGGGACACTTGATATTCAACAATGTTTTTGATCTGCCTGCATTGACACCATTGTATGCAAACTGAGCTGGACAATGACATCACTGTTTTCTCCAGTGCTGATATATAGATAAATTAACTAATTATTGATTTACAACCGAATGAATCAGTACTGAATTTACTTAAGCTGGACAAAATTATTCACCATGTATCACTGTAAAGCTGCTTTGACACAATCTGCATTGTAAAAAGCGCTGTATAAATAAAGGTGACTTGACTTGATTATAGGGTGGTTGTGTACACACACTGCCAACACATATTTCTGTCCAAACACCATGCAAAAGTGAATTTTGCATAATCTGTCCCCTTTAAAACAATTCATGTGACTACAGTGGTTCAACCTTAATGTTATGAAGCGATGAGAATACTTTTTGTGCACCAAAAGAACAAAATAACGACTTTAGGGATGCACCAATAGGATTTTTTTTGGGCCAATACCGATACCGATTTGAACAAACAATTATTGGCAGATACTGCTGTTTGTCACTAGATAAAGTCGTAAACGACTTTACGACTTTATTAAAAATATCTAGTGATGGCCGATTTTGTTTCGAATCAGTGGTTCGGCATGCGTATCAAACTGCCAAAGTCACGTGAACCAGTGGGTTTTCGAAACACTTATGACTTATAACTTGCTGTCAATGCAGGTGTCAATTACGGGTGTGGAACGACATGAGGGTGAGTAATTAATGACAGAATTTTCATTTTTGGGTGAACTAACCCTTTAAAACGCAGACAGCAGTGCAGCAGGAATATTAGGCTGCTGTCACTTTAAGAGCTGCACAGATCCAGTATACTGTTACACAAGCGAACTTCTCACACAGTGAGTAGAATTGAGTTCTCTTTCGTGTGAAGAAGAAGAAGTTGCACTTGAATATTTAAATTCGCAAGGCTTAAAACCACATGCAAAGGATACTTTCACAAAGACAGTTTGGGACAGTGACAGTGTTGCACAGTGTTGTCCCGAGCGTTATTCACACTTACAGTCCTTATTGTCCTTATTGTTTTGTTAAGTATTGAATTATTTTACCTAGTGAAAAACATTGGATTATGCAACAGACATACATTGCATCTCTATTACAGTTCATTGAGAACGATTGATTGCAGATTTAGTCGCAGCAAACAAAACAAACTACTTTTGACAGAACATAGACCTGCTAAATGACACTTTCATTTCATCAAGAAGAATTTCTCAAATGGAGATCACTAATCTCCAGCTTACTTGTTTGTCATGTTTTCGGATCATCCGCACTTCTTTCGTAGTGTAGAGAGAGCACGTGTGCATAGTTGCCAGATTGCAAAGGTTTAAGTAATGGCCATGTCACACTGTAAGATCTCAGTTTTCATTCATGTCAGACTGTACAGCTGCAATTCAGTAACTACTTGGTAATGCACCCACACTTGGATAAAGTAGCCTTGTTGACAAGTTTAGGTGAGTAAGGTCAAAATGCACAAGATATAGTACCTTCAATGCTGTGTAGATGGTGATATCACCTCTTTTGTAGCAGAAATAAACTGCTGCAGAAAAGTGCCACGCAAAATGTAACTAGTAATTGCATTACTCATCACAAATGTAATGTAGTAAAGAGTACATATACTTATTCAAAAATGTAGTTAAGTAGAGTCAAAGTTGCTAATATATTTGGTACTCAGTAAAACTACAGAGTAGCCAAAATTATATTTAAGTAACTAGGCTTAAATTACATTTAATCAAATACTTTACACCACTGCATACAACATAAATATTTTTTCAAACATCTTTCAAGTTGTATATTGTACCTTGCTGACTGAATGTACAATAAAATTTAACTATTGTATAAAAGTATTCAAACACTCAAAATAAATAATTATTTCTTATATCTAAGAACTCACAATCCTGCTGATGTCTCAGATTTTCCAATATAGCCTGCACAAATAAAAATTTTAGACTAAAGTATTTGATACACTGTATTATATACACTGATCAGGCATAACATTATGACCACCTTCCTAATATTGTGTTGGTCCCCCTTTTGCTGCCAAAACAGCCCTGACCCGTCGGGGCATGGACTTCACTAGACCCCTGAAAGTGTGCTCTGGTATATGGCACCAAGATGTTAGCAGCAGATCCTTTAAGTCCTGTAAGTTGCGAGGTGGGGCCTCCATGGATCAGACTTGTTTGTTTAGCACATCCCACAGATGCTCGATTGGATTGGCTCCTCAAACCATTCCTGAACCATTTTTGCTTTGTGGCAGGGCACATTATCCTGCCAAAAGAGGCCACAGCCACCAGGGAATACCATTTCCATGAAAGGGTGTACATGGTCTGCAACAATGCTTAGGTAGGTGGTACATGTCAAAGTAACATCCACATGGATGGCAGGACCCAAGGTTTCCCAGCAGAACATTGCCCAAAGCATCACATTGCCTCCGCTGTCTTGGCTTCCTTCTATATTGCATCCTGGTACCATGTGTTCCCCAGGTAAGCGATGCACATGCACACGGCCATCCACGTAATGTAAAAGAAACATTCTTTCATTGCTCCGTGGTCCAGTTCTGATGCTCACATGCCCACTGTTGGCGCTTTTGGCAGTGGACAGGGGTCAGCATGGGCACCCTGACTGGTCTGCGGCTGTGCAGCCCCATATGCAACAAACTGTGATGCACTGTGTATTCTGACATCTTTCTATCAGAACCAGCATTAACTTCTTGAGCAATTTGAGCTACAGTAGCTCGTCTGTTGGATCGGACCACACGGGCTTGCCTTCGCTCCCCATGTGCAGTGAGCCTTGGTCGCCCATTACCCTGTCACCGATTCAACACTGTTCCTTCCTTGGACCACTTTTACCATTACAATTCGGCCCTTTTCAAACTCACTCAAATCCTTACGCTTGCCCATTTTTCCTGCTTCACATCAAAATGTTCACAACACATCAAAATGTTCACTTGCTGCCTAATATATCCCACCCACAAAAAGCTGCTATGATAAAGAGATAATCAGTGTTATGTCACCTGTCAGTGGTCATAATGTTATGCCTGATCAGTGTATAACCTAGAGTACATAGCATACTTCATAATCACAGCTTGTAATGTTTAGCTGCATTGCTAAATTCCATTTAGAGAGCATGTCCTGATAGGAATGCTGTTGGATCAGTCAGTGAGCTCAGCAAATCTGTCAAAACTTGAATGTTGGCTTGAAAAGGCTTTGTCTGAAATGTAACAAATGCTTAAAGGTTATAGATAGATAGATAGACAGACAGATGGGTTTCTAAGGTGTTAATAGAATGTTCTGGAAGGTTACTAAGGTCTTCTAAGTGAATGCTTGGTGGTTGTTATAGCGTTTCCAAGTGATTTTTTTTTTTTCATTTCAAATCTGTTTTCTGTCAGTATTGCCTATCACTAATTGGCCATGTGAATGTGATAAAGATGGTTACTCTTCCTAAGTTTCTATGTCTTTTTCAAAATCTCCCTATTTATTTGCCTGCAACCTTTTTTAGGCAACTTGATTCAGTTATTCTTTCATTTGTATGGAACTATAAAACACCTCGCACAGCAAAAGCCCACTTGCAAAAACCTACTGATTGTGGAGGCCTTGCCTTCCCAATTTTAAGCATTATTATTGGGCAGCAAATGCCAGGGCTCTCACTTTCTGGCAAAGGGGTATTCTGGATGACATGCTACCTGAGACTTCTCCTCTATGGGTTCGTGCAGAGGCTATGTCAGTGCCAGAGTCTTCTCTCCCAACTTTATGTTTTAGAGTGTAAATCTATCTGTAAATTAAGCAGCAGTAATTTTGTGTTGAGAAATTCTTTGAAGATTTTGAATCAGATCAAAAATTTTATAAACTACCAAAAGTCTCAATCAATACACCAATATCATGCAATCCTTCATTTGAGCCTTCTCGGATTGATGGAGCTTTTTCAGGATTGAGGAAAAAAGGTTTATGCTGTATAGGAGATCTCTATATAGAAGATCAATTTGCGTCCTTTTTGCAACTTAAAAATACATTTGTACTCCCACAGTCTCACTTCTTCCGTTATTTGCAAATTAGAAATTATGTAAAGAAAAATATTCCACAGTTTATAAATAAACCTGAAAACCATATTATTCATGAACTTTTATCTTCTAATCCTGAAACTAGACATTTGGTATCTCATTTTGTTCCTCATTTTGTTCATGCTTTTACAACACCTATATGCACCAAACACCCTAAAATAGCCTGCTCTGCTGAAGTGAACAATGAAATGTCTGATGAGATCTGGGAAGAAGGCCTGTCGAGAATAAAGAGCTGTTCTGTAAATTCGAGATATAAATTAATCCAGTTCAAAGTTATGCATCACATTCATTACTCCAAAACTAGATTGAACAAAATATTTCCCTCCATTTCTTCTCAGTGTGACAGGTGCAAGATGGCAGAGGGGACATTGGCACATTTATTTTGGTTTTGCCCTATTCTGTATGATTTTTGGTCTAACATTTTTGAATTGTTTTCAAGCGCATACAGAATAACATTCAACCTGACCACAATCTGGCTATTTTTGGCTATTCTGATGTAATGGATACTATCCCTCATACTCATCAGCACGCTCTAATGGTAGGCTTAACTGCAGCCAAAAAGGTAATACTCCTCAATTGGAAAACTTCACAAGCTCCTTGTTTTCAGAGATGGTTAAATGAGATGCTTTATATCATCCAAATGGAACAGTTACATTTTGGTGAGCTTGGCTCACAAAAAAGATTTGAAGCCACATGGGGACCTCTCTTGAGACTTTTGGAAGTTTAACAATAATATACTCTGTAATCCTCCCTTCTATTTATTTATTTATTGATTTATTTTTTAATTTGTATTAAGTTTTATTTTCTTCCCCAATGGTGATATAACTGATTTACAAAACAACTGGGAATATTGTCAATTATGTTTATTCTCAATAATTATTTTGTATATATTTGCTGACTGAGGCAATCCAGATGTTTTTTTTCCCCTTTATTTTGTGTAAATGTGTGTCCTTGTTGTCTTATGTTGGTTATTGTTTTATACCTTTGTGTTTGTTAATATAACTTCAAAACTCTAAATAAAATATTTAAAAAAAAGAATATAAGTATTATACTTAACTTCTCAAGCATAAACAATATGCGTAGTATAAATACAATTTAGACATCTGTGTCACCGTTTCCCACCATTTACAAATATGATGACTTCTCTCCCATGGTCACATGGGAGGTGTCCACCAAATGCGCATGGAAGAATCTTGGAGGAAGCAGTAAGTATTTGTTTGCTTAATGTTTTATTAATACTACGCATTAGAACATTTTCTTTATACTTTATTTTAGTGAAGTAGGCATATTTGTAAGTAGGAGTTACTGTTGTCAAGGTGTTAAGTGGTTTCTTAAATATTGCAGTTGCTAGGCTGATATACATTGTCAGGAAAAAAAAAAGAAGAAGAAAAAAATTGTTTCTTTAGGGGTACAACAGCTTTGCACAGGACCATTCTAACTTGGCCTAATGATCTAAACTTTACACTTTGTAATGTTTCCATTTCAGTCTAGGGGTCGGGGGGGAGGTAACAGAGGAAAAGAAAATGTGATGATATCAAACACAAAGTTTAAAGATATGGGAAGAATACACTTCAATCCTCAGTCTCAGAGTGAAAACATAACATGTTTTTAAGAAAAAGAAAATAAGAGAAGGGCCAAGTAATAAACAAAACAAAAGCTAACTAAGGTTTAGAGAATCCACCTACCCTGCATGAAAACAAAGATGAAAAAAAAAACCAACAACATAAAAATCCTCTTCCTCTCTAGTCAAAAACAGGAGGAAAAAAGTCATACACAATAAAAAGGCATCAAACACCATAAGCTGGTAAATATTGACAATAAAAGTGATACAATACCTTATAATTACCCACAAGTAAAGCTTTAAGGCTTTTTAGTCACAAGGATAAACTGGTAAGCAACACATAGAAAGGCTGCTGGCACAGAACTAACAAGTATAGGACTTACTCCTAACTCAAAGTTATCAGCAAGGGCTCTCACTTCAGCATGCACAGACAAACAGTTTTCAGTCTAAGGCTGAAGAAAAGTGTTCCTCAGCATAGCATTTTCTGAGCACTCCATTTATTCTCCTCTGCTCCGTCTCAGCCATGCTCACGACAAGTTGCATCTGGTGGTAATTAACCTGAGTGAGAGAGTGATGGAGAGAAGCGGAGGAGAGCATATTCTAATCACAACACCATGGGATGTAACTACACAAACCATGAGGAGACAGCGGCGAAATTCTTCCTGATATTTCTCAGACCTCTTGGTGAGGTCTGAGTAATTGTCCACTTCAGTTCTCCCAGTTAAGCTGACTGTGTATCCTAGTTAAAGGAATTTTGATGACATTGTGGAGATGGTCTTGTGCGTCACATGGATGTTTTAACTAATTAACGAACAGCTGTCTAGTCATTGACAATGGACAAATCTAGCATGTGTAGGGTATTTAAAGAAGCTACAAGCAGATGGCTTGGTGGATGGAGAGTCAGAACTCTGCAAGGTAAGTCTTAAAATTGGTTTGACGTGAAAAAAATAGGTCAGTTAAGGATGATGTTTGTCTCTTTTTAGATGGAATTCTCTCAACTCTCATTTATTTCTTACATTTCAGATGAAATTCCAGGTTTTCCATCTCTCCTCCACTCTAAAAACCACAGTTTTCTTTTTGCTGGTGCTACTGATTCAGCCTCCCAGAGGTCTAATGCTACCACACCATCCCATGGTTTATCTGCCTACACTGGACAACCCTGAGTGGGAAGCATCAATGCTCCAGCTTCAGGCTTCACTGGGAGGTCCAGATGGCAGGCCAGTGGTGGCACTCCAACCCTGGGCTCTGATTCAGGACCTGGAACCCGAGGAGCTTCTGGAAAGGGTGAAGGCAGAACTGGGATGGGGACAAAGGGGCATGGTGAAGGACCAGAAGAGAGAGGAGCTTGGACGGAGACCCATGGGGACATTCCCAGACAACCATATAGTGTCTGTGCCATATCCACAGGGGGGAGAAATGGAAGAAGAGGGTGGAGAGAAGCGGAATGAGGCGCTCACTTCCATTGCAGGAGGTTTGCAAGCCTTCAGCAGACAGAAAGGAGGATTTGGCTTTAGATTTGGCAGAAAGTGAAGTGGAAGGTGTCTGTGTGTGTGTGTGTGTGTGTGTGTGTGTGAGAGAGAGAGAGAGAGAGAGAGAGAGAGAGAACTTAGCTGTACTTTGGAGACAAAGTACAAAAAAAGAGGGGAGGGGTGTGCTAATAAAAGAATGTCAACCATGTAGATCAGAGAAACAGAAATTGTTTTTCATGGGGAAAAATGCAAACTATATGACACTTATTAAAAATTGTTAAATATTCTGCAGTCCTCACTTATTTGTCTACAAAATATCTCTCACTTAAGGTTATATGCTGGGTGTGTATACTGTCTCTGACACTAACTTGATGTACGTTGCCAACGGTAGCTTTCACTCATGACGCCTCAGCAACTATTATTTAAAATCACTGACTGAAAATCGTTGCCTGAAAAATAATCTGCAGTGAGCAAATTGCTGCTGTCAGTTTAAATTTAAGCTTACGTTAAAAGTAGAGATGTCTTCTGTGAGTTTCGGTAAAAGAAATATAGCAAGTGCCTTCCTAACTAAATATAATTTTCCTGGTATTGAAAAACATCAATATACAGTATGGATCTTTCTGACAGTAACAAATGTCAAATTATTTTTGTGGTCATGAAATTTGAAAGGGAATGTCATAGACAGATAAGCTAACTCAATGTGGCCAAATGCATGGGCACTGGACTGCCTAATTGCAATAGAAAAATGGGCTTGAATAGATGAAAACAAATTTGATAGATTTTTCAGCTAAAAGAGGAATTAGCTGTCATTGGTCTAATTGTTTTTTCCCCCCACTTTTTTATCTTAATAAATGCCTATTATTTAATACAGAATAACTGAAATCTAATTACTTTTAGTTTACTGTTATGCACATAAATCTAAGAGTCCTGAAAAAAGTGACTAAAAATGTCCATTTTGTATTAAAAAAATTGTAAAGTTGTCAACCGACTGTTTGAATAGTTAGCCCCTCATTCAATAGGCCAATAATAATGGTTTACATGGCCTATAGATATTGTTGTAGGAGAACCAATAAAGCTTATGTCGTTTAATCCTAATTAGCGTATTTTGTTTAGAATAAGTTATTTGAATGACATTCACGGAACAGTTTATGTGCCTTAGCCGTATACAAACTTAACATCACAAGACGAGCAGAAACTCGTGACTACCTTCGCTCGTGGATATTAGTGACGCTGCGAACTGTCTGTTTTAGTATTGGTTACTTAATATCTCTTGAGGGTGTGGATGAGGAATTCTGACTTACATATTAACCTGTTCGACAGGTAGGCTATCAGTTAGAGGAGCCATCAGTCGAGAAAGACGCATATAAGCGCTGAAGCCTTAACAGGCTTGAGAAATGACTCTTTTTACTGTTTTGTGTTCGGCGGTTCTCCTCGGTGCTGTTGTACCTGCCTGGAGCGGTGAGTCTGGAGCAGTACGGTGCTGTTATTACAAAATTCTCTTAATTTCTCTCTTAAAACTGAAAGTAAAACAAGCGTTGTCATCATTTACTGCAATTTTTCAACATACTTATTAATGTATATTATCATAATAGAAGTGTTTAATTAACTTTAATATATGCCCAAGTTTTAGTTCAGGTCTGTTTATGTGTCTAGGTGTGTCGGTAAAATGGCGCAGGTAAACAAGGAGGCTATCGAAATACTTTCAGTTCAGGAACCTGTTGAACTTCCTTGAAATAACAGAAAGTTACATCATCTCGACTGATCTTTTAAATAGGCCTACTTTACTAAGATTGAAATTATTGATTTTTTACCTGTTACGACGTCTCAGTAATGAAATGTGTTGTAACGCTTTAAAATACAGCATTCTGCGCAGAATTCAAATGGGTCCGATATGTTTTGTGGTCTGCGCCGACTCGCGCATATCATCTGCTCTGTGCTATCTTGTCTCCGGACCAATGTTTCCCAAACTTTTTTCAGTCACGGCACCCTTTGAAAATTTTCAAAAAATTGTGGCTCCTCACACTTGTGTTGTCACGATACTACTTTGATATGATACCTTGAAAATGATCGATTTTCAATACCACAGGGAAGAACCGCCGTATGTAGGCGTATATATATATATATATATAATATATTTAAATATTATCTAATTTTTTGTCCATCCATTGAAAGTCTAGGAAATCAGTAAGAGATGACTTTGATGACAGATTTTAATAGGCCACAGGCTCATACATAAATATTGCTCAGTTACCATTACAACTATCTCACCTAGCCTAAATGTTTGCTCACTCAGTGTATTTTTGTTTTTATATTGGGAGAATTTTGATAGCTTGTTTTTAATTTGTTAATATATTTTATAATGTAATAATTTCACAGTTAATCTCCAAATTAATGTAGAAACAAGTAGCCTATATTTTAAATAATTGTTTAATGGCATCTTTTTTATGAATGAAGGCCAGAATCACTGATACTGATGATGTCTCAATGAAACTGATAATTGATTTTTATTTTAAACATTAATTATTACCATTCAACATTACAGTGTAATCGAAAGCTATAAATTTTAACATTTATTAGGCTCCAAAAAATAAAACAACTTAATTTAAGTGAACTTAAAACAGATAGATAGGCCTACTTTAATATATTAAAACTGAATAAAGTTATCAAACAGTCTGCACTAGATAAATTATAAATTAAATATATACTAATCCTTATTAAAGCTACAAAAGTTTTTTAGTCAAGCGCATTGAGTAATTTTCTCTGTTACCTTTGTTCTTTGATTAACATTAAAGATAGATAGCATTAGTGGCTGCTGTCACTTTAAGATCTGCCGCTGCTGTACATGACGCGTATTTGGTACCAGTCCCATATTTTCTCACAACTTTGGGTTCGGGCCAAAATTCCGAGCTCGGAGCCCTCCCCCCGGACAGCACGCCAAATACGCATAACTCTATTTAATTATATGTATATGTGAACTGGTGAATAGGCCTACTTATGAGGATACTAGACAAAACGGACATTTTGGCATAGTTTTGCATATTATTCGTTCAAGCGCGAAAGAGACCTCGATTCCGGCGCGTTATCTGTGCGCAAGATACTGGCGCGCGTCTTTCTGTGCGTTGTGTGTGTCAGAACATTCACAGACAGCGCGTTCTCGTTTGTCTTGTCGCTCTTAGTGGTTTAAAAGCATTTGCATGAAGAACAGCGTTATCATATAACGTAGCTCCAAAGAATGACAGAAAAAAACGGATACTGCTTTAATCATTTTTAACGCGTTAGACAGATAAAATCAATCCCATGCGTTAACATTGACAGCACTAGGATATAACCGATGTGTTTATGTGAATACGAGGCAAGACATACATAGTGACAATATTTTCGGACAATATTTATCTCCTAGTCATAAAAGTTAATGAACCTACCACATTATTTTGAGTGATATTTAATAACAAAATATGAACAGATGTTAGTTCTTAAAATACAGTTACTGTCTTTTTTTGCTCCATTGTCACTAGGCAACGTTTTTACACAGAAAGTTCTTTAATGGATGTTTTCAAAAATGTTTCACCAGGAACAATCTTAAGTTTTTTTTTTAATCAAATATTGAAATGAAAAATCTTATATAGCCTAATGTTTGTTATATTTATGTGAGTTGATTATCAACTGTCGTTTTTTACTATTACTATGTTTATTTATTTATTTATTTTTAGTGTTGTTCTTGCCATGAAAATAGCCATAGATGCTGATATGGCAATAAAAATAAACAAACAAACAAACTCAGAGTGGTGTTTCGTACTTGAATGAAGATTGTCAGTTGTCGCCACCTACTGGCATAACAATTTTCATGATATGTTTATAAAAATAATGGACCTTGGATGATCACAAACTTTCATCACTGAATTTTGTTATATTACCTTATTCTGAGTGAATTTCTATTTTTACATTTTATTTTTTATTCCTTTGCATTGCAGACAAACATTCACTGTACTACATATACACAGCTTTATCCAAACCTGTCAATCTGCCAGGCATCTATGAATTCACTGCTATGGGTCTGCTAGATGACAGACAGATTGACTATTATAATAGCAAGGAAAAGAAAAAGATTCCCACACAGCACTGGATGAAAGAGAAAATGCAAGAGGATTACTGGGAAAAAGGCACCCAGTCAAGAAAGAGCAAAGAACAGTGGTTTAACGTGAACGTCAACATTTTGATGAACCGGATGAGAGACAATGAATCAGGTCAGGAACACTGATACAGTTTATAATGCATATACGTATAATATCACATTTTTATTATCATTTTTTATATATATATAATTTTACTATCATCCCACAAACATTTTAATTTATGTCCTTTTCAGATGTTCATGTTCTTCAGTGGAGACATGGATGTGAAATTAAGAAACAGGGAAATGAATTGAAATTTTCCAAAGGCATTGATGAGTACAGCTATGATGGCGAAAACTTCCTGTCTTTTGATGATAAGGAGTCTCAGTGGGTTGCCCCCATTGATGCAGCTCTTCCAACCAAGAGGAAATGGGATAATGTGCCCATCCTAAACCAGTACACCAAGGGCTACCTGGAGAAAGAGTGTGTGGACTGGCTCAACAAATTCAGAGAATATGGAGACGAGGAGCTCAGAAATGGCTGTGAGTAAATGTACAGTATTTGTATTTTGTTGATTATCTTCAGCTGTCATATATAGAGATATAACTCACATATAAAATGATTTCTGTGTCCTCAGCTCCTCCAGAAGTTCATGTGTCTGCAAAAAGGTGTACTAGTGACAAAACCAAGCTGAAACTCACCTGTATGGCCACTGGCTTCTACCCCAAAGATATGATAATGACCATAAGGAAATATCGCACATCCCTGCCTGAAGATGACACTGAATCAACAGGAATCAGACCAAACCATGATGGAACTTTCCAACAGAAGAAGAGTGTAAACATCAAGGAGGATGAAAAAGCAGAATATGACTGTTTTGTGTCCCACAGTACTTTAAAAGAACCAGTTATCACCAAATGGGGTAATTAAAGCAGTTACGCATATAAACCAAAGTAGCACTTGATATTCCAAAGGCTTTGTCAACTTCCATTTTCATCATGTATAATATTCAATTAGTTCAAATTGATTTAAAATATTTATCCTTGGCATTTGTATAGATGGACATTGCAAAGACTGCATGCCAGAGACTGTCTCCGGTATGATTGGAGCAGTGATTGGTGGTCTGCTTGTGCTGGCAGTTGTTGTTATAGTGGTTGTTGTCTTAAAGAAGAAAGGGATTATTGGTGAGTAGTGACTGATTAATTATGAGCCACACATTCTTATTTTCAGTTTTGTATTTTTAAAGGAATAATTTGCCTCAATTCTGTCATTATTTAATCATTGTTTAGTCAATTACATGATGCTTTTGAGTTTCACAGAACAAACATATAGCATACAGGTTTGGAACAAATTGAGTGAGTGAATGATGACATGACAGAATTTGCATTTTCATTCATTCATTTTCAGATTTCATTTCACTGTTGCTTTAACAAAAAAGGTCCAAATAGTGATTATTGAACAAATAATATTGGATGGATCTTGAAAGAACATTATAAATACATTTATATTTTCTGGCCCAGTGCTTTTGGACCGTTGATTTAAAATAATAATAATAATAATTCCAGTGCAAAGAGTATTCACAAATGATTTTATCCATCATGCCCTTTAGATTTCAAAAGAGAGAATGTCGAGGAACCCAGGACAAGTGCAGAGGAGAATCCTTTGACAGGTACCAGTTATCCCATTCTCAGTATTTAATCTGATGATGACTTCTCTCTTCAACAAAAGAGAGTGCTAGTAATAGCTCAGACAGTGATGCCACTAGACCTTGGGAGGAAGGCAATAATTTTAAGATATTCCATTTTCCAGGGTTAATTGCATGTACTTATAACTTGTTCATTAAATGTCTGCTGTAAACATTGCTAAAAAAAAAAAAAAAAAAAGTGGAATCAAAGCGTACATTTTACTATGCAGTTCAAAATCTCTGATGTGACTTGTATTGCTGCTTATGAAAATCTGTATATTACATGTTTAGGTGAGGAACTCAATAAAACTGGAAGTAAGATAACCATAATTTGCCTCAATTCTGTCATTATTTAATCATTTAGTCAATTACATGCTTTCGAGTTCCACAGAACAAACATATAGCATACAGGCTTGGAACAAATTGAGTGAGTGAATGATGACATGAAAGAAATGAAATTTTCATTCTTTCATTTTCAGATTTCATAGCACTATTGCTTTAACAAATAAAGGTCCAAAAAGAGATTACTGAACAAATAATATTGGATTGATCTTGAAATAACATAATAAATACATTAACAATTTCTGGCCCAGTGCTTTTGGACCGTTGATTTTTATTTTTATTTTTTTATTTTTATTACAGTGCAAAGAGTAGTCACAAATGATTTTATCTGTCATGTCTTTTAGATTCCAGAAGAGAGAATGTCGAGGTACCCATGACAAGTGCAGAGGAACAACCTCTGACAGGTACCAGTTATCCCATTCTCAATATTTAATCTGATGTATCAGACGATGTTGTAATACACTTTGCCATTTCTCTCTTCAACAAAAGAAAATGCTAGTAATTGCTCAGACAGTGATGCCACTAGACCTTGGGAGGAAGGCAATAATTTTAAGATATTCCATTTTCCAGGGTTAATTGCATGTACTTATAACTTGTTCATTAAATGTCTGCTGTAAACATTGCTAAAAAAAAAAAAAAAGTGGAATCAAAGCGTACATTTTACTATGCAGTTCAAAATCTCTGATGTGACTTGTATTGCTGCTTATGAAAATCTGTATATTACATGTTTAGGTGAGGAACTCAATAAAACTGGAAGTAAGATAACCATAATTTGCCTCAATTCTGTCATTATTTAATCATTTAGTCAATTACATGCTTTCGAGTTCCACAGAACAAACATATAGCATACAGGCTTGGAACAAATTGAGTGAGTGAATGATGACATGAAAGAAATGAAATTTTCATTCTTTCATTTTCAGATTTCATAGCACTATTGCTTTAACAAATAAAGGTCCAAAAGAGATTACTGAACAAATAATATTGGATTGATCTTGAAATAACATAATAAATACATTAACAATTTCTGGCCCAGTGCTTTTGGACCGTTGATTTTTATTTTTATTTTTTTATTTTTATTACAGTGCAAAGAGTAGTCACAAATGATTTTATCTGTCATGTCTTTTAGATTCCAGAAGAGAGAATGTCGAGGTACCCATGACAAGTGCAGAGGAACAACCTCTGACAGGTACCAGTTATCCCATTCTCAATATTTAATCTGATGTATCAGACGATGTTGTAATACACTTTGCCATTTCTCTCTTCAACAAAAGAAAATGCTAGTAATTGCTCAGACAGTGATGCCACTAGACCTTGGGAGGAAGGCAATAATTTTAAGATATTCCATTTTCCAGGGTAATGCTAGGGTTAATTGCATGTACTTACAACTTGTTCATTAAATGTCTGCTGTAAACATTGCTAAAAAAAAAAAAAGTGGAATCAAAGTGTACATTTCAAAATGTGTGCAGTTCAAAATCTCTGATGTGACTTGTAATTGCTGTTTATGAAAATCTGTATGTTACATGTCTAGGTGAGGAACTCGATAAAACTGGAAGTAATTTGCCCTTAATTCTGTCATTATTTAATCATTGTTTAGTCAATAATGCTTTTGAATTCCACGGAACAAACACCCGGTCCGTGTACGTTTTAATAGTTTGTTTTCCAATTTGAAATGAAATACACAGAAACGAGAAAACGGTCGTTTCCCGTTTAACGTTTGTTAAAAAAACGGAAAAACGAGATTTTGGCTCGATTTTCGTTTTTTCGGGTCACGGATAGAAAACAGAAACACGACTTCAAAACTCGTTTTCCACGCATGACATCCTTTGGGCTACTACCACCGATCTATAGGCTATATGTAAGCTAATGATAGGCTATTCTCTATTATAGATCAGTGGCTACTGCAATCATTTTTTTTCTTATTTTAATGTTTTGTTTACATTTTATACATTTAAATTCAATCATTTAGCAGACGCATGACATTCCATAGGCTATGCAGTCATACATAATCATTAGAAAATAGGCTATCCACCAGGTGGCGCACAGGGACAACTATCACCATGGCCGCGATAACCTCCGTGCTGGGTTTCGTCTTTTTTACAGTCTAGGGTTTCGTCGAAAGGCGATCCTTTGCCCCGCAGTAGCTCTTTTCATATTTTCAGTGTTATTCATGCACAGCAATACTAATGCGCTGCGAAGTCATCAATAAAAAATTAAGAGCAGCTTCTTAACACAAAATAGTTGTTGTTGGTGTGTGTGTGTGTTACATTTGTTTTCACGATATGTAGCCTATGGACAAAAAGACAAATATAAAATATAATAAATATAGGCTAATAAAACTGTTATTCCTATTTGACATGTGACAACACCTAATACCGCTATCACCGTCAGGGGGCTTTTTCTAGTTTTCCTTATAAATGGCCATGCATATTTTATCTCTTAAATTAAACATAGCCCTAGAATTTTTATTAACATAATGAACATTATATGTCAACACAATGAACATTATAATATGTCACAGTTATATCCTCACTTTTTCTGTCTTTCCTTGATGAATTAGTTATAAATGGCCGTGAACATTTTACTTTCAATTTCGATTTAACGTAACCGGTGCTGCGGCTTCACACCGGTAACACCGTCAACACCGTCAACACCGTCTATCGCAACAAGCCTACTGGTTGGTAAGCAAAGGTAGCCTTGGAGCAGCACATGGGATTTGTAGTTGCCTTTGGCCTAGGCTATTTTTGCTCCTGTTTTTTTTTTTTTTTTTTTCTTCCATATTTCTGTTGCCATTCTTTGTGAGTAGGATATCCATTGGATACAACATTGTACACTGCAAAAAGTAATAAGACAGGCGAAATGGTGAACACTGGAACGTAGCTTATGTTGAAATCTTGTATATGCAATATTTTAAATAAATGATTATGTTAAATAGGTCATTGTGTCAGAACTGAATGCTATATACTGTAAAAAATAAAATGTTTGTAGGCCTCTATAAAAATTAGCCTATAAAATCTGTAGCCTATTCAAATAAATGAATTGTATCTAGGCCTACTTAAGACTTTTTAACAGTTGTTGTAGCCTACTTTATTACATGATTACAGTGCCATAGTCAAATCTTAACTAGAGTAATTTAGAGTAGCCTAAAGCTAAAAACTTTTTGAAATGTCTAACAGTGTCTGTAGGCTATAGTCAAAACGTTATTTTTTGTTACATATTAGATTCTTAATCTAGTAATGATTATTAAGAAAATAGCTAAGTGGGGGAAAGATGTAGAATGTAGAATTTTTATTTTTCATTTTATTTTATTTTATTTTATTTATTTTATTTTATTTTATTTTTTGGCCAGATTCTGACGAATTAGGGCCAAGCAATAATGAAAAATAAAACCATCTCGAGATTAAAGTCATTATAATCCGAGATTAAATTTGTTAAATTTCAAGAAAAATTGTCGAAATAAAATGTTGAGAATAAACTCGTTTTATAAAGATGTTTTATTTTGAGAAAAAAAAATCGTTAAAAACGGTCAAAATAAAATGTTGAGAATAAACTTAATTTCCGAGAAAGAAGGTGTTTATTCGTAACCTGTCACGACTTGTGATGAAGTCAAATTAGCTGCCGTTGCTGGGGAAGTAGCCTAAATGTAAATGCACATTCATGCGATGCATCTTGCAAGGAATGTCATGCGTCTGCTAAATGATTGAATTTAAATGTATAAAATGTAAACAAAACATTAAAATAAGAAAAGAAAAAAAAAAAAAAAAAAAAATGAGTGCAGTAGCCACTGATCTATAATAGAGAATAGCCTATCATTAGCTTATATATAGCCTAGCTTATAGATCAGTGGTAGTAGCCCAAAGGATGTCTGTGCGCTTGGCTACAGATGAGGCATTTACATTTTACATTTTAAAAACACAATGACAGCTTAAAAACAGACTTAATTAAATTTACTGTAGGTTTTTTTAAAATGTTTTTTTTTTTTTTTTTTATCTGTGCATACATATTTCTGTGAAATACGCGTTAGGTTGCACAGAATATATGGCCGATATATGGCATATACTGATATAGCAGCAGAGGACTGTTATTTTGTTGAACGAACTGATGATGACGTCACTGGCTCAGATTTGATTTACCAAACGGCTGAAAGGGGCGTGTAATGACCGCCCACATGTGGAAAACGAGTTTTGAAGTGCTGTTTCCGTTTTCTATCTGTGACCCGAAAAAATGAAAATCGAGCCAAAATCTCGTTTTTCCGTTTTTTTTAACAAACGAAAAACGGGAAACGATCGTTTTTTCTCGTTTCTGCGTATTTCATTTCAAATTGGAAAACAAACTATCAAAACGTACACGGACTGTGTACCTTCGGATAATTTGTTTTCTCGTTTAAACGGATTAACGAATAAACCATTCATTTATCACATATTCGACCCTTCTCATCAACATAAAATAAACAAATCTCGAGTCGTTTTTCATATTTTTATTTTTGTTTTCATTACACTTTGTTCTAATCCGCCAAATGGAAAAACAATGGATAAACAGCTTAAATATTCGATCTCTACATGGGCGGGAATAAAACGCCCCTTTCCGCTGATTGGTTCAGCTCCGCGCAACAGAATAGAGTGAACTGATACATTTGTACAGATTATTACAGAGTTTATTGCAACTACATTTAATCTTTCTCATCATCAAACAGTCAGACTAATAAATGGCTCGACACAACCCATACTAGGGCAGAGCCTAGACATTCGCGTGCCATGAAATACTAATTTATCGTAATAAATATTAATTTACGTGGCATCTGCTCTCACAACTACCCTTAGCCTACCTATTTGGCACACCGCTGTTTTATTTAGCTGATCAACTGTCAAAATCTGTGTGCCGGAGCCAGGGGCGGACTGGAACAAAAATTCAGCCCTGGCACTGTAGCCACCCACCCATGGACACGCGCATTACCAGGTGAAAAAAGTATACTTTCATAATGTACTTAAAGTGTTCTATTTTTACATGCTAATTGTGTACTTTATATACTAAAAATTCTTCTTTAGTTCTTCTTAACATAATTTTAAGAGCATCTAAGTGTACTCAACTGTGCTATTTTGAGACACCACGAATATGTATTTAGTTAGTACACTTGAACCCATAAGTGTACTACATATGGTAACTAAATACATTTTAATACAGAGATAGTAGGCCTATGTTAAAAGCACATTTTAGTTCATATTCATGGTGTCTCAATATTTTGAGACACCATGAATATGAACTAAAATGTGCACAGTTGAGTACACTTAGATGTTCTTAAGATTATCTTAATATACAAAAAAATATTCTTTAGTACTTCTTAAGTACAAAATTAGTGCGTGAAAATAGAGCACTTTAAGTACATTTTGGAAGTGTAAGTTACTTTTTTCACCTGGGTTGCTATACGTTTTTGACGTGTTAGTCTATTGCAAGTAGCCTACAGCAGTCTGTTTACTCTAAATATCTGCTGATATTTCAGTCATGTAATTCAGTAACAGGCCAATTGTGACCAATTATCACGAAGCAATGACATTTTAAAATATATGGGGTAGTATGCTAAGCTGTTTATTACAAAAAAAAAAAAAACAAACACTGGAGCTAACTGGCAGAAGTAGCGTGAAAATGACTTGAGCTAGCTATATTTTCTGTTTTTTCTTTTTCTTACCTCTACGGCACTGTCCTCCGCTGCAACAGCCGAATTTAATCCCTTTCAGAAGAGTTCGGTTAATTTTATGCATTTGCCAGAGTCTGACTTAAGAGCACTTTTTTTTTTTTGCTTTCTCTAACCTTTTCTGCACCGCCTCTTGAAATGAGGTGCTACAGCAATCTGTCAAGACACGTTAAAGAGCCACTAAACGGTTTTTATTGTTTAAATTTCTCTTGTCTGTCGACGCATTGTCAGTGTCCTCTTTGCGCTAATGTATTTTTTTCACTCTGAGAGAACATGATGTGTGGCGTGAGAGCGGCATGGCTTGTCGGACATACATAGCAACAGTAACTAAAAGGGGCGGGTCGGCCGGCCCATGTCGGGACCGGGCCGGCCGTTGCCGACTGGGCCAAATGCTTAACATTTATTATTAATAATATTATTATAACCATAGTGAAATCGTGCTAGCAATAAAAACCCGCCCTGTGCGCTGTCTGCCCGTAAAAACTATTTATTTATATATATTAAAAATAAAACTGACCGGCCCACATTAAAAATAATTTTTAAAAAAATGGTCCGACCCCTCTGGCATTTGCCAGAATTGCCCGATGGCCAATCCGCCCATGGCCGGAGCTGCGCGACGCACTGGACAGCGCGGAGAGAATGCAGGCTATACAGTGAAGATCAAGCTGCTGTCATCAGTTCTTTCTCAGTTCCGCCCAACAGAATTGTCATCTGGTACAGTTTTATGGTTTCTTAACTCGGACATTTAATAGGCATATTTCTCATCAAACAAACAGATTAATGAACGGCTCGACACAAACCCTGCAGGTGCACAGAGCTTTCTTCTGCCTACACATAAATTTGCGTGCTGTGGAATTAGTTTATCATATTAAATATTAATTTACGTTGCATCTGCTGTTACAACTACCCCTAGCCTACCTATGTTACCTACGTATTTGGCACACGGCTGTTTTATTTAGCTGATCAACTCTTGAAATCTGTGTGCCGGAGCTGCGCGACGAGAATGTAGTTGTATTTAAGTGCAGAGCAGCAGTTCTGTTGTCTTAAAAAATACACTGACATCAATTAATACTCAGTGTTAATAAAAAATAAACTCCCTCAAAACAACGTTTTATTTATTTTTTTTTCCTGCCAGCTAAACTTTTAAAAGCTAAGTCACACATCATTGTGCAACTCGCAGCATAGAGTCTTTGAATAAATCGGTTGAGTGAGTGATTCACCAAGTCAAGTCACCTTTATTTATATAGCGCTTTTTACAATGCAGATTGTGTCAAAGCAACTTTACATTGATAACTGGTATATAATTTTGGCTGCACAGCAGCTCTTAAAGAATAGTGTCAATGCCGGCAGATCAAAGCACTGTTGAATATCAAATGTCAAGTCAAATGTCAGGTGTCCCCAACTAAGCAAGCCAAAGCGAACAGTGCTTTGTTACGATTCAGGTTGCTATCATATGTCCAAAAGGATCGCAACATTCAAAGTATTTATTCCAGTTCGGTCCAGTTGAGGATAATATTCATCACACCGGTATGGACATACAGCCTTTTTATTACTGAATGAATCAGCGTTTCGAGCGAATCGATTGAATAAAATGACTCATTCATTGACACAGTGACTTGCTGCCACCTACTGGCGACATTTCATATTGTAATTTATTTAATATTTCTGTAGGCTATTCAAAGCGTTGTATAAAACATACAATTAATGTCTTTGCATTATGTATTTGCTGTGTGAATGCATTTACGGACTTCTCTGAGCATCATTAAATTGTGTAAAAACATCTAAAAGCAACTTCAGATCTATTTAAAAAATCTTGGTATTTGGTTTAATTTATGACGGTGATAGATGGCAATAAATATAAAAATGTATATTAATCTCTGGTTTTATTGTTCAATGTTATTTCATAGTCTACCCAAAATTAATGGCAAGAACGCATTAAAAGTCTTCTGTTTTCAGTTAAAAAGGTGTCATTTAAGTTAATAATTAGTGATTTTTACAACGGAAGTGATTCAATCAAAAACTTTAGCTCGATAATAACTTTTTCTAAAAGCTGCTGTAAAGCCAAAACAATCTCTGTCTGTTATCACTGTGAAGCTGCTTTGAAACAATCTGTATTGTAAAAAGCGCAATATAAATGAAGGTGACTTGACTTGACCCTTGAATCAGTTCTGCTCTGCGCTTCACTAGCTTATGCATTCTCTTCACAGCACACAGATTTTGAGAGTTGGTCAGCTGAATAAGTAGGCTAATAAACTGTGCCAAATAGACTATTAGTAGTTGGCTAGGGGTAGTTGTGAGAGCAGTTGCCACGTACATTGTTATTTAAATGTGAATTGTACATTGTAAAAAAATAGATGCCATGTAAATTAATATTTAATACGATATAAATTAGTATTTCACAGTACGTGAATTTGTGTGTACACAGAAGAAAGCTCTGTCTAGGCTCTGCCCTAGTACGGGTTGTGTCGAGCCATTTATTAGTCTGGCTGTTTGATGAGAAAGAGATTAAATGTAGTTGCAATAAACTCTGTAATAATCCGTACAAATGTATCACTGTCTGTTCTGTTTTATTCCCGCCCATGTAGAGATTGAATATTCAAGCTGTTTATCTGTTTTGATTTTATTGTTTTTCCATTTGGCGGATTAGAACAAAGTGTAAAGAAAACAAAAATAAAAATACGAAAAATGACTCGAGATTTGTTTATTTCATGTTGATGAGAAGGGTCGAATATGTGATATGGTTTATTCATTACTCCGTTTATAAGACAAAAACGAGAAAAATTATCCAAAGGTACACGGACTCATATAGCATACAGGTTTTGAACAAATTGAGTGAGTGAATGATGACATGAAAGAAATTGAATTTTTATTCTTTCATTTTCAGATTTCATTTCACTATTGCTTTAACAAATAAAGGTCCAAATAGAGATTATTGAACAAATAATATTGGATGGACCTTGAAATAACGTTATAAATAGATTAACATTTTCTGGCCCAGTGCTTTTGGACCGTTGATTTAAAAAAAAAAAAAAAAAAAAAATTATTACAGTGCAAAGAGTATTCACAAATGGATGTACTTACAACTTGTTCATTAAATGTCTGCTGTAAACATTGCTAAAAAAAGGTGAAAGAATATTAATGACTAATTAATCAAAGTGTAGTCTAATGTGACTCTGATGTATTGCTGCTTATGAATATCTGTGTGTTACATGTCTAGGTGAGGGACATGATAAAACTGGAAGTAACACAACCATTTCAACTGACTCTGGTGAATATCCCCCTTATTCAAATATATCTCATGTTTTTTTAATAATGCACTAAACTGAAAATGCACCACTAAATGAATAATTTATCTTCCTGAAATCCAAAAATCTCATCACATACATACATAGGAATGGTGTGCAAAACTTCATGAGCTCTATACAGAATGCACACTTTTCACTGTTTATAATACATGCAGCTTTTTTCCTAGTGGCCATAATTTTGGTGCATTCCCATTTAATACATCACCTCATGCATAGCACTGGAAAAACATGTTAACATTTTACTGTTTCTGCACAGGAAAAGGGAGTGCTGGTGCAAGTAAAGACCACAGTACTAGTAACTCTCAGGAGGAAGTGAACATTGAGGTAACTATATTTTTGTTGTAATATCAGTGCTGCCAGAGGGAACTTTTTAATACTTTTCTGTTCCTGCATAGGCAAGGGTAGTGCAGGACATATATCATTTTACATTTAGGAGTTCTGACAAGAGATGCTGTAGTTTTTTTTTACGTGTTAGACTGCTGTGGTCATCAGAACAGAAGTTTGGGACATATTCTGCTGTTGCTTTCTGCTAAGGTGATGTTGATTCCACCATTTGGGACTGAGGACAGCAATATACTTAGCCTTGTTATGGGGCTAGGGGTTTGAATTAGCAGGGATAGGGAACCAGTGGGAGGTGCAGAGAAGATTAGTTACATGTGAATATTTGGAAAAGAACATCAGCCGAAGTCCAGACTGAGGAATGTTTACACCTGGATGGACATGACCAAAAGCAAGTTGAAGTTGAAGTTGAAGCAGACTATAGGGCCGGTACCAGGATGTGGGTAGCTATTTTGCTAAGGGTACCTAAATTGAATATGTAAACTCTAAATTGGGGAACACTAAGAATACATTGATTTCAAATGTAGTTCCAAATATAGGTTCGAGGGGAGCCTAAACATTCAGTCCTGTCAATCATCATTACAAGGGTACCTAAATTGAATATGTAAACTCTAAATTGGGGAACACTAAGAATACATTGATTTCAAATGTAGTTCCAAATATAGGTTCGAGGGGAGCCTAAACATTCAGTCCTGTCAATCATCATTACAAGTGTATATAAACAGCAGTCACTGCATCATCCCAGCGACAATTCTTCCGGCATCCCTCCTTCTCCCCATCTCCTCCTCCTCCCTTCTCCTCCTCTATTTCTCTTATTCTTCCTCTGCACAGTACTGTTATAGGGGGGTTTAGCTTGGAGCTCAGGTTCGAACCTCCTTCATGGACAGCAAGTCAAGTTTGTTTACATTAACTATTAAGACTGAATTGGAAGGCAAACTTGTGAAATGTAATGGTGTAAAGTATAGCTAGCTCTGAGTAAAGTGTGCAAATACTTGTCCAAATCTGGTAATTAAATTTTAGATGTACCACTCACCTAATATTAAACACTAATATTTAATAACTCATAATAATAAATTAAATAACAAATATTTATGTCTGTATTTCAGTGTGAGGACTCCAGTGGTTAGGA
Source organism: Hypophthalmichthys nobilis (assembly GCA_037950665.1). Classification (NCBI taxonomy): domain Eukaryota; kingdom Metazoa; phylum Chordata; class Actinopteri; order Cypriniformes; family Xenocyprididae; genus Hypophthalmichthys; species Hypophthalmichthys nobilis. Next base: position 18,409,044 of record CM075483.1, on the reverse strand, counting down.
CAAACATTGATATGAAGTCAGATCATCATGGAAAATTTGTCATGGCAGATTTATGGTATTTGTCATTGTCAACATACAGTCTGACAAGCATTTTATTTTGGGGTTGCTGGTGAATAGCTGAATTATATATTCTCTCTGTCTTTCTCTCTCATATTTCATATAATCTAAATTTTTTAATACTTTTCTCAAGAGATTGATATTTTTTAGACCAAGCACCTAAAATACCCAATACATTTATATGAAGAGAGCTAATTTTCCAGACTTATTATTGCTGCTTCCAAAGGGCCAAAATAGACACATTTGCACCGTTTTTGATATTTTTAATACCATTGAAAATAATCCTGAGCATACCTGATAAATAAATCCCAATAATTATCTTGAATACTAATAAAAATATAAGATATATTCTTTTAAACTCTTGGATGCCTTGTGGAATATTGCTAATGTAGTGATGCACTGTTGATGTAATGTAGTGTTTTACATTAATTGATTGATTTTTGTTTTAATACACTGACTTCATTTCTATAATTATGCAATGTTGATTACAATCATTTTTCATGATATCAACTTGATCAGTAATACAGTATCTGTCTATTGTCTAATTTAAGAATAAACAGACGTGTAAACATGGTTTCAGTTATAGCACATTTACCTTTATTAAAAAAATATTAATTATTAATATTATTATTATTTACAGCTGTTTGTACTGTCAGAATGGACCATCTATAAATCTGCTGTCTGTTTCATTTAGGGTTTCATGGAAATAATGGTACAACCACTCATGTACATGGTTTTGTTTCTGATGTTTCTATAAATATCTGCTAACCAATAAACTTGTCCTAAAAGGGTTTTGGTCTCTTTTACTTTAAAAACTGAGCAATCTGATAAATAAACATTGACTTTTGTAAACATTTTCATAACAGAAAATAAAACCAATAGGAGCTATATTACTTGGTGAAAGAATATTAATGACTAATTATTCATTTAACACATTTAAGTGACTTTTACCATATTATTGTCATTTCACACATAGCCAGCTTTTCATGAGCACGGGTGTCACGACGAAGATTTTTGCTTTGGTTTTTGCCTTCACTTTAGGCAGGTACATCATGGCATTTTGCCTCGTTTATCAGAAAACGAAAGTGAAAAATAACGTGTACACTTCCTTATCTAAAATGGCTTTGTAGCCTAACAACAGAAATTATTTGATTTCGAATTATGATAATATCGTAAATGGAGAAATTTAAATATATTTTTAGAAGAGTAGAAATAGCCTATTTTTTTAATTCCTTAAACATTATAACCAGGCTTTTGAACTAAAATTTCAAAACCATGATGCCATTTATCAAAAACCACACCCATTTCCCTAAACTATAAACACTATTCCCCTGTTTTGACAGATTTGTTGAACTGTCACTGCAAAACTCTACACATAAACCCTTTCATTTCTAATGTCCTACACCATGTGCATTCAATATTGTTCACTCAGGTCAGCACAGCTTCCGCTCTATTAGCACACAATTACCCAGGGTGGTATTCCAGAAAGCAGGTTATGTGACATAGGCTACCTAAACTGAACGATTGTTTGACCTAGAAGGAGCCTAAAACCACCTGTAAAACACCCAGTATTATTCTTTATATAGTACAAGGTATGAGAACACTTTTATACAGACTCAAACTAGAAGTTTTTCGCATTTTGTGGAGAGAGAGAATGATTGAATACAGAAAGGCCTTAAAAACTGCTAGATCTTCTTATTTTTCAAATCTTTTAGAAGAAAATAAACACAACCCTAAGTATTTATTTGATACAGTGGCTAATTTAATGAGAAATAAAGCTTCAACTTCTGATGTTTCCAAACAGCACAGCAGTAATGACTTTATGAACTTCTTTACTTGCAAGATTAACAATATTAGAGAAATTATAACCATGCAACCGTCTACTACAGTATCCCATCAGACAGTGCATTGCAGTATCCCTGAGGAAAAATTCCATTCATTCGCTGCTATAGGAGAGGAAGAATTATCTAAACTTGTTAAATCATCGAAATCAACATGTATGTTAGACCCTATACTGACTAAGCTATTGAAAGAGATGCTTCCAGAGGTCATAGATCCTCTTCTTAATATCATTCATTCATTTATCACTAGGATACGTAGCGAAAACTTTTAAGTTGGCCATTATCAAACCCGTTATTAAAAAACCACAACTTGATTGTAGAGAATTAGTCAATTATAAGCCAATGTCGAATCTGCCTTTTCTGTCAAAAATACTAGAAAGGGCAGTATCATCGCAACTATGTTCCTTCTTGGAAAGAAATGGTATCTGTGAGGATTTCCAGTCAGGATTTAGACCGTACCATTGTACTGAGACTGCTCTCATTAGAGTTACAAATGATTTTCTCTTATCCGATTGTGATTGTATCTCTCTATTAGTCTTACTAGATCTATCGACCACAATATTCTTTTGAATTGACTCAAAAATTATGTTGGCATTAGTGGAATTGCATTGGCATGGTTCATATCATACTTATGTGACTGTTATCAGCTTATCTCAACAGTTATCAGCAAGGCTCAGTACTACGACCTTTGCTTTTCACTCTGTACTCTCATGCTACCCTTGGGAGATATCATTAGGAAGCATGGCATTAGTTTTCACTGTTACGCTGAAGATACTCAGCTCTATATTTCTTCACGTCCTGACGAAACTTACCAATTCAAAAAATTAACAGAATGCATAGCTGATATAAAAAATTAGATGACTAGTAATTTCCTACAAAAACTTCTGCACATAATAACCTAGAATACACTTGATGGCTGCTCTGTTAAGTCTTTGTCATCAGTAAGAACCCTGGGTGTGGTATTTGATACCAATCTTTCATTTGAAAGCCACATTTCTAGCATCTGTAAAACCGCATTCATCCATCTTAAAAATATATCTAAGCTACAACATATGCTCTCAATGACAAATGCGGAACAGTTCATGCGTTTATGACCTCAAGGCTAGATTACTGTAATGCTCTACTGGGTGGTTGCTCTGCTCATCTGATAAACAAACTACAGCTGGTCCAAAATGTAGCAGCTAGAGTTCTCACTAGAACGAGGAAATATGACCATATTAGCCCAGTTCTGTCAACACTGCATTGGCTCCCTATTGATTTTAAAATCTTGCTAATTACTTACAAAGCACTAAATGGTTTAGCTCCCCCGTACCTGAGCGAGCTCTTAATGCATTATAGTCCTTCACGTCTTTTGCGATCTCAGAATTCAGGCCAGTTGATAATACCTAGAATATCAAAATCAACCGCAGGCGCTAGATCCTTTTTCTTTTTAGCATCTAAAATTTGGAACAGTCTTCCTAGCATTGTTCGGGAAGCAGACACACTCTGTCAGTTTAAATCTAGACTAAAAACACATCTCTTTAACCTGGCATACACACTATCTACTTCTATAATTCAAAACATGTAAACTGTTAGGCTGCATAAATTAGGTCAGATGGAACCGGGAACACTTCACATAACACCTGATGTACTTGCTACATCATAAGAAGAACGGCGTCTACGCTAATATTAGTATCTTCTCTGTTTATCCCGAGGTTTGCCGTAGTCTGCCAAATCCAGGCCGCAGTTGAGATGAAGAAACTGCACCTAGACACAATGAAAATGCAGCCCTGAAGTGTCAGCTTAATTATCCCCTGCAAATTATCCCCTCCTTTCCCTATGTATAGATAAAACGTTATCAAAATTATTCCAGTTCGCATAGATCCACGGACATGACAAATTTTTCTGTATTATGTGGACCAGACAAGTTATTTGGCAATATTACTTTGTAAAAAAAGACCCAGCGTCTGCACACATACACATTCAAACGCGCAAACTTATAGACTAAACACGTAAATGAACGGCAAGAATGCATTAAAGGTCTATGGTTTTCAAAATTATTAGGTGCTAAAAAGGAAAAGGATCTACCCCCTGCGGTTGATTTTGATATTCTAGGTATTATCTACTGGCCTGCAATTACTAGGAGACGTTGGAGAATCTTGCTTGGAGGATACATAGGAGAAATGGGGAATGAGTCCATTACGTGTGAACGAGACCAGACACTGGAGTGAGGTGAGGTGAGGTGTGTGCTTATGTAGCCAGCATGATGAGTGTGTTGATTGGTGACATGTGTGCGTGATCAGTATTCTGGTGTGGATTAGGAGTGCATTGTGATTGGCTGGTGAGGGAGCCTGGCTGATCTGTGGCAGATGATGTGTGGTATTTTAAAAAATTGTGGTATTTTAAGACACTCATCTATTCTAATTTAATTTTAATTTGACATTTTAATTGTGTCGTTTAATGGTTAATGATCGGTTAGTGAGTGATTGTAGGTCAGGAAAATAAACTAAATGTTCTCATAACAATTCTCCACCAGATTTACTATGCTGCACATGCAAGTTCCCGCTGACTCAAAAAAATGCGTACACGAGCTGAGACCTGACATGAGATTTGATCATAGTCACCGCTCACGCTAATATTGGTAAATGCCAAATTTTGCGTGGAAACGAGCGTACGCACAGTTTTCTGGCATACGATTGTTTGATAAATGAGGGCCAATGTCTTCAGGAATTAGTATCAGATGTGGTTAAACATGAGCTCTGTTGTTTCCATGTCCTGGGGGAGTCCTTTAAAGGTGCCCTAGATAGTAAAATTGAATTTACCTTGGCATAGTTGAATGATTAGAGTTCTGTACATGAAAATGATATACAGTGAGTCTCAAACACCATTGTTTCCTCCTTCTTATGTAAATCTCATTTGTCCAAAAGACCACGGAAAAACAGGTGACTCTCAACATAACACCGACTTTGACACAACAGTCGGGGTCATTATTATGTACGCCCCCAACTTTTGCATATGCCAGCCCATGTTCAAAGCATTAGACAAGCCAGTATAAACGTTGTGGAGCCACACAGCCAAATCATCAGAATTTCTGCAGGTATTGTGAAGCAAGCAAGGACAATAGCGAAAATTGGTGATGGATCGATAATAACTGTTCATGATACATATGATATATTTAGTGATATTTGTAAATTGTCTTTCTAAAGGTTTTGTTAGCATGTTGCTAAAGTACTGTTAAATGTGGTTAGAGTTACCATTGTTTATTACTGTATTCAAGGAGATCAGAGCCATGTTGTTATTTTCATTTTTAAACGCGTGCAGTCTGTATAATTCATAAATGCATCTTCATTCTTTATAAATCTCTCCAACAGTGTAGTTTTAGCCCCCTTTGCCACAAAGCATTATCAAACTCATTCAGAATCAAATGTAAACATCCACAAAATACATGCCATACTTACGTGATCTGATATGCATCACAAACACTTTGTAAAGATCAATTTTGAGAGTTATATTAGCTGTATGAATTTATTCTATTGTTTATGCAATGTTTAAAGGGAGTCGCGAGCTTGGGGGCGGGGAGCACGAGCATTTAAAGGTGTACACGCACTGAATTGCGCATTTTTAATCACACCCCAAAACAGCCAGTTAAAACATGTTATAATAAAAATTCTATGGGGTATGTTGAGCTGAAACTTCACAGACACATTCTGGGGACACCTTAGACTTATGTTACATCTTGTGAAATAGTGTTCTAGGGCACCTTTAAGGCGGAGAAGATGACAGGACGTGGAGAAACAGTCGATAATCACCAGGATACATGGAGGGAGGAAGATCCGTGATGAAATCCACTCCTAGTTGTGTGACCATGGTCGGTTGGGAAGATGGCGAGGGCTCTTCGAGATGGCGCAGTCTGGACATCCCTGTACAAACCTTCTCACAGCCCCTGGGTTGCCAGTGCCCAGAGATGAGTGTGCGGAGTGGATAAGTGGAGTGCGTTGAGTTCTGGTGACATATTGCAAACCTGGTGGGCAGCCTGGCGGAGTGTTGGTGGAGATATTGGGGGAGAGAACAGAGCTCGTGGACCCTCTAACCAATGCCTCCACTCCTCAAGGACTAGCTTGATAGCAAGGCGTTCTCTGTTGCTGATGTCATAATTTCTCTCCGCCGGGCTGAGTTTGCAGAAAAAGAAGGCACATAGATGGAGTCTGGCTGGAGTCCCCTACTGCTGAGACAACACCACTCCTAGGTGGATACCTCGACAATGGAGGGCTTCTTGGGGTCTGGATGGATGAGGAGCAGTGCGCTGGTGGATGCCTCTTTGAATTTATTGAATACTTCAGTGGCAGATGGTGACCAGGACAGAGACTTGGGCTTGTTTCTAAGGAGACTGGTGAGAGGATAGGCTATGGAGCTGTAATTCTGAATGAATCTCCTATAGAAGTTGGAGAAGCTGAGGAAACGCTGTAGTTCTTTGATGGTTGAAGGAACAGGCCAATTCTTGATGGCTTCAACCTTCCCCTCGTCCATCTGGATACCACTGCTACAGATGTTATACCCAAGGAACTGAGGATTGATGGAAGGAACATTTTTCAGCTTTGAGGAACAGATGGTATTCTCTCAGGCGTTTCAGGACCTCCGCAATGTGGCAGCGATGTTTGGCCATACTCCGGGAGTAGATGAGGATATCGTCGATGTAAACCAGGACAAACCTGTGGAGGAACTCCCGGAGCACCTCATGCATGAAATCCTGGTCCTGGCATTGACCAGGCCATACGGCATAAAGCAGTACTCATAGTGTCCAGTAGGGGGCCACAAAAGCTGTCTTCCACTCATCCCCCTCACGTATTCGGATGAGGTTATAAGCTTTGCGGAGGTCCTAATTGGTGAAGACAGTAGCACCGCGAAGATGTTCTAATGCTGCTGAATCTATGTATAGGGAAAGGAAAGGGAAGGAGGCCTTCGCAGGGATAGTTTAGTTGACACTTCAGGGCTGCGTTTTCGTTGCGTGTAGGCACAGGTGTAACGTTTGCCGTTCCCGATGTGGCCTTATATCTCCCGCAACCGTCACAAACCCCCGAATAGACGATGCACACAAGAATCCGGTTGTCTGTCCTTTTAATTATCTGAGAAAAACCAAAATGTATTATAAAGACAGGGAAGAAACACTGCAGACATTAACCACAGCAGCAGTGTCAGCCATTTTCAGCTGAATTTTATATAACTTGTAACAATTCCATGTTAACAAAATAACAAAAAAAACATACATGAAAATCACATACCTGAGAAATACCAAAATGTATTTATAGAGACAGGGAAGAAACACTGCAGACATTAAACCACTGAAATAAGAAAACCATAAAATGAACAAATTCTCTCACTAAGAGTAACGGTGCGCATTCCATTTAGCCACCTCACGGTATGAGGCATGAGGTACAACAATAATTACTCAACAAAGTTTCCACTGGACATATAATCTCATCCAACTCACTGTACATTTGTTGATATAATCACTACAAACGTTTACATTTGAAAAACTCATTTAAAACACACTTTTATCACATTTTTTTTTAACACAATAAACAGGAATAAACACGCTTACCAGCAGCGTCAGCCATTTTCTGCTGAACTAGGGTAGGTGCAAAATAACAAAATAATGAATGTCTGCAATGTATTAACCACTAGGGGGCACCAAAACACCATTTGATTTAATTTATCCTCTAATTTCATGTAATTCAACACCATGAATATCATTAGGGGCCAAGCACCGAAGGTGCTTAGGCACCTATTGTATCCGTTGGCGTTCTTTTTTTTTTTTATTATTATTCTTCTTCCGCTTCCGCTCTGGAAGTCTATGGCAGCCTATAGAACCGCTTGCGGGAAAGTTGTGAAATTTGGCACACAGTTAGAGGACAGTCTGACCTTTGTCCATAGCAAATTTGGAGTCTCTAACTCAATCCCTCTAGTGCCACCAGCTGTCCAAAGTTGCACTCATGTTTATGTTAATAACTTTTGAACCGTATGGGTTAGAAACAAAATTCTTTTTTCCTCTGATTCCTTGGGTCAAGACGAATCGATTGCACCCTATGACGTCATTTTCCGTCATGAAAATTTTTCCGCCATTTTGAATTTTCTGAAAAACCTACTTTTTCGAACTCCTCCTAGGCCGTTACTCCGATTTTCACGAAAATTGAACCAGATCATCTTCAGACCATGCCGACAAAAAGTTATGGAATTCAAGTTGATTGCTCAAACCGTTTTCGAAAAGAAGCGAATGAATTTTACTGGCGCTTGCGAAAATAGACATAATGTTGTATCTCCGCATAGCGCTTTATCGTATTCAGACCAAAGTTGGTACATGTCATCACAAGCATGACCTGAGGCAACATGCAGCGTTCGGCGCAGCGCCACCTACTGGTCCGGAGATACAAAAAATGGCTATTTTTGCTTATAACTTCTGATGGGTTTGTCCAAAAATCATAAATTGGATCTCGTTGGATTCGTAGCATCATGCCGAGTCGAATGATATCCAATTTTCCCATATCGGCCATTTTGACCGTCGGCCATTTTGATTTATGTGCTAAAATGCTGTATTTTACGAACGCATTAGCGTATCATTACGAAACTCGGTACGGACATTGCCCTGAAGGAGCCTGAGAAGTTTCGGACCAGCGCCACCTAGTGGAGAATTTGTTTTTTCATATGCATATAACTTTTGATCTGGTTGGCTTATTTTCACAGGAGTCACATCCTTAGACTCCTGAAACCTTGCCGAGTCCAACGATACCAAACATGATGGATTTCAACTTACGGTTTGTGCGGCGTGGTGATTTAGCGCTGAAAAAACAATTGCGAATATCTTTGAAACCGTTAGTCCGATCGAGACGAAACCAGCGTAGCAAACACGAAACCTAAGCTGGTTAACTATATGTTAATGCCCAAATGTCAAAAATTTGATAGGAAGTGGCAAAAAAATCTAAACAAAGTCATCCAGGGGTCATTTTTTATGATCTCTTACATGTAAATGTCTATAACTCCAAAACGAAATGAGATATTTGCACCAAATTTGATACACACATGTATGGGGTCACCATGAGGACATATAAAAAAATTGGTGGGATTGTGCCTCTTGGTGGTGCTATAATTGAACAAAACATGAAATTTCCATTGACTACAATACAGTATTATGATATAAAATGATATATGACACGAATGCATTGATGTACCTTTACGAAACTCAGGATTTCGTGATCGGCATCATTCTCTGAAGGGACACAATAGGTTTTGAGACAGCGCCTCCTTGTGGTCAAATTTTATAACGAAATATTTAAAAAATGCTAATAGCTTTATAAAAATGTGGCCTATTGTAATGAAACTGGTCTTATTAGATTCCGTGGGTCATGCTGAGAACATTGATGCCAATTTTGCCACAGTCAGCCAAACTTCCTGTCAGTCATTTTGATTTTCTTTAAAACATACTTTTTCAAACTACTCCTAGACCGTTGGTCCAATTTTCACCAAAATCGAATCGTATCATCTTCAGACCATGCTGGTAAAATGTTATGGATTTCATGTTGATAGACATAACCTTTTTCCCATACTGCAAGCAACGAATTAGAGGCATGATGCCAAAATCACTGTTGAGTCTGTATCTCTGCAATGCTTTGTAATATTGACACCAAACTTTGCAAGTGTCATTCTCACCTCACTCTGACCACACCACATTAATATGGTCACAGCGCCACCTACTGGTCGAAAGTGATGAACCAGTAAATCCTCATTTTTGATCATTTTTCAGCTCTTTTGCCTAAGATGATCTTAGTAAAATGTTATTGATTTCATGTTGATAGACATAACCTTTTCCCATGCTGCAGCAACGAATTAGAGGCATGATGCCAAAATCACTGTTGAGTCTGTATCTCTGCAATGCTTTGAAATATTGACACCAAACTTTGCAAGTGTCATTGTCACCTCACTCTGATCATACCACATTATTTGGTCACAGCGCCACCTATTGGTCGAAAGTGATGAACCAGTAAATCCTCATTTTTGATCATTTTTCAGCTCTTTTGCCTAAAATGATCTTTATAGGTCTTTAATTGCTCACTGTTGCAGTTGGTCTGATGCTCCCAGCTGTGTTGGCTGGCTTCTTGTGCCTCTTTTGTGCTTGGCCCCGTAATTGCTGCTTGCAGCTATATTTATAATTAATGTTCTTTTTAACTCCGTCACACAGGTCCTTCATCTCAACTAGATACGGCCTGGATCTGGCAGGCTATGGCAAACCTCGGGATAAACAGAGAAAGACTAATGTTAGCATAGATGCCATTCTTCTTATGATGTAGCGAGTTCATCAGGTGTTATGGGAAGTGTTCCCAGTTCCGGCTGACCTCATTTATGCAGCCTAACAATTCACATGATTTGAATTATACTAAGGAAACTAAAGAAAATCCCAAATTCAGTATCTCAGAAAATTAGAATATTACTTAAGACCAATACAAAGAAAGGATTTTTAGAAATCTTGGCCAACTGAAAAGTATGAACATGAAAAATATAAGCATGTACAGCACTCAATACTTAGTTGGGGCTCCTTTTGCCTGAATTACTGCAGCAATGCGGCGTGGCATGGAGTCGATCAGTCTGTGGCACTGCTCAGGTGTTATAAGAGCCCAGGTTGCTCTGATAGTGGCCTTCAGCTCTTCTACATTGTTGGGTCTTGCATATCGCATCTTCCTCTTCACAATACCCCATAGATTTTCTATGGGGTTAAGGTCAGCGAGTTTGCTGGCCAATTAAGAACAGGGATACCATGGTCCTTAAACCAGGTACTGGTAGCTTTGGCACTGTGTGCAGGTGCCAAGTCCTGTTGGAAAATGAAATCTGCATCTCCATAAAGTTGGTCAGCAACAGGAAGCATGAAGTGCTCTAAAACTTCCTGGTATACGGCTGTTGACCTTGGACCTCAGAAAACACAGTGGACCAACACCAGCAGATGACATGGCACCCCAAACCATCACTGACTATGGAAACTTTACACTGGACCTCAAGCAACGTGGATTGTGTGCCTCTCCTCTCTTCCTCCAGACTCTGGGACCCTGATTTCCAAAGGAAATGTAAAATTTACTTTCATCAGAGAACATAACTTTGGACCACTCAGCAGCAGTCCAGTCCTTTTTGTCTTTAGCCCAGGCGAGACGCTTCTGACGCTGTCTGTTGTTGAGTGGCTTGACACAAGGAATGCGACAGTTGAAACCCATGTCTTCCCCATGATTGTGTAGCCTACAGAACTAGACTGAGAGACCATTTAAAGGCCTTTGCAGGTGTTTTGAGTTAATTAGCTGATTAGAGTGTGGCACCAGGTGTCTTCAATATTGAACCTTTTCACAATATTCTAATTTTCTGAGATACTGAATTTGGGATTTTCCTTAGTTGTCAGTTATAATCATCAAAATTAAAAGAAATAAACATTTGAAATATATCAGTCTGTGTGTAATGAATGAATATAATATACAAGTTTCACTTTTTGAATGGAATTAGTGAAATAAATCAACTTTTTGATGATATTCTAATTATATGACCAGCACCTGTATATGCTGACTGCTGAGGGGGCCACTCATACACACATATTTTATTATATGTGTGTGTGTGTGTGTGTGTGTATGAGCGGCCCTCTCAGCAGTCAGCATTATATATATATATATATATATATATATATATATATATATTGTTTTATGGTACATCTCTAAACACCTTTACCTTATTTTTATTATTCTCAGGTTAGGTAAGTAAGTCAAATCTGATCTAATTTATAAGCATTTTAAAAATACTTACAATCAGACAGAAGACTTCTCCGTGGTCTGTTCAGTCTCAACGACTTAAATTAATGCTACATGAGGCCGAGTTTAGTTATAAAGTTATAAATTCATTTATTTATTACATTAGTATTTTTTAGCATTACATATATTCTACAAACATTCTATATGGTAATTAAATAAAGTATAAGTATTAAAAAGTTCTTCAGTCAAGGCAATATCAGCGCTGGAGGCATCATCAGCGTTGGTTCTGGTGTCGGAGAAGCAGCCTCAGGTGCGAAGCAGCCCCTCCTGTTCTCTTCACGTTCCAGCCTTTTATAGACTATCTGACCTCTTGAGGTCATCTTCTTTGGAATTCCCCTCATCTGAGTCTATATATAAAGGCTTGTCTCTTTGTTCTCGGACTCTTCTCTTCTGCTGTGTCCTGCGCCTCGTCTTCAAGACATTCTCCAACGGTAATGATTGCCTTTCTTACTAATACATGTTATGTCCTTACTGTTCTACTAGCATGCTTTATTAAAATCTTAAAACAACAGTTGTGGTGTCTTCCTTTATAAACATATTCTTAATAAAGCTTTACAACAATAGTGTTTTGTCTCTTTTCTTTATAAACTACATTCTTATTAAAGTACTTCTACAATAACAGTTGTCTGTCTTTCTTTAATACATGCTTTAATAAAGACGTTACAATACTAGTTGTCTGTCTTTTTTTCTTATAAAAATTTCTTCTGTTATTCTATTTCTTACACATCAATTTCTTCCAATTTATTACATTTTGTTTTCATAAAGAAGTTATCTCTCCCATTCTTTCTTACACATCAATCTCTTCCAATTTATTACATTTTGTTTTCATAAAGAAGTTATCTCTCCCATTCTTTCTCACACATCAATTTCTTCCAATTTATTACATTTTGTTTTCATAAAGAAGTTATCTCTCCCATTCTTTCTTACACATCAATTTCTTCTAATTTATTACATTTTGTTTCCATAAATAAGTTATCTCTCCCATTCTTTCTTACACATCAATTTCTTCTAATTTATTACATTTTGTTTTCATAAAGAAGTTTTCTCCCATTCTTTCTTACACATCAATTTCTTCCAATTTATTACATATGAAAGCTGTCCTTCATAAACAGCTATCACTTGTCTTCCTCTATGAGTCAAACATCTGTTTTTTTTCTTTATCTTCAAATTACAGTTGTGTTGTCATTATTGTTCTTTATAAGCAGAAGAGGTACAAGTAACATAGAAAAGTTGCATTCCCTAATGAAGCAGGGTGTGGCTGATATCAACACCCCCCTTCATGCAACTTTGTCCTACATTTGCTTCCCTCTTTTATCATACTATTTTAATTTGATACCTGTCCTATTTCTGTTATAAGCTTTATTTAAAATACATTCATATAGTCCACCCAGGGTCGTCTGTATTTGATTTTTAATTTTTGATTAATTAATTCTTCTTTAATTCATAATTTTACCAGAGTCTCAAATTTTTGTATTCTGCTTTATTGCCATCACAAATGTACTATTTTGTACCTTATTAGTTTTTCTTATTAAATCAATTATCTTCTTGGGATCTTCACATAGAAACATATGGCCCCTTCCAGTGACTAGACAATCTACAGATGTCAGTCACGGGAATAATGGTTTCTTGGTATCTATACCTTTCCATGGGCCGCGCATTTCACTGTGCTTTCACCAAGAGGTTATATTTCAAGGGCTTACTTTATTCCCTTTAATTTTAGTTTTAAAACATTTTCTTTACATTTAAAAGTTCCATAGTGTGTTTGGCAAGTAAAGACATTTAACATTTAATCATTTAATCTCCTAATTTTGTATTTGCCAATCATTACACAGGTCTCTGACCTTTGGGTGAAACCATTTCAAAACATTCATTAGTTACATATTTTCACATCATTATTAATTGCTCATTTGCCCTTAAAGCAATTTTTATTCATAGTAAATATTGCTTAATAATAATATTTACTAATATCAGTTTCATCTAGGTTTTCACTACCTGTTTTCTCATTTTGTAATTATTATATTCCACACTGCCTAACAGTAATTTATTATTCTCTTTCTTTCCATTTCGTTACATATATGCATTTTCACAGGCCTTTGTAATTGCTATTACAGTTTGGGCTCACTTATTTCTGTTCAGACACTTATTAGCTTCTCTCTGTGCTGATATCCTTTTCTGCAAGTTTTACAAAGTCACTCTTTAAATGTTCTTTCAAATAAAAACTAGTTTTCTTAATCTTTTTTCTTATTTTCCAAACAGACAACATGTATCTGTATTACATGCATGCGTTATTACTCTGCAGTCTTAATAAAACAAAATGGAAATGTAAACATACATATTCCTTCACATTGTACATTACAATTAATTTATACATCCATATTTCTAGGCATATACAACACAACAGCTTTATACACCTCATTGTATAAACTCATCTGGCTTGTCACTTTTTCTTGTTGTCAATCGATTCATTTAAATATTATTATTCTGCATTTGTAGCTGCTTATCTTTCTTTTATGGTTTTGTTGTCCGAACTCTTTTGAAGTTAAATACTTAAGTCTCCTTATCTTTTAAATCTCTCCCTAGATCCCAGGTTGTTCTGCCAAGTTTTGTTTGTTCTGTGTGTATATTATTAAAACATGTTGTTTTATGAGCTTTCAGAGCACCTACTCTCCTGAGTGAAGGACTAACCTATAAATCCTGGTCAGAAGACTGCTTCACTCCCTTCGTACACTTTCCCCCACTAATCTACAGATTCCAAAAAACTCAGAAGCCTTTAAAGAACATTGTTTTTTTTTTTAACGCTTTATATTTATTGCAGTACTCAATATCTTCATCCTAATAATTTGTTCTATGTTGTTTGTATATTCTAATCTATATACTTGTATTGCCTAATATTTTCCTAGGACTTTTATTATTATTAATTCTTGTCATTGTAACGGCATCTTCCATTGTTAAATCAAAAAAACCTTTAAAGATACGTCTGTTTGCTTGTCGGCCATATTTGTAATTGCTATTTCAAACATTTAAGACAAAGTCCTGTCTATTTGAATGAGGGATCCTGAAATCTCAAAAGCTGCTCTTAATTACTCTATTACATGATTAATATCATATTTTAAATCAGCAACTAATTTTGACATAAACTGTCACATAAATGTTGTTTCCCATGCTTAAATATAATTAAAAGGCCTATTTTCTAAACTAAACCAGCCGATGCACATGTGCAATCCTATTCAGAAGCTTCTTGCTTCTATGGGAATCGGAGCTTCTAATGGCAGCTATAGTGACTTTTCCAATCAGCGATTGTTTTTTTGTTTTTTTTTAGATGGAGGGCTATATTTCGCCTTGTTATGCATTGCCATTTCTCTATTCAAGTAATAGAATTGTAGCGTTTTTCTATATCTGTAATTTTTGGTTAACTGCAATATCTCCTATTAAACCAAGTGATTTAAACTGATTACTAAACTGATCACCTGATTACTTACAGTATCTCTTTCTTTACTCTGATTATTATTACTTTGGCATCTAAGCCTATCCTTGTTCTAAAGTTCTATTTACCAGTGACTTTCATAACTTGTTTTATATTTCTGTCACTCTGTTACTAGGTCTTATTATATCTTTAAAATAAAGTCATGTTTCCATTTCCCAAAACTTAGTCCTATCTAAACTGATAGTGCTTTTTCATTGTTCATATTCTTAAAACATAATTTATTCCTCTGTCTAATTAGCTAAACTTTATATGTTTTCAAATATATGTTCACTACATCTCTAAAAACATTCTATGGCTTTTTATATTTAATTTTTTAAAGTCCTGATGTGCTTTATTTTCCATCATATCTAGATCTTGGGCTGTTTTGACAAAACCCAGGCTTATATGTTTCATATTGTTTACTTCTTTCATAATTGTCTGAATCACTACTTAAATGCTTATATGCTTATAAAGGCCAAAATCCTGCTTTCTTTATAGTTATAATTGTTAGTTATAACTACAATTATTTTACAATTATTTTATACAGGCAGAATTTTCATCATATTTGCATTTTGCCTGGCTCATTGCCCATTCTCCTTCATTTTGTTTCTCTGTCTCCATTTTATGCCAGCAGAAAGTTTGACCCTTCTGTGCCTCTGCTCTGGTCATAAATCTTCTTACAGCAACCTCAACATACTCACAGACTGGAATCTGTGTTCCAACAATAGTCATTAGATTAACTATTGCTTTAAAATCTGTGTTTGCATGTCAGAAGATCTTCTACAGATGGATTACTCTCCCCTTCTAGAAGATATTCTGGCATCAGTACTTTAATTATTTTTTTAAATTATTTATTAATAATTTTCCATTATGATTAATAGGTTCTATCCAATTGTCCAAATTACTGAAGTAATTTTCGTCAAACTCTCCCCTTCTTGGGAAGTTAACCTTTTTCATCTTTTTTTTTTTTTAATAATATCTTCGTCAGTTATTGTTTCAGCTGAATATTTTTCTTATTAAGCTGAAACATTTGATTTTAGTTATCAAAGCAAGATTTAAGAATCTATGTTTTTTTGTTTATTTGTTTATTAGTTTTTTTTTTAATGAACTAGAATCGTCTTGCTTTGTATCTCATTATTTTACCATGAATTTAACGACACCAGAATCGCCAAGCTGTTTACATATTGTTTTATTATTTTCTGCTAGTCAGATCACTAAATCCATGCCCAAATTCTGTCTATCATTTATCAATAGACGTATCTTTATTGAGTATTTTCTCATACCCAATGTTTATATTTAGATTCATTTAGATTCATTCATTTATCATGCTACACTAATTCCTGCAATGTTTTCATTACACACACACTCAGCGAGCTGTGCCTGTTACTGTCACGGAGTGGCTCTATCTCCTGACCTTCTGACCTTACTGCTTTAACTCACTTAGTAACACTGCATGCCTCTAACCACGTAAAAAGTCCCTTTCCTTAGACTTTTTTCGGCTCTTCATTTTTAATTCCTGTTATTATTATTTTTCTCTTCATGTTTTTCATTCGATTTTTGATCTTCTATGTTCATAACTTTATTCATAGGAAGTTATGTTGTAGTTTTATCCTGAAGTTCATTACAACTCTAAATCAAAGCTGTTATTCCTCTATTTACAAATAAAATTCAATCTCAGGATTTTTCATCTTCCAAATAGGTATGTACTCTCATAATTGGATTTATGTGTATTTTCAGAGCTTTTTCTCCATCTTTGTTCTTCATAATGTTGTAAACTGTAGCATACACTGTTTCTTCTAACAAATAATTTTATCTTTTGTTTCATTCTATCATTTTACTAAATTCGCTATTTGACTTAATTTAGTAACAAAGTCTTTAAAATTTTTTAAATTTTTTAAATCAGCTTATGCTCTCACTAATTTTGTGTGTAAGTATCTAATATCCTCTAAATTCACCCATATTTGTCAATAATTCATTTTTATAATTTTCATATTCAGTCCTGCTTCCTCCAAGTTTCTTTATTGTTATCTTTATAGTATTTGCATTGACTAAAACTGACAACTGTCATTTTAAATAACATTTACATTTACATTTACATTTATTCATTTGGCAGACGCTTTTATCCAAAGCGACTTACAGGTGAGGAATACAGTAAGCGAGTCATCATGACGAGGCAAATAGGGACAAGAAGTGCTCACAATACAAGTTTTAGGCAGTGCTCAGAGTATCATAAGCTACAATAGAGAGAGATTAAAGGAAGTGAAGGAAGCAAAGAAAGGTAGGATAGAAAGGTATAGATTTTTTTTTTTTTTTTTTAAGATGAGGATAAGTGCTCACGAAAGAGATGAGTTTTCAGCTGTCTTTTGAATATTGCCAGGATTCTGCATTGCGGATGAAGGCAGGAAGATCATTCCACCAGCGAGGGACAGTGAACGAGAATGTCCTGGAGAGTGATTTCGTGCCTCTTTGTGATGGTACCACGAGCCTTCGCTCCTTTAGTGAGCGTAGGCTTCTGGTCGGAGTGTAGACTCGTAGAGTGAGTGGAAGTAGGAGGGTGCTGAGCCTGTGGTAGATCTGTAAGCAGCGTCAACGCCTTGAATTTGATGCGAGCAGCAAGTGGTAGCCAGTGCAGAGAGATGAAGAGAGGCGTGGCGTGGGCTCTTTTGGGCTCGTTAAAGACGAGACGTGCTGCAGCGTTCTGAATCATTTGAAGAGGCTTGATTGTGCATGATGGCAGTCCAGCCAGAAGAGCATTGCAGTAATCAAGCCTAGAAATGACCAGGGCCTGGACAAGGAGTTGTGTTGCATGTTCTGTTAGAAAGGGCCTGATTTTCCTGATGTTGTATAGTGCAAATCTGCATGACCGAGCTGTCTTTGCAATGTGGTCTTTGAAGGTCAGTTGGTCATCAAGGATTACTCCAAGATTTCTGGCCGAATTTGATGGGGTAATTGAGGATGTACCTAGCTGGATGCTGAAATCATGGTTTAGAGTCGAATTGGCAGGGAAGACGAGAAGCTCAGTCTTAGCCAGGTTGAGCTGCAGATGATGTTCTTTCATCCATGCCGAGATGTCCGCCAGACAGCTTGAGATTCGTGTAGGTACTGTGGGATCATCTGGTTGGAATGAAAGGAAGAGTTGTGTGTCATCAGCATAGCAATGGTAGGAGAAACCATGTGCCTGTATGATGGGACCAAGTGATGTAGTGTAAATGGAGAAGAGGAGGGGTCCAAGAACTGAACCCTGAGGAACCCCCGTGGTCAGTTGATGAGCTTCGGATACCTCCCCTCTCCAGGCAACCCTGAAAGACCTTCCTGTGAGATAGGATTCAAACCATTGAAGCGGAGTACCTGAGATGCCCAGTGATGAGAGGGTGGACAGGAGGATCTGATGATTCACCGTGTCAAAGGCAGCAGATAGATCGAGCAGAATAACATCCATGCTATAAAGTATCATCACCTACAGACACATTGTAGGTCCTTATGGCAATCTTTCTTTGATGTTTATAGAAAAAGCATTTCACTCTCACCTATTTTCCTTAATAGCATTTGGTAAAAACATTACTTTTATTCACTTTTAAATTCTAGTAATTAACCTCTCTAGTTAAGTAACTTTACGTGCTTTCATATTTCTCTAAACCTCTTATTACGTTCTAATAGGAGTAGTAGGTATCTGTTTAATCTTGATATTGTTATTTCCTTAACAATATCTGTTAGCTACCATACTTTTCAGTCTTATTTAATTTATTATTATTTTATTTTTTTATTTTTTTTGATTTTGTATCTTTGTCCATCTTTACACATCCTTTTTTCTTACTTTATAAAACCTTTTTGTATCATTTAATTAGTTCATTTCTTTATCAATTTTGAACCTTATATCCATTACAATTCACAATTTAAATTTGTATCCCTTTTTTCCTTTATACCTCTTAATATGCTGCTTGTTTTTGCATACGTCTGTCTTATCTATGGTTGATATATGTCATAATTTTTCTTTTTCTCATTACTCGAGTCTTAAAATCTCTTTTTAACGGTTCATGTTTGGTTTTCTTGCATAGCGTCTTATTCTTATTTTATCATTACTCTTCTTGGTTATATTTGTTTCTCCATTAAACTATCCTTTTTTCCACTAAAGCCTTTCCATAGCTCTAGCTACGACTTAACCTGTTTCATAATTTTGAGATTTTCTGTCATTCTAATTGGTTCTTATTTTTTTGTCCTAAATAAATGTTAGTTGCTATTTTCCAGCCCTCTTTTTCCTCTTTAGTGTATGACACTGTCTTTTTCTATTACCTTCTTGTTTAATCTAACTCTAAAAGTCCTATTTGACTTTTTCCATATATTCTGACACTTTGTCTCTTAAATCTTATGCTATTGTAGCTTAGCTTATTAAAACGGATTGACCTAGGTTCTCTCTTTCTCTACAACTATACTTTAGTATTTCTTTGATCATGTAATTCGATTGCTCATTTCATGTTTTCTTAAATGTTTTCTAAGTTTAAGTGGTAATATTATTCTAATAACCGTATTTTAGACGATGCTCTAGCAATACTGTCTTAGTTGGACTTTTTCTCAGTCTTTCTCATTAAATCAGCATATGTCTGATCCTCGTGTTTTTCTTGCTGCCCATTTATTTCTTTATTGCTTCTGTTTAACTCTTATAATTTTAACACTAACATTTTTGGGTTTTTACTCTGATTTCTAGTCTGCTTCCTCTGAGGCTCGTATACAATCAAGCTGCCTGACTAGATTATTTAACTGTTTTACTATCAGGAGTATCTGGTTACATCTTATCAGATCCGCTTTTATCTATTATTTAATCTTTTGAATAATCTAATGCTACTAATTCTTCAACACATATTACTACTTTAATTCCCTTTGGTTTTTATTTTATCCAGCTCTTTTTTCTTTTTAGAGTCCTTGTCTGGTTTTAAACACTTTGTAGCTCAGTTTTCCTATTTTTTTTTTTTTTTTAAATTACCACTGTCAAAAATATTATCTACACTTCTGACAATTCTTGTTTTTTAGTTGTCTGTAAAATGTAATGTAGGCTAATTAACTAGTAGTTCTAACTCACAAGTTAAATTCTTATTCAGGAATAACTTTTTTATTCCACTTATTATTTGCTTCACTTCTTTAATACAGGACTATAATTTCTTGTTCCCTTATTCTCTGTTTCAAATCAATATTTTAAATCTGACAAGTTACTGTAATTATTTTTACATTCTTTCTTCTTATTTTGTAATATGATCTCTTCACACTCTTCTGTTCCCTCATTCTGCTCTCAGTAAACTCCTAGTGTCTGGGGTTATCGTAAATCTTAATGTCTCTGGATTATCTGTTTTTCTGCTCTCTAAGACTCTTCTCTCTCTCAGTTTTAAGACTTGATCGATTTTAAAAGTCCTCTTTTTTTTGTTTTTCCTTTTTTAGTAATCTTCTTAGATTACTTATTATAAAAAGTATTATTTTTATTCGGCTATTATTATCATTTATTTATTATTCTCTAAATTGCAATCGTCCTGTACACTTTATTTCAGTCTTAAATCACTTCTCAAGCTGCGTAACGCTCTGCAGCTAATTAATCTTTTCTTTTTTCCTAGTTAAATTTCTGTTTGGGACAACTTACTTGTCCTTCTTTCATCAGCTTTTTCTATTTTCATTCTCAAGTCTTTTTGCTTTTATTTAATTTTAATCTCTTTCACATTTTACACTTATTTTCTCCTGTTTCAACTATATATTTATATTTTTCCCATACAATCACAATTAATCACTCTCTTTCAATATGTAATGAATGCTAACTTTTAGTATTCTATAATGTGATTCACTATTGTTTGCTCTCTTTATGCTATAAAGAGTAATTTAAACTCTAACTACCACAGCTGTCTCACAGTGACTGTTGTAAATCTCTTCTCACTGCAGGCATTTCACAGGTTGCGGACGAGCATATGATCCTAGCTGCTTATTTCCTGCTTATCATTTCTATTTGTTATATTCATTCTATTAATTTGTAATTATTAACAGATTTACTGTTTATCAATTTTCTTACAGTTATGTCTGTAATTTTCACATATTAATTACAAATTTTACTGGATGTTTAAATTGTCTTGTCTTAATTAATATTAAATGTATCTATCCTATTTGCCTCTTTATTTTACTTTCTTTTTTTTTTTTAATGTCTTATCTCAGTTATTATTGCGGTTTTAGTTTTAAACTTTAAACTTGCTCTGCACATAAAGCTTTTTCACAGCAATCCTTTCCAACAGTAGGCTTTTATTTTAGCTCAGTTAACAGAAAACAGATCTTGCCTGCACTGTCACTCCTCTCAGAGGTTTACACTAATTCTATGGGCCTCGTTTCTGAAAGTTAAGTATAAACGGTCCTATTTTTATTCTTACGATCATTTCTCATCCGTATGTATGTGTGATTCATAGAATGAACATATGCACATAAGAAAACACGCGCATGCCTCTCTTTCAGTTGTAAAAGCTATTACTTAAATTTCCAAAAACTTGCTGTACTTTGACTAGGAAAATGCATACATTTGCTCAGACCCTGATGTCACTCTAGCATTTTTCCTCATCAAAGACAGTTTTTAGACATACGAGTGGTGTCGTGGATTTAAACTTACACACACTCTTAGATCTAATCTGTGCGTATGCACGCTTTTTATATGAGGCCCCTTTCTCTTTAAACACTCGCACACTTAACATTTTTTGCCCCGGTCTTGCCCGTTTCACTATCACTTTGGCTACTATCTATTTAAGCTCTTCTCAATTTTTTCCAGGCTAATCTTAATCTTCTATCTATCCCAATATTATTTTATATTTTCTCTTTCATATATTCTGGTCATTTTTCAGTATCTTATTATAACGTTGTGATACTTTTAACAATATACATCTCTCATTTTTCCTCCTGAACTCTCTTTAACTCTCTAATATACACACAGTATATCTTTATTTCTTCTAAATTTTCCATGTTAAACTGTAGTCATCCTATATTCACCATTTCTCCTATTCTTCACCTATTTTAAAAAATATTTAGCTCCTGCGTCCTATTATTCACTTTTAACTTACTTTTAGGTATTTTGCGTTTTCTCTAACTCAATCTGGACGGGATCCAAAGCATCAGCTTACTCAATTTAGTTTCTTTAAACAACGCTTTCGCTTTTAAGGCTACTTTTCTCTCATTCAAGCATATTACTTGTATAAACTTGAATAAAGAGTTTGGCTTTCCGTTAGTGAGGCGTCCCTCTCCTGACAGAAAGCCCTGTCTCTCTTGCTATTCTAGCCTCTCTGAGACCTGCCATATGAGATCTTATCTCACATTTATTGGCTAAATAAACTTTACAGCTTTCTAAGCTTGTACGGTTTATTCTTTTTCGTGTGCACACTCAACCTTTTCTGGGTTGAATCAAATAATTCGTCTTAGAATTATTCTATTCTTTTTTGGGACTTATAGGATTTAGTTTTTTCCTCAGTAACTTCTTATCTCATGCTCTACATATTTAACATACAAGCAAGTATTAAGCCAACTGTCGAGCAATTTGGTCATCAATCCTGGCCAGTAATTGATGATCAATCTGCCCCGGGCACGTTGGGCGCCATGTTTTATGGTACATCTCTAAACACCTTTACCTTATTTTTATTATTCTCAGGTTAGGTAAGTAAGTCAAATCTGATCTAATTTATAAGCATTTTAAAAATACTTACAATCAGACAGAAGACTTCTCCGTGGTCTGTTCAGTCTCAACGTCTTAAATTAATGCCACATGAGGCCGAGTTTAGTTATAAAGTTATAAATTCATTTATTTATTACATTAGTATTTCTAGCATTACATATATTCTACAAACATTCTATATGGTAATTAAATAAAGTATAAGTATTAAAAAGTTCTTTAGTCAAGGCAATATCAGCGCTGGAGGCATCATCAGCGTTGGTTCTGGTGTCGGAGAAGCAGCCTCAGGTGCGAAGCAGCCCCTCCTGTTCTCTTCACGTTCCAGCCTTTTATAGACTATCTGACCTCTTGAGGTCATCTTCTTTGGAATTCCCCTCATCTGAGTCTATATATAAAGGCTTGTCTCTTTGTTCTCGGACTCTTCTCTTCTGCTGTGTCCTGCGCCTTGTCTTCAAGACATTCTTCAACGGTAATGATTGCCTTTCTTACTAATACATGTTATGTCCTTACTGTTCTACTAGCATGCTTTATTAAAATCTTAAAACAACAGTTGTGGTGTCTTCCTTTATAAACATATTCTTAATAAAGCTTTACAACAATAGTGTTTTGTCTCTTTTCTTTATAAACTACATTCTTATTAAAGTACTTCTACAATAACAGTTGTCTGTCTTTCTTTAATAAGTAATTAATACATGCTTTAATAAAGACGTTACAATACTAGTTGTCTGTCTTTCTTTTTTTTTTCTTATAAAAATTTCTTGTTATTCTATTTCTTACACATCAATTTCTTCCAATTTATTACATTTTGTTTTCATAAAGAAGTTATCTCTCCCATTCTTTCTTACACATCAATCTCTTCCAATTTATTACATTTTGTTTTCATAAAGAAGTTATCTCTCCCATTCTTTCTCACACATCAATTTCTTCCAATTTATTACATTTTGTTTTCATAAAGAAGTTATCTCTCCAATTCTTTCTTACACATCAATTTCTTCCAATTTATTACATATGAAAGCTGTCCTTCATAAACAGCTATCACTTGTCTTCCTCTGAGTCAAACATCTGTTTTTTTTCTTTATCTTCAAATTACAGTTGTGTTGTCATTATTGTTCTTTATAAGCAGAAGAGGTACAAGTAACATAGAAAAGTTGCATTCCCTAATGAAGCAGGGTGTGGCTGATATCAACAATTATATATATATATATATATATTATATATATATATATTTTTGTTTATATATATATTTATTTGGTCACAACACAGCAGACGACGGCAAGCAAATATTAACTACGAGTGTGATAATTTGTTCCAAATGATGCAGGAAAAGCTTCACTCTGGAAGAACTATGATCTTGTCATTTTAAGCAGTAAAGAGCCAAGCGCTTACGTACAATGTAGAGCCTGCAAAGCTGTCTTGGCGTACGACAGCAAAAAGACAGGTACATCATCTCTACAGCGACACACTGATCGTGGATGCACTCGTCCAACAGCAGGCCTAGCCTCTAGTAACCACAGACAGTCATCCCTTTCAGACTATTTATCTCCAACAGCCAAGTCAGTACTAGCTTCTGTAAAGTCTAATTTAACAGAAAAACGTGTGGAGTTTTGCAGTCGGGATATAAGGTTGTTTCATACGGTTGCTGGAAAAGGTTTTATTAACCTAGCGCAAGACCTAATAAATGTGGGGGCTACATATGGCCGCATCTCAGTGGATAGTGTGTTACCTGATTCCACAACCATGTCTCGGAGATGTAAGAAAACTGCAGCCTCCAAACGACAGGTGCTGGAAAAAGAAATATCAGAAATTTTATCTGATATTAGTGTTGGAATGACCACCGACATGTGGACTGGCGATTATTGCAAGATCAGTTTCTTAATCACTTGCCACTACATCACAGCAGATTTTTTGCTTTGAGTCCTTACTACTGTGCAGTCCTTACTACTAAGCAGTCCATACTACTGTGATGTTCTCCCCTGAAGAAGCGAAAACCGGTGACAACATACGGAGAGACTTACAGAGACAGCTCGTATCTGTACTTGGATTTGATGCTTGTGTTATAAACAAAGTCGTCTGGGTCACTGACCAGGGATCAAACATGATTGGTGCACTCACGCTGTATCATCGGCTGGATTGTCAGGACCATGTATATAACAGTTCTCAAACACACGCTTGATTCTGCCGAACTACGAGACTGCGCACCAGAGGTCACACAGACTTTGTTGGCAGCAAAAGCACTCATGAGATATGTGAAGCAAACCAGTATAATAAGCCAGTTATCAAGAGCTGTCAGGCAAATGTCAGACACCAGGTTTAGCACTGTGTTCCTTACCTTGGATTCAATAAAGCACGTATATGCTGAGCTTAGTGGAAAAACTTGAAAGCTACGGGAAAAGCCGAAAAATTCACAAAATATCTCCAGATGTCTTAGAGTTCCTGTTGGAATTTCTTTGCCCATTCTACCAGGCTCAGAGGGAACTAGAGGGCGACCAGTACCCCACACTTAACCTGATTTTGTGGCATGAGAGACTCAAGCGCCACTGCAGACCTGTGGCCTCAGATAATCCTCATCAGGCCATCATTCGTGAGCTACATCTTGAATGGATGAACCACAAAATCAAAATCAAGACCCTGATTAAGCTTGCCATATTCCTATGGCCAAAGTTCTGTCAGCTACGCATGCTGTCTCACCCTGACAGAGAGGATATCCATCAAGAAGCCAGGCGTCAGATAGCCAGCTTTACCACTAGTGGTGAGCCAGGTGAACCGGCCACTAAAAGAAGCAAGACAGTAGTGACAGAGTTTGAGGAGTGGGAAAACGTGCCCCTCAACAAAATCACAGATGAAGTTACGCAGTACACCAGCTGCAACCACAACATGGAAGATGAGCGGGATCTCTTGGGTTGGTGGAAAAACAACAGTGGTGTTTTCCTGTTTCTGTCAAAACTGGCCTGTAGTATCCTCAGCATCCTTGCAAGTAGCAGCAGCAGCGAGAGGAACTTCAATGCAGCTGGACTAACTTTCAATTAGAGGAGGACTGCCCTGAAACCATCAACTGTCGATGCCATTCTCTTCCTTCAGAACTCCTTCATAGGATATGTTTGTGTAAATAGTTTTGCAACACTGCACAAACTTTGTTTTGAAGATTAAATTTTGAGTTTCAGAGGATTTTGTGACTGTTACACCTGTTCTACCACATCAAAGTTCCGTAATTGGTGTAACGACTGAGACAAATTAGTTATTTGTTATAGTTAACCAATAATTGCTTGAAGCTTACTTTGGGGCCTGTCCCCCAACCCCCAGGAAGTTCTCAGTTACAAGTTTTATTGCGCCAAGGAATGTTGGTTGCCACATGGAAGAGCAGAGAAGAGCAGAGACAAAGAGACACACAGAAAACCTGCATCTTTCCCACAGAAAACAGACATTCCTGCATTAATTTATAGACTGTTCCATAAATTAACATGCATATCCCCAGGAAATGATATCCATTATTACTGTTTGTTGTATTGTACTCAATATTGTATTCACATGTTTTATGTTACATTTAAGGTAACTTCAATTATGCCATGTTTAGTGTCTATGGGTTCGTATTGAGAAGATGTAAATGCGATATGTCGATACCGGCGCAACACATCAGTATTACAAGAATCTTTAATAGGTCTTCTTCAAAAACTCAGCCAGTTAATCTTGCTCGGTCGTAAAAGCCCTGACAGGCGGTGTGTTGTCGCCGGGAAATACAACATCTTCATTGGTCAGGTCAACCCTAAGAGGTGTGAGTGAGTTTAAAAGCCAGTGCACAATGCCCCTCCCTCTCTCTTTTTCTTGCTTCTTGGATGACTGAAGAGACCCCCTTTTGCTGCAGGCCTCTTCAGGCTGAGGCCTGTGGACCTGCAAGGCCTGTAGGCCTACGCCTGCAGTCCAGCCATGTGCGCATCTATGAGAGAGAGAAAGAACTTTTTCCCCCACTAAGAGTCAAATTAACAGCTTAAGTTGTTTCATATTACTTCATCCAAGAAGATACTGGCTACAACTTCTGACCGAATCATCAAGATTTCTCCTCAGCCTGCAGATCCGATACTCCTCAGCCTAAAGGCATCTTGCAAGTGTCGTACATTTGAACACTAAACAGCGATTTAGTATTAATTTGTGAACCACCTGTTTCAGCAAAGGTGTTTTATTACTGAGGAAAACTGATGATTCTTTTCCAGATTGTCTTTGACTTTTTCCCATAGCTCCATTTCTGGTCCGGTCCCAACTCTATCATTGCTCACTTTTACCTACGTATGTGTGTGACCTGCGTGTATGTTATGTGTTTGTTAGTTTAGTTATGTGTTTGTGAGTTAGTTAATAAAGATTGTGCACAATACATGTTTGGTTCTGCTAATAAATTGCCTCTTAAATGTTTTAGATCTTGACTACATGCTCTGAGTAGTACTGTACAATAAGAATGTTGCTTTCCATAACCTGGAAATGAACATTTCTTAGAGTTAATAAACAATTAACACTGTTCACTGGACGAACAGGTTAATGGATTGTAATATTAATTTAATGTAGCTACATCGAGTTAATCCGATTAACTGATTCACATATTCATAATTAATCATAATTAATAATCAGTCAAGTCAAGTCACCTTTATTTATATAGCGCTTTTTACAATGCAGATTGTGTCAAAGCAGCTTTACAGTGATAACTGGTATATAATTTTGGCTGCACAGCAGCTCTTAAAGAAAATGGTGTCAATACAGGCTGATGCATAGCACTGTTGAATATCAAATGTCAAGTGTCCCCAACTAAGTAAGCCAAAGGCAACAGCGGCAAGGAACAGTGCTTTGTTACGATTCAGGTGGCTATCATAAGTCCAATAGGATCACAACATTCAAAGTATTTATTCCAGTTCAATCCAGTTGAGGATTGTATTCATCATGCCGGTATGGACGGTTTGTTGAGGAGCTGTGCCACTGGCTGTCGTGTCGATGAGGCCTTCACAATGGATGATCTAGTTGACTCAATCTCTGCTGATACTTCAGGGGTGCGTTGTGGTCGTGTCAAGGTGCAGGTCCTCGATCTCACCTGGATACGGCCTGGATCCGGCTGACTACGGTAAACCTCGGGATAAACAGAGAGACTAATATTAGCGTATTTGCCATTCTTCTTCTGATGTAACGAGTACATCTGGTGTTATAGGAAGTATTCCCGGTTCCGGCTGACCTAATTTATGGAGCCTAATAATCCTTTAACGGATTTGAAAATATAAATTGATAATGTGTTATGTGTATGCCAGGTTAAAGAGATGCGTTTTTAGTCTAGATTTAAACTGACAGAGTGTGTCTGCTTCTCGAACAATGCTAGGAAGATTGTTCCAGAGTTTAGGTGCCAGATAGGAGAAGGATCTACCGCCTGTGGTTGATTTTGATATTCTAGGTATTATCAGCCGGCCTGAATTCTGAGATTGCAATAGACGTGAAGGACTATAATGCATTAAGAGCTCGCTCAGATACTGGGGAGCTAAACCATTTAGTGCTTTGTAAGTAATTAGCAAGATTTTAAAATCTATACGATGTTTAACAGGAAGCCAATGCAGTGTTGACAGAACTGGGCTAATGTGGTCATACTTTCTAGTTCTAGTAAGACCTCTAGCTGCTGCATTTTGTACGAGCTCTAGTGTATTTATCAAGCGAGCGGAACAACCACCCAGTAGAGCGTTACAGTAATCTAGCCTTGAGGTCATGAACGCATGAACTAACTGCTCTGCATTTGTCATTGAGAGCATGTCGTAGTTTAGATATATTTTTAAGATGGAAGAATGCAGTTTTACAGATGCTAGAAACATGGCCTTCAAATGAGAGATTGGTATCAAAGAGCACACCCAGGTTCCTAACTGACGACGAAGACTTAACAGAGCAGCCATCAAGTGTTAAACAGTATTCTAGGTTATTACGTGAAGAAGTTTTTGGTCCAAAAATTAGAAACTCTGTTTTTTCTGAATTTAGTAGTAGGAAATTACTGGTCATCCAATTTTTTTATATCAGCTATGCATTCCGTTAATTTTGTGAATTGGTCAGTTTTGTCAGGGCGCGAAGAAATATAGAGCTGAGTATCATCAGTGTAACAGTGAAAACTAACGCCATGCTTCCTAATGATATCTCCCAAGGGTAGCATGTACAAGAGTGAAAAGCAACAGTCCTAGTACTGAGCCTTGCGGTACTCCATATTGAACTTGTGATCGATATGACATCTCTTCGTTTACTACTACAAACTGATAACGGTCAGAAAAGTATGATTTGAACCATGACAATGCAATTCCACTAATGCCAACATATTAAGAAGAGGATCTATGACCTCTGGAAGCAACTCTTCCAATAGCTTAGTCTGTATAGGGTCTAACATACATGTTGTTGATTTTGATGATTTAACAAGTTTAGACAATTCTTCCTCTCCTAAAGCAGTAAATGAATTAAATTTTTCCTCAGGGACACTACAATGCACTATATGACGCGATACTGTAGTAGACGGTTGCATGGTTATAATTTTCTCTCTAATATTGTCAATCTTGCAAGTAAAGAAGTTCATAAAGTCATTACTGCTGTGCTCTTTGGAAACATCAGAAGTTGAAGCTTTATTTCTTGTTAATTTAGCCACTGTATCAAATAAATACCTAGGGTTGTGCTTATTTTCTTCTAGAAGTTTTGAAAAATAGGCAGATCTAGCAGTTTTTAAGGCCTTTCTGTACTCAATCATTCTCTCTCTCTCTCTCCATGAAATGCGAAAAACTTCTAGTTTTGTTTTCTTCCAGCTGCTCTCCATTTTTCTGGCTGCTCCCTTAAGGGCCCGAGTGTGCTCGTTGTACCACAGCGTTGGATTAATTTCCTTAATCTTTTTTAAATACAAAGGAGCAACTGAGTCTAATGTGCTGGAAAAGACAGAGACAATAGTTTCTGTTGCAACATCGAGGTCTAAGCTGTCTGGTATGCTAAGGCGATGAAACTGATCAGGAAGATTATTTATAAAGCGATCTTTAGTGGTAGAAGTGATGGTTCTACCATATTTATGGCAGGGAGGCAGTTTAGTAGCCTTGACCAAATGTAGTATACACGAGACTAGATAATGATCTGAGATGTCATCACTCTGCTGCAGAATTTCAACGGCATCAATATCGATTCCATGTGACAATATTAGAGTATGATTATGACAATGAGTGGGTCCTGACACGTGTTGTCTAACTCCAATAGAGTTTAGAATGTCTGTAAATGCCAATCCTAATGCGTCTTTTTCATTATCTACATGGATATTAAAATCACCAACAACAAGGACTTTATCTGCAGCTAGTACTAATTCCGATAGAAAAATCAGCAAATTCTTTGATAAAGTCTGTATGGTGTCCTGGTGGCCTGTATACAGTAGCCAACACAAATGTCAACTTACATAATGTTACATAAAGTACCATCACTTCGAAGGAATTATATTTGAAAGACTTTTGACTAATACTGTAAATATAACTATAAATTACAGCAACACCTCCCCCTTTGCCTTTCTGATGAGGATTGTGTCGATAATCGTAACCTTGAGGGCTAGACTCATTTAAAGTAATGTAATCGTCTGGTTTTAGCCAAGTTTCTGTCAAACACAGCACATCTATTGTCTGTGATAATATCATTTACAATAAGTGTTTTTGAAGAAAGGGATCTAATATTTAACAACCCAAGCTTTATCATTGTTTATCAGTATTATCTCTATTTTTTTTATTTGTTGAACATCAATTAAATTTTTACCCTTAAATGGGTTTGGAAGTTTTTTGTTTTTACTAATTTGGGGTACAGACACAGTCTCTATGTGATAATATCTAGGTGTAGGAGTTTCTATGTGTTGGGAATTATCTGACTACTGTGACGTGAGGCAGCTAGCAGACGGTCTGTCTGCTTCCTGACCTGGGCCCCAGTTTGTCATGTTTCCGCTCTAAGACTATGTGCCATATTACTAGAGAGAAGAGCAGCACCATCCCGGGAGGGATGAATACCATCTCTTTTCAACAGGTCAGGTCTCCCCCAAAAACTTTTCCAATTGTCTATGAAACCTATATTATTCTGCGGACACCACTTAGACAGCCAGCCACTGAGTGATGATAATCTCATCACTCCGACGAACAGGAAGAGGGCCAGAGCAAATTACTTTTCCTAACATTGTACTTGCAAGTTTACACACCTCTTTAATGTTAATTTTAGTGATCTCCGACTGGCGAAGTGGAACATCATTAGTGCCGATGTGAATAATAATTTTAGAGTATTTATGATTAGCATTAGCCAGCACTTAAATTTGCTTTGATGTCAGGTGCTCTGGCTCCCGGCAAACATGTGACTATGGTGGCTGGTGTCTCTATTTTCACGTTCCGTGTAATAGAATTGCCAATAACTATGGCACTTTCAACAGGATTCTCAGTGGGTGTGTCACTGAGTGGGGAGAACCTGTTTGACGTTCTGGAACGGAAGAGTGGTCTTTTCCACGGCTAGGCCGCCTCACCGTTACCCAATTGCCCTGCTGCGTGGGCTCTACAGCCGGAACCGAACAATGTACAGAGTTCACTAAGCTAGTCGCATCCAAAACAGTATCTGAAGCCCTTGCATTCTTACTATCCTCGATTAAAGTTTGGATGCGTGTCTCTAATTCTGAGATTTTCTCTGTCAGCCTGACTATTTCCCTACATTTATGACATGTAAATCCCTCGTCGCCAACAGAGAAAGCTATACTGAACATGTGACAAATAGAACACGATATAATACTGGGAGAGGATGACATGACTCACTGTGTTTGTAGACTCATCCGACTTACCACAGCTGTTTGATGAACGCGTAGGAAAAGGAAAAAGGAGCGCGCGAGAGACTGATGACAAGTTAACAAGCTAGTGAGATGCAAATGCGTTGTAATAGCGATTTAGATTAAAAGATTAAAAGCTAGCGACGTCAGATTAATGTGATAGGCAATATTAGATATAAGGTAACGTTAATGATGATATAAGCAACAATGAATGAAAGTAGGAGATTCAAAACAAAGAGTTACAGACGCAAACCATTTATTTGTATAGCGCTTTTTACAATAGATATCGTTTCAAAGCAGCTATACAGAGAATGCATGTCAACATTACAATTTAGAGTAATCTGTTATCGGAGGTGACTGTCCAATGTATGTAATTTCAGAAATGTACATATATATATAATCATGCAGTTAGCTAACAATGTAATAATTTAGGCAATTTAATTTACAATCACTGTTAGCAGATTAATGATTACATGTTAACAATAATTAGGATATAGATATTTGGGAATGTGCATGTTGATCTAGATTTTGCATCATCTGAAGTCCTCGCAGGAGCTGGTGCCGTCTCTTCACAGGTGATGGTCATCTGAAGTCTTCATAAGAGGCTGGATCCAAACTGAAGCTGATGTACTCTCTAGTCACCTCGGGACTGTGTCCCGAGAAAAAAGGAAACGCAAATGGAGAATAATTAGCATAGCTGCTGTTCATAACATTAAACAAAGATAGTCATGGGCAAATTATCTGATATGAGATGC
This sequence comes from Hypophthalmichthys nobilis, assembly GCA_037950665.1. Lineage (NCBI taxonomy): Eukaryota > Metazoa > Chordata > Actinopteri > Cypriniformes > Xenocyprididae > Hypophthalmichthys > Hypophthalmichthys nobilis. Next base: position 18,376,641 of record CM075483.1, on the reverse strand, counting down.
ATTATGTGATTGCTTGGCTAAAGAGATGCGTCTTTAATCTAGATTTAAACTGGGAGATTGAGTCTGAGCCCCGAACATTATCAGGAAGGCTATTCCAGAGTTTAGGAGCCAAATGTGAAAATGCCCTCCCTCCTTTAGTGGACTTAGATATCCTAGGTACAACCAGAATCCCAGAGTTTTGTGATCTTAAAGAGCAAGAAGGATTGTAGGGCGATAGAAGATCGGTTAAGTACACAGGATCTAAACCATTTAGAGCCTTATAAGTCAATAGCAATACTTTATAGTCGATACGGAACTTAATAGGTAACCAGTGTAGAGATGATAAAATTGGTGTTATATGATCATATTTTCTTGACCTGGTAAGAGCTCTAGCAGCTGCATTTTGGACTAATTGTAGCTTGTTTATTGAGGCAGTAGGACAACCTGCTAGTAATGCATTACAGTAATCTAGTCTAGAGGTCATGAATGCATGAACTAACTTCTCTGCATCAGAAACAGATAACATGTTCCGTAGCTTAGCAATGTTTCTGAGGTGGAAGAAGGCCGTTTTTGTAACATATGAAAAATGATTTTCGAATGACAAGTTGCTGTCTAATATAACACCCAGGTCTTTAACTGTCGAGGATGGAGTAATAGTACATCCTTCTAAATGCAAATTGTAGTCTGAGAGATTCTGTGTACAGGTTTTTGGTCCAATAAGTAATACTTCAGTCTTATCTGAATTTAATAGAAGAAAATTACTGGTCATCCAATGATTTACTTCTTTAACACACTGTCAATTTGGATAATTTAGAGATTACATCTGGTCGTGATGAAATATTTAACTGAGTATCATCGGCATAGCAATGGAAACTAATTCCATATTTTCTTATAATATTGCCAAATGGCAGCATATATATTGAAAATGACAAAGGGCCTAACACAGATCCTTACGGCACTCCATAATTTCCCCATTTAAATAGACAAAATTGTGACGGTCTGACAGGCATGACCTAAACCACCTTAATGCCTGTCCCTGAATACCAGTGTAATTGTGTAGTCGAGTATTTTATGATCTATAGTGTTGAACGCAGCACTAAGATCATGTAACACTAGTATTGAGATACAGCCTTAGTGAGATGCTAGAAGCAAGTCATTTGTAATTTTAATTTTAATTGTGAACATTTTTAGAACAGTAGATAAAACTGCACAAACTGCCAATAAGGTGAAGTTGATCTCCAATAAGCAATTTTCCATTAACAGCATTTCCAGTGGTTGCTGGAGTGTTGCTAGTGGATAGGGGTCCTGAATGGTTAGCCATGCATTTTAAAACTTAAACCCATAAACAAAGCCCAAACAAATTTACTATGTCAACTTTCCTGTAATAGTCCTAATGAAATTTAGTTAGCCTACCTGTTATGAGTATATTTTTGCCCATGCAGTTTGCTAAATGTAACAGGCAAACAGCAAACTTTTAGGCTGGAATGCTGCTTATTGTAAATATCATTAATAAATGTATTTTTTTTTTATTGAACATTCAACTGTCTGCCGTTGTTGTACTAATTTTAAAGGTGTAGGAGCCAAAATTTGTTTAAAAAGGTGATGTGTTATTCTCATTTTGATCACCGAGTGCTGTGAACGTTATAGAGATTTCAGTGTATATAGGTAGCCTTCCTAAAGCTGTAGGTAGGTGTTTGACACGGAAGGGCAAAAGGTTTTTATCGGAAGCCAAACAATCCAAAAGTGGGACGAGACAGCGGGGTGTTACAGAGCTCGCGCCGTGCTGACATGTCATCTGCACGGTTCAATGGACTGAGCGGTGTGACTGACTTGTCGGACGAGCTTGCTTGCACCACTGAACGGACAGCGCGGCGCTGACCAATTAAAACAGTGCAGCGCGAATCACATTACTGCTCTGCAGAAGTTCAGCTGGTTTTCCCTTTACATAAGATAATGAAGATAAAGAGAATCAAATTATACATTTCCTTTGCTTATTATCTTTCATATTAGTAGTAGATTACATGTAAACAAACTGTATTGTTCCTTAGGCTACGATTGCATGCTTAAATAAGCCTACACACACCACGCATATACACACACACACACACACACACACACTATATAGGTTTAAGATCGGTAAGATTTTTAAAATGTTTTTAAAAGAAGCCTTTTCTGCTCACCAAGGCTGCATTTATTTGATCCAAAATACAGTGAAGTGTTTGTTCATTAGTTCTTTAGCCAGTGTCTGTTCATTAGCACCTGGCCAGATAGTTGATGTGCAACCCAAGACAAGTGAGAGTCTGATTAACACTGCTACAAGCCAACAGTATGCTCTTAATAAACAACAACAGACAATAGTTGCACAGGTAACATCACAGCACACAACTTCTCAATCAAAGGACAAGTGGTCTGTATACTATGATGCCACTGGTCAGAATACACCTGATGGTATATTTAACATCATGCATAAGCAAAATGAAATCACAACTGCCTTGCTTCAACAACAGTGTTCAATGTCATTGCCACCAAGAGATATTCTCATATTTGATGGAGATTCACTTCAATACAGAACCTTTATAAAAGCTTTTGAACAAGGTGTGGAGGAAAAGGCCAGTAAAGCAGATTGTTTGTACTATTTAGAGCAATTTACTTGTGGGCAGCCACAAGATCACATGGCTCCTGAGCGTGGTTACACAGTAACAAAGAATCTTTTACAGGAACACTTTGGCAATGAGTATAAAATTGCTACTGCTTATATTCAAAAAAAGCTCTGGCTTGGAAAACTGTAAAGTCTGAGAATGTGAAATCACTGCAAGCTTATGCTTTGTTCTTGCATGGCTGTTTCAATGTAATGGAGGAGCTTGTAGCGTCTGGAGAGGATCAAGATCATCAAACCAATTTTGAATTCGAAAAACTTTTAACCTTTCGAACTTCTCATGCATATCTCACGTTAGGCTTTGGCTTGGCTGAAGTTTATGGCTTACCCGACAGCTTGGCTGTGAGGTGTGAGATAACTCAGATATCCATAAAACTCTCCCTCTTTGATTTCACAAAGATCTTTATCAACTCAGATCGAATTACCCTCAAACAGGCCTGAATCCCAGACAACCCAATACACACACACAGAATCATAGAAGGACTCTATTTAACCCATGCTAAATTCCAGAAATGTATTCGATATACTCCAGAAGTGTATCTATGTAACCCTGTACGCATGTATTTCTCCCTATTATATGAGCATAAGTTACGACTGTAGTTGTGTTGGTTTTACCCTAAACGTTTATATTCAAGTGGATAAAAATGTATCGTGGCTTTAATCTTTTCCAAACATTATTTCTTGGATTCAAAATGTTCCTCTCCAACTCGGAGGAGTGTAGTTGTGTTTTTCTATATAAAACCAACACGAGTGCCTCAGTAAGAAAAAAAATGTCTTCCTCACCCGCCGTCCTCACCGGTTGTCTTCTTCGTCCGTCGTCTTCACCTGAAGTCTTCACTCTTCATTGCCTACGAGACGGACTCTCTTATTTTCCGGCCATCTTACTCTTAAGTTAAAACCTTGTTTGAAAATCCCACAGAAGACCCTTCCTCAGGAAAAGGACCAATCACTCCAGCTTGCACGCACTGAAACTCCTGCAGAAAGGCAAAGCAAACACAGCACCTAAACCTATGCAAGTACAGAACCATTTCTTTTGACGTGCTTTAAGCTTCCATGTGTAAGTTTTGAGTTTCCTTGCTGGCTCTCAAAGGTTAACTGTCTGTAATTTGCCATTTCTTTGATCACCTCTGTTTTCTTGACTTTACTTTCGTTTTATTCTATGTATGCTCCTTTGTTATATTTTAGTCATATATTCGTAGTTTGTATCTATTAAATCCATTATAGTTATACTTTTATTGTCTCTGTTGCTGCTCATTTATGAATCCAAGTCCCTTCAACATTTGATTTCGCTTGTTATATGCTTTTGTAAGTACTTAGATCTGCGATTTCTTCGTGGCCAGAAGAAAACTCCTTTTTTAAGAGCTGATAAGAATAACCAGACTGATAATTTTGCTGGACAAAATAGATCAGTTTTTCTAAAGTAATTCTAAAACTAGAACTAATTCTATAAGATTAGTTCTATATTATATATATATATATATATTTTATTTTTATTTTTATTTTTTTTCCCCCCACCCATAATTTGAGCTTTTTGAATTTTTGGTGGAGAATGCAGCAACATTTTAAACTTGGTTTTGTGTTTGAGCAACTCAGATTCAATCTATGTGTAATTATTAATGTTTATGCGTGCCCCATTCAGTGAGACGAGTCGCAAAAGTGCACGTCCCTGAGAACTAAAGGCAGAAGCCGACTAGTTCAGTACGTTAACAAACTGCTATGTGTGTCTAACATTTTAGCCAGTTGTTAACCGTTTATATTAAAATTGTTCCGGTAAAGGGTAATAATCCTACTACAGCACATTTTTAATATAAATATTTCCGCTTGAATAGAACGCAAAAATCGTCTTTCAGCGTGATTAAAAGATTGATTCGAGCGAATTTCCTCGTCTCTCTCTCTTTCTAGAAGGCCTCATAATTTGTATCACTATTAAATTTGAATTATTGCATGGTGTCCGATAATCCAAAATAGCGATTCACTCCATTATAGGTTAATCATTGGCTTAGCTAACCAGTGCATGACTAATGCAAACCTAATCTGAAAAACACTGTTTATCTGATTGTTCTATAGAATTGGGAGTCGTTTATTAACAACTTGATCCAGTGTTAATTTGTAATGCAGCGAAGAAAACCTGCAGAATTACTGGCCCATGACACAGCTGGAGCAGGAACTACCCAGAATCAGATGAGCTACTATCTTCTCTACACTTGATGTGGCATCAGGATTCTGGACCATACCCGTGCATCCAGAAGATCAACACAAGCTGGCCTTCACTTTTGGCAACCGACAGTATACTTTCACGCGGTGCCCGTTCGGCTGTGCCAACTCAGCAGCTGAGTTCAACATCTGCCTGAACAAAGCATGTCCAGATGCAAGAATGAAAGGGAATCTTATTTATGTAGATGATGTTCTCAAGAAAAGCACAACTGTGGCTGACCACCTGATAGAAATAGACCATGTTCTGAACCAATTAGCCACCGCCGTTGCCAAGATTGCCCTCCACAAAGGACAATGGTGCCGGACCAAGGTCAATTATGGGGGTTTACTCATCGATTCCTGGGGCATTGAACCGCAGTCCAGCCGCATCCAAGCTATTCAAAACACCAATGGTCTCAGGGCTGCACAGTTTTCTAGGTGTGTGCAACTACTCATGGCAGTTCATAGAGAACTACAATTCTAACATTGCAAGACCTCTAACTGCTCTGCTGAAAAAGGACTGCCCATTTGTCTGGACAGAAGCTCAAACAAATGCCATGAACGAACTAAAACGACATTTTTGTACAGCTCCATGTCTGGCTTACCCTAATCCACAGAAGGAGTTCTACTTGGAAGCTGGATTCTCCAATGACTGCCTGAGTGCTGGTCTTTACCAACGTTATGACCAAGACTAAAGAGACATAGCATATGCCAGCAAGACACTTCTGTCACCAGAGTGTAAATACTCAGACTGTGAAAAGGCTTTACTCTGTACTGTATGGGCCATCCAAAGATTCTCCAACTACATCGGAGCACAAAAGGTTATCATAGAGACCTGTCACCAGCCTGTCATGTTCCTCAACAGCCAACGCATCCGAGATGACGTGGTCACCAACTCGCGCATAGCCACATGGTTGATGGCCCTCCAGGGGCGCAACGTTGAGGCACGGTATGCCCAAAATCACAAGTCTGCACTTGGCGACGGCTTGGCTGCCTGCCAAAACTGCTCCAATGACACACCAGCTTCAACACTGGAAATAGAGGTACCGACCTGTCACAGGTACTTCGAAGAGAATGCGTGCCAATGTATGCCCACTGCCTACGTCGATGGATGTTCCTACAACCATGAGGACATGCTAAAGGCAGGTGCAGGGGTGTTATGGTTAAACGACCAACCTTGCCCACCACAACACTTCAGGTTGGGTCCCCAGTCGTCGCAGTATGCTGAAGTAGCAGCTATTCTCATAACCCTTCAAATCGCCTCGGCCCATAACATCAGAGAACTCCTCATTTGCACAGACTCAAACTATGCCAGACTCAGTTTCACATGCCACCTTCCGGTCTGGAAACAAAATGGCTTCAAGACAGCAAACAACAAGCCGGTCAAACACCAACACCTGTTCCAAGCATGTGATGACATCACTCAAACACATGACATTATCATTTACTGGAAAAAAGGTGAAAGAACACTCAAAGCAACCAAGGCCTTGACAAAGACTTGAATGACCAAACTGATGCCCTTGCCAAGACTGGCGCACTACAGGGCAATCTATGGTCACCCCCAGCCCAGTCACCCACCCTTACTGTGACAGCAATAACCCGCAGCCAACGAACTGTTCCTGCAACAATGCCCACCTCACAGCCACTTTCACTGGCCCCACAAATTTCCAGCAATGACATAGCTGACCTTCAAGCCTCCGACACCTCCATACAAGCTATGATAAACCACCTCTCAGACCCCTCCAACCACCCGATCACGACGTCTGAACACACTGCGGCCCCTGGCCTCAAGCGACTGCATGACATCAAACACATGCTGCGTGTGAAAGAAAACATTCTGTGGTATGTCCCTGATAACCTCACTGCGCCAAGGCTTGTAGTCTCACAGTGCCAAAGAGGGGCCATCCTAATGTACGCCTATGATGCACCATGTGCTGGACACCATGGTACCAGAGCCACTTACGAGACATTGAAACAAGTGGTATATTGGCCCGGCATGCAGCAAGATGTGACAGTATGTCAGAGGGTGTCTGGTTTGCTGTCAATTCCAACTGGCAAACCTAAATCACAGAGCTCCACTGCAACACAGAGGAGTCACATTTCCATGGTCGGACCTCCAGATAGACTGGGTGGGACCCCTGACCAGATCGACAAGAGGTAACAAGTATTTCCTCACGGTCGTGTGCCAATTTACCAAGTGGGTAGAGTGTCTTCCAGCACCTAATGACACTGCCCAGACCACAGCATACCTCCTGATGAACCACATTTTCACCAGGTTCAGACTGCTACTGAGAGTCAACTCTGACAGAGGCACTCACTTTACAGCCGAGATCATGAAGCAGATTTGGAGACTTCTGGGCGTACAAGCCCAATTGCACATCAGCCACCATCCGATCTCATGGGGCCAAGTGGAATGGTCCAATCGAACTGTGGTCAGCATGCTGAGAAAGTATGTGTCGGCCAACAAGAAAGACTGGGATATGAAACTTCCTCTAGTGCTCATGGCCATCAGAGCCACTCCGCAGGAGTCAACTCGGGAGTCTCCCTTTGAACTAATGACTGGGCAACAGATGACTCTGCCGCTGCACCTGCTGTATCAACCGGGAGACTCCAGCCTTGTCACCGCCTACACCACTCACCAGTACCTCGACGAGCTACACCGGCACCTGAGAACAATCTTTGCTTTTGCCCAACAACAACAACAACAACAACAACAGAGTGTTGAAGGCCAGAAAGCATATTACTACCGGAAGGCATCACACCAGGAACTGGATGTGGGTGACAGGGTCTGGTACTACCATTTCACCCAGCCACCCAAGACAGCCTCCAAGTGGCTGTCAAAGAAATTTCTGCCCCACTGGACGGGACCTCATGAGACTGTGGACAAATTCTCCCTGGTTGCATACTGAATCATGCATACTGAGCTGGGGACAGAGAGAACCAAGTTTCAAATGGGTTCACCGTAACCAAATTAAGAGACGTGGCTGCTGACAGAGAAAGGCAGGGAGGGGGACAATGCAAGCTAAACTCAGTTGCAATCCTCAAAGCGAAAAGACTGTCCTCACCAACCAAGGACATCCCTCACTGACCTACATGTCTCTCTCTCCCTCTTTTCTGTACCAGGATGCTGCTGTGGCTCACCCTCTTGTGCCTCCTGCCAACCAGAGGACAGCCGCAATCAGACATCACATCACCAGGTCCAGCATCAGGCACTGTACTGAGGGAACAACCTGGACTTCTGATCACCAACTGCAGGACCTACACTCAGAAAGTGTATGTGCGGCTTGACCCCCGCAATGTCTACAAAGCACGCTATCTCAGCAAAGTTGCACGATACAGCTGGGCAGGTGCCCGATGGACAGAGGACTCCCTCACTCATGCGGAGGCCGATGTCAAGCACATGCTCACCCAACTGAAGAAAATGACTGACACACAAGCTGAGTTAAGTGGACATAACCGACGCACCAAACGGTTCTTGGGAGCATTGCTTGGAGCCGCCGCTGCCGTCAGGACCCTTTTTAACCTCGGCATGTCTAGTGTCAACGCAGTGAGCCTAACCACCGTAAGATGGCATGTGGCTGAAATTCAGACTGAGATTCCGCAGCTGAGAGGACTCGCAACACAGAGTAAAACCCTGCAAACAATTGGCAAAACTCTGAAAGGCACTGTGGTGATTCTCAATACTCACAGAGTCCTGCTGAACCAAACGGTGAACTCAATGAAAGAACTGTTTACCTTCTTCCAAAATGACTTTGCCCAAACTCAGCTGGTCACAGCTCTGATGACAGACATGCTGCGGGAGGTGAGCTCCTCCATGGACAGCTTGGCCATAGGTAGGATTCCCCCGTACCTTGTACCCCTGAGACTCGTACAAGCTGTGCTGGCCTCTGCTACTGTCAGACCCACGGACCCTCTTCAAACCCACCTCGCCTACTCTCTGGGTAGTGCCATCCTACTACACATTGACCCTAAGCAGAGTGAGGTGGCCTTCCTCCTAAATCTACCCATCATTGAATCAGATAACATCTACAGACTCTGACATTGTCAATGTCAGAATTCACGCTGGCTATTGGCCAGTCCAACCCGGAGGAGTGTAGTTGTGTTTTTCTAAATAAAACCAACACAAGCGCCTCAGTAAGAAAAAAAAAAAAAAAAAAAAAAAGTCTTCCTCACCTGCCGTCCTCACTGGTTGTCTTCAAGTCTTTTCATCCGTCACCTTCACTTTCTGGCCATCTTACTCTTAAGTTAAAACCTTAGATTGGAGATTTCTTCGTGGCCAGAAGAAAACTTCTTTTTAAGAGCTGATAAGAATAACCGGACTGATAATTTTGCTGTACAAAATAGATTGGTTTTTCTAAAGTAATTCTAAAACTAATTCTAGACTAATTTATATTATATATATATATATATATATATATATATATATATATATATATATATATATATATATTTTTTTTTTTTTTTTTTTTTTTCACCCATAATTTGAGCTAATTCGTTAAATCGTTACAAGCTCTAGTACATGCAAGAAATGGATATGCCTGCAAACATGCAAAGTGTTATTTCCAAATTGCCATTCAAGCTGAGGGATCAATGGAGAATAACAGCTTATGACATAATGGAAACATGTAACCATTGAGCTTGTTTTATTGATCTGGTCACATTCATAGAACGTCATGTCTGAATTTTTTCTGACCTCTTGTTTGGTGTTATTCAGCAGTCATCATTTGGTGTCACTGGAACAAAGACATTGACTAGAAGATTAAAGTCACAGCCCAAGGAAAGAATGAAGGAAAATACCTTTGCTATTACAGTAGCAAACAGACTCACTTTCAGGATCTGAGTTCAAAATCAGACTCAGGGAAGGCTGACAAGGATGATTGCCTATCCTGTTCTAATAATCACTCATTGGAGGAGTGTGATCAGTTCAATTCAAAGAAGCATAAGGAAAAGAGACTTTCTTAGGGAAAAGGGAGTTTGCATGCTTGTGTACTGGGCACATGAGGAAGGATTGTAAAGGGCGCCTGAATTGCAAAGTTTGTCATCAAACTCACCCTACAGTGCTTCATATCAAAAGGCAATCAGCAGCTGTATAACAGTCGTCATCTGACAAGTTAGTTTCTTCCAAAACATCTGGGCATACAGGGGTTGGTAAGGTCCGATGTGCATTGTCCATTCTCCCAGTACAAGTTAAATCCATCAAAGGAAACAAGGTCATAAAAACATATGCATTCTTGGATCCGGGTAGTTCAGCTACATTCTGCTCAGAACAGCTCATGCAGAAGCTGAATGTTTCAGGTAAACAGGTCACATTCCTGCTCAGTGCAATGGGGCAACAAGCCATAGTTCCAGCTTACTCCTTGACTGGTTTTGAAGTATCCAGTCTGGATGGCAATAACTTCTATCAGCTTCCTAAGGTGGCCACGCAGCAGAAAATACCAGTTAATACTGACAACTTGATAACATCTGAAGATTTGGCTAAGTTTCCATACCTATCGAAGGTGCACATCCCAAACATAAAAGCAAATGTTGATTTGCTGATTGGTACCAATGCTCCCAAGATATTGGAACCTTGGGAGACAGCTGTGGGACTGGCCCATATGCTGTTAGGACAGTGTTGGGATGGGTTGTTAATGGTCCACTGAATGGAAACAGTGGTGCATTAGGAATGGAGATTCCGTCTGCTACAGTGAACCAGATTGCTGTGTGTAGATTGGAGGAAATGTTAATCAATCAGTACAATCATGACTTCAATGAAATCACTGTGAAGAAAGAAATGTCCAGGGAGGACATCAGGTTCATGGAAATCATGGAACAGTCAGCGGTACTTCAAGATGGGAAATATTGTTTGAAGTTGCCCTTTAAAACCAAAGAAGTCTATCTGCCTAGCAACTTTGCTGTGGGAAAGCAACGGGTCCTTGGTTTGAAGAAAAACCATGATTTTCATCAGGAATATACAGGATACATGAATTATGTCATCAGCAGGGGCTGTGCAGAACAAGTACCTCAAGAACAGCTGCACTGTGAAATTGGGAAAGTATAGTACATCCTTCATCATGGTGTCCACCATCCAAGAAAGGGATCTATTCGTGTAGTGTTTGACTGCGGAGCCACATTTCAAGGAACATCTTTGAACAACAAACTTCTGCAGGGTCCTAACCTTACCAGCTCTTTGCTTGGAGTTCTCACTCACTTCAGAGAACAAGAACCCGTAGCTTTTACGGGTCACATTCAGGCTATGTTCCATCAAGTGAAGGTGGCTGAAGAAGAAAAATTTTCTTAGCTTTCTTTGGTGGCCAGATGGAAACATCACTAAGAGACTTGTGGAATATAAGATAATTGTACATTTATTTTGTGCAGTTTCCTCTCCGAGCTGTGCAAGTTACGCACAGAGGAAAACTGCAGATGACAATCATTTTGAGTTTCCAGCACATGTGATTCAATCTGTCAAGCAAAATGTGGATGATTGCTTGAAGAGCTCAGTTACGAAAAAAAACAGCTATAAAAGACGATGAAGGCTCTCATTGCTTTGTGTCAGAAAGGGGGATTCATTTTGGAAAAATGGATCAGTAATAGTCATGCAGTATTGCAAACTGTTTCAGTAGATCAAAGGGGCCAAAGACCTGAAGGAGTTAGATTTAAACAGAGATAAACTTCAACTTGAAAGACCATTGGGCCTACAATGGTGTGTGGAAACAGACTCTTTCAAATTCAAGTTGGAGGTAAAACAGCAGTCTTTTACCAGATGTGGCATGCTTTCGATCACCAGCTTCGTGTATGATCCTCTGGGGTTCTTGGCTCCAGTCATGTTGTCTGCCAAGATGATGCAACAAGAACTTCGCAGGAGAGGTTGTGGATGGGATGATGCCATTCCACAGGACATATTACAGAAAGCAATAGATTTCACTAAGTAGTTCTACCTCCTACCTGTGCAAATTAGAATCAGTTGGGTTAGTGCATGTTGTTCGGTTAGAAAAAGGCTTACCCACCTCTGAATGCAAGTATTGGACATCTCATGATGGGTAGAGGCAAAATTCGCAGAGACACCCCAAGTATATTCAAGATTTAAAGTTCAGTCATACAGGATGCGTCTTGAAGAGGTCATTGCAAAAAAGACTTTTCCACCAACTATTAAATACAATTTCAGTTAGGGTGTTCAATACTTTTTTCCTGAGTCATTTCCCTTTATTACAAATAGCTTTTTTATAGATTGTAAAATTATGATTTCTTTGACTCTTTAAAGCAGAAAAGGCCATTGTTGAGTTTTGCCATGCAATGCCTGAGGAGTCAAAGCGACGCATGATACTTCCAAAAGGAGATCATTGGAAGATCCAAACTTATCCTTCAACACATACACAAACAGCTTGGACATGCTGGCAGAAACCATGTTCTCTCACACCTGAGAAAGAAATATTAGATTATAAATGCCAATTCTGCAGCCCGCAAAGTTCTTTCTAAATGTGTGGTGTGCAAGCATGTAAGAGGAAAGATTGGAGAGCAAAAGATGGCAGATTTACCAAAGGAAAGACTACGAGCTGATCTTCCACCTTTCAGCAACATTGGCGTTGACTACTTTGGACCTTTCGAGATGACAAAAAGAGGTAGAAGTCGCTTTAAGACAATTCATAGCCAGAAGAGGTCAAGTACTGCATATTCGATCTGATAACGGAACTAACCTGGTGGGTGCAAAAAGAGAGTTACAGAATTAACTTTTAGAATGGAACCAAAGCAGAATCCAGAAGGCAGTGCTCCAGAAAGGAATTCAGTGGACATTCAATCCTCCATCAGCTTCACATCATAGGGGAGTATGGGAGAGACTCATTCGAATGGTGAGGCAGATCTTATGCTCTATTTTACAACAACACACCCTAGATGATGAAGAACTACAAACACTCTTTTGTGAGAAGCAATCTTGAATAGTCGTCCCCTTACCACATTGTCTGATGACCATCATGATCTAGAACCTCTGACACCAAACCACATTCTCCTGTTAAAGTCTAGCCCTACATTGCCACCTGGATTGTTTCAAAAGTCAGATGTATACATCAGACGTTGTTGGAGGCAAGTACAATATTTAGCAGACCTGTTTTGGAAGAGGTGGTCACAAGAATACTTACCATTACCGCAGGAACGTCAAAAATGATTTACTGCTAAAAGAGGACTGCAGAAAGGAGATATTGTGCTAGTCGTGGACAGTTCAGCACCTTGTGGATTGTGGCCTATTGGAAGAGTAACAGAAGTTCTATATGATTCCAAAGGACTCATAAGAACTGTTAAACTTAAGACAAAGACTGGTTTCTTGGAAAGACCCATTACCAAACTTTGCCTGCTAGTAGAAGATGCAGAAGATTAGGTCTGAACCATAGAAGTGACAACTGAATAAAGATGAGTATTCATTTTCTTGTATAGACACATTTGGCTCCATTTACATTTAATTTATTGTAATTGATGCTTTAACCCTCAATTAGGGGCCAGGTGTAGGAGCCATAGTTACTAGTTTATTTAATTTTTATCAATTTTGTTAATTTAAAAATAATTCTGTTGTTGTATTGTAAATTGTTTATTTCTTTGAAGTGTGCCCCCTCTATAGGTGAGAGAAATGTTTAAAAGGATATGCCACCCCTGACAGGATGGGGGCGCTGGTGCAAGAGCACACAGTTTTGACTGTACACATGGAGAAAGCTTGAAAGCAGCCTTTGAGTTGTTTTTGTTTGTTTTATGCTACAATGCATCTTTAATTTTGATTTAATAAACTTCAGTTATCATTTTGAAACATTACCAAGCCTCTTTAGATCTATTCATGCTACTTTGCATGCGTCAGAAATATTGCATCATCACCTCTCACAGTGGCCAAGAAACTTTGGATATTTGAAGCTTGTTTTGCTGCTACACACATGCTCATAAAAGTTAGCTCTTCAGTCTGATAACAATTAAGTGTGCAGAGAAAGAGTGCTTAAATTGTTTTTCAAATCCAACAAAGAAAAAAAAAAAAAATTAAGAAAATTGTATCACTGTTAAAATACTTCTGGACCTACCTGTATGCACACAAGACAACATTCCTTTTAATGTCATTTAAAAAAAAAAAAAAAAAAGTTGTGCACTTTATGTTGACAGAAAATTATTGTAAACATTTCACTTATCCATGATTACAAAATATAAAAAAAATTTTTTTTTTTTTGAGAAAATTACATTGTTACGTAACGTGGTAGTGAAAAGCACAAGGATGAAGGAAAATACGAATAATGATATTTAATGACAGAAACAGGCAGGAAACACTTCACAGTTAATGAGAATGGAGGAGGAATGAGGGAGAACACAGGGGCTGCATTTGGAACCGCATACTTAATGAGTAGGTACTTAATTTCAATAAGTACTTACTTATCGAGCGCTAAAAGAGTAGGTACTTAATAGCCAAATCTCTTTGAGTATGAACAAAGAGCATAGAACCCAAGGGGCAAAACTCTGATGCTTTTTAGGTAACAGCCACTAGGTGGCGCTTCGGTAGCGCGGGAGCCATTTTGGGGTGAAAATGCCAACTGGACAATAGAATCCATCACATCTTAAGGCAGGAACACACCAAGCAGACGCCGATGAACTAGTGGCGACGAAAGCAGACTGCGGGGTTGGCTCACGTCGGCAGCGTCTGGGTCCAAAGTTGGCCTGACACACCAAACCAACGCTTGACAGCCGACAGCCAAGTAGCACATCTGTTCTGCGCCTGCGTAAGATGAAATGCCTTTCCGTAGCTGAACAACCAATCAGAATGATCAGATGGCCCGACGGACCGACAAGCTCCGACGCCAATTCAACATGTCGAATCGGTCGAAAAAAAAAAAAAGCAGACGAGGACCAACTTCAGCCGACGGTGCGCAACACGCTGAGAAAACTTGAGAAAACAAAAACTGCCCGACGGCCGACCGTCGGCTTGGTGTGTTCCTGCCTTTACGCACCCAAAATCGGCGAATCTCACAGCCACATCAGGAACGCAACAGAAAATTTCTCAAATTCAGTCAAATTTTATGACACCTACAGTAAATGTTGTATTGTCTTAGCCTATATTATATGTTTTATATTATCAGTTGTGGAATTCAACAATTATACATCTGAGGTAACGTAGTTAGCCTACTTTGAGTATTTCCATTTTTTGCAACTTTACATATTTACTATTAATAGTAAATTAATAAATTAATAATTAATAAAGTTAAGATCATCATGTTGTAAAGTGATCCAGGGGATTAAAGTGGAGTAAATTACTCAACTAGGTCTGAAATATATATGTTTTAATCCCCTGGATTAAGCTACGAACATTATCTTATAGAACATGATGTATTGCTGTGTCTGTTATCCCATAATTCCCACTTTTGGACACAGTGGCTGTATTGTTTTGTTTACATAGTCTTGCTTTAACTCGACAACCCTACCTAGTACAGTTTTCCTCAGCGTCGGGCAGCCAAGGTGAATACATCTAAATTTACAACAAGACAAGAAACGTGAAGAAATGAGTAAAAGTATGAATAAAAGTAACCATCACAATAATTAACAATATGTATATATATATATATATATATATATATATATATATATATATATATATATATATATATATATTTAGAACTTATTGTTCTAACAATCATGTATTTACAGGTGGTGAACCTCACATCTAACTGCCATCTCAACACAGCTGTGCCAATTCTGCAGCTTTATTTTGATGAAGCAGCTGACCACCTTGAACACCTCGCCTGTCTTTGCCATCCATCACGCCATCCATCATTGCTGCTCTTCTCAATAGGGACATCCTTGATCCAGAGGATGAGGAAGACCGTGATGATGGACCCCTGAACCCCACAACCTTGTAGCAAGAGTGGGAGAAGATGTGCGGGACAATCTGGCTGCCGCTGCTCCAAACATTCGTGTGCCTGCCCTCCATGAGCATGACAACCTGTAAAACATTTAAACTGATTAAAATGGCATCTGCCAAATGCATAAATGTAAATACAATGAACAAAATTATAAACGCAACACTTTTGTTTTTGCCCCCATTTTTCATGAGCTGAAATCAAAAGATCTAAGACTTTTTCTATGCACACTGTCAGAAACCATTTCAGGGAAGTTCATCTGCATGCTCGTCGTCCTCATCGGGGTCTCGACCTGACTGCAGTTCATCATCGTAACCGACTTGAGTGGGCAAATGCTCACATTCGATGGCGTCTGGCACTTTGGAGAGGTGTTTTCTTCATGGATGAATCCCGGTTTTCACTGTACAGGGCAGATGGTAGACAGCGTGTATGGCGTCGTGTGGGTGAGCGGTTTGCTGATGTTAACGTTGTGGATCGAGTGGCCCATGGTGGCAGTGGGGTTATGGTATGGGCAGGCGTATGTTATGGACAACGAACACAGGTGCATTTTATTGATGGCATTTTGAATGCACATAGATACCGTAACGAGATCCTGTGGCCTATTGTTGTGCCATTCATCCACGACCATCACCTCATGTTGCAGCATGATAATGCACGGCCCCATGTTGCAAGGATATGTACACAGTTCCTGGAAGCTGAAAACATCCCAGTTCTTGCATGGCCAGCATACTCACCAGAGATGTCACCCATTGAGCATGTTTGGGATGCTCTGGATCGGCATATACGACAGCGTGTTCCAGTTCCTGCCAATATCCAGCAACTTCACACAGCCATTGAAGAGGAGTGGACCAACATTCCAGAGACCACAATCAACAACCTGATCAACTCTATGCGAAGGAGAGGTGTTGCACTGCGTGAGGCAAATGGTGGTCACAGCAGATACTGTCTGGTTGTCGGACCCCCCCGGACCCCCCCCCAATACAGTAAAAGTGCACATTTCAGAGTGGCCTTTTATTGTGGCCAGCCTAAGGAACACCTGTGCAATAAACATGCTGTCTAATCAGCA
Organism: Hypophthalmichthys nobilis; assembly: GCA_037950665.1. Taxonomy (NCBI): domain Eukaryota; kingdom Metazoa; phylum Chordata; class Actinopteri; order Cypriniformes; family Xenocyprididae; genus Hypophthalmichthys; species Hypophthalmichthys nobilis. The sequence continues at coordinate 18,359,894 of CM075483.1, read as the reverse complement.
TCTTGATATGCCATACCTGTGAGGTGGATTGATTATCTCGGCAAAGGAGAAGTGCTCACTAAAACAGATTTAGACAGATTTGTGAACAATATTTGAGAGAAATAGGCCTTTTGTGTACATAGAAAAAGTCTTAGATTCAGCTCATGAAAAATGGGGGCAAAAACAAAAGAGTTGTGTTTATAATTTTGTTCAGTGTAAATGTAAATGTGATTTTTGTAAATCCTTTTTTGTAAGCGTCTCGGGCACAAACGCTCAAAGCTGCTTATTTCTTAAAGTTTACTTTTTCAAGGTATTATAATATAAATGCATACATACAGTATCTCACAGAAGTGAGTACACCCCTCACATTTTTGTAAATATTTTATTAAATCTTTTCATGTGACAATATTGAAGAAATGACACTTTGCTACAACGTAAAGTAGTGAGTGTACAGCTTGTATAACAGTGTAAATTTGCTGTCCCCTCAAAATAACTCAACACACAGCCATTAATGTCTAAACCGCTGGCCACAAAAGTGAGTACATCCCTAAGTGAAAATATCCAAATTGGGCCCAAAGTGTCAATATTTTGTATGGCCACCATTATTTTCCAGTACTGCCTTAACCCTCTTGGGCATGGAGTTCCACCAGAGCTTCACAGGTTGCCACTGGAGTCCGCTTCCACTCCTCCATGACGACATCACAGAGCTGGTGGATGTTGCGGTGGACCTTGCGCTCCTCCACCTTCCGTTTGAGGATGCCCCATACATGCTTAATAGGATTTAGGTACCCTCAACTTCTTTAACAAAGCAGTGGTCATCTTGGAGGTGTGTTTGGGGTCGTTATCATGTTGGAATACTCCCCTGGGATCATGCTCTGCTTCAGTATGTCAGTACATGTTGGCATTCATGGTTCCCTCAATGAACTGTAGCTCCCCAGTGCCGGCAGCACTCATGCAGCTCCAGACCATGACACAACCACCACCATGCTTGACTGTAGGCAAGACACACTTGTCTTTGTACTCCTCACCTGGTTGCCACCACACACGCTTGACACAATCTGAACCAAATAAGTTTATCTTGATCTCATCAGACCACAGGACATGGTTCCAGTAATTTCATGGTTCCAGTAATCCATGTCCTTAGACTGCTTGTCTTCAACAAACTGTTTGCAGGCTTTCTTGTGCATCATCTTTAGAAGAGGCTTCCTTCTGGGGTGACAGCCATGCAGACCAATTTGATGCAGTGTGTGGCGTATGGACTGAGCACTGACAGGCTGTTATACAAGCTGTACACTCACTTACTTTACATTGTAGCAAAGTGTCATTTCTTCAGTGTTGTCACATGAAAAGATATAAAATATTTACAAAAATGTGAGGGGTGTACTCACTTCTGTGAGATACTGTACATTTCAGACAATTTCTATTTGGGGGCATCAAGGGTTAATTCACTCAAACATATAAATTCATACATTATTTACTCATCTTCACGCTGTTCAATCCCTGTGTATTTTTTTTTCTTCTGAACGCAAAAGGTGATTTTTGTCAAGTTTGTCCTGCTGGTTTCTGTTCATACAATATCAGTCAATGGAGCCTGACTTCCAGAAGCTTCATGACATTATTTGATGATGCTTTTGAAAGTTAGGCTCTAATGTATGAACAGAAACCAGCAGAACAAACTTGACCAAAAATCACATCCTCAATGTCCTTTGGTCTTTATCTAGATAGTCTCACTGGCTCTGGGCTCACTGAGGATGAAGAGACCACAGCAACATCCGGGCCAATTTGGCAGTAAGGGCAGGTGGAGTGATGAAGGGTCTCATCCATGGCTCTACACCATTTCCAGGATGCTGCTGTGGCTCTCCATCCTCAGTGCTCACACCAGTCTGAGGACATTTCACATCCTAAAAAAATGCACAAACATAATACAAATGCAGTCATTTTAACAGCACAATGTCATCTGATTTCTATATTAGAAGTAACAAAATGGTTTCAGGTTTTCCTGTGATGTGCTCATCATCTGCAATACTTATTGAAAATTTGTGTCAGATGTTAAACATTTAGTGAGCATCTTTAAGATGTATATGGTTTACAATTTTTGTAAATCCACTTACGTGTGCTTACTAGAGCTCTCCTGTTAGCTATACACAAGTACAACTATACTATACTAGCGTCTTTACACCTTCAGCAGTTTTGTTGAACTACTGTAGAGAAATGCGATTTTAACACTAGGAACCGTGTTTACTCACATTTAAAAACACCCGCGTCACTTTTCTCCTCCGAGTTTGATTATGACGTATCCTCTCCCGTGGCCTCCTGGGAAAGCTGGGGTAGAAAAGTATCCGACAATGAGTGCTTCAGAATCTGGGCTGGATGCAGTAAGCCATCTGGGAACTTCTCGCCTACTCTTTTATGAATACTGAGGTTTTGAACGTACTACTCCTTTCACGTACTGTTTTCTCCTACTATATAGTAAGTAAGTAGGCATATTCAAACGCACTTTAAGTATACGCACGTCCGAATCTCGCGAGAATTAGATCACCACCCAGGTAATTCTCGCCTACCCTTATGATTCGAACATACTATTCGTTCACCTACTGCTTTTTGCCTACTATATAGTGGGGAAGTATGCGGTTCCGAATGCAGCCAGGGACTAAATACATGTATCAAACAAAGGAACTAATGAGGGAGTAAATAAGCACAGGTGGAAACTAATTACATGATTAACAGACTGACAGACAGAAACTAGGGTGGGAGGAGCCAGGGGAAAGCCAGGAGCAGGAGGAGCCAGATGTTACCACAGTCCATGGGGGAGTGGAGGGTGGGAGGAGCCAGATGTTACCCCAGAGGCCAGCCAGGATGAGGCCCCAGGGTGGAGTCGCAAGTGGGAGGAGCCATGGTTGAGTCGACTTTGTGGCAGACGACACCCTGGGGGCAACCAACCGAGATGCAGCCGAAGAGCCCACGTGCAGCTAATCGTCCTGGAGACCGAGGTGGAGCCGCGGCAACGAGCGCCCGAGGTCAAGTTGGACATCCTGAGGGCAGAGGCTGAGCCGGTGGGACCGAAGACAGAGGTGGAGCTGGGAGCAAGGTGGAGCCAAACGGAGTCATAGGTGTAGGCAGGTGGACAACTGACCAAGGCGGAGATGGAGCTGGTGGCCTGAAGACGCTTGGCATCTCTACCTGGCATGTGGAAGATGTAGAGTGGCTGAAGGTCAGTAGCGATGGCGGGGCTGAGGAACATTCTGAAGAACTGGCTGAATGAGGAGGTGGGAGAGGGAGGCTGGGTGGGCACACAGGGAATTCAGGAGACACAGAAGATACAAAGAACGCTGGAGAATCAGGAGAAACTGGAGATACAGAGCATTCAGGAGACTCAGGGGACACAGGAGAATCAGGGAAAAATTACTTCTTCAAAAAAAGTCAATTAAATCAGCCTCAAAAATACCTTTCAGTTCCTCAGTATAGTTGCCAGGGACATCAGTCATCTCAACTACACCGGTAGTGTTGTGGGTAGGGCTTTCCTCCCAGCCCTCAAGCTCCACACCCTCAGCGTCGTACGATGTTACCCATTCGCGCACCTGGTCAGAACCTTGCTGTAAGGTGGGCTCCGGGGGGGGATGATACCATCTGACCTTGTCCTCGGTCCTCGCTCATCCATCGTGGCAGGTTGGCCTCCTCAGTCTGTGGTGGGCACATGTAACATCTCCATCATGTCGTTCGTCGGTAGTGGCTGGCTGGTCTCTGGCAGTAGATTGGCCTGGTGGTGAAGTCATTCTGCTCAGGGCTGATGGTGAAAGGCAAGTTGTTACTCACCAGCACCCACTCCACGAATGCGGCAAAATCCTTCAGAGGACCGCTCCCTGAGAGGCATGCCTGGGACCGCTCGCTTAGGCTGGAGATGTAAAACACGCAGAGCGAGAGGTCGGGAAAGTGTGTTAGGCATGCCAACTCCAAAAAATGACGAGCGGGGGAAAAAAACTAAAATAAACAGAAACGCCGCAAAAACTGTTTTTGGTCCATTCTTCTGTTACGTAACGTGGTAGTGAAAAGCATGAGGATGAAGGAAAATTCGAATAATGATATTTAATGACAGAAACAAGCAGGAAACACTCTTCAACACAGAACAGACAAGGAATGAAAGAGAACACAGGGACTAATACTGCGTTCCAGGCAACCCGTAACCCATGTTTTTCCAACCTTCTACCCGTGAAAGTGCACTGGAACGGCAGTCAAACCCGTGACTTCCCACCTGTGAACTCGTACTAGATCGATGTACTCCCAGTTTCGCGCTCTGACATCACATAGCCCGTGAAACAACAATGGCAGCCCCTACGGATGCGTAGTGGTACACGGTGAGAAATAGACTTTAGAACAATATAACATTGCAATCAAATTAATAATAATATAATAATGATAAATAATACACACACACACGATTATGTATTACAATGTTATGTGTCTGAAACGATAAATGAGCATAAGCCCCGTACGGTCCGCCATGCTGGTTTGTTTACATCTAGCTACCACAATTCCTTGCACTCAGGCAGTTTGGCGAAACTTGCCTGGAACGCAACAAAGTCATGAGTCGTGGTTTGAAGTCGTGACTTCCGGGCTCAAAAACCTGCCTGGAACGCAGCATAAATACATGTATCAAACAAAGGAACTAATGAGGGAGTAAATGAGCACAGGTGGAAACTAATTACATGATTAACAGACTGACAGACAGAAACTAGGTCAACCTAAGGAATACAACACAGCAGACATGTTACAATTATGAACATTTTATTACATTAATATAATTACAATAAATACTGTATAATAATTATATGCAATTATTACATTGATACCACAGCAGTGGTCCATTTGTCTTAACACTGCACAAATGTGTTGCAGAAAACAATGTTTTCTTGCTGTAGTTTGGTGAGTTTACTCAAAAACGATGCTTAGTACAATGACTATACGAATTTTGAGTAAAAGTATGTAAATGTGATTATACAGTATATTTAAGTTTAATTGTAAAATAAATAAAATATACAGTTACAAACCTACAAGTAGTTTGAGACTACACTCTCTCATCTTTTATATTTTGGCCTACATCAATATTTGTTTGAAATGTCATGAATTGCAAGCAAATTTTTCTCATACGTTTCAATTTCCCTCTTATTACAGGAATTAACGGAACTGTCTAATGGAAGGCATTGTCCAAAACAGTAATAACATGGTGTATGTATGCCAGAATTCAAGTTTTTAATCTTATAGTGACTGTGATATTAAAGTTTCTTTTTGTGCCACAGAAAACAGGAAAATTAACTGCGGATAAGGATCTCAAATCTATGCTTCTGGTTTTGTCTCAGACTTTTTATCTCAGAAAAGTGATGTTACAGGGTTATTCTGTCATACCACTGTGGTTAACTAACAATTGTTTATTGAAAGATTTGAATGTTGACTGTAGAAAAGCTTTTTTTCCTCCTGTATTTGTAGCTTTTTATTCACTATGCAATAAAGCATGGTACACAATTAGTCAGTTATGGTAACTCCGTACATGACATGATCAATGACGCTTTTCCACTGCATGGTATGGTTCGATATGGCTCGATATGGCTCTACAGTCTACAAACACGGTGAGTCATGTCATCCTTTCCTTGTATCGTGTCGTGTTCCATATGCAACATGTTCAGTATAGCTCTCTCTGTCAGCGATGAGGGATTTACATGTCATAAATGTAGGGAAATAGTCAGGCTGACAGAGAGAATCTCAGAATTAGAGACACGCATCCAAACTTTAATCGAGGATAGTAAGAATGCAAGGGCTTCAGATACTGTTTTGGATGCGACTAGCTTAGTGAACTCTGTACATTGTTCGGTTCCGGCTGTAGAGCCCACGCAGCAGGGCAATTGGGTAACGGTGAGGCGGCCTAGCCGTGGAAAAGACCACTCTTCCGTTCCAGAACGTCAAACAGGTTCTCCCCACTCAGTGACACACCCACTGAGAATCCTGTTGAAAGTGCCATAGTTATTGGCGATTCTATTACACGGAACGTGAAAATAGAGACACCAGCCACCATAGTCACATGTTTGCCGGGAGCCAGAGCACCTGACATCAAAGCAAATTTAAGTGCTGGCTAATGCTAATCATAAATACTCTAAAATTATTATTCACATCGGCACTAATGATGTTCCACTTCGCCAGTCGGAGATCACTAAAATTAACATTAAAGAGGTGTGTAAACTTGCAAGTACAATGTCAGGAAAAGTAATTTGCTCTGGCCCTCTTCCTGTTCGTCGGAGTGATGAGATTATCATCACTCAGTGGCTGGCTGTCTAAGTGGTGTCCGCAGAATAATATAGGTTTCATAGACAATTGGAAAAGTTTTTGGGGCAGACCTGACCTGTTGAAAAGAGATGGTATTCATCCCTCCCGGGATGGTGCTGCTCTTCTCTCTAGTAATATGGCACATAGTCTTAGAACTAAAACATGACAAACTGGGGTCCAGGTCAGGAAGCAGACAAACTGGCTAAACCGACCGTCTGCTAGCTGCCTCACGTTACAGAAGTCAGATAATTCCCAACACATAGAAACTCTTACACCTAGATATTATCACATAGAGACTGTGTCTGTACCCGAATTAGTAAAACAAAAAACTTCCAAACCCATTTAATGGTAAAAATTTAATTGATGTTCAACAAATAAAAATAGAGATAAAAATGATAAACAAATGATAAAGCTTGGGTTGTTAAATATTAGATCCCTTTCTTCAAAAGCACTTATTGTAAATGATATTATCACAGACAATAATCTAGATGTGCTGTGTTTGACAGAAACTTGGCTAAAACCAGATGATTACATTACTTTAAATGAGTCTAGCCCGCAAGGTTATGATTATCGACACAATCCTCGTCAGAAAGGCAAAGGGGAGGTGTTGCTGTAATTTATAGTAATATTTACAGTATTAGTCAAAAGTCTTCCAAATATAATTCCTTCAAGTGATGGTGCTTTACGTAACATTATGTAAGTTGACATTTGTGCTGGCTACTGTATACAGGCCACCAGGACACCATACAGACTTTATCAAAGAATTTGCTGCTTTTCTTTCAGAGTTAGTACTAACTGCAGATAAAGTCCTTGTTGTTGGTGATTTTAATATCCATGTAGATAATAAAAAGACTCATTGGGATTGGCATTTACAGACATTCTAAACTCTATTGGTGTTAGACAACACGTGTCAGGACCCACTCATTGTCGTAATCATACTTTAGATCTAATATTGTCACATGGAATCGATATTGATGCCGTTGAAATTCTGCAGCAGAGTGACGACATCTCAGATCATTATTTAGTCTCATGTATACTACATTTAGTCAAGGCAGCTAAACTGCCTCCCTGCCATAAATATGGTAGAACCATCACTTCTACCACTAAAGATCGCTTTCTAAATAATCTTCTTGATCAGTTTCATCGCCTTAGCATACCAGATAGCTTAGAAGACCTCGATGTTGAAACAGAAACTATTGCCTCTGTCTTTTCCAGCACATTAGACTCGGTTGCTCCTTTGCGTTTAAAAAAGATTAAGGAAATTAATCCAACGCCGTGGTACGATGAGCACACTCGGGCCCTAAAGGTAGCAGCCAGAAAAATGGAGCGCAGCTGGAAGAAAACAAAACTAGAAGTTTTTCGCATTTCGTGGAGAGAGAGAATGATTGAGTACAGAAAGGCCTTAAAAACTGCTAGATCTGCCTATTTTTCAAAACTTTTAGAAGAAAATAAGCACAACCCTAGGTATTTATTTGATACAGTGGCTAAATTAACAAGAAATAAAGCTTCAACTTCTGATGTTTCCAAAGAGCACAGCAGTAATGACTTTATGAACTTCTTTACTTGTAAGATTGATAATATTAGAGAAAAATTATAACCATGCAAACCGTCTACTACAGTATCGCGTCAGACAGTGCATTGTAGTGTCCCTGAGGAAAAATTAAATTCATTTACTGCTTTAGGAAAGGAAGAATTGTCTAAACTTATTAAATCATCAAAATCAACAACATGTATGTTAGACCCTATACCGACTAAACTATTGAAAGAGATGCTTCCAGAGATCATAGATGCTCTTCTTAATATCATCAATTCATCTTTATCACTAGGATACGTACCAAAAGTTTTAAGCTGGCTATTATTAAACCTCTTATTAAAAACCACAACTTGATCCTAGAGAATTAGTCAATTACAGGCCGATCTCAAATCTCACTTTTCTGTCAAAAATACTAGAAAAGGCAGTATCATTACAACTATGTTCCTTTTTAGACAGAAATAGTATCTGTGAGGATTTCCAGTCAGGTTTTAGACCGTACCATAGTACTGAGACTGCTCTCATTAGAGTTACTAATGATTTGCTCTTATCATCAGATCGTGGTTGTATCTCTCTATTAGTGTTACTGGATCTTAGTGCTGCATTTGACACTATCGATCACAACATTCTTTTAAATAGACTCGAAAATTATGTTGGCATTAGTGGAACTGCATTGTCATGGTTCAAATCATACTTATCTGACCGTTATCAGTTTGTAGTAGTAAACGAAGAGAGGTCATATCGATCACAGGTTCAATATGGAGTACCGCAAGGCTCAGTACTAGGACCGTTGCTTTTCACTCTGTACATGCTACCCTTGGGAGATATCATTAGGAAGCATGGCGTTAGTTTTCACTGTTACGCTGATGATACTCAGCTCTATATTTCTTCGCGCCCTGACGAAACTTACCAATTCACAAAATTAACAGAATGCATAGCTGATATAAAAAATTGGATGACCAGTAATTTCCTACTTCTAAATTCAGAAAAAACAGAGATTCACGTAATAACCTAGAATACTGTCTAACACTTGATGGCTGCTCTGTTAAGTCTTCGTCGTCAGTTAGGAACCTGGGTGTGCTCTTTGATACCAATCTCATTTGAAAGCCATGTTACTAGCATCTGTAAAACCGCATTCTTCCATCTTAAAAATATATCTAAACTACGACATATGCTCTCAATGAAAAATGCAGAACAGTTAGTTCATGCGTTCATGACCTCAAGGCTAGATTACTGTAATGCTCTACTGGGTGGTTGTTCCGCTCGCCTGATAAATAAACTACAGCTCGTCCAAAATGCAGCAGCTAGAGTTCTTACTAGAACTAGGAAGTATGACCATATTAGCCCAGTTCTGTCAACACTGCATTGGCTTCCTGTTAAACATCGTATAGATTTTAAAATCTTGCTAATCACTTACAAAGCACTAAATGGTTTAGCTCCCAGTACCTGAGCGAGCTCTTAAAGCATTATAGTCCTTCACGTCTATTGCGATCTCAGAATTCAGGCCAGCTGATAATACCTAGAATATCAAAATCAACCGCAGGTGGTAGATCCTTCTCCTATCTGGCACCTAAACTCTGGAACAATCTTCCTAGCATTGTTCGGGAAGCAGACACACTCTGTCAGTTTAAATCTAGACTAAAAACGCATCTCTTTAACCTGGCATACACATAACACATTATCAATTTATATTTTCAAATCCGTTAAAGGATTATTAGGCTGCATAAATTAGGTCAGCCGGAACCGGGAACACTTCCTATAACACCAGATGTACTCGTTACATCTACGCATCTACGCTAATATTAGTCTGTTTATCCCGAGGTTTACCGTAGTCAACCAGATCCGGGCCGTATCCAGGTGAGACCGAGGACCGGCGCCTTGACACGACCACAACGCAGCCCTGAAGTATCAGCAGAGATTGAGCCAACTAGATCATCCATTGTGAAGGCCTCATCGACACGACAACCAGTGGCACAGCTCAACACACCGTCCATACCGGTGTGATGAATACGATCCTCAACTGGACTGAACTGGAATAAATACTTTGAATGTTGCGATCCTATCAGACATATGATAGCAACCTGAATCGTAACAAAGCACTGTTCGCCAGAGGAGAACTGGCCCCCCGACTAAGCCTGGTTTCTCCCAAGGTTTTTTTCTCCATTTTAACACAGAAGTCTATTTGCCACCTGTTTGCCATCTGATGTCACCTGTTGGAGTTTGGGTTCCTTGCCGCTGTCGCCTTTGGCTTGCTTAGTTGGGGACACTTGACATTTGATATTCAACAGTGCTTTGATCTGCCGACATTGACACTATTCTTTAAGAGCTGCTGTGCAGCCAAAATTATATACCAGTTATCACTGTAAAGCTGCTTTGACACAATCTGCATTGTAAAAAGCGCTATATAAATAAAGGTGACTTGACTTGACTTAAATGACAGATGATTGTTGCCAACAAATTTTAAAATTGAACAATTTGTAGCAAATTAATTTATAAAACAAGGCCATGTTAAAAAGCAATATTTTAAAAGACGTTTCAAAAATCATTGTAACAGTTTCTAGTATTTTGAGCTCAGTTTTCAGTTTGTTCAAGTGTTGTTTCTATATAATATTAAATAAAACTGATATTAAATGTTTTTCTTCCCTGTGGAGCATGTCCCCCAGACCACCCAAGTTCACATATTTGTCACCTATTTCACCCCTGATAAGTTTACATTTCTGGACAGTTAGATGCTTAAGTCTTAGGTGCTTGCTAGAAATGTACATCTTGCACAGACAGAGATAAAAACTTTATTCCAAGTTAGACAAGTTAGCACAAACACAAGAGGATTCACATACTCCAACTGCAAGTGGTTCACCTGGGCCTTATTCATTGAGACTACAAGAAAATTGGGGGGAAAAAAAACAAAAAACAAAATTAATATCACATCAGCCTGTAGACAACAGAAATAAGTCAATAGGCTTGTTCGAGATGCATCGGCGCTGCGCAGACCGATTGGCGTATGACAACAAAGAGAGCAATTGGAGAGCATACGACTTATGCTTTTGAATCGCTCTCACGGTACTTTGATGTCGTCGGCCGATCGAACAAGCCTATTGTAATCCATCATGAACATTTGAGTGACTCTTAAGGCAAGCTTACAATACATGATTTTGAGGATGCAGACAGATTTCCAAGGTCTGTGACAAAACCCCATCACTTACTAATAATGAGCAGGTCAGTGACGTGATCTGAGCCAGTCTCGAGCAGTCACAAACGCTATGATTATATTCAACAGGTTTTAAAATCGCCACATGATCTTTTAGTTTGTGCGATGTAACAAGGTGGAACTAATCCAGCCAATCACAGTGCATCTCGTAATCTCTAAAACTTTTTTCTGATGTTGGTCCAGACTGCCTCTTGACCAAAGGTCTTTCAGTTTGTGTTTAGTACAGTAATATTGCATGCGCTCTGCTATGACAGGACGACAGATGACAAGAAACCTTGTTTAACTCGAGCACCACAGTGATTCAGGTAGTCTTGCAGTCCAGCAGTGAGAGCTTGCCTTTAACATATACAAATTTGGCATGACACACCTTTCCATCAAAGCAGGTCTCTGCACAGGGTGACCCAGAGGGCATGCACACTTCAGTAGAACACATGAAGTAAATCTGTTTGCAGGGACGAAACACAGGAACCATCAGGTTGCCTTACCAAATCATGATTCTGGTCATGTGTTTTTGTCTAGTAGTTACCTCCTCATTTAGATATTTTTTGCTGGACAAATCCATGAACTGAAAGGCTTTAATCTCGAAGCGACGCTGGTGCTGATTCTGAGGCAGATGTTTCACATAAAGGATGGAGGTATTGCCAGAGTCAAGAGGATTAGGGCATCTGCAGAAAAAAATAAAAAATAAATATTGATCCATTAATCACTCATGAATAAAAGACACTTGAGATTAGCAAAACTTCTAAATATGCATATCAAGTTCTTAGCAAGCTTTGTAATTTCAATTACAGTTTCCTGAACTTAAATTCAAGGAATTTCACAGGTAAAAATTATGGAAAGTGTTAATGATGTTAACTAAATATAAATCAAATACAATTGTCTATAGGTGGCATTTTGAACAACATAAAAAAAAAACATTTTTTTGAAAGTTAAGTTTCAAACTGGGCTCTCACAACTATGCATTCAGTGTTCATCCGTTTAAAAATTTCACTCATTGCAGATGTGTATTTGAATTTTAAATTTATTTAATTCAGATTGGAAATCTGCATCCTCAATTCAATGCATTGCTGCATCAATGTTAGAATCTTTGCTGTGAATTTAAAATTCAGGTTCGTACCCCTCAAAAAGCAGAACAAGGGCACTCTTAGCAGAGCGTGGATAGGCCACACAGTAGTGAACCAGAAGAGTAGCTGTAGGTTTTGGAGATCTCAGACGCAATTCCAGATATACAGGCTTCCCCAAAAGAACATGTAGGGGCTGATGACACTGTGGATAAAACTTGGTGAAAGTCTCATCTGCAAGAAAGGGGAAAGGGGTGGGGGTTAATGAAAGTATGAAATATTCTAAAAATCGCTATTCTGATCAACACCAGCTTCACAGCTATAGAAATTCACCCTCAGAAATTAAAAGCTGAACTCCAAACAGTCCTTCAGAGAGCAGGTATGGAGGAAGACTGGGACTCAAAACCATATACCCTGCACTAGCAAGCACAGGTCTGGAGAGCAAAGGATCAGCTGAAACCTTCTGGTAGCGGCATTCAACCATCAGTCTAAGGAGCACAAAAAAAAAAAAAAAAAAAAAAGGAGGAAACCTGTGACAAATAATCTTTACATAGGTATTTTATAAATAAGGCCCCAAGAATGTATATTAAAGCCAAAAAAAAAAAAAAAAAAAAAAAAAAAAACACACACCACCAACCATACAGGCTACACCACTTTCAAAGAATTCATTTTCAAAGACCTGATGGGATTATCCCTGGAGATCATGCCATACTTCAGGTTGCGAACTCTGATGATGGTCTGTACCTCAGCCAGGTAAACTGTCGTCTCGCCTATGACCTGAAGTAAAATTACAACAGTTGTCCTCATTTCTTTCATTTCAGTCCTTTCATTTCTTCATCCCCCCAAATGGCACAAACCCTGGTACAAGCTGATTCTTCTACGGCAAAATACTTACAAAAGAACGTGTTCCACACTCAGTGACAGAAAATTTGAAGATGGCAAAGTCTTTGTTGGAGATAACAGGTTTGCAACCAGTCTTCCCAGCAACAATCAAGCTCATGGGGTTCACAGGGATGTTTGTGAAATTATTGTGAACAGCAAACACAAAATTTTTATCAGCAGTGCATTCTGGGAAAACAAGAAGGTTGAGACAAATGAAACCAACCTTGAACTTGCAGTCTATCCCTTTAAACAGCAATAAAACAAGTATTTAACTGCAGTGGTTTAACTTTCTGTTTCATTTTCATATGCTGTTTACGTTCAGTGCTTCCAGGTTCTACGTCAGAACGCAGGCTCAGTATTGGCAGAGGCTGTTCACGTGAGCAGTACGACGCATTGGTCTGATGCTGATGCAGGAGCCAGCCAATAACGAGTCGGCGTTCTGACATAGAACCTGGAAGCGCTGAACGTAAACAGCGTATGAGAATGACACAGAACAGAAGATAATGTTGAATAAAGTCGTTATTTTTGTTTTGGGTACAAAAAGTATTCTTGTTGCTTTATAGAATTAAGGTTGAACTACTGCAGTCCCGTCAACTGTTTTAACAATGTCTTTAGTATCTTTTGGACCTTGAAAGTAGTTTTAAATTGCTGTCTATAGACGAGTCAAATACCTCTCGGGTTACATCAAAAATATGTTAATTTCTCTTCCGAAGATGAACAAAGGTCTTACGGGTGTGGAACAACATGAGGGGGAGCAATTACTGACAGAATTTTCATTTTTGGGTTAACTAACCCTTTTAAGACTTGTCTGAGAAACCAGAGGTTGAAGTACTTGAGCAATTGCATGCCCAAGGTTAAAAATTTGTATAAAACGTGCTCGAATCATAACATGTCCATATAAGGGCATTCCTCTTTCCTTTTTTCACTCTCAGCAAAGTCAAGCCATCTTCATTTATATAGTGCTTTTCACAATACATATTGTTTCAAAGCAGCTTCACAGTGACAATAGGAAAATTATTATCGAGCTAAAGTCAGTTTTTGATTGAATAACTTCCGTTGTAAAAATTGTTAATTATTACTTTAGGGGCCACTTAAATGACACCTTTTCTATTGGGGAAAAAAAAAAAAACCTTTAATGCATTCTTGCCATTCATTTACGCGTTTAGTCTATAGGTTTGCGTGTTTGAGTGTGTATGTGCACAGAAGCTTGGTCTTTTAAAAAAAAAAAAAAAAAAAAAAAAAAAAAAAAAGTGATATTTGCCAAATTACTTGTCTGGTCCGCACAATACAGAAAAATTAGTTGGATCTATGCGAACTGGAATAATTTTGATAACGTTTATCTATACATAGGGAAAGGAAAGGAGGCCTTTGCAGGGGATAATTTAGTTGAAACGTCAGGGCTGCATTATCGTCATGTCTAGGCGCAGGTCCTTCATCTCATCTGGATACGGCCTGGATCTGGGTTGTGTGTGTGTGTATGTATATATATATATATATATATATATATATATATATATATATATATATATATATATATATATATATATATATATATATATATATATATATATATATATATATATATATATATATATATATTATATATGTGTGTGTGTCGCTAAATGTCAATAGATGACGTCATACGGCAATTAGAATATTCATTATGTCATTAAGTTGATTTGCATTCTGCCAAGTGTCAGCCCTTTACATTTGTTTGCTTCTCTGCTGCTACCTCTTTGTGCTCAAAGTATTTTAATACAGCCAAATTCCCAATAAAATTGTTTCATCTATATATTTTTTCTGTTTTGTTGTCAGACAATATGAAATGGTCCCATTAAGACTACATACAAGGCTCGACAAGAAGCCTTGTCATGTGCTTGTCCTTCGGACAAGAAAATCGGTCATTCACTTGTCCGAGTAAAACAGTTGCTTGTCTGGAAAAATAGGATTTTTTTTTTTTTTTTTTTTTGGTGGTGTAAATATAAATTTATTCTGAAGCAATATCCTTTCAGAATATTCCAGCTTTGACATATATAAATCTGCATATTTGTGATATTTACACCGAGGGCATTTTTTTTTTTACCTTTACAAGGGGCAATTTCCCCCCACCCAATCCTGTATGATTCATGTAAAATGTATGATTCATCTTTTATTTTTAAATTCTTAAATTGTAAAAGATTTACAACTGCATTAAATAATGTTATGGGATTGTTTTAAATATTTTTTGAAAATTCAATTAAGAAATGTTGGTGGAGAAAGTGATACTTTTAAAAAATCCTAAATAGTATGTGACATTAGTAATATTCAATAATATTTAGGGCGGATAGTATGCACATTGGGATGCAGGGATTGAATCTTTGACTCAACCGATTCGTTCAAAACGCTGAATCATTCAGTAGGCTAATGAAAACAAGGCTGCGCGAGCAACCTTGAAACCGTCAGTCCATTATACAGCCTATTATCATCCACTATTGATCGCCCCTTACACTAATCAAATCTGTTATTCTTGTGTTTTGGTGATTCCCAAGGTTTTTTTTTTTTTTTTTTTTTATTGACGATTTAATCAGGCTCCTTGTCCGAACGGGCAAGTGAAAGAATTTTACTTCAAAAAAAAAAAAAAATCCACTTATCCCGGACTAATGGACAAGCGTTAGTGTCGAGCCCTGACATGTTACAATCCTGATTTGTAATCGAGACGTTGTCTGACAAAATCACCATACACATAAGATAAAGACAGTTGCTGTGATTGTGGCTATATGTAGGCCTACGTGTAAAATGATCACTCAGGTTAGAAGCAATAGTATCCATTTTATTTGTTCTCTGACAGAGCGCACAGCCTCAACTGAATGACACAGAGAGAGGTGTGCCTGCGGCAGGAAAGCAAGATCTCGCGCTCATGTGGCAGTACCGGGGGGTCTCGGAAGCTAGATAAGGTTTCAACAAGTCGCCATATTTGTCACAATGCGCTTTCTTGGAAAAAAGTCGCTAAGTTGGCAACACTGATGCAGCCTTCCGTCTCCAAGTCCAAGCCGCCAAACCGCATTCAAAAACGGCGTTACGGCAATTTTGCACCGGCCGGAGACAATTACCAAACTGGTTCCGCGTGTGTAATCACACCAATGTACATATTTTGCGACAGCAAATCAGTTATTAATTATGAAGGCTATAATCAAAATAAACTGGTAGTACTATTTTTCTTCAAAACTATCTAAAAAAAAATTAATGCCTGTAGGAATCAAATTTAATGCTTTTTAATGCCATTTAAGGCCTTAATTTTCAAAATCCATTTAATGACTTAATGCTTTTTATTGCCCCACGGATACTCTGTTTGAAACCAAAGTGGAAAACCATGACCCCTGGAACATGGGTCAAAGATGCATGGGTTTGTAATGCCAAGAGAAAGTGTAAGAGAGAGGAAACACCAAAGACTATAGATATAGAAAGACTGTTCACTCCCATTAGTTATGAATGGGAGAAATTCCCACCTTCTAAGTAAAAGAGCAAATCACTGATTGATAAAGTCATTGGTCACTGCAGCTGCCATTAGAGGCTCCAGTTCCCATAGAAACCAGAGACTCGCACATAGGACTGCACATGCACATTGGCTCATCTAGCCTGAAAAATAAGCTTTTTTTTAATGCTATGTGACTATAAGAAACAACATTTATGGGACCGTTCACATCAGATTTTGTTGCTGGTTTGAAATGTGTTATTTAATTGTGATTTTGTCAAGCAGTTTGAGATTTCAGGATTCCCCCATTCAAATAGATAGGACTTGGCGTTGCAAATATGGCCACCGAGTGAACAGACTTTCCTTGAAAGGGACTTTGGAAACACTACCTAAAGAAGTGACCATTTAACAATTAATATGGCAGCTGTAGGAATGGAAGTCTCTCCTTTCAATTGTAAGAGGTAATTGCTTGATAAGGTGATGATAAAGGAAATTCAAGCATACATGTGCATTAAGTGGACCAACCTGAAAAATTGCAGGATTTAAGTTAAAGATGTAGTGGTCATTGTAAAACTGAATTGCCTTTAATATACTTTCTCATCTTACAGTTTTAGCCGTGAAGTATAAGAACATACCATCCATGGGATAGTAGCAGATTGAGGTCATTGCATCAAAACAACATCCTCTGGTCAGGCACTCGTCTTGTGTTATACCCGAGGTGCTACACGACACTCTCTGATCGTCAGAGATGCTGCAGCCTTAAATGAAAACATAGAAAGTGGAGTTACTTTGAAGAAAGAAGCAGAACTTCCAATTCAAGGAATTAAACCTGGAATGTAGTAATGCAAAGTTATAAATGTTTAAAAGCAATCATAAGAGAATTTCACATTCACCTCCTAGTTTGCTGTTCAGCGGCAGCAAGTTTGTTGGGGATAGGGGAGGTGATGATTGAGAAGGTTGTGTAGGAGGTAGTTTTGCACATGTCTGATCTGACTGCACATTGAGCTGTTTTAGGGAAGCAGTGAGACTTTGGTTTGCATCACAAGACAACGTGGCAACATTCAATTTTCCAGCTTCATTCGGATAGAGGACCCTCAGAGTATAACGACCATCCTAAAGACAAAACAATCATGAGAGAAAGCTGGGTGCAACATGAAACTGCATTTGCAACTAATTTTTTTTAGGTAGGAAAGTATAGGGCAGAACTTTAGATTAGTTCACAGGTGCTTGGAGGAGAGAGGTCAAAAAAATAAGAGTGCTTGGACGTCAAATGAAAAAGGCCATTTTACTTCAGCAAGACATTACATTTTACTATAACTTTTTTCTTTAAAATAACATGCACTGACAGTGACCCATTTACGATAAGACCATGAATGTGTATAAAGTTAAATAGATTGTTCACCCATCATGTTGTTCCATACCAGTATGCATACCTTTTGTAAGCTTTTATCCAAAGCCTCTTATTTATAATTCACTTTGGACAACAGCATCTGACAATAATGTAAATATTTCTTCTGTGGAACACATTTTAACAGTCAATAGGGTTCAAACTATATATATTGTTGTACTATATATATACACAAACTATAATATATTGATGCATGTACATACAAACAATTGAATGAACAACAAAACAGTTTTCAAAATATCTTCTTTCGTGTTTCATAGAAGAGAGAAATGCATACAGGTTTGGAAAGACTAATAGTGAGTAAATGACTACTCCTTTAACAGCTGACTTGATGTTAACTTCAAGAGCAGAAATGTTTCCATGACTTTAATACCTCCAAGGTGACATGACAGCCAGTGTAGTCAACAACCAAAATATTATGGCCATGGCCTTGTGTCAAAGAGTATCCACAGGCCACCGGGGCCCTAAGCACAGATTCAATTACTGCAAAACCTGAAAATATGTATGCAAAAGTTGAAGTGTCAATACAAATTACATGTATGAAAACAAACAATTGCTACACTTACCCAAAATTTTCACCTGACTGAGAGAACCAGAGGGCAAAATCACTTTCATAGTATTATTATTACAGAAAACTGCCAACTCCGATTTCAGGTCATGTCCACTGTCTTGAGCCAGCACTTCTGATTTATCAGCTTCACCATCAGAATAATCATCATCTACGCCTAAAAAATGATCTACAGTAGAGATCGGCTTTGAACTCTGTGATAGAATCAAATCGATACAGCACAAAAACAAAATTATTGTTTTAACCCCCTGCCAAGCCATGTGTACCTAAAACGCAGCAAACGATGGGGTGGAGAATAAAGAGAAATACTGCAAAAATCAAATCATTAAATTGTTACTTCATTTATAACACCTGTCTCCAGCAGTTTGAGTATAATTCGCTCTAGTTGAATATTAATTAGGTCACGTGACAAGTTTTTAAACAAAACACAAAAAGGTAGGCTTGTTCGAGATGAACTACACTAGCCTACCACTGGCTGGCGAGATCTGCTGGTTGCAGGCGGGGGAGGAGTACAGAGACGGCCGTTAGGTCGTACACTTCGTGCTTTCCGTAGTGTGCTGAACCAACAGGGCTGCATTCAGCCCCGACAAAACGTTGCAAAACGTTTTTAAAAGGGAACAGTGGTGCGTTGAACACCCTGTTCTGATTACGCAAGAGTTGCAACTATGGCAGCTGAGAAGGCCATTCTTTGTTTTCTTTTTGAAGAATTTTCGGAGCCTGATGAAATCGGTATAAATACGTGTTTAATAATGCAAAATACGCTTTATATTACAGTCACTGCCCTTGCCGTCCAGAATAAAATACAACATCCCAATCGAGTTAAGGGATTTGTGGAAACTGTGGTTCCTATATTGTGGTCCAACATTTGCTTCGCATTTCAGGATAAAAAGACAAACATTTAAGATGAAGGATAATCCACTTCTTACCTCCGAGACTGTGTTATGATCTATGACCTTATTATTTTTATTGTGAGTATTAAGCTTATCATTATTGCTGATCACTCCAAAATAGAATAGTAAAATATATAAATATGTATAACTTAGTACTTTTGTTACATCCATATACCCATTGTGCGAGCTGTCTCTTTAATACCGCGTGGTTTATATACATGTTGTTGCTGATTGGGCTGACATTTTTGACACACCCACCAAACAAGAGAAACGTATCTTAAACCCGTTGCACACAGCGGCTGCGTCCGAGGGGAAAAGCAGTAGGCGAGCGAATAAGTATGTCAGAAGCCTTAGCAGTTAAAAAAGAGTAGGCGAAAATTACCTGGGTGACGTACTAATTCTCGCGAGATTCGGACGTGCGTCTACTTAAAGTGCGTCTGTAACCGCCTACTTACCTACTATATAATAGGGGAAAAGCAGTAGGCGAGCGAATAAGTATGTCAGAAACCTCAGTAATCATAAATGAGTAGTCGAGAAGTTCCCGGATGGCCTACTGCTTCCGCACAGATTCTGAAGTGTTCCTCGATAGATACTTTTCTATCCCAGGAGGCCACGGGAGAGGATACGTTATAATCGAACACGGAGGAGAAAAGCGACGCGGATGCTGTCAAATGTGAGTATTGAAAACCAAAAACACGGTTCCTTGTGTTAAAGTCACATTTTTTGAACTACTGTAGAGTAAACTGCTGAATGTGTAAAGATTTTGTGATTTTACTGTAAAAAAACGATTTATTATGATAACGGGATCTCTAGTAAACACATAACTTAATTCTCCAAAGTGGATTTACATATTCTAAACCATATACATCTTAAAGATGCTTACTAAATATTTATTTTAACATCTGAAAGGAATATCTTCTTTAAGTATTATGACTTATGAGTGATGGATTATGTTTTATGAGTGATGTGTGTGTGCTATTATGTAGAAGTCACTGTTGTCAAAACTGTTTACATGAATGCAAGTAATGTAAATAAACAAATGTACACTTAACTAGACATAAGTTATCTATTTTATTTGTCAGTTAGTACTGTTAATAAAGTAAGGAACATTTGTATTGGATAAAAAGTGAGTTAACACATCATCAACTACCTCAACATGTAAATGAAGTATTGAGCATATAAATCTCGGAAGAAGCTTGAATCTTGTCTGATGTTACAGGGACAGATTATCATGTGTGTTTATCCGGTGGAGAGACTGATGAAGGAATGCTGCCATCAAAGGCTTTGAGTGAGGATACTACAGAAATGAATACAAAGTCTATTTAAATCTTGAGTTGTAGTTTATTTTAATTATTGTAATTTAAACAGAGTTATTACAGCACTTTTCTGATTCTTGATTTCTGTGCATTTGCTGCAGAGCTTTTGTGGTGAAGCAGGAGGACCTGCAAGACAAGATGACAGTGGCATTTGTTAAAAAAAAAAAAAAAGGAAAACCCGAAACAAAAATATAAAGTAAGATAATTTTGTTACTTCTAATACAGAAATCAGATGACATTGTGCTGTTAAGATGACTGCTTTTGTATTATATTTGTGCATTTTTGTAGGATGTGAAATGTCCTCAGACTGGTGTGAGCACTGAGGATGGAGAGCCACAGCAGATCCTGGAAATGGTATAGTGCCATGGATGAGACCCTCCATCACTCCACCTGCCCTTACTGCCTCATCTGACCTGATGTTGCTGTGATTTCTTCATCCTCAGTGAGCCTAGAGCCAGCAAGAGCATCTAGACAAAGACCAAATGACATTGAGGATGTGATTTTGGTCAAGTTTGTTCTGCTGGTTTCTGTTCATACAATGGAGCCTGACTTTCATAAGCTTCAAAAGCATCATCAAATAATGTCATGAAGCTTCTGGAAATCAGGCTCCATTGACTGATACTGTATGAACAGAAACCAGCAGGACAAACTTGACAAATCACCTTTTGTGTTCAGAAGAAGAAGAAAAAAAAAAATGAACACAGGGATTGAACAGCGTGAAGGCGAGTATGACTGAATTTATATGTTTGGGTGAACTAACCCTTTATGATCCCAAATAGAAACTGTATGAAATGTATGTAAGCATTTATATTGTAGTAGTACCTTGAAAAAGTAAACTTTAAGAAATAAGCAGCTTTAATTAGCGTTTGTGCCCCAGACACTAACAAAAAAGGATTTAAAAAAAATCAAATTTACATTTATGCATTTGGCAGATGCTGTTATCCAAAGTGACCGTTATCAGTTATCTTATTACAGGGACAATCCTGCTGGAGTAACCTGGAGTGAAGTGTCTCAATCAAGGACACACTGGTGGTGACGGCTGCAGAGATCGAACCAGCAACCTTCTGCTTACCAGTTCAGTGGTTTAGCCCACTACACCACAAAATTAATAAAGCTACAACAAAAATTAACCTGTAATTGTAAAAATATGAAATGAAATATGGCAAGAAACGGAGTGCTGACATGAATGAATTGTAAAATGTTTTAATCTGTTTATTTAGTCATGCTGATGGAGAGCACATGAATGTTTGGAGCAGACACAACAGCAGCCAGATTGTCCCACACATCTTCTCCCACTCTTGCTTCAAAGTTGTGGGGTTCAGGGGTCCATCATCATCATCATCTTCCTCATCCTCTGGATCAACAATGTCCCCACTGAGAAGAGCAGCAGTGAGAGGCATGATGGATGAAGGTGTTCACGGTGGTCAGCTGCTTAATCAAAATAAAGCCACAGAATTGGCACAGCTATGTTGAGATGGCAGCAGGACTGTAAATAGGTGATTGTTAGATCAATAAATTTGAATAAAGCTTTGTTTCATGTGTTGTTGACTTGTATAAGCATTTATTTATTGTCATTATTACTTTTATTAATTCTTTTACTTTTTTTTATTAATTATGCTATTATTATCAGTACATTTATATATTTTAGTAATTCATGCATTAATTCATTGTTTGACTAAACTGAGATGTATTCACATCATCTGTATTTGTCTAGTGTGTGTTCATGCATAGCTATGTCATATGACAAAACAAATTACATTTTGCTTGTTTTACTAAAGAAATAAAACGAAAAGTAATACAATTAAGTTTTGGTTTTGGTCAGCATTTATCAATATTATTGTGTGCAAGTGTTGGGGTGTGCTAGCAAAGCAATTCATTCTGGGGGTTCATTCAAAGAGGGCATTCATGTATGACGAGGTTAAATATTTTGAATACATTGTAATGCACAAAAGTATTTATTTATTATAAGCCTGAGGGATGAAACTAGAGCTACTTCAACAAGAAAGGAAAACAAAGGAGATTTATGCCACTTTTGCTTGTGGATGAACATTTTTGCATATAACAAAAATTAGCAACATATTCACGCGAATTTGGGTTTTTGTAACAAAAAATAAACTCAGTAGTTCAAAATATAAGAACTTTAAATTAACCTAAAATATATTAGTTGTACTACAATTAAAAAAAATACTGGCAGCTGTTTCTTCAAGACCACAAAATAAGCAAGTTTAATCAATATCAAGATATTTACAGATAGATGAATTAAACCTGTCACTCATCTTTTAAGTTATTGCGCTTGTGATAACGTCGTAGGTCACATGATAACGTCAACATGACGGATTATGTACGGATCGCATTCATACTCAACGAGATTTGGCTGTTAAGTACCTACTCTTTTAGCGCTCGTTAAGTAAGTACTTATTGAAATTAAGTACCTACTCATTGAGTAGGCGGTTTCGGACGCAGCCAGTTTCCAGGAAACATGTCGTTCAACCCGGAAACTGTAGCAAACGTTGCGCACCGGTTCTTGATAATGCAGGCGTTTGGGTGGAAGTTTGATACCGCGACTTCGCCTCCGGGCTCCACTGACGATTGCTTCTGCGAATCCCCAGGCTCCAAACTGACGTTTTTGCGTAACATGTCAACGCCTATCGTCGTACGTTTTTTATTTTTTTTTATTTTTAATTTTTATTTTATTGAACATTAAGAACAAAATATACACATACAATGGCATTGATAAATATAGTTAAATGAGTATCAAGCAAGGCACATATCAGTTAAATAAATATTAATAAAAGAAAATTACATACATATTTAAATTACATACATATTTAAAAAAAAAAAAAAAAAAAGTAAGGATTTTCTTCAAAATTAAACCATTGTCTTAAAAATTCACTTGATGGGTATATACCACTGAATATTTTAAAAATGAGTTTCCTTTGTTTTAAGAGCCACTTGAAAGCTAATATACTGTGTTCGCAATTTTATTTTACAGATGATTTATCATAAACTTGCAAAACATGCAAGTTATGATACATAAGTGTCGGATATAATATGGAATTGAAACAAGAGCGAATAAGTTTGTTGGGAAGCACTGCCCTGAGGTCATTACCATTGAAGAAAAGGGATGGGAGTTCACAAGATCCATCTGGCATATTGACAGAGGTGTTATGTACCAAATTTAAAAAACTTTTTGGAATGGCATTTAAAACATGCTCAAATTGTTTGTGTTCACACTGTAAATTATATTTAGAACAAAAATCTTTAAAAGATAACAATCTTCCATTTTCATCCATTAAATGAAGAACTGACCAAACACCTTTTTCAAGCCAATCAAGAATGCATAGAGACTTGTATCGAGATAAAATAAATCTATTGTTCCATATGGGGATTCTATGTGGAGTAAAGTTGTGGTTATATAGTAACTTCCAATATAACAAAATCTGCTGGTGAAAGGAAGATAGTTTGGTAGTCGCATCTCAGTAGGAAATCAAATCATTTTGTAATCTTGTATAAGTTTCGCTCTCGTTATGTAGTGCACATGTTTTCTCCATATAAAATTGAAATTAATTTGATTAATGATTTTAATAGCTCTTTTAGAAATAGAGAGACAAGATGCAGGATAGATACACCTAGAAAGACTTTCCATTTTAGTTAAATAAATCCTTCCAAAAATAGACAAATCCCTTTGCATCCATGCATCAAGCCTGCCTTTGCATTCATTCCATCTATTCCAGACATTTTGCTTTTCCATCAAGACCTCATCCTTAGAAATGTTTATGCCTAAATATTTGACACTCGGCTTAATCGGAATATTACATACAGTTTTAAGAGGGCATTCATGTATGAAAATAATTTCACATTTGCCAATATTAAGCTTTAAACCAGAAAATTTGGAAAAATAATTAACTACTTTAGGAATTTGGTTAAGATCTTTTAAAAATAATGTATCGTCAGCCAATTGACTAAGTACAATTTTCTGTCCAAACACATTTAAACTTTCAACATTTGAGTTTTTAATTAGGAGAGCCAACATCTCTTTAGCCAGAATAAATAATGAGGGTGAGATAGGGCAGCCTTGTTTAACTCCTCTCTTGACATCAAATCAGGGTGAAATACCTGTTGGTAGGGCAACTGAGCTATTGGTATTTGTATAAAATATACAAATTTGTATGAATAATATTACAGAAATTTTCACCAAACCCATACATTTTTAAACATTTAAAAATAAAAGAATGTTCTAACATATCAAAGGGTTTATAGAAATCTAAAAATAAAATACTCCAGCAAGTCCAGAACCAGTCGAATATTATTATGTATATCGGCCTCTAATGAATCCAGTTTGTGTCTCCTCAATAATTTTGGATAAACTGTGTTTCAAGCGATTATGATATATGTGGGTTAGTCATTTATAGTCATTGTTTAGTAAAGTTATAGGTCGTAAATTGTCCAACAATCTACAATATTTTCCTGGTTTGGGAATAAGCGTGATAAGGCCTTGTCTCATTGAATGAGGGACAAATTGTCCAATTTTTTCAAAGAGATAATTAGGGTCTAATATTGAAGAGGATGACGAATATAAAACCTGATAAAAGTTGGCAACTTCTTTAGCTATTAACTGTGTATTAGAACACTCTGCCCTATTAATAATTAAAGTTTTAACAGAGTTTCTTTCTTGATGCTTTTTTTCCAGTCTGCAGAAATAAGCTGAGTTCCCTTTCGATACTTCTCTCATACTGCGTATGGGGAAAAACTCGCATTTCAAAGCGAGCATTTCGCCATAGAATTTCAGATCTATCTCCTTCAGCGATGACGCTTCTCTTCGCTGGACAACGACACTGACACTGAACGCCTTCGCCTTCTCTCGCCTGCTCGCCACGGATCAAGCTCGCTTCTCACCATTAAGGAGGCATCACAGCGGACCAGCTGAGACTCGCCGACCGCCTACAGCGCCGGCGCCCTTGCAGACTGCCCACTCTCGTGCCGCTCTCGAGCCAACTGCTTCCAGTCTCTCAGCTCTTCCCTTGCCGCCATCTGGCAAACGTAAAAAAAAGAGCAATTTCCAGCGGTTTTAACCACTTTAAAAAGAGCAGTTTTCACAGCGTCTGCGACGTTGTTGCAAATGTCGCAGCACGGCTGTTGCAAATGTCGCACCCTCCCCCCGCGCCCTCCCATTCTCTTCCTCCCAGGAGCCTGCGAGGAAGAAACAACGGGGCAAAGGGGCTCAGCGCTTGGACACGAGTGAGCTCACGCCGGCTCAGCCCTCGCGTGCCTCACTTTCTCCACACAGAGAGCTGTCTCCTGTCCTTTTCTCCCACCCAGACCTGCGTTCCCTCGGCTAAAGCAAGCGACATGGTTTCTTTTGGCGGTTCAGAGGACGAGCCGCTTGATGACAGCAAGTCATTGGCGGCTTCTGAAATAGAGGAGTGGGGCGGCGACTCTGAAGACCCCGCCCCCTTGCCGTCTTTGGAGCCCATCGACGCCAGGTCAGGGATGGATGCCTAACTTTTCCATGCTCTCTCTAGAACCGTCTGTCTGAGACAGATGGGAATCCGCGTTTTGAATTACCTCGACGACTGGCTTATATTGGCCCAGTCTCAGGACAAGCTAGCACACCACAGATCCGTGCTTCTCAGCCACTTGGAATGCCTGGGACTCAGGGTCAATTTCGCCAAGAGCTCACTGCTCCCCAACCAACGAATTTCGTTCCTGGGAGCTGTTTTCGACTGAGGTGACAGTCGCACCAGAGTGCGCTCTTCCATGTCAGGGTGAATCAGGCCTGTTTAACAGCTCTGAACCCCTGGAAGGACCCTCAGTAGTTCAGCCATGGGGTTTCCCTAGGGCCGGTATCCAGAAGGATGGTGGTCTCAACAGATGCGTCCAACACAGGTTGGGGCGCTCTGTGCGAGGGCAGACCAGCCTTCGGCTCATGGTTGAGCAAGGAGAGCCAGCTGCACATCAACTGCCTAGAGATGCTAGCAGTTTGTCGGGCCCTCCAAACATTCCTATCGGTCCTGAGGGGACACCACGTCTTAGTCCGATCGGACAGCATGACGGTGGTGTCCTACATAAATCACCATGAATCTGTTAGAGCATCTAAAAGGCAAGCCGCTTTAAACGATAGGCCTACGTGTTAACTATATCTTAATCTTACGAGTTATTTTTAAAGCCCTTAATATTAAGCATGTCTCATGTTTAAGCCAAATTGTATTATGCATTTCCCCCACAGCAGCACTCTGTGACGTTCACCGCTGTTTTTTAGATGCGCTCGTATAAAACTACTATATATCAAAATAAACAGTATCGCCTCATTCCGTATCGTATATTAAAAATATATCGGTATATCGTACAAACTCGATATACCGCCCAGCCCTACACAGTACCCATCTGGGAACTCTCCGCTGTCCTCAGAGCGCTCAAAGGCCCTCCCTTTGAACCGCTGCGGTCAGCTGACCTTCAGCCCCTATTACTTAAGACCGCTCTGCTATTGACTCTAGCATCAGTCAAGTGTATAGGCAACCTGCAGGCCCTCTCTGTGAGCCCTGCGTACCTCGAATTTGGGCTTAATGACTCGAAGGTCGTCCTGAAACCCAGGCATGGCTACATTCCTAAGGTGCTCTCGACTCCATTCAGAGCACAGGTAATTACCCTCTTAGCACTACCTCCCTCAAGGCACGAGCATGAGCTGGATTTATTCTGCCCCGTTAGGACATTGAGGACATACATTAGGCATCCTTTTCGGCAGTCGGACCAACTCTTTGTGTGCTTTGGTGGCCACACCAAGGGGCTTCCGGTCACAAAGTAGAGACTCTCGCATTGGATTGTGGACGCTATCGCTCTTTGTTACCCCTCTATGGGCCTGGATTGCCCCATAGGAGTACGAGCCCACTCCACTAAAGGTATGGCCTCCTCGTGGGCCTGGTCTAGTGATGTCTCCATTAAAGACATCTGTGAGGCGGCCGGCTGTTCCTCGCCATGGGTACACTCTGGGCTCTTTTTGCTAACTGCGTCATGTTCGCGTAAAAGTTAACTCGTTCAATGAGCTGATCTCAATCTTATCAAAAGAAACAAATGAATGCAAAAAAAGCGTGTTTAATTTGTCACTTGAATTTCTGATAAACAATGAACAATACACCCAAAGTACTTGTTATTTATTTCCATTCGAAAGATGTGTGTATCAATCATTTTTTCTTTAATTACAGACATATACTTTAATTACAGACATGTATGTATATATATATATATATATATATATATATATATATGTGTGTGTATGTGTGTGTGTGTGTGTGTATATATATATATATATATATATGTCTGTAATTAAAGTAAATCAGATCAGCATATTAGAATGATTTCTGAAGGATCATGTGACACTGAAGACTGGAGTAATGATGCTGAAAATTCAGCTTTGGTCACAGGAATAAATTACTTTTGACTGGTAGTGTATATATATATATATATATATATATATATATATAAATGACAACAATCACATAAGCTAACCCATATATCGCACTGTTAGAGACTTTGGGAATATTCACACATAATTTATACACATAAAATCATGATATTAGAGTTTTAAAATCAAACGAATTTTTTTAAAACATAGTAACAAAGAAGTGGCAGGAAATTGAGAACAAAGGGAAACATGTGACAAATGAAAAACAAACTCTAGACATGAACTAAACAGAACAAAACTCAACACAACACGTGACAAGTGTAGGCTAAAGTAATAATTTTGAATTTGCAAATTATATTTTTATTTTTAATGAATGGTTCAAATGGTCACTTTAATAAACCACATACTCGAGTCAAAGCCACATCTTTTACCTTGTTACTTACTGTACATCTGGGGATTCAGTTTTATGAATCATGTTCTCAGACAAGTGAATTTACTGAAAAGTTTCCAGGAAACCACATTTACATTTAAATTCATTAACAATATGCTTATATTTATTCTTAATCGTATGCCTAACATGCTGAAAATGGCATTAATGTTTCTTGTCTCATCACAATAAATTACTAAATACATTTCATGAATCTCAATATATGATATGTGAATGATAGAACTATTCCAAAAATGCTGAATAGTTTGCATCACTTCGGTCATTTAACATTTCTATTGGAAAACATTTCGTAGGCCTCTTCAAAATCATTCATCTAGCCAGGCTGATTTACAAGCCTTGACTGAGCAAAAACTGTATTTTTCTGTTCAAGTTCCAGAGTTCTGAGGTCTCCTTGTCAAAAGGTGAAGGGTTACAACAAAATAAATCTGATTATTAGGTGGAATATGTCCTCCTCAGTGGTTGTGGTTATATGAACCAGTCATCAGTCCTAAGCATTTGAAGTAAAAACACTTGTGGGCTATATGTAAATGTACTTAGTCTTTACACTGGTATGCACTTAATCTGCAGTGCTATCAAAAATTGATGAAAAATTTAGCATAAAGTTTGATTATACTATGTAGAAACAGATATGAATGAACAAAGAATTAACATTTAAAACATTGAAAGGTCTGAAAGAATGATAAAAAATGGTTCTCAGGTATGGTGTCTAATGGTACTGTACTAATAGTATGTGGCCACTATATCACAATTTCCAGCTAATGTAAGTAATTAGGTTGTCGTATATAGTTGCCAATGTCATCATAGTCACTTTCAGAAGAGACGGCCTCATTATCATAGCTGACAGGTGAGTACAATGGGGAGTCCTCTCTGTTGCTGCCCCCTTTATCTAGTTCTGATAATAAAAGATAAACCAGAGAAAATACATAGAAATTACATATTTTGTGCAATAATCTCGAAACATCACCAAAAACATGCAAGAGGTTTGTATGTTGCAAACAGTAACAACAGTAACATACAAAAAAAAAAAAAAAAAAAAAAAAAGTCGCTGTTTGGATTTAAAAAGGCAAATGCTTAAGAGGATTATTATTGCAGTGATTATTAGGTTTCTAGCATGTTATATGTTTGGCAACAGTTCTTCTAACCCTAATGATGGAGTGTGTAGCTTTTTATTTCTTAAACAACTATGTAGGAAGACACATCATGGCCTAAAACCTAATAATCACTGCAATAATGATCCAATCATAGACTCTTAAGCATTTGCCTATTTAAATCCAAACAGCGAAAAAAAAATTAAGAAGTGACCACTGTACAACATCAAACAAACAAACAAAAACATCAATTTTCGGTGTAAATGTATATTATCTGTTGGTTATAGACACCTTGGTAATTGAAGGAAGGATCCATGGTGTGGCCCAGGACAGATCTTCCGGATTCCTGCTTCAGTAAATCTTCATTCTCTGAGTCAAATTAGGAAAGCTGTCACAAGAATATCTACAGTCCTCAGAAATTTAAACTAGGCCACTATTTCTACATCCTCATTTGCAGTTTTGCTCTTAACCCTCCTTAACTTTTTGAAAAAAGGTTGGGGTTTGTGGCTGTTCATGGTCATTTTTGACTGGGAACAGTAAGTGTTGCTTGTTCTTTGGTTGATGAAACACTAGTAACTACAAAATTATGCTCTTTTTAGTCAGTTTTAGGTTATTTAGATCTTATTTACCCAAACTATGCTGCTAAATAATCTGCCACAGTTGGCTGTAAAAGTGTAACATCTTTTTTTTTTCAATTACAGTTTTTTTTTTTTTTTTTAATTGCTTTGGCACAACTTTCACAAGAAGTGGCATATTCTATGCAGCGACATTGTAATGAATTCTAGATTTTATGCTTAGAATTAGTCATTTAGAATTACTTAAACTTTGAAGCGTCATTTTGCAGTAATGCTTTCAACTCCCATTCATTTCTCTCTCTCTCGCTCTCTCTGTATGTGTGTGTGTGTGTGTGTGTGTGTTTGTGTGTGTTAAACAAAAATGCTCTCCGTACGGGCCTTTCCTGTTAATTTCCTATGGTCGGCCACTTTTGACTCTTTGAATGAAGTTCAGTTTTTTTGTTTATTCACCAAGTTTTGAACCACTGAGCTAACTTTCTTTATTTGGGAAAATAATCTTCTGCAAAATACAATATATATATATATATATATATATATATATATATTTTTTCTGATTTTTTTTTTTTTTTTTGCTGTTTTTTAATACTGCATACAAATTTCCTGTATTTTCTGGTTATATTTTAATAAAGGGACCGAGAAATAATTATATATGGTCATTATACCATTGCTAAAACAACATCTAAGACTTTTGCACAGTACTGTATATTTGAAGAATGATGGTAACCAAGCAGTTTTAGTGCCCAATGAGTTCCATATATACTAAACAAAACACTCTCAAAATATCTTTTTTCATGTCAGAAGAAAGATCGTCAGTAACACTTTATTATAGTGTCCTCGTTATACATGTTACATGTACTTATTGTAGTAATAACAGTAAATTATGCATAGTTACAAGCAACTAACCCTAAACCAAACCCTAACCCTATAGTAGTATATGTTAATTATTATTACTCAGTACTTGTTTGTGTACAGTTCATTTTTGGATGAACTATCCCTTTAAAATTCACACGAATTACATTTGAATTTATACAACAGTTAGTTCCTCTTATATTTGGTTAGCCAAGAATTAGAACCAAAATTTAAGTAAAGAAAGACTGACAGTGAATTTTTTTTTCCGCAGTACTATTTATAGCAGGAATCTCTCACATGAAGAGGATCTATTGTGTTGTTATATAGTAAGGTTACTTTACAATGATAAAGTGAATGCACACCTGAATACTGAGGAACAAGTTACGATAAACATTATCAAAAATCATATACTGATGGACTAAATATCAGCATGTGATTACATACACAGGCCACGACTGTGAATCCACCTGCAATACAACAGTACTCAGCATTCTGCTGCATTCTTTTTTCATCAGTTTTTCATCAGTTATTTGTATTTAACATTTTCTAGGGAGAATGAAAATCTTGGGATGTTTAATACCTGCAGTTGGTAGACTGCCTCTGTTTTCCCCTGTATTTTCATAACATTCAACAGACTCCAGCGAGCACAGGTCCTGTGCATTTGTGCCTGTGTTCTCATAGCATTCTCCTGATGAGGTGCAGGATGACTCAAACGAGTCCACTGTGAGAAGGAGAGGTAATTATAATACTCACTGTAGCCTAATCAAGGCCTTTTAGTATATCTAATTAAAATAATAATATAAAAAAGACATGACTATTTAGTCAAAGTTTTGTTATATATAAATAATTCTCACCACTAGCAGACCCACGCATCTGGTGTGCATCATGATCAGAGGAAGTGTCACAGATTTGTTGGTATCCTCTCCCTGAGACCTCTGCTGGGGTAGCTGAGACCAAACAGTGTATGTGTGTATTTAAGAATGTTATTATTTAATACATTCTGATGGACAGCTTTATCTGTTATTACTTATCAGCCTATACCAGTGTATCCGAGTGAAACAGGATATTAAATGAGAAAAAAAGTAGGTTGAGACTTGATTTTCTCAGTTGTTATTGTTTAGCAATTAATACTTAATACTTGAGGATTATATGAATTGGTGACCTTGTGAGTTTTTTTTTTTTTTTGATGTTTGGATAATATGAACACATTCACAGAAAGACCAAGAATGAATATTGAGAAAGTAAACAGAATCTTGATTTCATGTTGATATTTCATACATACATACATACAAATGAAATAATATAAATAACAAACAAAGGGAAATAAAACCTTCCCCTTCTTACCCTCCTCCATCACACTGTTCAGGTTTGTGGCCTTTACAGCAGGCGTTTTACCATCTGCACTGTATCGCATTGAGTCTACATAAGAAAGAAGAGAGAAGTCTACTTAAGGTACTGCCTACTCATTTTCAGTGTTGGGGAAACTTGCTTTTAAATGTAATCAGGGCCAGAGTGGGACTCATTTTCAGCCCTGGGTTTCATGCCTTGGACCGGCCCACTTTAATTCCCGACAGAATATATTAAAATAATGTAATTAAAACCTCAGTATATAAGTCTGCAATAGTGCACTGTCCTCCACAGCCTTGCGATTAATTGTATTTTTCAAAAATATCATCATTTCAAATTCAATGCAAATACATATAGTGGTGGTGCTGTAGGTGCTGCAGCACCCCCTGTTTTCACAGGACAGTAAATGCAACGCAAATTTTTGTTCTGTTACATTTATTTATTTTTACCATTTAATAATTTGTTTGAAATAAGCACTTTAAATGGGCTATAAAATGTTGTTGTTGTTTTTTTTTTGTTTTTTTTTTAAAGAACACCTAAGATCAAATAAAAACGCTTTACGGGGTCAAGCATAGGCAGAGTTTCCAATAACATGTTTTGCAGCGTTGAGCAGTGTAGCCAATCACAGACAAATCTGTTGATTTCTGGAACGCAATGTGATGTTCCACTCACCGCTCAAAATGCTGGAGTTTTTGCTCAGTGCTGAATGCTTTGCATGCTGGCAAATCCTGTTTTAAAAAGGTTAAGACATTATTATTGAAGAATCATTGTGCAGTTTTCTGAAGCGTTGTAAGATCGCGACCAACTTTCATCTTTTTAGTGATTATAAAGGAACGCTCGTTGCGCTTCTGTCATGCCAAATCATGCACGCAGCACTGCCTATGTTTGCTTTTATGTTGCTGAATGTTGTTAATTCTTTAATAACAAATATTATAATCTGTTGTTTTGAGTGAGTTCTCCAGGCACACACTCCGAGTCCCTCCCGACCTGGTTAATTGACCCACACGTTACGTGCAAATGAGTGGTAAAAACCCGATCGCGCATTCGTTTTTTTTATTTCTTGCGCGGGTGCCCCGTGCTGCCCCCGGCAAGATGCCGCCCTGGGCCGTTACTCATGTCGCCCATCGCCACTGACTGGTTTTAAGGAAAAAAGTACTCAGTTTAGTACATTTGGCCGCGTTTCCAGAGCATCCATATTTCAACCCAGTGCCATGACAACACCGGCACAACAACAACAACAAAAACAAAAAAAAAAACAAAAAAACAGACCGGCCCACCGCTTTTGAACTTTCTATTCATCATAGAATCCCAAAAAATAAATATTGTACGCAAATATTTTGTACAATTGTACACAATAAATGTTTCTTGAGCGTCAAATCATCATATTAGAATGATTTCTGAAGGATCATGTGACACTGAAGACTGGAGTAATGATCCTGAAAATTCAGCTTTGCCAACACAAGAATAAATTCCATTTTAAAATATTTTCAAATAGAACACAGTTATTTTAAATTGTAATAATATTTCACAATATCACTGTTTTTACTGTATTTTTTATTAATTAAATGCAGCCTTGGTGAGCATTAAAATTCTTACCGTGTCCAAACTTTTAACTGGTAGTGTGTGTGTGTGTGTGTGTGTGTATATATATATATATATTTGTATGTATATGTGACCTTACTTTCATATTGTGGTACTTGGATTACATTACTGAATACTTTTTTTATGAAGTAATTTGTAACTGGAACGGAATACATTTTTAAAGTAACCCTCCCAAGCCTGGTAATGCGTTATCCCCAACACTGGATTACACAACAATATTTTTTGTATAGTGAAGAATGGGGATGGTTGTAACACCTTTTGTTCTGACGTACGAAACTCAGTGTTTACTGGATGTTGCAGTATTTGTTTAAAAATATGATTAATTTGAGCACATCATTATTATTATTATTATTTTTTAAATCATGTACCCTTGTAATCTTTAATCAAAAACTTAAACTCTAACTCTGTAAACTGACGGTGTTACAGCTGACCCCGTGTTACAACCATCCCTAGTCTTTCCTGCTTGCTCAGAATTGTCCGTAACATGTAACAATGACTAACTGTGAAAAGTGGATAAAGGAAAAGCCGCTTCCAGACTGATGTCATGTTGCTCATAGTCCGTATCATACGATCCACTCTCAGTGCTACTCTGAGGCCAGATACGCTGAGGAAATATGGGAACTACAAGCACACAGAGAAAACAATTTACAAATACAGAAAAAAAAAAGTTAAGTATCTGTCATTCACATAATATCAGCACACACAGAGTAAAACACACTCACCCTCAGCATCACCGCTATTGTTTGTAACTTTGACAAGATGGACAGAATCTCTGTAGTTATTTTCCTCTGCTTCAGCTGTGGCCTGTAGGTTCATGTATCTCTTCTGGACAACAACAGCTAACAGTGAGGGGAAACAGAGGAAAAATAAAAACTTTTTTGTACACACTTGGTTTAATTATTAATCTTAATGGTTCTTGAATTGGTTTTTTAATGTAAAATATAATTTACTATTTATAATTTATTTATTTTGGGGTTAATTATGACATGCTGTTCATAGCTTCCGTGAGATTCACCCAAATAAAGGTTTGATATAGCTAATTATGTGGTCCATAAGGTTTTCTGCCAACAATTTGTTAAAAGTGTTGTGTTTAGATGGTGATGATCTGCAGGTCTACCTTTTTTCTTTTTATCATGATGACACAAGAGGATATTTGTGATAACTGCAATCACAAGAAAGAAACCCAGAACAAAACACCCCAGTAACTCTGGAGATGGGAAGAATCTATGTGAATTTTCCATTTTCGTCATCTCTGGATGAAAGAAAAGAAAAGAGTCCCAGACGTGATAAAAGAGTGATGCTTCTGCCTTACATTACACACCATTTCTATAAATGCAGCCAACCATGAATGTTATAATTCACAAGTTACCTTTGTTTTTCTTCAAATGTGACATTTATTTTACTCTCCATGGCAGAACTGTATTAGTAGTAGATTAAGCCCCTTAATTTCCCTAAGTAGCCTAATTTCCTCCTTTAATCATTTTCAGCTTTATGTTTCTTGGAAAGATTCAAGATTACCTGTGGTTGCTGGTGCTGAGCTTGGTATTTGACTGGTGGGAACAGGCAGACCAAGAGAATCTGGAAAAGAAGAATGTTTATTTTGAAGCTGTTTTACATAGGGCTGGCTCTGTGCTGCTCCAACATCTATGTGAAGCTCTGACCTACATTAGTATTAAAGGCAGCTCCTGTGGCTGCTTTGCTTTTGTTTAAGTGAGCAGCATCAGAGAAGCCTTAAACTTTGCATTAGTTATAATGTATATGTAATTATTTAGAATTTCATAATTAAAAGGGAATATAAGTGAAATTTGCATGTACAACACATTTGAGGCAAAGGTTCTCACATGCCTTGTGAATAATGAATAACAATGTCACAAAATTTGGTGTGAGATCTCCATCAGGAGTTTGTTAATTTGTTTTTGTTCTAGTTTGTTTTTGTTCCCAGTCAGTTGTTAGTTTCCTAGGTTACTGATTATGCCCTAATTTGTTTCCATTGTTACTGATTAGTTTCACCTGTATTTCATTTAGCTCCCTTTGTTTGCTCAGTGTATTTAAAGGTGCAATATGTAAGATTTTTGCAGTAAAATATCCCAAAACCACTAGGTCAGTGTTATATATTTTGTTCACTTGAGTACTTACAAT
The DNA here is from genome assembly GCA_037950665.1 of Hypophthalmichthys nobilis. Taxonomy (NCBI): domain Eukaryota; kingdom Metazoa; phylum Chordata; class Actinopteri; order Cypriniformes; family Xenocyprididae; genus Hypophthalmichthys; species Hypophthalmichthys nobilis. The sequence goes on along the minus strand of CM075483.1, from coordinate 18,323,841 downwards.
ATCCCAAATGTTTCCAACTATTTGTAAATCGTGAGAAAATTGCAATTTTAACCAAGGCTCCGGGACATGTGAGAAGTTGCCTGTCAATTGCATCATACCCACGTTACCCTCGATTTGCCGGTTTTATTTTGTAGAAACCATGGAAACACCAAAGACACTTTAATATATTACACGTTTTAATAGACAAAGGAACAACTGTTTTGATATATTTATAGATGGAAAACTAATTGTTATTAAATAGCTCAACACATTTAGTCTTATTGTTTAAATCTAATTTTAGATACCATGCTTTACCATGCCTCAGAGAAAAACACTATTTTGTCAAGTAGTTAACATAGCATAATCAGCTTTATTTTAGTAACAGTAATACAGAATTTTCTCCATCATACAATACGTTTTAAAATGAATTGCATGCCATTTATCAACACAAGCCATCCAGTATTAAATATGTTATTCTAAAATCGAACTAGCTTACTGCAGTGTGTCTCAAAATAAATAATAATAATAATAATAAAAGTTCCACTGCTCGTTTCATACTACAATAACATTAATAATCACATCCATGAACATGATTTCTTCCCGAGTCCTATCCCTATTCTTTTGCACCTTCCGTTGAGGTGAAGACCACATGTCCCAAGATTCTGTGCTCAAACTTGCCGTCATCAAGCTACGCCTTTGTTTTGAATAGGCCTCTAGCGACCTCTACAAAATCCTACATACTGCACCTTTAAGCCCTGTGTTTCTGATACTCCTTGTAGGTTCTTGTTAATGTGTGGTGTCATTTTAGTTCCTGAGATTTTTGTAGTGTTGTTCTGAGTTGGTAAAGATTAATAAAGACTGTTATTGTTATCTCCTTTGTCTTCATCGTGCACTGCTACCACACTAAACGTGACACCAACAAAACGGGGGGTGGGGGGGGAAACAAAGGGGAAAAATGTGAATAAATCTTCAGAAGTTTCAAATATAGAATATGAGCTGTACTACCTACTTTTTTTTTAAAACTGTTTTGAAGTTTGACAGACATGGTCACTATAATAAGGGCTGTGTGAAGATTTTAACTATTTTAGTGTTCCACAGAAGAAAATTAGAACATTTCTGTTTTGGGGTAAACTGTTGCTGTAACTATTAAAATATTCCCTTGCATGTTACATGTGAAAACACAAAACATGTTACTTACTGTTGCAAATCAACCCAGCTGCTTTTGTTTCCTTGCACACAAATTCATTGTTAATGTGCTCAGAACACTGCCACAGGTTTGTGCTATTCTGCTTACAGACAAAATACCAGAGTGTTTCATTTTTATGCTCGAAGGGGTGGTCAAAGGCTGTGAAATTTTTGACCACTCCACAATTCAGCATATCACAGGCCATTGTAGCTTCTTCCTTCTGCCAGCACGTGTCACACACTGTCCCCCATGTACCATTGCGATGGATTTCCACTCTCCCAGCGCATCGATCCAGACCTCCTGTCAGTCGCAGAGCCTTGTATTCTTCATTAAAATGAGAGGAGACATGTGAACAGACACATGCAATAAAAAAAATCAAAAGATCATTTCAAAAACATGCAAAACGTTAGTATCACCCATGGCACATAAAAATTTATTTTTATTATTTTATTTCATGTTTTTTTCCTCCATTATCCAACATCAAATTGATTTTTTTGTTCCTTGCCACAGTTGCATTTGGTTTATATGCTATAAGGGACTAAATTTATTATGTACTATGCATTTTCTTTTTCGTATCGTATGACTTTCAGTTAACTTCTCAGTTAAACTGCATTGAAGTGGGCAATATGACCTTAAAACATATGAATCTTAAAACAGCAAAAAGACTTATCAAGTAGTAATTATTGGCTAAAATGTGGATACATCCATAATGAACTCTAATCAACATTGCTTGAGAAGGTAATTATAACTTACACATAGTGTTACATACCTGAGCAAACCACACCTGCGTCCTCCTTATGCCCACAGTCGTGCCCTTGCATAAGTGCTGGACATTCCCATAAGCTCCCCTCTGTTCCAGTGCAGCTGAGTTCATCCAGGTGTATGGGGCCTGTACCCTGGCCATATGGCTCACCTTGCCCGCTGACAGACACAGCGTACCCACAACCAAGCTGTGAACACACCACATTTGCATCCTCCATATCCCATCCATCATCACACACTGTGCCCCAGGATCCCCTCCACACCTCCACACGCCCCCCGCAGCGATGACCGCCCCCAGCCAATCGGACAGCAGCATTGCCTGGAAAACCAGTTAGGATATTTAATAATTTAGACAATGCCAACATTATTTACATAATTTAGACATAAAGAAACTTTCAAATACGAAGCAAAATCATGTTTACAGTAATGCACTTACTAGAACATTTATGGGGAAAGTGGTATATATGTAGAAAAAGGGTATATAAGTAGAAATGTGCAGCTTTTTTCCATACAAAAATGTTTGTAAAAATTGTTTTTGTTTCAATTCAAGGTGGGACTACTTTTCTAGGAACATCTGGTTATGTGTTACCAATGTAATTCCTGCAACTGGAGTTTGTGTAAACAACCCTTCCTAGATAACAAAATTGCTATGGCCCAGATCCGGCCCACATACCACATAGAATGATGGCACTTGGCTGTTCTGCTCCTGTTTGACAGAACTGGGATACAAGAAGGCCATTGCACAGCAATGTCAGCATTTTAAAAGATTATTAACCTTTTTTAATGTTTATGTGTTAATTTGATTTTAATAATAAATTTGTTATCTTTGCCAAAACGGTCCCAGTTCTGAATATAACTAGGCCACATTTTCTACAACATGGGCTTTTAGTTTACAACGAGACAGGGCCGTTCTTTGGATGGTGCATCCGGTGTGCTTTCAGTAACTCGTGCTTGCCCTTAGACTGTGCCACATTTTTTTCCAAAGGTGGCCCACATTTAATTTTGTGATATTTGGCCATATTCACTTTTTTCCACATGGGCCACTTTAGGGTCACACCTAGATTACACATTGCCATAAGCAGTGCAGCTTTGCCTAAAAAGGCCATAATTGGGCCATATTTTCTATTACACATGTGGGCCACTTTAGGCTCACATTCATTTTGTATGGGCCAGAGGAAGGCCAACAGTGCCACATCACTGCCTGATGTGGACCACATCCGGATGCTATCTGGGTTGTGTGTGTGGTGTTGAAGTTAAAGGGTTCATCAGCTTTACATGGTCATGAAATGAGTAGAAAACCTGGATGTAATTTGACACAAACAAGGTTAGTAAGTGATTTTATCACATTAGTTTCAAATGTATTATGTGCAAGTTATATTATCATTTCAAAATAGTGTGTATTTTAACAATGTATCCAGGTGAATTGTTAAAGTAAGTTCTTTACTGTAAAAAATGATTTTTGCGTTTTTGAGTTTGATTTTCACAAATTGAGGCATGCGTTGAAATTATTTTGTGGTAACTGACAGTACGTCACAAATGCTGTCACAGAACTTAAAGGTGCAATATGCAGGATTTAAAAAAAAAAAAATTATTATTACTTATGGTCCACTAAAGGTGTGGTGGTGTTTGTGTTTACAAAGGCACTGTCTTGTGCCTGTAATTTCTTATTTTCTTCTTGAATAGAGTGTTGGAACTATGACGCATTTTTGTAGGCCAAAACTTGGAAGTGAGTTAGCATCTTAGCACTTCCTTTTCCATCGACCAAAGTCATTGGTTTTTTTTTAATGGGTTTTTGGTTAAATGGCTGAAATAAGGTCCATGGTTAACACAAGCTCAAGATACTTTCACGTTTTATTCTACAACATAAAATACAACAGTATTAACCTGCCCGTGACTTTTTAAGCTGTTACATGTCTTGAAAATACCGGTTGCTAACAAGTGGCTAATCGGACTAGAGGCTGTCGGTGACATTAAACGTCATCACACTTAACAGGTAAGCTCAGTCCGCTTTTACAGCCTAGTTATGCTTATAACTGCACTCTTACAAACTATTCTAATTCAAACTTTCAGGGAAAATGTTTTTAGATAAAGACTGAAAGAGTTGTCGGAAGCTTAGTGGTGGTGACGTTGAAATTGTGCGACCTTGGTTTAGTTCGCTTATAGCTTACCTTTAACTTTTTGCTTCTGGCGACTGCATTTAGATAGGCTTCAAAATTCAAAAAAGTTGTGTTTGTCTTTGAAAATTATCTTGATGGACAAAACGTGTAAGTATCAAACTTTTGTTCATCACAGAGCTTTTTTTTTTTCTTCCAATAATCCAAAAGCCTATGGAAAAATTCTATTGGGTTTTTGTCAAGGGAACCAGCATGATGCTAATGGTGCTTTCAAGACCTCCTGGGAAGTTCGTATTTACGAGGTGGGAAGTCGTGTTTACAATGGCAGGTGCGTTCAAGTCACTTTAGTAGGAGTAAGATGGCAGTGTACCTTCTCTTAATTACACAAAAATCTAGAAAATTCTAGAAAATGAAGCATAAAGAATGTGCATCAGGTGTGTTTTGCCTTTTTTTATGTTTTTAATTACTTTATGAAGCCACTGTAAACTTTATTGTTACATATTATATTGTTATATTATAATGGTATCATATTTTGTGCAGGCAATTAGCCTATTTCATTGTAAATAGAAAAGCCTGCTAAATACCTATAAGTACTGTGATATTCTGCCATGTTTTTCACTGATATGCCCCCAACTTATACAGATTGGGGCTTAAAGAAAATCCCGAGCTTCCAACTCGTAAGCTATTTATGACATTGTGGTGGCGTTCATGTTCATAAATACGATCTTTCCGACATGACTTTAAAGCACCACAACAGCCAATTGGCGTACAAAGTGACGCCATGGTTCCACCTTTGCGGGATGTTTCTGGGCTTTGCTATTGCCTGTTTGACTACTGTCTGTAACTCGGGTGAGATTATCAGGCATTGTAATTACGTTTTTATGATGACACGTATTATTAGTGAGCTACACTGAAGATGGCTAAAAATTGCTCGCAAACAGCTAGTCAGCTAACTATTAGCGTATGTGTTCTTTCATATAGCCTACATGCAAAAAAAAAAAAAAAATGCTATTCATGTATGATAAACAAAATTTGCAAAATAGTTCATCACTCATCTTTCCGCAGGTAGTTTATTGAGTTGGTTGGGCTGAGTGTGCAGCTGACATAATTTCAGGGGAGAGGGCTTGCGCCTCCGATGGTGTTCCGCCCAAGAGGTGGGGCCGAGTTTGAATGCTGTGTTTACAAACTGTAACTGAATATCCTGCATAGTGCATCTTTAACTTGTACTGAACCCAAAACATTTCTTTAAATTAATACAATGTCATCTTTTTCATAACTGTTATATTGCCATGAAAAATGTACAGACTTACCGCATTTAACTTCAGAGAGGATTGAGCAGTTATGGTTAGTTACCTCCGTACAGTTTTTTAATTGATAGTTGTGATAAACACAGTTTGTGAAACAGGTTGTGTTCAATCCCACACTGCTCTGAGTGAGTCTGTAGACCTGTCCACAGCCAAGCTCATGGCATATCTCACTGGACACATTGTGAGCAGTGTCTTTAGTCAGATACACAGAGGATTCTGTGTCTGGGGATTTGATAGTCCAGGAACATGGGCTAGATATTAGAGCCACATAGGGAAAACCTGGGGGTGAAAGAAGAAAATCAGCATTTCAACCTCAAGTATATAAAAAGATGGATAGGCCATTCTCATAAAGCTGTGCAATGCATTCCCTGTGACTGATATAATAAACATAAATATAGTATTGATTTATATTGAGTAGCCTAAATTTACTACATTACCTGAAGTCTAAACAGGATACTGAATTTATTCATATTATTTTATAGATTTGACTTTGTTTGATATATGCAATGCAAAATACTTTTAAGTAATACATTTTTAAATAATAAATGAATTAAATGAATAATTTTAAAATAAATAAATCAGTTTTAAAACATTAAAAGTGTTGTTTTTCTTTGGAAGATCAATAGCCAATATGTCCCCATTTCATTTATATATGTCCTACATTTATTTATTTATTTTTACCACATATTTCAATCAGAGGCAAGTTTATCTTACACTTATCTTACTATTATTATTTCTTGTATATGGGAACAGTTTTTACATTTTCATATAATACATTCCAACCTACAGACATGTTCTATTTCACGTCCCACTGGTTCTTACCACAAATAACCTCAGAGAGCACCTTGCAGTGGCTTCTCACAGTTTGAGTGCAGTTGTTTAGCTCAGAGTTGTGGTAAAGGCAGCCTGTGAGACAGGTACTGTTGAATTCTGCATCAAATGCCTTTAATTTATACACATCGCCACATCCCAGGGACAGACAGATCTGAGAAGAGAGACTTTTAATATCCTCCACGGCTATAACTGACATGTTGTTTCTAGAGGTGCTGAGGGTCCAGGAGCACGACACAGAATGCTGATCTGCTTGTGACACAACTGAGAATATAAGAAAATGTACTTTTTACAATTTGCTTTCTCAATGCATATTCCTGGTCTATAAACTATGTTATTCCAAAGAAAATTATAACAAAAATTGTCTCTGTAATCTTTAATCAAAATGTAATAACTTTCTTGGAAAGGCTAAATAGAAAATGTTAACTAATAGCCAAATAGTTTTTAACAAACTTGCATTTGTTCTTCCAATTGATTTTTATCCATTCAAATCCCAATGCATTGGAAATAATAATGCTTGATTTATTAAAAATGTTTTTTAAGTAATTTATTAGGATATCAATAGAATGTGAGAACTAATGCAAGTTTGCTAAAACAATGCCTACATTTTTTTCATGTTTCTGAAATACTGACAACTGATGTTGTTACATAAGTGCACAAACCCAAATAAAACAACACAGTACAATTCAGCTAACCCTATAACTATTACAACTGAAGACACAACATTCATTTATAATAAACTATAATAATGAAGTTCAAATAGCATAGAGCCCAACATGATCTGACATCTCACAGGCTGCCTGTTTGATGTGCCACCTGTTTTTAGTGCAACAAAGAAAAATACAGTGGAAGTGAGCAAATTTGCAGTTGTTGTATAACAAGAGCATCACCGCAACATCCTGTCACACTCTTCAAAGTAGTTAAGAATTATGTGAAATTATTCTTCACAATGTATTAAAGCTGCATTCAGCAGTCTACATTGGGGTAAAAAAAAAGAGTGATTTAAATGTAAACTATTAAAGGAAGAATTACCCATGAATATCAAAATGATATACAATTTTAGGAAAACAAATAACTCACGTTTCACATTGACCCTGACCTTTGGATGCTCAGCAGAGATGACACTGTCATATCCTGAAAAAGGGCAAGAAATTGTACCGTCTTGATAAACTGTTGCCTCTATTACATAGCTGGAAAAAAAATATTTTTTTTACCAAACTAATGAAGAGGTGACATTAAAAAACAACATGTTTTCGTTCCACCGTGTGCCAGTAACCGTCAGACCACTGCACAACAATTGTTTCTGTTAATGTTTTATTCTGTGGGTTCACTGAAATACTTGATGGCAACTAAATTATTAATTATATAATGGTAGAACAAAGCTACAGATGCAGTAGTATGTTTAGAATCTGCAAAATGATAATACTTTTAACAAAATAAGAGGGATTATAAATTGTTTATATTTTTTTTTATTTAGTACTGGCATGAATAAGCTTCACTTAAGCTTTCACATCACAGATGTTTAGTTTACAAGATAAACTAATAGCTGAATTTACAAAAATTACCCAGTTAAAGAGTTTACAAATGCTTGATTCATAATGCTGTCTTTACCTGGATGATCTATGACTGTTTTTTATTTATTTTTTTATTTTTTGATAGTTGTTCAAAATGAGTTTCTTGTTTGTCCTGAGCAGTTACAATACCCGCTGTTATTCGGAAAAAATGCAAATCTTTCCAGCATTTTGAGATCCATCTTTTCACACCGAGGACAACAGAGTGACTCAAATCCAATTATTACAAAAGGTAAAAACATTCACTGATATTTAGGAAAACAGTACAATGCATTAAGATCTTTTGAACAGAATGATGCATAAATGTTTATTTTATTCTGGTAACACTTTAGAATAATGGTCCGTCATTAATAAGTAATTATGCAGGAAGTAATGCAGGACTAATGAGTAATACTACATTAACACTTCAGCTACTACTATTAACTAATATAGAAACAAGCTTAACTAATCAGTAAGTAATATCAAATTTAGAAGATAGTTTCTTATTAGCTAATCAATAATTACCTATTGAGATTACCATCATTAATAACTATTAACTAACGGACAAATTGTAAAGAACATTATCGTGTGTCTGAGACGTTATCAGTCATCATTTTTACTCTGAATATAGTCATAAAATGCATCATTAATTACTCAAATGTTACCTAGTCACTATGCAGGAACTACTAGTGATCAGGACCATTATTTTAAAGTGAAAAACATCTTTTTCACTTTAAAATAATGGTCCAGATCACTAGTAATTCTTGAAGAATGACTAGGAACTTGAGTAATTAGTGATGCATTTTATGACCAGGTTGAGAGTAAAAAGGGACAATCTTCAAGAACTACTAGTGATCTGGACCATTATTTTAAAGTGAAAAAGATGTTTTTCACTTTAAAATAATGGTCCTGATCACTAGTAATTCCTGCATAGTGACTAAGTAACACTTGAGTAATTAATGATGCATTTTATGCAATTTATGACCACGTTGAGAGTAAAAAAAGACAATTGCTCACATCTTAGACACTTTAATGTTGTGATTAGTAATTAATTAGTAATTATTTAATAATAATTAGTAATTCTTTATAATTTGTCATAGTTACGTATTAGTTCTTAATGATGCCAATCTCATTCTCTAATTATTGATTAACTAATAAGGAACTATCTTAGTCCTAAATTTGATATTACTTACTGATTAGTTAAGCTTGTTTCTATATTAGTTAATAGTAGTAGCTGAAGTGTTAATGTAGTACTACTCATTAGTCCTGCATTACTTCCTGCATAGTTACTTATTAATGACAGACCATTATTCTAAAGTGTTACCTTTATTTTTTTCATTTACTACCACCCTTTAGAAGCTACAGAAAATGTTTTTATGTTTCTGATTTACCCTGATCCTCTTTTTTTTCACACCCAGCACTTAAAGCATCATGTTGCCTTCTTAAGAATCAGTGAATGTTTGCACTTTTTGTAATAGTTGTGTATGAGTCCCTCAGTTGTGAAAAGATGGATGTCAAATTCATATGGAAACATTCATAAGATGCTGGAAAAGCAAACAATGTTTAGGAACTGGAGGTTTTCTGTGAAGAACAGCAAGCATTTTAATTGCTCAGGACAAACAAGGGACTCATGAACAAATATCACAAAATAAAAACGGGGTTATTTTTATAAATTCATCTTTTATTTTGTCTTGTGGACTATACTGTATGTAAACATTTTATGTGAAACAGCTTATTTAGGGTGTGCAGTGGTAAAAAACAATAAGTATGTTTTATGATCCCTCTTGTTTTGTTAAAATTATTAAGATGTTGTAGATTCTGCTAGGTGTATCTAAATTTATGACCGCAAATATATATGGTATATTTAGAATTTGTATAACAGCACAGTTAGATGCAAACTTACATCATCATACAAACAACATTTAATGATATTCAATCACCCAATATACTTTATAATCACTTATATACTTTAAAAACTTTAGTTTTGATTCCAATAAAATAGAAAGCATTACTGAATTGCTTACAACAGCTTAGTATGATTTTGTTTCTCTATCTCTCTGTGTTTTGAAAGAAATTGATATTTTGCTTTTTTCTTTTCTTAAAAATACAGTACTGGGCAAAAGTCTTAGGCATGTTAGTTTTTTAACCAAAAGGTTTTAAGCTAGTTATTTATATCTTTTGCTGTAGTGTCAGTATTATCAGTTTACATTTCCAAACATTCCTTTTGCCATTCACTTTAATAATTCAGTGATTTTTGTATGCACAAGGAGTCTGACAACAGCCAGTACGCTCCACACGGAGATCTGATCTCACCATCATCGAGTCCGTCTGGGATTACATGAAGAAACAGAAAAAAATTGACACAGACTAAATCCAGAAGAACTGCGATAACATCTTCAAGATGCTTGAAGAACCTGCAATGCTACCTGAAAAACTACTACACTTTATTTTAAGGTGTACATGTACAGTGTAATTATAAATGATTTTTCAGACAAGTACTGAGTAATAAAAATTAGCATGTACTTACTATAAGGTTAGGTTTGGTTCAGGGTTAGTTGCATGTAATTATGCATAATTTATTGTTATTACTATAGTAACTACATATAACATTTGTAAAAAGGACACTTGTGAAATAAAATCTATTTATGACATTATTTTTGAAAGCATCCTCACTTTACAGTATTTTACACAAGTGTCTAAAACTTTTCACAGTACTGTAGCTTTGCAGGTAGGATTCTTTAAGCGTCTTGGAGACGTTGCCACAGTTCTTTTGGATTTAGTCTGGATCAGTTTTTTTCTGTTTCTCTGTGTAATCCCAGATGGACTCGATGATGGTGAGATCAGATCTCTATGTGGAGCATACCATATATATATATATATATATATATATATATATATATATATATATATTTTAATTAGCAAAGACAAATTACATTGATAAAATTACAATAAAGACATTTAAAAGGTTACAAAGAAATCCTGAAAAAAGACTGTGTGTTTCAACACTTCATTAAGCAGAGCTGTGATAAGAAAAGTTTCTTAAGGTTCATAATACTGAAATATTGACTGGAGTACTAGCTGCTGAAATTGGAGCTTTGTTATCACAAGAAAAAAAAATGTTTTAAAATATATAAATAGATTTTTTTTTTTTTGTCAATATTTAAAAACACTACTGTTTTTTATTAAATAAATGCAGTATTTGTAAACATAAGAATCTCATTATATAAAAACAAAATTCTACTGTTCCCAGATAGATAGATAGATAGATACCTTGTATAAAAGCAACAGTTTGGACAATGGTCATGATCTTGAAAGTCTCCATTCTTCATGAGCTGGATGAGGGTTGTTTTCAGTACTGCTGTACTTCACTTTCTGAATCACTGGGAGGAAGTGAAACTGCCTAGCTGGGTTTTTTTTTTGCATGCATAAACTATACACCCTTACAAAAAAAAGATCATCAAAGTGCGTTGATAGTAGGCTATACTTATTTTAAACTAAAAATAAGAATGTGCCTCCGAGGCATCATGAAAAACTGTCCTAATTGTCCGCACAAATTTTCCATCACAATTATTACATAACTGTTTTTTTATTATTATTATTTTAAAAGTTAGCTTTGTGTAACTGTCCTGTTCATTTCCTGTTTATTGCCTTCGCTCCACCCCGTTAAAGGATTATTAGGCTGCATAAATTAGGTCAGCCGGAACCGGGAACACTTCCTATAACACCAGATGTACTCGTTACATCAGAAGAAGAATGGCATCTACGCTAATATTAGTCTTTCTGTTTATCCCGAGGTTTACCACAGTCAACCAGATCCAGGCCGTATCCAGGTGAGACCGAGGACCGGCGCCTTGACACGACCACAACACAGCCCTGAAGTATCAGCAGAGATTGAGCCAACTAGATCATCCATTGTGAAGGCCTCATCGACACGACAGCCAGTGGCACAGCTCCTCAACAAACCGTCCATACCGGTGTGATGAATACGATCCTCAACTGGACTGAACTGGAATAAATACTTTGAATGTTGCGATCCTATCGGACATATGATAGCAACCTGAATCGTAACAAAGCACTGTTCGCCAGAGGAGAACTGGCCCCCCGACTAAGCCTGGTTTCTCCCAAGGTTTTTTTCTCCATTTTAACACAGAAGTCTATTTGCCACCTGTTTGCCATCTGATGTCACCTGTTGGAGTTTGGGTTCCTTGCCGCTGTCGCCTTTGGCTTGCTTAGTTGGGGACACTTGACATTTGACTTGACATTTGATATTCAACAGTGCTTTGATCTGCCGGCATTGACACTATTCTTTAAGAGCTGCTGTGCAGCCAAAATTATATACCAGTTATCAATGTAAAGCTGCTTTGACACAATCTGCATTGTAAAAAGCACTATATAAATAAAGGTGACCTGACTTGACGTATGTTTACATTCTTATCAAGCACACATTGCAGCACATGCACTCTCTCCCATTGGCCTAAATCAGTAGCAAAACTCGAAAGGTTGCTGATTTGAATGTGAGAACTTGTATTAATATTTATATTTGTAAACTGAAATTTACACTCATAGCCCTGATGTGAAAAGCTGAATGTTTCGATTTGCACACACAGACAACAATCAAAACACCCGTGTTACGGAGTTTAAGTTGCAGATTAATAGTTACAAATGTGTAAAATGGCATTCACATAAACAAAATGACAGACACAAATGTGTGAGACATTTACTTTTGCACTTTACTTCAGTTTTGCTGTACAACTTCAAGTCGGCGCTACAACCTCTCAGATCTGGCAGTACAAGTTCAGTTCCTGGCGCTTTGACTTTTGCTACTCTTTTTGCGATGTTCCTGTTGCAAAACTGACTTGTTGTGCACTTGAACGCAGACGTGAGAGAGTAGAACGGGGGTGGGGGGTGGTTGAAGCCGTTTTATTGGTCGATGCCTGACCAATGAACAACGCCAGCCAGTGCGACTTGGCATGCGGAAATAAACATTTTTATGCATATGTATGAGACAATATTTTCATTAAAATATCATTAGTTTTAACGGGTTTTTATATTACAGTAAAAGAGTAGTAAAGTCGTTTATTGGCTGCTACATGGACCACCAAAACGGCACGATCTGCTCTATGTAGTGACGTCATCGCGTACAAAAACGTCCCATTTCATTGGCTGACTCCAACCAATGAACGACTTTACTACTCTTTTACTGTAATATAAAAACCGGTTAAAACTAATGATAACCTAATCACTAATCTTCCACTAAACCATACATGGCCCATGGCAACAGTGTAAAAGTAGCTGGACTTGGCAAAATGTCTTACACACTATACAACACTTCAAAATAGTAGACTCAACATAATTGTATAGAACAGTATAGTTCTAATAGCTGGGCACATTGTAACGCATTGTAACCCTATCTGCGCAACTGGAATTTAAACCTGGTTAGTGTCTTCTGATAGTTAGTGAAGAATTAAAGAACTACCCAAACTGTTTAACAACAGATTGGAGATTAAAATAATTTTTGTCTAATTTTAAATAAATACAAAAAATATAGATGAAAAATTAGCTTAAATACGAAATTTACTTTTGCTATTGTTAAATAAATGTTCAGTGATATCTTCCAAAGATATTTGAATTTTGGCGCAATTTTTTCTCTATATATTTTCGATATGGCAACTAGTAAATATGCTAAGTTTCTTCATGCTAGCGTGTGTGGAAGTATTTAAACCAAGTGTGTTACAACTAACCCGGCGTTAGTTTGTGCCCCGCGCTCCCCTACAGATCGTTTGATATGTAGGCCTACTCACTTTCACTTTACTGAAAATGATAAACAATAAGAACAGTGTGACAAACAATGTTAGGCTGCATTCATTCATAATTCGCTTACACAAAACACGTTTGTTTTTGTTTTTTTTGTTTTTAAATTGCTACAACCAAGACTTAAAGAAAGTAGGCTACTCGTAATATGAAACGTTACTTATAAATATGAAAACTGCGGCATTACATTCACAGTAGATTTGTTCATGTTACATAATATTTATAGTCATTTTCTTTTACTCGTGTAGTTTCAGTGTTTGGCATTATAACCAATCACATGTTTTGGTGAGTTTAGGAATCCAATGTCCAATCAGAGGCGTTGTGATTAGTCACCGCGCAAATGCCGGTGTCATGACGGTTGCACGCGGTCACTGACTGAACTTGCGCGAATTCTCTTATCATCACAAACAACAAAATGCAGAAAAGATGCAAGTAAGAGATTCATTTTGCAGTATAGACAGTTTTAGAGGTTATATCGGGAGTTTTTGAGAAAGTGCATAACTCATGCGAGACTGAAGTCATGGACCGCTTCGGTGCTCTTTGATCGCTTTCTTAATGTAATGGCTAAATTCCCAGTTTGAAAAAAACGTTTTGTTTTTTAGGCTACTGAAATAATTAGTGTTAAGTCTTCTTTTACTAATCCGTGAAAAAGCAATAAACAAATTCATTACGGTTCTTGGCTTGTTTTGTCTGTAGCCAGAATGATGCTTTTCCCCCCACCAAAAAACTTTGTCGACTTAATAATCATCATCACAATTTTAACCAGTAATGATTAAAATTAATAATTAACCATAATGATTTTGTCATGACATTGCAGCTTCTCCCTAATGACTTCATGTTTATGCTTTTTACCTTATGCAATGCAATGAGAAGCAAGATGCAGCTTCTGTTTCACCTTTGTAGTGTAATGGCTTTAGTTGATGGTTGAAAAATCATTGGTAACAGTCTGTAGAATTGTGATTGATTAAAGTAACTGGTTAAATGTAGGTATTTGAACAACAGATATGCAGATTCAAGTAGATTTTAATAAGGTAATTATAAAAACGGGCCCCCACAAAGGTAAAAAAATAAAAATAAATAAAAGTATGTACATATATATCCTATATATATATATATATATATATATATATATATACACACACACACACACACACACATATACACATATACATACATATACACACACACACACACACACACACACACACTATATTGCCAAAAGTATTGGGACACCCCTCCAAATCATTGGATTCAGGTGTTCCAATCACTTCCATGGCCACAGGTGTATAAAATCAAGCACCTAGGCATGCAGGCTGCTGCTATAAACATTTGTGAAAGAATGGGTCGCTCTCAGGAGTTAAGGAGTTAAGTGAATTCAAGCTGTGATAGGTTGCCACCTGTGCAGTAAGTCCATTTGTGAAATTTCCTCACTACTAAATATTCCACGGTCAACTGTTAGTGGTATCTTAAAGTGGAAGCAATTGGGAACAACAGCAACTCAGCCACTAAGTGGTAGGCCACGTAAAATCACAGAGCGGGGTCAGCGCATGCTGAGACGCACAGTGTGCAGAAGTCGCCAACTTTCTGCAGTCAATAGCTACAGACCTCCAAACTTTGTGTGGCCTTTAGATTAGCTCAAGAACAGTGCGTAGACAGCTTCAAGGAATGGGTTTCCATGGCCGAGCAGCTGCATCCAAGCCTTACATCACTAAGTGCAATGCAAAGCGTCGGATGCAGTGGTGTAAAGCACACCGCCACTGGACTCTAGAGCAGTGGAGACGTGTTCTCTTGAGTGAGGAATCACACTTCTCTGTCTGGCAATCCGATGGACGAGTCTGGGTTTGGTGGTTGCCAGGAGAACGGTAGTTGCCTGACTGCATTGTGCCAAGCGTAAAGTTTGGTGGAGGATTATGGTGTGGGGTTGTTTTTCTGGGGTTGGGCTTGGCCCCTTATTTCCAGTGAAAGGAACTCTTAATGCTTCAGCACACCAAGACATTTTGGACAATTTCATTCTCCCAACTTTGTGGGAACAGTTTGGGGATGGCCCCTTCCTGTTCCAACATGACTGCGCACCAGTGCACAAAGCAAGGTCCATAAAAACACGGATGAGCGAGTTTGGTGTGGAAAAACTTGACTATCCTGACCTCAACCTGATAGAACACCTTTGGGATGAATTAGAACAGAGACTGCGAGCCAGGCCTTCTCGCCAACATCACTGCCTGACCTCACAAATTACCTTCAAGAATGGTCAAAAATTCCCATAAACACACTCCTAAACCTTGTTGAAAGCCTTCCTAGAAAAGTTGAGGCTGTTATAGCTGCAAAAGATGGGCCAGCTCCATATTAAACCCTCCGGATTAAGAATGGGATGTCATGTATTTCTCATGCTGAAAAGTAAGGGATAACTTGTCCCGCTATATACAATTAATGGACGAGGCTATTATACATTGCGCGTTCGGAACTGTTATAAGCACCAAGTTCCTGTACGAACGGAACGGACCAATTAACATGACTGAAGCCCGGTTTATTTACTGTAATTGTGCATGCGTGGCGCGCGAATGGCTGTATACTCTGCGGGTGTTCACCAGCGCGCTCAAAAAAGTGTGATAAGATTTGTGCGAGCCGTTCTTATCGCGACCCTGAGAAAACATCATCCTGCACCAACATAAATTAGAAAGCGTTTATGACCACCTTTACTAGAAATAGAATTTATCATGTTCTATTGTGCTTATTGTGGTAAATTGACTAACTTGTAGAATTTCTAATAGATTATCTGTTTTCACTAAAGATTTATATTACAACTGTGGCATGTTGTGGCTATAGTTTCTATGTGTATAGGCTGCTATTACCTGTAATTATATCCTTATTGTATCAAATGCTATAAATATATTACAAGACAATTACAAGAACTATACTTTTTCATAAGGCTAAGTACAAGTTAGAATCAAGACAAGAGCTTTAAAGTCTGAACCTTCTTGAATTATTGACTAAACAATTGGTTTTCCCCATGTGTAAAATGTGTTCTAATAATGACAGATATTAGGAAAAACCTAGCAGATGACAGGACTTTAGCTTAGTTTGGCTACCTGAAACTAAGGAAAGTACTAGAGATATATTTCTTTATTTTATTTCAAATTCTACTGTATTAATACTCTTTTCAGCTATATTAAGACTACATCTCTTAAAGCAGAGCTCTCTGGCTATCATTTCAGTAATGTTTAATATCCTGGCAATGCATACATTAATCATTGCATTTGTTTATTTCAAAGATGTCAGGGAAAAAGCAAAAGACTATTATTTCATTCTGGGCACCAAAGGGTCAGTCCCCTAAAAAGGTTCAGACCAGAGGAGGAGACAGTGGAAGAGGTGGAGGCAGAGATGGTGGAGAAGACAGTAAGGGAGACCATAGAGGAGACAGTGGACAAGACGGAAGAAGAAGAAAGCATTAAGTGGAGCAGCCATCAGGTGTACTTTTAAAAGTGAGTGGTCAACCAAATGGCCATTCATTACCATAGGCACCACCAGCTCCTACTACTGGTGTTCAATTTGCAGACAGGAGAACTCATGTGCCCATCAAGGTGTGACAGATGTGAACAGGCATATAAAACGTAAAGGGAATCAGGCTAAAGAACAGGGACTTCAGTCAACAAGCAGTATAATTTTATTTGTGCTGGTCAATTATGAACAATAGGTAAAATTGAAGTGCTAGCAAAAACTTGATAGAATTGGGTAGGGCCGAGTGGCTCCTCCCCTAACATGTAATCTCACTCTAAACTTTTGATAAAACTTGAGAGCCCTGCTTAAAAAGCATATGTAATACTCACAAATGTAAAAACTATAAACACCTTTCTGTAACGTCTTTGTTTAAACACCAATATAATGTAATAAACTACCTCACAAATACACAAGGGATAAATATAGCCTACTCTGATGATCTTCAATGTAATAAAATGAAATATGATTTAAAACACAACCCTGTCTCTTCTTGTTAAATGTCAGTTTTAATGAACATGATTTTGGTTTCCATTGACTGTTGTCGCAATTTTGTTTACAAATTACACAATGTATATAAATAAAGATTTTCAAATTGAATTT
The DNA here is from genome assembly GCA_037950665.1 of Hypophthalmichthys nobilis. Lineage (NCBI taxonomy): Eukaryota > Metazoa > Chordata > Actinopteri > Cypriniformes > Xenocyprididae > Hypophthalmichthys > Hypophthalmichthys nobilis. Next base: position 18,306,206 of record CM075483.1, on the reverse strand, counting down.
ATTTCATTCATTGAGATCCAATGTGTGATTTAAGTGATCCCTTATTTATTTATTTATTTATTTATTTTTTAGCAGATTTACTTTTGAAGTATATCTTTGAGTCTGACGTTCTTTTTAAATTATGTGGCTAAGGTCATATTGAATATTTTACTCTTTACAGTCACTGTATTGTCAGAGTTAATGAACAAAAGGATTCAGCTTTTGAAACTCTATACTACATGCATGCAACAGACATATTATGAAGTCTAGCCTAGGTTCTCAGATACTGTAATTTCCTTCTCGTCACTGAATTCACCATTATTCACCACTATTCACCTGAACAGTATAATATAATATCATTGTAATCCTTGACCATCAAAACATAGGGGTAGACATGATCTTTTCTGTGTTATTATGTTTGATTCAGATGATATGATACAAAATACATAATTTGGTTATGGTGGAAAGTAAAATGGTTGCCATGGTGACCACAAAGTATTTTTGTGATGGCTCCATTTCTGAAAATGTTCAGGGCCCCAAACTGTACAAGTTTAACAAATTTCATGCTTTTATAAAAAAGAGAAAAGATTTTTCACATATCACCTGGACTAGTATTCATTACTTCAATAAGCCCATTATTTCTGCCTTAAATTAATACACTGTTTAAATTAATAGATTGTTAGCTAACTGCGTGATTTGTATATGTACATTTCTGAAATTACCTAGCTTGCACCTCTGATAACAGATCACTCCAAATTATAATGCTGACATGCATTTTCTGTAAAGCTGCTTTCAAATGATATGTATTGTGAAAAGTGCTATATAAATAAATGTGAATTGAAAGAACGCATATTGAGAAACGGCCATTATTGGCCAGCTCCTGCGTCAGCATCACATGCATGCGTCGTGCTGCTCATGTGAACAGCATCAGCCAATGCTTGGCTGAGAAGCTATGTGTGGGGTTGCTTCTCAACCAAGAGAGTGGGCTCACTCAGAATTTTGCCTAAGAACACAGCCATGAATATAGAAAGTTACAAAAAACGTCCTCCGAGAGCAACTTCACCCAACCATCCAAGAACAGTTTGGTGACAAACAATACATTTTCCAGCATGATGGAGCACCTTGCCATAAGGCAAAAGTGGTAACTAAGTGGCTCAGGGAACAAAACACTGACATTTTGGGTCCATGGCCAAGAGACACCCTAGACCTTAATTCCTTTGAGAACTTGTGGTCAATCCTCAAGAGGTGGGTGGACAAACAAAAACCTACAAATTCTGACAAACTCCAAGCAATGATTATGCAGAATGGGCTGCCATCAGTCAGGACGTGGCCCAGAAGTTGATTGACAGCATGCAAGGGCAAATTGCAGAGGTCTTAAAAAAAAGAATGGTCAACACTGCATATATTGACTCTTTGCATAAACTTAATGCAATTGTCAATAAAAGCCTTTGACACTTATGAAATTATACTTCAGTATACCATAGTAACATCTGACAAAAAGATCTAAAAACACTGAAGCAGAAGACTTTGTGAAAATAAATGTTTGTGTCATTCTCAAAACTTTGGCCAGGACTGTACACACAAAATTACTGTTACGTTTGTGATGTTCGGGGGTCAATTTGACCCTCATATTTTAATCTTCTCAGGCAACTGTACAGACCCAAAATAGTATGATTTTTTTTTTTTTGGTTATATTTTATGTTATGTTGGTTTTTAACTTCCCTGGTAAAGGTAAAAAGAGCTTTTTTTCCACTTATTTCAATACTTGGAAATATTTTTTCAGCCACAGATGGTAAAACTTAGCTATCATTTCTTTTTTCAAGGTATCTGAAATATTATTTAACCTACACTGTTTTTATTGAAATTTTGTGACTTTTTCTCAATTAGGATCATGAACATGCATGCAAAGTTTCAGCAATTTGACCCATATAGGCAGCTATTAAAAAAAACAAAAAACTGTACAGACCCAAAATACTTCTTTGTTGTATGTCAGAGCCCATCAACTCTAGTCCTGAAGTGCCAGTGTCTTGCTGAGTTTAACAACTTTTTATTTCCAAAATTTGTGAAAAAGTAAAGTTGTTTTACCTGTTAACTGTCTATCCCACTTTTTGAGCAAAGACATGAAAATGACTTTTCCAACTTAAATGGTTAAAAATCTTGAATACTTCAGAGCACAGACTTAAGTTTGGTATCTTTTTAAAGGCGAAATGTAACAGATTGTTGTAGAAGTACAAACAATTTGTAAAAGTAAAGTTTTAAAAAAGTTACCGAAGTTTGTTTATGAAAATTTAAAATATAACTTTTTAATATTTTATATAAAATATGTATTTTACAAAACATGTTGAACTCTAAAACTGCAAGAAAATCAAAACTAAATATCTGAACTAGTTCTCTGCCAAATTTTAAGTTTATATCTCAAAAAAAAAAAAAAAAGAACTTCCAGTAAGTTTTTTTTTTTTGGACGCAGTACCAAACTTTTTCATTAGATGACATCTATTCTCCACTGGTGACCATATAAGGACTCTTCGATTTCCAAATGTGGTTTGAGTGATCTGAACCATATATTTCCATAATTTTCATAATATTTCTGAAGTAGACATCCTATTCAGAAGTAGTTTGGGTAGTAATGTTAATATTTGTTTTGAATTCAATCTCTAAAACCCACATAAAATAAATAAATAAACATACGGAAAGAACCAGGGCGTGTCTTATAGTTTGGCACTGCATCACAAAATGAGAGTCTCCAAATATGAAAACTAGAGTCTGAAAGCTTTCAAATGATATACAGTTTGTCAAGATTACTTTACGTTTAGACAAAGATATTATAGTTATAAATGTGTAAATCGCAAATGTGGGGGGGTGTGGGGGCAGGGGGAGCAGTCTTAAAAATAGTGGTTAAAAACATTTTTATAAATCATAAATTCAGAAATGTATTCTTTGTAATGTGTGAAAAGTATTGATATTAAAAGTTAATTATTTGTACCTGCTTGTATTTTTTTTTTTTCTTTCTTTCTTGCTTTTTTCCATAGTGTGATGTTTGGGGAATTGTATTGAATCCAATTAGGGTCAATTTGACCTGGATCATATTGAGTATACCCAGAAATCAAACAGTGCACAAGGGTTAAGTTGCAATGTTAATAGCCTACTGTTCACTGTCCACACTAAATGTAAGCAGCATGATGCATCAAAACTTTGATTTATCATTATTATCAACAAAGCTGTCTACACTGGAAGAAGATGGGAAATAGATCACTGCAGAATGCTACTTGTTCTTTCAGGAAATATATCCTCCAAAGATCACTGAGCTGGCTGCGTCTGATGGAGCCTGTCTGGAGGAGGAGATACTACAGCTGATCGTGTTGAAGGTGTGCAGACTTTTGCAGTTTTTCACACTATGTTCAAGCACAATTTGCTGCAGCAAAGTTAAAGTTTTTCTCTGCCCTTTCATATGAAGACACAATCATGAGAAATCAGTATATCAAATTAAATTTTCAAAACATGGATAAATACATACAAGAAAAATTAACAAAATAATGTACTGAAAATGCTATACATGTTTAGCATTTGATTATATAAAAATGTATAAAATTGTGCTTCAATTATTAATTGCCTTTTCAATTTGTCTGTTGCTTTTTATGCATCTATTTTATTGACTAATTTCTGAATGACCAATTTCATGTTTTTTTAATTGATTTATTTTTCTAAATGATTATTTACTGGTACAAATGGACCCCTACTCTTAAAGTTTGCATTCTAAAGTCTTGATGTCTTAAGGTAGTAAAGATGGACCATAAAAACATCTAATTTAAAAATATCATAAACGGATCGTCTATTTACACTAAGTGCAAATAGCGTCCCTTGTTGGCAAATGCTATTTACACTTGCTCTACGCCCACCAATGTCTGGTTGGGCCACTCAAGTTTTAAAAAAGACAAGAGGAATTCAGCATCTTCAGTGCCGCAGCAGTCGCGAGTAAGGCTCGCAGACCCGGCTTTTAATGCAATTGACACGGGTCCAAATCCGCCCTTTGCCGAGCTCACATTTATTTTCAATAAAAATTAAAATAATGTTCTAAAAGTGGGAATAAACTGCGAACGAGTGTTTAATAATATTAAAAGTGTTTATTGGGTTGCGTTAGGGGAAGGTGTAGGGAGGGTTTTTATTCTCCAAATAAGGCAGCATCCATTTAAAAATTTTAATATAATCATTTACACTATGATATTGCATCCTGTTAATGTACAAAAATACTGAGGTGCAAATAATATCTGCCAATATAAAGTATAGATAGCATCTAATTTCTATTTACTCTTGTTGCAAATAACTGATACTTTTACATGGTGTAAATAGAATTTATCGCTATTTTCACCTAGTGTAAATAGCATATCGCTAAGAAAATGCTACTATTTTCACTTAGTGTAAATAGAATATACAGCTATTTTCACTTAGTGTAAATAGCATCTCTCTAAGAAAATATGCTATTTTCACTTAGTGTAAATACCATCTAATTGCTATTTACGCTTGGTGTAAATATAATCTATCGCTATTTGCACTTAGTGTAAATAGCATGTATTGCTTTTTTGCACTTAGGTCAAATAGCCGCTGCCATAAATAAATTAGAACTTTGTTTTCAATAGGCATTAAACTGGGATCTATGTCCAGAAATGGTCATCGCGTGGATGAAGCTCTACATTCAGATCGCATCAATGTATGACTTCACCAATCTATCAGTATCTAAGGAAACTTGCATTCAAATCACATGTAGACAGTTTCCCCCACACTATAAAATATTAAATATAGTAAGACCTGAAAATTAAAAAATTTCCTGTGTATGATAGGTTAACCTGCATTGTGTATGCTTGTGTGTCTGTGTACACACACACCTCTGTATGTATTTGTATAAACGTATGAGACTTATGAAACTTATTTTGGATCAGCTTAACCATATTTATTTGAAAATTGTTTTTGATTTTTCAGTATAAAAAAAAGCATTCTTTTGGAGTGAATTTAAAAGTAGAGTTTAGCCATGGCTTGTAGGAATTTCTTCTTTCTTTTTTGTGCTGCAAGCTGCAGGACTTCCTCCGGATTACTGGAGTTTAACTCGGTCTGTCCGATGGCCTTGATCTGTGTTCAAATAGATTTACCATCATCAGCTTCATATCTATGAAGTGAGCTAATTAGTTTCTTTTGTGATGGCCAAATGTTCCATCTGAAAATCGAGATATTTCTGTACAAAATCTGCATTAAAACTGCACTGAAATTATAGATTTTGCTAGAAATTAGCATTTCTACACTATCTGCAATAAATGTTTTAGACACTCAGAGTGGGATAACTGTGATTCTTGAATCAATAGAAAAAACAAATCAGCTTACCGCAACTTGTCTTTTGTCACTCTCTCCTCGTTTATGGTGCATGTCTGAGGGCAAATGTTACGGTTTAACAATGGCTAGAATATCAGACATGCTGGAAAAAAAAGGTTATTCAAATCTTTTTATAAAAAAAATTGCAGATGTAGAGCTCAAGACATAACTCCTGATTACAGATTGTTGATGGTCTGAAATGGAATGTTCTTTAAAAAGGATACATGTCAGATATTCCAGAATCGTCACATCCCAGATGTAGTCATAGAACGAATCCATAGAGTCATGACTGATGGAATGAGGGGTAAAAAATTTCAATTTCTGAACTATTTTGTAAAGCTGGTACTGATACAGCATGCATCGCGAGTTCACCTGTTTTGTTCTTGTAGAGCTTTGAATGCAGTCATGTAGTCGACTTCCCTCAGAAACTGGCAGAGAACAGCCACCTGCAGAGTGTACACAATCACATCATGAATTACCTAGTTACAATAATCTAAAATGAGACTCATGATGGTACATGATGGATTGTTACCTGAGTGTGACAGTTCAACAAAGAACAACACTTGATCATTCTCTTCAGAACCTACAGAGACATTCAGCAAGTGTCAGTCCTGACAATATCCTAGTCTCATCTTTAGAGGGCATTTTATTACCAAGACAAAAGTAGAAATAAAATATTTTCTTTTCATTTGTTCACAATGTTCACAAAATTTGCAGCACCTGGTCAGTGTAGACATCAGGAGGAACTGGTTTAGTGAAGTAATCTGAGCACACAGTCCCTGCCTGCAGATAATAATGCATCGCTGCAGAATACTGGTTGGTCACTGAAAAAACAAAAGAAGAATATAAAATAAAATTAAAAATGAATAAGTAAAAACTTTAAAAAGTGCTGTAAATGAAGTAATTTTAAATTAAATTTTTGATACATTTTCTTATACATCAAATTGTGAAAAATATAAAAATAAAAATAAATTATTGTAGTCTAGTCACGGTTATGTTTCTAAATGTTTTCTCTAAATTTATAACCTGTTCTGACAAAAATCTATCTACAAGTACTGTATTAATAATTCTCTTAGCATTAACGCCTATTTAATGCTCAATTTTCAGCATGAAAAACAATTTAAAAAGATTTTGCTTTTTTAAAAAAAAAAGAAAAAAAGATTGTATGCTTTGTATAAAAAGATTACCAAACAGTGCCCTCCACTAATATTGGCACTCTCGGTAAATATGAGCAAAGGCGGCTGTGAAAACTTTTTTGAATAAAAGATCAAAAGGATAAACAATGCAGATTTAATTTTCACAGCTGCCTTTGCTCACATTCACCAAGGGTGCCGATATTAGTGGAGGGCACTGTAGGTGAAAAACAGTGTGTGAAATGTATGTCCGAATTCACAGTGCTCATAAAAGAGTAGAACCCCGATGACCTACTTCTTCCAGCGAGATTCTGAAGTGTGCATACGATGGACACTTTACTATCCCATGGAGCCACTGGAGAGGATTTGTGAATGGCAGTAACATGATAAGGGCCACAAGGCGAAAGTAGTACGTCCAAATTATATTTATACTAACTATACACATTCATACTATATATAGAACAAACTATTTAGTGGTCGCAAAGTAATTACTTATTCAAAATAAGTATCTCCTCAAGAGAGCATACCATTTTGAACACAGCCATACTGTGCATACAGTACATTATATAGCAAATTTAAACAGTTTAATGGTTTATACCATCATCAAATGTAAACTATACTATCGCCCAGCTCTACATGTAGACAATAAAGCATTAACATTATGAAACTCTGGCTGCGTTTACACTTGGCATTAACATGCGACCTGTATCTGGATGTTGTCCACATACTCATTGAAAAGACAAGAGTAAACGCGTTTGTGATCAGAATGTTATCCGATCAATGTGTCCTGGTTCGGAAGTAGTCGAGGACGCATTATGATCGGATCTCTGTGTAATGTAAACGCAATCCAGCCATCGTATCTACATTCAGAGGGCGATGTCATATAGATCCCCGCCCAGTCTCCCCACGTGGCTGTCAGAAAATAATGGACAGACGCAGTTTTGATAAGAAATTAAATTTCTTTTTTTTAACTTTACAATAAACGTCAATCTTTAAAACAGTTTATTTAGACTTACATGATACCTTGTGTGTCATTTTTCATTTTAATTGTGCAACATTATCTAAATGAGGCGATCACGTATGTTTTTAATTGTTTATTAATTTCCAAATATAGTCATTGCACGCTATAACCTTAAACTCGGATGGTGTGACTTGTTTAAAGGGTTAGTTCACCCTCAAAAATGAAAATTCTGTCATTCATTACTCACCCTCATGTTGTTCCACACCCGCAAGACCTTCGGTCATCTTCGGAACACAAATTAAGATATTTTTAATGAAATCCGAGGGTATCTGATCCACACATTTACGTTTGAACGCCGACTCAGTATTGGCCGAAGCTGAACACGTGAGCAACACAACGCATGCATGTGATGCTGACACAGGATCCAGCCAATAATAAGCCGGTATTCGGAAGTAGACAAGAAAGCCTGCACTGAGTTCACTACGTATAACAATGGTTCAAATTGTTGAATAAATTCGTTATTTTTGTTTTGTTTTTGAGCAAAAAAAGTATTCTCGTTGCTTCATAACATTAAGGTTGAACCACTGTAGTCGCGTTGACTATTTTAACCATGTTTTTAACTACCTGACGTTGCTGCCTATGCGTGGATCAGATACCCTTGGATTTCATCAAAAATATCTTAATTTATGCTCCCAAGATGAACGAAGGTCTTACGGGTGTGGAACGACATCAGGGTGAGTACTTAATAACAGAAATTTAATTTTTGGGTGAACTAACCCTTTAACATGATCAACCCAGTTATTTTCGTATGATCAACAAGTATTTTTTCATTTAAAAAACTTAATTTGAGACTGGAGATTGCATCGGAAAGTAAAGTATAAGTCAGTGAAAGCAATGGGACTTTGTTTAATTTGTATCGTCTTTACTCTTAATCTGGTGTCGTATAGCCTACCCTCGTTTAGTTCTAATTAATGCTCCTTAATGCGTCATGCGTTCTTTTATTTCTTTAATATAAAGTGTTCAGATTCTGCCGTTTTCTACATATTACACAAACAATATAAATGCTTGCACGCTCCTTTCAATCACGAAATGCGTTGGAATAATTACTATCTTCTCATCATACAAGATTAATGTTGGGAAACCTAAATTGGCAGATTAAGTACTCTATTTGTGATTGATTGTTCATTTGTTGAATAAATCACAAAAATTCCGTGCTGTGTGCACTGCATTGATAGAGGCTAAAGTGAAAGTTGTTTTACGCTACGGTGATAGCATATTAATGCCAAGTGTAAACACAGCCTCTGTAAAGCTGCTTCGAAACACGTGTATTGTTTATAGTACTATATAAATAATATGAACTGACTTGAAATAATCCCTCCGTGTTGAATCTTTACACTATGAGCATAGGATTTAAATTTATACATTGCTTCTACTTACCAAAGTAAATGTCGGCCTGTGTGCAGAGCCACGACTGATTGTTGGGGTTGAGGGTGAGAGCATAGTTAACCAACTCCTTTAATGTGACGACCACAGCTTCAACATCCACAGACTGTAAACTGCATTGACACCATCATCATCAGAACATTTGACAAGAAGATTACACCATCAAAACAAACCTTACAAATTCACAAATTATTGTTACATCAACAGATTTAAACATGCCATTTCTTCATCTAATGGCATTTAATTTGTTGTGACATACTTGGCGAGAGATGAAGGCCATATGGAGATATGCTCAGCTGTCACTTCATTCACTATATCATCCTGGGAAATACAAAACATCATATGCATAATGACTTGGAATCACTCCAGTCCACAGGAATGAGCCTTCCATGCAGAATGTCTAGCACATGGAACCAACATTGACCAGTAAATTTCAGAAAGAAAACCAACAATGCTGTAGATGAAGGGCTAGTGTGCTAGTGGAGGAGTGAAATTGTGTATTGGTGCAGTCTCTGGCACATTAATCTTAAAAAAAAACAATATTCATAATATTCTGTAATTTGTTACTACTGTCAATCATCGCAGTTTCCAATTCAATCACGCAATCAAATATGGTTGTCAATCCAGAAACTTTGCCGTGTACTTACCAGCATGAATAACGAAACTTGTATTCAGTTTAATACTTTCAAATGCTCGATGGATATAATTGTGATTGGCTACAGTGCTTCAAAAACATGCTGGGAACAGAAACCTTTGACGCTCAGAGTGCTCAAACAAACACAAACGAGAGCGTTTGAAAGCAGCATCCTGCAGCACGTACCGAACATACCAGGTACTGTCAACTTTTTTTTAATACCGACTGGTACCGGTACATTTTATAATCCTAATTACAATCTAGAAAAAGTATTTAGTACTGTTATGTACTTCCTCTACACCAGTTAGCACATACCCGTACAATACTGTGCAGCCGCACAAACAAAGAGATGAGTGTTGTCAAAACCAGTGGCTCCTAAAAAAAAAAAAAAAAAAAAAAATTATATTTGTATATTAATTCTGGAAGTTCTCTGTCTTTACGTTAGACTTACGTAATACTATGTACTGGCTATGTTTCACTTACCCGTAGTTTCTTCATGAAAGTCATGAATTTGCTCCTAAGAACACAAACAAAAGGAAAAATGTAACAAAATGCACTAACATGACATGCAGAATTATTTAACATATAGTATATTATTACAGCATATTGCATTTTTCCTCAGGAAGCCATCTAGGGCTGGATTTATGAATCCTGACTAATTTCCCATGTATGATATAGTGGCCTTGCAGTAAATGCCCTCTGTCTCACCGAGGCAGGATGCCGAGTGAGGACTCTCTCTGTTTGAGAAGGCTCACTCTACCCTCATTGGTGCGTTTGTGTTGGCTGGAAACACTGCAGATTTGCACCACCACTTCCCAGAGCTCCTTAGCTGTGCGTCTGCTCTCTTTAGGTCCTGGCAGCTCCTTACAGGTGGATGCTATCAGCTGCCCCAGCTGAATGAGTTACAAGGTGAAGAACAAAATATAACAACCTTGGGTAAAACATCGAGACCTGCATAGATTTAAATATTGAAAATGAGCAATTAAGCACATTTTCCCCAATTCTCATTACTGTACTGAAAAAAGTTATAAAATATATTATTTAAGTTGTAAGAATTTATACAGTATGGTAGCATTTTGTTGCCTTTATTTTAATAAATGACCATATTACTATAATAAGAATCATCACTTGAAAATAATAAAAAACACATTACAAAATCAGATAATTTAGATGATTAAAAACTTGTAATGGTCCTAAAACAGGCTTCATTCTCTCTATGCAGTATATAATTTATATATAAATTCATCTTAATGCAGTATGAGCAACAGGGTGTGTGGGGAGAGTGCAGATACCTTTATATATGGGTTGTTGTTGACCAGTGACTGGGGCACCTGCAGTGTCAGATACTCATTCTCCCTCCAGTTAAGCATGAACACAACACATTCCTCACCAACAATCTGACGCAGCGGGAGATCTGTGGGCATGAAGAACACTTTAAGAACTACAGCACCCTCTCCTAAAATATGGATTCATCCACTTCATCTGATTTTATTAAAAATAATCACAAAACCCAAAGAGCTTGTTTTGTGTCAGAAGAATAAACTCAACACTTTAATTGTTTCTGCATAATTTGGGTTGATCACATCCTGAGTAAATGGACAATGGGAGACTAATGGGAGCGAGTGGGCCTTCAGGACAAAATCTGCAGAGCTGAACTGGCTCTCACCTGTACAATCCAAACCTACCTTAACAGCTTTTTGTCAGACTTGAAGAATTTTCTCTTTTTTATGTAAGCACTGTGTGTTTAGATCAGAATGAATCAATTTTACAAGAATGCACTGTTTATAGAAATCTCTAATTCATATCTCTGGGATGGTGCTGCTCTTCTCTCTAGTAATATGGCACAATTTTAGAGCTGAAAAATGACAAACTGGGGCCCAGGTCAGGAAGCAGACAGACTGGCTAAACCGATCGTCTGCTAGCTGTCTCACGTCACGGAAGCCAGATAAATCCCAACACATAGACACTCTTTCACCTAGATATCATCACATAGAGACTGTCTGCATCCCAAATGAGTAAATACAAAAAAACTCCCAAACCCATTTAAGGGTAAAAATTTAATTGATGTTCAACAAATAAAAACATATATAATACTGATAAACAAATGATAAAGCTTGGGTTGCTGAATATTAGAACCCTTTCTTCAAAAGCACTTATTGTAAATTATATTATCACAGACAATATTCTAGCTGTGTTTGACAGAAACCTGGCTAAAACCACTTTACTTTACATTAGGTTACTATTATCAACACGAACCTCGACTGAAACGCAAAGGGGGATGCGTGCTGTAATTTATAGTAATATCTTCAGTATTACTCAGAAGTATTTTTAAAATATAATTCATTCAAAGTGATGGTGCTTTATGTAATGTACATTTGTGCTCGCTACTGTATACAGGCCACCAGGGCACCATACAGACTTTATCAAAGAATTTGCTGATTTTCTGTCAGAGATAGTACTGGCTGCAGATAAAGTCCTAATTGTTGGTGATTTTAATTCCATGTAGATAATGAAAAAGACGCATTGAGATTGACACTTACAGACATTCTGAACTCTATTGGAGTTAGACAACACGTGTCAGGAGTCAGGACTCACTCATTGTCGTTATCATACTTTAGATCTAGCAGTGTCATGGAATCGATATTGATGCCATTGAAATTCTACAGCAGAGTGACATCTCAGATCATTATCTAGTCCTGTGTATACTACATTTAGCCAATGCTGCAAAACCGCCTCTCTGCCACAAATATGGTACTATCACTTCTCCCACTAAAGATTGCTTTATAAATAATCTTCCTGATCAGTTTCATCTCCTTAGCATACCAGATAGCTTAGAAGAACTCGATGTTACAACAGAAACTATTGACTCTCTTTTCCAACACACTAGACTCAGTCGCTCCTTTGCGCTTAAAGAAGATTAAGGAAATTAGTCCAATGCCGTGGTACAACGAGCACACTCAGGCCCTCATGAGAGCAGCCAAAATAATGGAGCGCAGCTGGAAGAAAACAAAACTAGAAGTTTTTCGCATTTCATGGAGAGAGAGCATGATTGAGTACAGAAAGGCCTTAAAAACTGCTAGATCTGCTAATTTTTCAAATCTCTTAGAAGAAAATAAGCACAACCCTAAGTATTTATTTGATACAGTGGCTAAATTAACGAAAAATAAAGCTTCACCTTCTGATGTTTCCAAACAGCACAGCAGTAATGATGGCTAAATTAACAAGAAATAAAGCTTCACCTTCTGATGTTCCCAAACAGCACAGCAGTAATGACTTTATGAACTTCTTTACTTGCAAGATTGATAATATTAGAGAGAAAATTATAACCATGCAACCGTCTACTACAGTATTGCATCAGACAGTGCATTGTAGTATCCGTAAGGAAAAATTCCATTCATTCATTGCTATAAGAGAGGAAGAATTGTCTAAAATTGTTAAATCATCGAAATCAACATCATGTATGTTAGACCTTATCCTGAATAAGCTACTGAAAGAGATCTTTCCAGAGGTCATAGATCCTCTTCTTAATATCATTAATTCATCTTTATCATTAGGATACGTAGCGAAAACTTAAGCTGGCTATTATCAAACCTCTTATTAAAAAACCACAACTTGATCCTAGAGAATTAGTCAATTACAGGCAAATCTACCTTTTCTGTCAAAAATACTAGAAAAGGCAGTATCATCGCAACTATGTTCCTTCTTAGAAAGAAATGGTATCTGTGAGGATTTCCAGTCAGGATTTAGACCATACCATAGTACTGAGACGGCTCTCATTAGAGTTACAAATGATTTGCTCTTATCAGATCGTGGTTGAATCTCTCTACTAGTGTTACTAGATCTCAGTGCTGCTTTTGACACTATCAACCACAACATTCTTTTGAATAGACTCGAAAATGATGTTGGCATTAGTGGAATTGGCATGGTTCAAATCATACTTATCTGACCGTTATCAGTTTATATCAGTTAACGAAGCGATGTCATATCGATCACAATTTCAGTGTGGAGTACCGCAAGGCTCAGTATTAGGACCATTGCTTTTCACTCTGTACATGCTACCCTTGGGAGATATCATTAGGAAGCATGACATTAGTTTTCACTGTTACGCTGATGATACTCAGCTCTATATTTCCTCGCGCCCTGACGAAACTTTCCAATTTACAAAATTAACGGAATGCATAGCTGATATAAAAAAATTGGATGACTAGTAATTTCCTACTACTAAATTCAGAAAAAACAGACATTCTAATTATTGGACCAAAAACCTCTGTCCGTAATAACCTAGAATACTGTCTAACACTTGATGGCTGTTCTGTCAAATCTTCGACGTCAGTTAGGAACCTGGGTGTGCTCTTTTTGATACCAATCTTTCATTTGAAAGCCACATTTCTAGCATCTATAAAACTAAATCTAAACTACAACATATGCTCTCAATGACAAATACGGAACAGTTAGTTCATGCGTTCATGACCTAAAGGCTAGATTACTGTAATGCTCTACTGGGTGGTTGCCCTGCTTGCTTGATAAACTACAGCTCAAACAAAATGCAGCAGCTAGAGTTCTTACTAGAACTAGGAAGTATGACCATATTAGCCCGGTTCTGTCAACAGTGTATTGTCTCCCTGTTAAACATCGTATAGATTTTAAAATAATTACTTACATACACTACCAGTCAAAAGTTTGGACACAACCTCTCATTTAATGTTTTTTCTTTATTTTCATGATTATTTACATTGTAGATTCTCACTGAAGACATCAAAACTATGAATGAACACATATGGAATTATGTAGTAAACAAAAAAGTGTGAAATAACTGAAAACATGTTTTATATTTTAGATTCTTCAAAATAGCCACCCTTTGTTTTGATTACTGCTTTGCACACTCTTGGCATTCTCTCGATGAGCTTCATGAGGTAGTTACCTGAAATGGTTTTCCAACAGTCTTGGAGTTCCCAGAGATGCTGAGCACTTGTTGGCCCTTTTGCCTTCACTCTGCGGTCCATCTCATCCCAAACCATCTCCATTGGGTTTAGGTCAGGTGACTGTGGAGGCCAGGTCATCTGGCGCAGCACTCCATCACTCTCCTTCTTGGTCAAATAGCTCTTACACAGCCTGGAGGTGTGTTTGGGCTCATTGTCCTGTTGAAAAATAAATGATGGTCCAACTAAATGCAAACCGGATGGGATGGCATGTCGCTGCAGGATGCTGTGGTAGCCATGCTGGTTCAGTGTGCCTTCAATTTTGGATAAATCCCCAACAGTGCCACCAGCAAAGCACCCCCACACCATCACACCTCCTCCTCCATGCTTCACGGTGGGAACCATGCATGTAGAGACCACCCGTTCACCTTTTCTGTGTCGCACAAAGACACGGCGGGTGGAACCAAAGATCTCAAATTTGGACTCATCAGTCCAAAGCACAGATTTCCACTGGTCTAATGTCCATTCCTTGTGTTTTCTTGGCCCAAACAAATCTCTTCTGCTTGTTGCTTTTCCTTAATAGTGTTTTATTAGCAGCTATTTGACCATAAAGGCCTGATTCGCACAGTCTCCTCTGAACAGTTGATGTAGAGATGTGTCTGCTACTAGAACTCTGTGTGGCATTAACCTGGGCTCTAATCTGAGGTGCTGTTAACTTGCGATTTCTGAGGCTGGTGACTCGGATGAACTTATCCTCAGCAGCAGAGGTGACTCTTGGTCTTCCTTTCCTGGGGCGGTCCTCATATGAGCCAGTTTCGTCGTAGCGCTTGATGGTTTTTGCAACTGCACTTGGGGACACATTCAAAGTTTTTGCAATTTTCCAGACTGACTGACCTTCAGTTCTTAAAGTAATAATGGACTGTCATTTCTCTTTATTTAGCTGATTGGTTCTTGCCATAATATGAATTCTAACAGTTGTCAAATAGGGCTGTCATCTGTGTACCAACCTGACTTCCGCACAACACAACTGATGGTCCCAACCCCATTAAGAAGGCAAGGAATTCCACAAATGAACCCTGACAAGGCACACCTGTGAAGTGAAAATCATTTCAGGTGACTACATCATGAAGCTCATTGAGAGAAGGCCAAAGGTTTGCAGCGCTGTCAACAAAGCAAAGGGTGGCTACTTTGAGGAATCTAAAATATGAAACATATCTAGAGTTATTACACACTTTTTTGTCTACATAATTCCATATGTGTTCATTCATAGTTTTGATGTCTTCAGTGAGAATCTACAATATAAATAATCATGAAAACAAAGAAAAAACATTAAATGAGAGGGTGTGTCCAAACTTTTGACTGGTAGTGTAGTACTTACAAAGTACTAAATGGTTTAGCTCCCCAGCACCTGAGCGAGCTCTTAAAGCATTATAGTCCTTCACGTCTATTGCACTCTCAGAATTCAGGCCAATTGATAATACCTAGAATATCAAAATCAATGAAAGCAACAGAACGGGCTTAATTTTATTTATCATCAGCTAATTTCAAAATCAAAGACTGCAATGGGAGAGAGAGCGGCATCAGCACAGGTAATATAATTTAGTCTCGCTATTTTTAATGAAGACAACTGTGTGCTGAGCTTTCAGAATGCGACGCTGAACATTTAAGTTTCATTGGCGGCAGTTTGCTGAAGAGACCTGAGCTACCCAAAACACATGAAGCGACCAGCATGAACGGAGTTTGCACAAGCATCACCGTCATTGTGATGTGTGTGGAATGTTTAATGGGATTTATATACTTGATATCTCCGAAATGTATACCATTAACTTTTCCGTTTTTTTTTCTTTCTCAAAGTTAAGCGCAACAAATAGCAGAACAAGCTGTAAGCTGTCAGTCAATAACTTTTGTGTGCTTGTGATGCACAGCACTCGTGCAGGAGAGCTGCACGCTTTCATTGACGTAATACCATGTATTCTCATCTCCAGATATCCGCGGACCCTGCTGACCAGGTCGGATGGAGGCCTCTCCATGTTGCCTTCAGCAGCTCCTGCCTCGTGTCCTCTAACCTCCATCAGCAGCAGCTCATTAAGCATGACCTGACGCAGCTTAGGAGAAAACTCTGTCACCAGCTCCAGGCACGCTGTGAACAGCTGACGAGCATGTACAAAATCCTGCAACACAGAGAGACAAAAAAGGCTGGCTCAAACTACAAACTAAAAGTAACCTGACATTTGAACCCCCAAAATATAAGCCTTGATGTAATCTTTAATTTAAATGCATTTAATATCTGTACTGTCTCTTTATGTGCTGCTTTGTAAAAACAAACATAAAAGTCACTAAGAAATATTTCCTGTTGGGGTAAAATCCCAGATAAAAAAAAAAAAAAATCATCTCAATTAAACTGCCTCAGCTTTCAAAATGATAAAAACGTGGCACTTAGAATCACATGACTCGATAACGGAAGTAACGCAAAGGTTTAGAGAGCAGTGGGCTGCGGCCCACTAGGGGTCCTCAGGTGATCCTTCAGGTGGGCCGCGAGATAACTTAAAATTAATTTAAATATATAAATATAATTCATTAATTTAATTATTAATACGTTACATTAAAAAAGCTAAATTAAATTAATTAAAAATATATATTTAAAACAAGGCACCACCTCTCTCGTACGTATTCTGTGATTGTTTCGGATCACCCCAGTCTGTTTCATCGTGCTGCTGTGAAATACTGACTGAACGGTGGCTCAAACCGCAAACTCTCTCAGTTGGAACAAGAAAACCAGTGTCACTAAAAAGGTTTTGATGGATGACGATTGTAACGAAGGTAAAGACGATTACAGTGACACACAGGAGTCTTAAATAAAGGCATGCGCGAGTTCGTTATTATGTGCAAACAAACCACGCTTGCGCTCTTGACTCACTGATCGCTATAACATCTCTGCATGAACATAGTTCAATATATTCGCATAGTTAATGAAATTAATGTACTGTGAGTGTTTTATAATGGATGCTCACCGAACAAGCGTGTTTTGTATAGGTGGGCCGTGCAGTATTGATTCTGATCTATTTACTGATCTATATGCCTATGTTCAAGTTACCAATAAAATAGTGCATATCAACATGAAGATAATTTTTGAGTCTTATCTCTTGTGCGTCCTTAAGGACATTGTCTTTCAGTTTTGTTTTTTGATAATTTTACTTGTGTTAAGGTCGGCATGACATCAAAATTGCCCCTATTTATTTTGTTAGTGCACATTACTAGTGGTAAACAATTCATCTGTGCAAGTTGATTCACACACAAAAGCAATTTTGTCTTTGTAATCTTTGATCACAATCTGAAAATGTATTCCCCTCTAGAATAGTCTTACTTCTATTCTGCTATCAGTTTTGACAACAAGCTGAATGGAACACCCACTTTTCTAGATCCAATCAATTCCCAGCAGAAAAAAAAACAAGCCACGCTCTATTTTTCTCATTCAATATTCCATTTCACTCAGAAATACATCACAATACTGAAGTAAAGTCGGTTGCAACTTCCAGTTCACAGTGACTGCATACACTTTGACATACATTTTGACAGACGTGTGTATTTTTACTGGAATTTTAATATTTCACCCTCATTTCTTTTTATAAATCTATTTTAAACTTAGGACCTTAGGGACAAAAATGTCCCCATTGAAACCAATTTTTAATCCCAGTGCCATTTAACTATAAAATGATGCAGTCTTTGTTAATAGGCTTTCATTCTGTTGGCAAGTTTTCAAAATGAAAATTTTACTATTTTTTCTTTTTTTTTTTTACCAGATGACAACATTTTCTCAGGTCTGGCCAATAAAGCAAAGTATGTAGCTATAATTGTGTAGGTGTGTTGGTATGAATGTGAGAGTGTGGTTTGTATGTGTGTGTGTCTGTGTCTGAGTGTGTAATATTTGAGAGAAAGAAATTATACTGTATTGCAAATCACAAATCCCACCACTATGTACAGTATCTCACAAAAGTGAGTACATCCCTCACATTTCAGCAACCATTTTATTATATGTTCTCAAGGGACAATACTATAGAAATGAAAACTGGATATACTTTAGAGTAGACAATGTGCAGCTTGTATAGCAGTATAGATGTACTGTCCTCTGGAAATAACTCAACATGCAGGCATTATTGTCTAAATAACTGGCAACAACTGTGAGTACACCCTAAGTGAACATGTCAGAACTGTGTCCAAAGTGTCAATATTTTGTGTGAGCACCATTGTTATTTAGCACTGCCTTAATCCTCCTGGGCATGGAGTTCGCCAGAGCTGCACAGGTTGTTGCTGGGATCCTCTTCCACTTTTCCATAATGACATCACGGAGCTGGTGGATGTTAGACACATGGCTTCACCACCTTCTGCTTGAGGATGCCCCACAGGTGTTCAATAGGGTTCAGGTCTGGAGACATACTTGTCCACTCTATCACCTTCACCTTCAGCTTCCTCAGCAAGACAGTTGTCATCTTGGCGGTGTGTTTGGGGTCATTATCATGCCGTTCAGCCCAGTTTCTGAAGGAAGGGCATCATGTTCTGCTTCAGAATGTCAGAGAACATGTTGGAACATGTTTCCCTCAATGAAGCAGAACTCCCCAGAACCAGCAGCAATCATGCAGCCCCAGACCATGATGCTACCACCACCATGCTTGACTGTAGGCAAGACACAATTTTCTTGGTACTCCACACCAGGGCGTCACCACACATGCTGGACACCATCTGAGCCAAACAAGTTTATCTTAGTCTCATCAGACCACAGGACATGGTTCCAGTAATTCGTGCTCTTGGACAGGTTGTCTTCAGCAAACTGTTTGCTGGCTTTCTTGTGAGCCAGCTTCAGAAGAGGCTTCCTTCTGGGACGATGGCCATGCAAACCGACTTGTTGCAGTGTGTGGCGTATGGTCTGAGCACTGACAAGCTGACCTTCCGCTTCTGCAACCTCTAAAGCAATGGTGGCAGCACTCATGCATCTGTTTTTTGAAGCCAGCTTCTGCAGCTGACACACAGCACAAGGTCTCAAGTTCTTTGATTCAACCTTTTTGGCCTGTTCCGAGTGGAACTTGTCTTGGAAAACCTCTCTCTATGACCCTGGCCACTGTGCTGTAACTCCGTTTCATGGTGTTACCGATCTTCTTATAGCTTAGGCCATCTTTGTGGAGAGCAATTCTAATTCTCAAATCCTCAGAGAATTCTTTGCCATGAGGTGCCATGTTGAACATCCAGTGATCAGTATATGAGAATTGTACTCAAAGCACCAAATTTTAACTGCTCTATTACAAGATCCACACATTTGTATAGTCTTGTCAAGCAGACAAACACATGAACATGATGAATAAGACATGCGGCTTTGCATGGTTAAACAACATACAACTGTTATCACTTAGGGTGTACTCACTTTTGTTGCCAGCTATTTTGACAATAATGGCTGTATGTTAAGTTATTTTCAGAGAACAGTAAATCTATACTGCTATACAAGCAGCACATTGACTACTCTAAATATATCCAAGTTTAATTTCTATAGTATTGTCCCTTGAGGAAATATACTAAAATGGTTGATGAAATGTGAGGGGTGTACTCACTTTTGTGAGATACTGTACACCAGTGGAGCTTTGCTGGCATCTAATGTAAAAAGTTTGGTACTGCACCCAAATAAAATTTTATTGGCAGCTAATTTTTTGATATCTCAACCAAAAATCTGGAACAACTTTAGATTTATTGTTTTGATTTGCTAGCAGCTTTAGAGTTCAACATGTTTTAAAATTTTTTTAAAAAAATTAATCATTCATAAAATAAAAACCTCTATAACTTTTTTTCACTTTTTAAACTTTTTTTTACTTCAACAATAATCTGCCAAGGGTCTTCTTTAAAATGAGACCAAACATAAGTCTGTACTACCAAGCTTCAAATTTTTATGAAAGTATTTTGACACAGACATTTTGTCCTCTAAAGCCCGGGACACACCAAGGCCATCAGGCAACGTCATACCGTTTTTAAGCATCGGCTGACTTAAGTTTTCCTGGTGTGTTCTGCACTGTTGGCTCTAGTCGGACGCCGTCTGTTTTTTTTTTTTGGCCTATTCAACATTGGCTTCGGGCCATCGGGCCATCGGGCCATCAGGCGAGAGAGAGAACTCAGATTGGCTGTTCAGTTTAGTGAATGAGTTGAAGCATGAAAATAATAGCAAAACAGTGAGCAAACAAGTCAAGGTGGTACAGACAGAAGGCTGTTCTAATTTTACGAGTGTTCCGGGGCGAATGTTTAATATTAACGTGAGCCGAGTGGAATACAGAAAGTGATCAGCATGAACGATTTTCGAAATGGTAAGCACATGCTGCTTTGTTTACGGTTTGTGTATCAGCAGCCTGCAGTGCCGGGCTCCCTTTCTAAATTACGAATATAGTTGAATATATATGAAAAAATAGACAGCGGTCTCCTTACATGCAGGCGCAGAACAAAGTCCCTTTAAGACAAGTCATTTCACTCAGCGGCCATCTTTGAAACGCCTCTCGGGCATCCAAGTGCAGCTCCTATCTCTTTGAATGGGGAAAACATCAAATTCTCTAAAGCTGTTTGCTAAGCTTTTGATTAAATTTCATATTTGAAAATCACCAATGAAATATGACAACAACTGTCTCATAAATTGTGTTTCTAAACGCTCGAATCATGACAAAAAAAACTGTATTTTTCAGACTGGACTAACCTAATGCGCAGTCCTAAATGCGCGTCTCTCGTGCCTCATTTCGGAGGCGCGCGTCTGACTGTTTCTATAGAAACCGGAGCTTCTAACGGCCACTGCAGTGACGCCATGACTTTACCAATCAGCGATTGACCCTTATTTAGAAGGCTGGACTTATTCCGCCATATTGCGCGTTGCACTTTCTCCCATTCAAAACAATACGAGTGACGCGTCGTGTTATTCTACAGTCTTTGGCGCAGAACGTGCATGCTGGCGGACAGTCAGCTGTTGTTCTCTTGGTGTGTTCACATGCAGGTTTTTTGCCACGATGCAGGTGACAACACAGTCGGCTTTTATCAGTGCTAGTTCTTTGGCATCGGTTAGGTGTGTCCCTACCCTAAGGATGCACAAGGGTTAAGAAGCTGGCTTTCTGGTGTGCATGTAAACATACAGAATGATGTTAAAATGAGTCTTGTGCAGATACACACCTTTATACTGATGCAGTGTAGACCTTTGGCCATAAGAATGTACACCAGGTCTCGTGTCAGGTTGTCTTTTATTGCTAGTATGACGTTAACATAGTCAACAGGAACTTCCCACTACAGGAAAAACACAAAACATAATTGTAAACTAAAGTACTTAAAAAAAAAAAAAAACAAACAAAAAAAAAACAACAACATACTTGTAACTAAAATGTAAACTAAAGTAACTAAAATAACTGTAAACTTGAGTAAAAAAAAGTTAAATCACAATGTCAACAATTATAATTTATCATCTTTAAAAATGTAAATTGATTTATGACAAGCATGACAAAAATCTTTCCCGACCTTACTGTTAACCCTCCAGAAGGGTCGTTCGGCCATCCCGTGCAGCTCAATGAGGATTTGTCGGATATGTCGAGCATCCAATGACAGAATGAGCTGCTGTTCAAGCTGGCTGATATTCACACTGGCAGACACTGTTGAGAACAAGACACAAATAGCACATCAAACCCAAAAACACACTCCTCCTATCATAAAATTAAAAAATAATATTGTCACGATTAAATGTCTGCGCATCAAGATGTACCAGGTATATCGTAGAATGAGGGCAGTTGTTTGGCACTGAGGTTGACTGTGGCTGAGCTCTTCCTCATCTGCTCCATCAAGATCTTCTTCTCCTCATCTTGAAGAAGTTCATTGAAGAGTTTATGAGATGACACCATGAAGGCCAGAGAAACATCCTCCAACCGGTCACAAACAGTCCTACAATGGAAACGAGAAAAAAAAAAAAAAAAAAAAAAAATCTAAAATCTCTGAAAAAACTTCTAAGCTCAGACTCAAATTAACAGAGTGAGGTCATGGGTCCGTGTACTTTTGCATCCATTCCTTTTTCCTTTTTTAACCACGGCGAGAAAAACAAAACAAATGGCTGTTGTGTTTTTAAATGCTATGTTGAATACCAAAATTTAAATTAAAACTGTATACACACATTTCATGTGCATGAAATAAAATATTGACTTTTCAGATTTTTGTTTATTACGCTTTGCGTAAACCAAAATTAAAAATGGAAAAGTCGAAAAAATGTAAATTTAAAAGTTTCCTTTTGTAAAATTAGGCCTAGGCTACTGTTTCTCCCACACTTTTGATAGCCTGAAACCAAGATAATACATGACTTGATTTTAAAACTGAAACATTGCAGATGCAGCACACCTGTCCCAACATGGAGACGGGCGAGACTGCTCCCCTTTTGTTCCCGTTTTAAAAAAAGTCAACTCATTCTCACTCATGAGGGGTCTGATACTGTCGCATGTCCAAGAGAATGCTGGCGGCAAACTCGCCCAGCGAAGCGGGACATTCTAAGCGCTTAACGTGAAAAACGTAAGTGCTTAATGTGGCTTAATGTACTACAGTGATATTGGAGGAGCAAATTTAGTACACACCTTATAAATAAAGCATATGTGCAGACAAGCAGATGAGCCCACACTAACCAGAAAACGCTTAAGGCATTAAGACAGTGATATTGAAAGCCTAAAAGCTAATTAATCAGTGTCATCTTTTTAGGCTCTTGATGCGAAACATTAAAAAAGGCACTAGAGGGCGCTTCAGTGTGACGCAAAACACTAGAAATTAAATTTAGCATTTTTACATATTAAAAGACAAGTTGTATATCATTTATATTATTTTTAATAAAATAATTGTCTTGCATAAGGAAAATTATCTTGTATCTGCTAATTCTATTCATCAGTGTTAAAATAAAAAAGGAAGAAACCGCATATTCCATATTTCATTTCTGGTTTAAAAAAGGAAAAACGAATGGACGCAAAAGTACACGGACCGTCATGGAATATATTTTTTTGTCCAATTATTACACAATGGGACAATTTAAAATGAAATATAGAAGTGAAGACTAAAAGATGTTTAAAAATGGCGGAAAAAACAGAACCTAATATTTATACTTCAATATTGAGGGAAAAAAAGTGTTAGAATCCACTTTTAACAAATCCACCCTTAAAAAGAATGTGAAAGCAAACAAAATGTAGAAAATGCATTTTTTCTACATTGCAAATGAACTGTCAAAAGTCTGACTAGATGAACATAGTTCTTGAAACTGTGTAAATGTGCTCACTTGATGAAAAGAGCCATTTTCCTCTTGCTCCTCTCTGACAGGTGATCTTTATCCAATGACCTTGTACACACCTGGAGACATGTGAATGAGTACTGAGCGTAAAAGAGCATTTCATTTCAACAAAAGACCATGTGAACTAGATCAGTTTAGAGTGAGAACGTATTAAGAGAATAGAGTGTGCAATGTGAATGATTCAGTGATGCAGCAAGGTTTATATATACCTCCAACAGAAAGCTGATGGTGTTTTTGCTGGGATTGAGAAGCAGCTGATAGAAGGACACACAAGGGACACCACCCTCCAGTGCATCTCTTACTGCATTACACACACACAGTTTATGACATACTTCTTCCAGAGCCTTATCCCTGTCACATAAACACAAACACACATTAAAGTAATATTATAGGTTTAAATACAACAAGCTCTATCCTTGTGGTATGTCATTTACCATATGTTGACTTAACAAACAAATTATGTTTATAGTAAACCACTTATAATGAAAATCTATGGGTCAAGACATTCAGGTAAGTTTATAAACAAAAATACACAAATTCTTCAGTAATAAAAAAAAAAAGGGAATTTTATATTTTAGGTGGGGCTACTATCTAAAGGGCTTTTCACACTGTGCTTAACCCTGGCATTTGAGGGGGGAATTTTTTTTTTTTTTTTTTACCTTTGTTGTCTGAAAAATATAATCAGGAAAAACTTGACAGTGCACCCTGCAATATATAATATGAGGATGCACAATGCTTTTATGAGCAGAGCTTTTATGTAAACAGGTAGCATGTTGCAGTCTAGTCAATGACACTGACACAGCAAATAATGTTAAACCATATACACTACCAGTCAAAAGTTTGGACACGGTAAGATTTTTAATGTTTTAAAAAGAAGTTTCGTCTGCTCACCAAGGCTGCATTTATTTAACTAAAAATACAGTAAAACCAGTAATATTGTGAAATATTATTACAATTTAAAACAACTGTGTTCTATTTGAAAATATTTTAAAATGTAATTTATTCTTGTGTTGGCAAAGCTGAATTTTCAGCATCATTGCTCCAGTCTTCAGTGTCACATTCACCTTCAGAAATCATTCTAATATGATGATTTGATGCTCAAGAAACATTTATTGTGTACAATTGTACAAAATATTTGTGTACAATATTTATTTTTTTAGGATTCTTTGATGAATAGAAAGTTCAAAAGAACAAGCGTCTGCCAAATGAATAAATGTAACAGCATTTATCTGAAATACATAGCTTTTGTAACATTATATACTACCGTTCAAAAGTTTGGGGTCAGTAAGAATTTTTATTTTTATTTTTTTGAAAAGAAATTAAAGAAATACTTTTATTCAGCAAGGATGCATTAAATCGATCAAAAGTGACAGTTAAGACATTTATAATGTTGCAAAAGATTATATTTCAAATAAATGCTGTTCTTTTGAACTTTCTATTCATCAAAGAATCCTAAAAAAGAAATATTGTACACAAATATTTTGTAAAATAAATTTTGTACACAAATGTTTCTTGAGCATCAAATCATCATATTAGAATGATTTGTGAAGGATCATGTGACACTGAAGACTGGCGTAATGATCCTGAAAATTCAGCTTTGCCAACACAAGAATAAATTACATTTTAAAATATTTTCAAATAGAACATTATTTTAAATTGTAATAATATTTCACAATATCACTGTTTTTACTGTATTTTTAATTAAATAAATGCAGCCTTGGTGACCAGACGAAACTTCTTTTAAAAACATTAAAAATCTTACCGTGTCCAAACTTTTGACTGGTAGTGTATATAAATATATATAAACAAAAACACTTTCTTAGAAAAACTAAAATCTGAATGTTTATTGTACTGAAATCCTACTGATATGTCACTTGCATCATAATATTTGGAACAGTATATATATATATATATATATATATATATATATATATATATATATATATATATAATGGTAAATTAAATACTAGGAAATTTTAAACACTACCTAATTTTACACAAATTTACACAGATTTACAAGCGTTTCAGAGATTGTGAATGATAAATCGCGTTCTGCAATGAACCATACCTGCAAACCCAACACAGGTGAAAAAGGTAACGTGTACGAACTACACTGAACAAAATAAATAAATGCAACACTTTTGTTTTTGCCCCCATTTTTCATGAGCTGAACTCAAAGATCTAAGACTTTTTCTATGTACACAAAAGGCCTATTTCTCTCAAATATTGTTCACAAATCTGTCTAAATCTGTGTTAGCGAGCACTTCTCCTTTGCCGAGATAATCCATCCACCTCACAGGTGTGGCATATCAAGATGCTGATTTGACAGCATGATTATTACACAGGTGTGCCTTAGGCTGGCCACAATAAAAGGCCACTCTAAAATGTGCAGTTTTATCACACAATGCCACAGATGTCGCAAGTTTTGAGGGAGCGTGCAACTGGCATGCTGACTGCAGGAATGTCCACCAGAGCTGTTGCCCGTGATTTGAATGTTCATTTCTCTACCGTACGCCGTCTCCAAAGGTGTTTCAGAGAATTTGGCAGTACATCCAACCGGCCTCACAACCGCAGACCACGTGTAACGACACCAGCCCAGGACCTCCACATCCAGCATCTTCACCTCCAAGATCGTCTGAGACCAGCCACCCGGACAGCTGCTGCAACAATCGGTTTGCATAACCAATAAATTTCTGCACAAACTGTCAGAAACCGTCTCAGGGAAGCTCATCTGCATGCTTGTCATCCTCATCGGGGTCTCGACCTGACTGCAGTTCATCGTCATAACTGACTTGAGTGGGCAAATGCTCACATTCGATGGCGTCTAGCTCTTTGGAGAGGTGTTCTCTTCACGGTTGTGTTTATAATTTTGTTCAGTATAAATTGTTGTAGGGGGATCTGGGGGCATCCTCTCCCATGAGAAAATTCTGATTGTAACATATAAACAAAGCATTCTGGTGCACTCTGACAAGAAAATAAATGGAAAAACAAATAAAAAACAAAAAACATTCATTGACACTAGGGCTGGGAATTGACACAAATTTCACAATTGGATTCGATTTTAATTCAGAAGCTTGCGATTTGATTACCTTCAATTCAATATTGATTAATTTGGGGCCTATCAAGTACAGTACATGGCAAATTTCCTCAAAAAAATCTCTCTCAACTAATGCTGTAAACTATACAGGGAACCACAGCTGGTACATCATTCTAATATTAAAGGTTAAATTTAATTGATTTGTAAGCTACTTACATATAAATTACACATAAGGAAGTTTTTATAACGTTATAACACATTTTTTAAATGACATAATTATGTTTCTACCCATTTATTGTAGTGTATGTAACGTTAGGCCTAAACATTTAAATGGTGGCTGTCATAAAACGGATTTATACAATCAATGGTAACACTTTACAATAAGGTTCATTAGTTAACTACATTAGTTAACATGAACTAATAATGAACGGCACATCTTTGTTAATGTTAATTTCAACATTTACTAATACATTATTAAAATCTTGTTATCATTAGTTAATGCACTGTGAACTAACATGAACAAACAATGAACTGTGTTTTCATTAACTAACGTAAATGAATGTTAGTAAATACAGTAACACATGTATTGCTCATGGTTAGTTCATGTTAGTTAATACATTAACTAATGTTTAACTAATGAACCTTATTGTAAAGTGTTACCCAATCAATATTGAAGCACATGTTAAGTACAAATACAATGAATATGCAATAGCCTATAGCACAAAATGCTCCTCTCTAAGTTAATTTTTGTAGCTGACTAATGAGTTTTTGAACATTGAATGGCTTTTCTGAGGTAAATGTGATGGTAAATGTGACATTTTTACAAGCTGTTTTATTGACGCCTTTTAACGGTTGAAACATGATTGATCGATTGCATGTGGCATGATATGGATTTCGGTAAGTTTTACTTATCTTTCAAAATACCTGAGGATGTTCATTCATGTTTATTTTGTATTGTAACTAGTAAAGCGGAAGAGATGATCATTTACGTGCGCTCTGCTTGAACCTACAGCGATCTGTCACACCACAGAGCACCAAGAAAGATCATGTGACACCTCGAGAGACGTCTATGGTCTCACTCCATTTTATGGGAAAGTAGCCCATTTTCAATTCTTGTGAGGTTTATTGTGCTTTTCACCCTGATTTCCCCCCGAGTTGGTAGGACTCGGTTGCAGCTGGATCTCTCAACCACACATTTTCCAAGACCCGCCCCATTCAACTTCTGATTGGCTAGCAATGTTAAGTTTGGTTGAAAGTGAAAGCTGTGTTCCTCTCATACCATTGGTAGGCGAACTCATGAATGATACACGAGATTGGGTTCAAGAGAAAGAGACGAGACAATATTTTAACATTATTTTTTATGGTAGCTATATTTTAACAGAGAGACAAAATATCAACCAAAAAAATCCAGGAAAAAAAAAACATTATATAAAGGTTACAAATTAATTTGCATCTCAGTGAGTGAAATAAGTATTTGATCACCAAGCAAAACATGACTTAGTACTTGGTAGAGAAACTCTTATGGTTTCATGGCTGTCGCTTGACAAATCGAAGTTTCAGCTCCCTCCACAGATTTTCTATAGGACTAAGGTCTAGAGCAGGGGTGGGGAACGTTGATCCTGGAGGGCCATTGTCCTACAGAGTTTAGCTCCAACCCTGCAAAAAACACTCACCTGCCTGTAACTTTTGTAATCCTGAAGACCTTGATTAGCTTCAGGTGTGTTTAATTAGGGTTGGAGCTAAACTCTACAGGACAATGGCCCTCCAGGATCAACGTTCCTCACTCCTGGTCTAGAGACTGGCTAGGCCACTCAATTACCTTAATGTGCCACTCCTTTGTTGCCTTGGCAGTATGTTTTGGGTCACTGTCATGCAGCAAGACCCATCCATGACTCATCTTCAGTGTTCTGGCTGAGTGAAGGAGGTTCTCGTCCAAGATTTTACAGCACATGGCCCCATCCATCGGCCCCTCAAAGTGGTGAAGTCATCCTGTACCCTTAGCAGACAAACAGCCTCAAAGCATAATGTTTTCACCTCCATGCATGACTGTAGGGATGGTGTTCTTGAGGTCATTGTCAGCATTTCTCTCCCTCCAAACACGCAAGTTGAGTTGATGCCAAAGAGCTCAATTTTTGTCTCATCTGAACACAGCACTTCCTCCCAAGCCTTCTCTGAATCATTTAGATGTTCACTGGCAAACTTCAGATGGGCCTGTACATGTACAGTACTTACTTGAGCAGGAGGACCTTACAGACGCTGACGGATTTCAATCCATTGCGGCGTGGTGTGTTACCAGTGGTTTGCTTGGTGACTGTGGTCCCAACTGCCTTGAGATCATTAACAAGCTCCTCCCGTGTAGTTCTGGGCTGATCTCTCGCCTTTATCATAATCATCCTTGAGGCGAGATCTTGCATGGAGCTCCAGGCCGAGGGCGATTGATGGTTATTTTGTATTTCTTCCATTTCCGAATAATCGCACAAACAGTTGTCTCCTTCTCACCAAGTTTCTTGCTGATAGTCTTGTAGCCCATCCTAGACTTGTGTCTTGTCCCTGACATCCTTTGAAAGCTCTTTGGTCTTGCCCATGGTGATAGAGAGGTTGGAATGGAAGATACAGATTCTGTGGACAGGTGTCTTTTATACACATAACTAGCTGAAATTAGAATGGGGTGACCAGACGTCCAATTTTTCCCATGACAGTCCCATATTTCAGCCCTATTTTTAGCGTCTCGATTTATTAAGAAAAAATCATGTTTTGTCCCGTATTTCATCTTTCCTAAAATTTCGTTATTACTGATAGAATGAGTAGTAGTAGTAGTATTGTTCTGTCACGCGAGAACAGCCCAATCAGTTGCTAAAATGTCCATCGTGTGGACTATCTCATGTAAATACAGTCAGTCAGTTATGGCTTAAGTGGACGTAGACAGGTGGGTGAAAACCTTACAGTCTATGGTGAAAACTGGTCAGTATATTACATCCATGAATTCGTTCTTAAAGGGACAGTAGCCTAATTAAATATTTGTCTGTCATTAATGTTAATCAGACAACAAAATGTTAAATAAATATATACATGGTAAATAAACCTACTGAATCTGAAAAATTTAATTTAATTTATTTAATTTGTATCTCTATTATATTTGTCATATTGTTTGTAAATTTATTTTTTTATATAACAATAATTATCATGAAATAAAAATTCTCATATTACAAATAAAAGTTATGTTGCCTACCCCTTGCTCACCCCTCCCATATTCTACTATGAGAAATATGGTCACCCTAAATTAAGAGTACTTTCTTAAAGTGACGGCATAAGTTATGGAACACCAATGGGCACATAACCAATCTGTGGGAGGCAGAACTCTTGCTCGTTGGTAGAATTCTTGCTGGTTGATGCATTGGATTTGCATCAAATGCAAAATCAATTTACACTGCCCTCCAAAAGTTTGGAAACGCCCTAGAAAAGTGGGGTTTTGGACAATATTGGCATGAATCCTTTTTAATTTGTGATAATTTTGCACTTATTACATAAACAGTTTATACATAGAAAAAAACTTAAATTTTAGATTCATCAAAATATCCATCATTAGCAGCTCTTACAGCTTTATTCTAACATTGACTTAATATATTACTCCAAGCCTCCTGAAGGATTGCCCAAAGATGATTCACACTGGTTGGACACTTCTTACGGATATCACTGTCCAGATCCTCCCATAGTAGCTCAATTGGGTTGAGGTCAGGTGAGTGGGGAGGCCATTCCATGACAGACATGATGCCAGCTGACTGTTTCCTCTCCAAATAGCTTGGAAGTGTGCTTGGGGTCATTGTCTTGTTGGAAGGTGAAGCCGTGACCAATAAGGTGCTGACCAGAAGGAACAGCATGTCGTTGCAAAATGCTGTGGTATCCATGCTGGTTCAATATTCCTTGGACATGATACAGGTCACCAACTTTTCCTGCTCCAAAACAGCCCCAGACCATCACACTGCCACCTCCATGCTTCACAGTGGGTGTGATACAGGCATCTAACATCTTTTTACCAACTCCGCTTCTCACGTAAAATCATCTCTTTGAGCCAAAAACTTCAAATTTGGGTTCATCCGTCCAGAGCACCTTCATCCAATCATCTGCTATCCAATTTCTGTGCTTCTTTGCCCACTGCAGTCTCTTTTTCTTGTTGTTTGATCTTAGCAGTGGTTTCTTAGCTGATGTAGGCCATGTAGACTGTGACGAGCAGGGCGGGCGAGAGCCGTGAGGGAACGTTGCACCGGCCTTGAATCTCTCACGGAGGAGCTCTGGAAGCATAAAAGGGGAGCGACGACAGTGAAGGACGAGAGAGGACCAGGCCTGGACTTTACTTTATGTTTTATTATGTTTGTGTGTTACTTTCGTTTTGTATTTGTTTATTTTATATATTAAAATTTGTGTTTAACATTCGCCGGTTCCCGCCTCCTTCTTCCCGTACATACGAACAGTGTTACATTGGTGCTGAAACCCGGGAGGAAGGAGGCACATGCTGTCGGAGAGCCCTCGCCGCTGAGGGGGATCGCGGTGCTGAGGAGGTCGGGCAGCGCGGGAGTGTGAAGACTGCGAGTGGCTGCCCAAGGCGGTGGTGCTGGAGCGAGTATACATCGGGTGGGACGGAGAGCTCGCTGCCGTGCTCCTGGGACGAGGTGGGGTGGCTGCCGTCCGAGAGGGAGAGGAGTCGCCGCCGCCGTTCGCCGTGGGCCGGAGCCTGCTGCCGTCCACCATGAAGGGGAGGAGCAGGGAATGGGGGACTCGCTGCCGGCTGCCCTCAGCCGGAGGAGCCATCGCCAGCCGCCAGGGGGCGGAGGAGGATCAAGCCGTCCACCGAGCATCCAGTACCATCACATGGCACCGCGAGGAAGAGCCTCTCGGCTGGCTGAGGACCGAGCGGCAGTGTGTCCGGGAACCGGACCAAGAATTTTTTTTTCCTCTCTTCCCTCTCTCATCTGTCACTCCCTGTGCTTCCGTCTCCTTTTCTCTCGTCTCGTCTGTCCTTACCCCCAGGTGCTGCGGCCGCCGAGACTGGCCCCCGGGGGGAGTAGAGCGTGGGTATCCCCCGGCCTGCGAGGGGCGATGGGGGTATGTGACGAGCAGGGCGGACGAGAGC
The DNA here is from genome assembly GCA_037950665.1 of Hypophthalmichthys nobilis. Taxonomy (NCBI): domain Eukaryota; kingdom Metazoa; phylum Chordata; class Actinopteri; order Cypriniformes; family Xenocyprididae; genus Hypophthalmichthys; species Hypophthalmichthys nobilis. The sequence continues at coordinate 18,274,301 of CM075483.1, read as the reverse complement.
CGTGAGGGAACGGCGCGAGCTGCGCGTTGCACCTGCCTCGAATCTCTCACGGAGGAGCTCTGGAAGCATAAAAGGGGAGCGACGACAGTGAAGGACGAGAGAGGACCAGGCCTGGACTTTACTTTATGTTTTATTATGTTTGTTTGTTACTTTCGTTTTGTATTCGTTTATTTTATATATTAAAATTTGTGTTTAACGTTCACCGGTTCCCGCCTCCTTCTTCCCATACATACAAACAGTGTTACATAGACCTGCTTGTTGGAGTCTCCGACGGACAGTGGTACATGACACTGGTACATCACGTGCACTGTTGAGATCAGCTGTCAGCTCTGGACAAGGCGTCTGTTGTGAAGGCTGGACACTCTTACATATTTGTCCTCACTAGAAGAGGTACTTCTTGGTCTTCCACTCCTCTTTCTGTCTTTATTGGACCCAGACTTTGCCTTTCGTTCCAAGCAATAGTGGACACCTTTCAGTGAAATTTTCAACTTTTTGGCTATATCTCGCATTGAATAGCCTTCATTCCTTTGAACTATTACAGACTGACATGTTTCCAGAGAAAGCTGCTTGCACCTGGCCATGTTGTCAAGAAACACATGGAAACTCTCTATAAAATGGGCCAAACAAGTCATTTGATTGGCAAGAGCTATTTGAAAACTATCTGACGTAAATTGGGTTCTAATTGGTTCATTGTATTCTAAACTTAATTGGCAATCAATTGTTGAAGCTATTAAGGTGTGCTGACCCAAAAATCTTTTACAAACCTGGGCCAAGTTTAAACCAGTAACCAGGCATCACAGCTGGCAAAGGGGCATGTCTAACTTTGACATGTATATATTGCCATTATGTAATCAAAATGAAAATTATTATTGCTGGTCTTCAATGATAATGTCAAGTTACTTTAATGTATTTGCACCAAAAAAATTATAAGGATTTATGCTGATATCATCCAAAACCACACTCTGCCAGGGGTGTTTCCTAACTTTTGGAGGGCATTGTATAACGGTTATATAATGCGTTTTTTCTGGATTTTTTGGGTGATATTCTGTCTCTATCGGTTAAAATAAACTTACAAAAATAATTATCCTCCCCAATGTATACATATAAACAAGTTGAATATAATTTCTATGGTTTTTGATGAAATACGAATTTTTTTATAAACTTTGTTTAAATTTTCATTTCTGGTTTAAAAAGGAAAAAGGAATAGAGACAAAAGTACAGAGATCTATTATACTGTACTGTCATTTTCTCAAAAAAAAAAAAGTGTGATTTGCAGGGTTGCCTTTTTGCTTGATAGGCTTTCATTCTAAATACTAAACATATTCTATGCTTATTTATGCAAACTGAAAAATGAAGCTCTAAACATTTCAGTAGTGATTGAAGGCATGTCTCAGATGATGTCCAGAATGTCATTTTGAACAACGAATACACATATAATTATCCATTAAGCATCTATAAAGCATCAAGACATGTCTCACCCTTGTTGAAGCTTGTGCAATAGCTCTAGCTGAATTGAATGTCTGAAGCTGTTGGGTAGACTGAACGTAACATTGTCCCTGATAAAGGCCTCAATCAACGCCTAAAGCAAAAAGACACAAAACAGAGATAGTAACAGTTACTGATATACAAATCAACACATTTACATTTCACCAACTGCACAGTCCTGGCAATCTCCAGCGAAAAACTACTAAATTTTCTCCTGGTCTACACTGTATATATTGTGAATGTGCAACTTACAACTGTTATTACGAATGTTATATATTATTTCTTAAACAGAATCCCATAATAGAAAGTGCTTCCAGGGTGGAGTATGAAATACAGGTGCTGGTCAAGAATGAGACATAGTACAAAAAACAAAGAGCTGGATAACTATTTTAGGACACATCCCAAAAGCTGGCAGTTATCAAATCCCTAATCAAGAAGACCTAATTAATTAAATACATATATATCTTATCTGCCGCTTATGTCTAAAATATTAGGAAAAAGTAGTGTCACCTCAATTATCCTCATTTCTGCAGAAAAACGGTTATCTGTGAATGTCAAGAGTTTCAGTCAGGATTTAGGCACATCATAGTTACAAATGACTAGCTTATTTCATCTGACCACAGATGCATACCTCCAATCAATACCAGTTGACTACCAGTTAGTGTGTGTTAATAGTGAGGTGGATTAAGTATGGAGTGCACAGGACTTAATATTAGGTCCTCTACTATTCTTTTTGTATATGCTTCCCTTGGGGGACATTTTCAGGAACCATTATCAGGCATTCATTTCCACAGCTATGCAGAAAATACTCAGCTTTATATTTCCTCCAGACATGATAAAATATTTAAATTCTCCAAGTTAGCAGAGTGTATTAGTGATATCTAAGACTGGATGGCCAGTGTTTTCCTTCTGAATTCTGACAAAATACATTTGATTACCATATTTTCCGGATTATACACTTTTTTTTAAATTATCTGAATCGTGCTGCCAGCCTTATCACTATAACACTAAAATGCATTCCACAACAACAACAACAAAAAAAACAAAACAAAAAAAAAAAAACAGTTACACAGTTCAGTTTAAATTGACTGATGTCCACTGTACAGTTACATCTCTGTACATAGTCACTTTCATTTTGTAAATTTATTTAGGCTTGGCATTTTTTTTTTTTTTTTTAAATATCGTCTATATGAACACCACTATAACTTAAAGCACTGGTATTTAACATTATGTCGGTTTGACAAAGCCAACATACTGATCAGAGGTGTAAAGAGTACCTAAAAACAAGTTAAAGTACTGATACCTTGCATCGAAAATGACTCCACTACAAGTTACAAGTAACCAATTCCAATACGACTTGATTAAAAATCTTAAAGTATCTGATTTTAACAGTACTTAAGTATTTTACTCATGCTGAATGTAAGCTCAGAGATGCACTAGTCCTGAGAGACTGCCAGTGAAAATAAGAAACAATTGATTTGTAAGATGAGAAATCAAGTTTATTTTCTAAAATCAAAATAAAACTGAACACCTCAATATTGCAATAAATCAAGGTCGACACAACAACCTTTTAAACGTCTACAAACTCTCAAGTCTCAGTTAAGCTCAAGTGGCCATAAGTAAACCAATATCCTTCAAAACGGTCTTGTCAATATAGCGGATAAATAAAACAATGTTAAGTAAAAATAAATAGTCAAAGTCTACTGTATGTGCTGGTTTGAGCCTCATCACCAGCTGCAGTCAATTCTTTATCTAATAAATCAAACACCTGCGATCAACAACTACCTGCTAATGCACTCACATTCACATAAAGTAGCCTTGTTGACAAGTTTTGGGGGAGTAACACATGCTAACAACATAAAAAAATTGCTAACAAAAAACATACTAAGCTTTTAAAACAAACTTTCAGACAAGGGTTTGTCAACCCAACATAAAAGTTTGTCCTGACAAACTTTACTTATTTTCTGAAAAATACAGTAGTTGGCCAAAAAACCTCTAAATGTTAGACGAAAGAATGTAATATCTTTTGATCCATTACTGTTATGCTGACTTCTACAGTTAAGCAAAATGCTATAAAAAATACTTTTAAAAATTCGATTGACATCATGTGGGAGAGAACCCGTCCATCAAACCACAGGTAATGGCAACATTTTTTAATTCCAACTCCAGGAGTCTCCAGCTCATTCTGTAATAGGTAAGAGTAAACTTTACTTACCTACACAATAGGGGTGGGCGATATGACCAAAGTCTTATTTCTTGGTATGAGAAATTTTATTTCACAATAACGATATCCATCTCAATATAGCTATTTTTATTTTATTTTTCTAATTAAAAATATTAAAGAAGCAAATTACAAACAGTATGACAAATAGAGCAAAGATACAAATTAAATAACTAGGGCTGGGACAATACGTCGATTCTCGATTCGCAATACAAAAAATCTGGAGCGATTCTGATATTTTCTGATGTATCGCGATTCTCTCTCGAATCGATTCTAGCTTAGTTTTTAACAGCAGATGGCACTACGCGCTTTAGAAACACCCGTACTCTGCTTGCTTCCTGTTCCTTTACACACAGTTCCTTTACACACACCAGCATGTTGAATATTTACAATCAGAAATCCTGATGTGTGGGGGGAACCCCGAGGACAAAAATGAAACAATATCCAATCAGAAAGTGAGTTGACAGAAGAAAGAAGCATAAATATAGTCATGGCGCAGCACAAAGTTAAATGGATTTGGACAGCAGAGATGGAGGATCAGCTTGTCGATTTGTGGCAACAGCATGAGTGTTTATACAACTTGTCCTGTAAAACATACCAAAATCATTCCAAACACTATCAACGCAATTTCTCCCTGCCTATCGTCCGTCATGTTTATTCTCAAATTATATATATTTTTTATTATTTTATTATTTTTTACCTGTATTATTATTTATATGATACTGTATATTTTCTATTTCTTTGTTGTAGTCTATATTTGTTCAGTACTTTTATATTATATGTTGGAAATCAATAAAAGTTTATTCTGAAGTCTCGAGAGATTTTGTGAGATTTCCCGTGTTCACAGTCAGGACTCTGGTTGAAAATCTGTGTGTGGTGTGCGGTCTTTGTCACATCACAGCACACCACAGACTACAGGAGCTAAACGGTTAAATCTAGGATTTTTTTGTCCTCATGTTTGTGGTCTCTCACATTTTGAAAATCTTCTAAGTTTTCAAAAATCTTTTAGTGTGTACCCAGCATTACATGACTCAGCTGAACGCACGAAAACTAGCCTACAACGGCATCTGCTGTTAAAACTATGTCAGGGATGCAAACACCTAAACCTAAAGTGGTTTGCGAAATGGCACGTCTTTAAAATAAGAAAACATTTCAGAATCCTGGATTATAATGCATCATGATTGTCCCAAAGCCCTGTTAATGTGCATAAAGTATTCATCCTAGTCTTTAAGATTGTACATTTTAATATTAGAAACAGTGCTAATAGTATATTTAGTTATATGCCAAATATATTATATATTCCTTTAAGCTGAATTTATGATTCTGAATAATCTGGATTTTTGAATTCTTGAATTTTTTTTTTTTTTTTTTTAAATACAAATCACAGTTCTCCCACAATTCTGAAAACAAAACATTAGACATGTAATTTACTTGAGGTTCTGACAAAATGTTCTATTTAAATTTATGAATGAGTCTATTTATAAATGTCTAAAATGTTATAAAAAATATTATTTTAAATGAAATCATTGTGTAAAAAAATCATTTGAAATTAATGAATGAAGACTTGTTTCGTCTAGAGTTTTTGAACAAATCTCTACCAATGCATTTTAAAAGTCACTGGTCGCCACCTACTGCCATAATGTTTATTTGAAGCGTAACATTAGTTTCAAAGGTCATTTACTCTTTTGATCGCTGCGGCAAAATCAGTGTTTATATTTGGCCAGGGTCTACTAAAATTTGGCAGATGTGCATCAGTGTTGCAAGGTGTTTTTTTCCCCATTTTACAATGGGGTTATTTACCCCACATTATTGTGTTTCTTGGGTCTAAGCTATTCCCTTCAAAACAAACAAACCAGTGTGCTTGGCACATGCTCCAGCTGTGTGTCAGTCAGCGTGAGCACCAACCACATGGAGTTGTATTTTACAGCTTATTGCACTCAACATCAAGCACGCCCCACTCTTTATTTACCGATTCATGTTTCTTTATTACTCTTACGTGTATATAACTTTATTATATACACGAATTAGTACTGTGCTATGCAGATATATTTACATACTGCAAAATAAACAATTTAGTACAATCTGATATCTAATCTAACATATAGATATCTGTTTTTTTCTCTTTTTTTTATTATTATTATTATAAATGATTTACTAGTACTTATGTATATTTAACTGTTTTAAATATAAAAAACATTAGCAATCATTTATCAAATGATCGTACGCCAGAAAACTGTGCGGACACTCGTTTCCATGCAAAATTTGGCATTTATCAATATGAGCGTGAGCGGTGGCTACGATCAAATCTCACGTCAGGTCTCAGCTCGTGTACCAAAGTTTTTGAGTCAGCGGGAACTTGCGTGTGCAGCATAGTGAATCTGGAGGAGAACTGTTATGAGAACATTTAGATTATTTTCCTGACCGACAATCACTGACTAACTGATCATTAACCATTAAACGACACAATTAAAATGTCAAATTAAAATAAATTAGAATAGATGTCTTAAAATTGTTTTTTTCTTTCCAGGGATTTCGCTTTGTATGCGCAAATGGCTGCATCAACAGAACATCAGGATTCACACATCATGCACATGCAACGCAGAGAAAAACAGAATAATAAAGCCTACAAAGAAAATAAAAAGGTTTACACGAAATATATTTCACTGAAATAATTAGCCGATTAACTAAACAAAAGAGAAAAATTGTGCATCAAGTAGGGCTAGTACAGTCTACGCTCGCGTTGTATTAGTTTTCTTTATTTTATAAAAATATTTATCTTTATTTTATTAAATCCAATTGAACACGCAGGCACCTCACTCACACACGCAGACCTAACATCAGTTCTAGCATTGCTAACTTTAGATTTTAGCCATTTATCAGCAAACTAAAATGCAGGCAAAGTTAACACTGCTCAGTTTAATGGTCCGTTATCCATCTGTACCAGTCGGCACGCGCAAACGCCCAACCAAACACATTTTTGAGCATGTGAAGCATGATGTTTTATGTGGATATTGAAACAAGAGTGAAATAGAAAGCAACAGTAGTTCAGCAAGCAATAAATGTTACATCGCGAATATGGAAACGTTTGGATTCCTCCCAAAAGAGAGGTAGGCTATGTAGACCCAATTCAGTTTTGCTTTAAATAAATTCATTTCTGCTTTATAATGAATGCCACTATAGCCTAATTTGTGTTTCAGTTTATTGTATATAGCTCCTTATTTTTCATTCTTGTTCTGTTCTGAATAAAATAAATTTAAAGGATTTTCTGGGGGTACTAAAATATTGCTATTTCATGTATTCTGACTTATTTACACTGTTAAAGAGTTGGATTCTCATGCTAAACATGGCCAAAGTTTCAAAACACGAGTTGGACGAATGACGGAGTATTTCTGTGCCAAAAATTCTCTTCCAAATCCTTACAAGATTCGGGGTCTTTTTTTCGAGTATGGGCCTGAGTGACGTAAACGGGGGCGGAATTCCTTGTACGGGCACTTCTCCCGGAAGGGCGCGTGCACACGTCGACCAGAGCGAGAGAGCAAGAGCCCATCAACACGTGTTCGGGTTTACAGAAGTCGTCGGCAGCGCTGCACAGGTCACAGGACTTCACGAAATCAACAACGTCACCAAAGAAGTGTGTTTTTGGTTGTGAGGGAAAGACAACCTTGCTTCCCAAAGAACCCAGCGTTAAGTAGAGCTGAGATTTTTGTGCTCACGCAATACATTGATGCGCTCTCGACATTTGTTATTAAAATAACTATAGAAACTGATAGTTGCAATCACTTTTTTTGTTGGTTAAAATGAATGAAGAATATCTCGTGTTTTTCCGAGGCTGCTAGAGCCCTCAGGATCGGCGCTTATGGTTTCATAAATAAGGCCCAGTTCCACGCTGGATTTACAGATCGTTTGAAACTGAAAGATGGAGTGGTCACAGCAATAATGATTTCCTGAGTCGGAAACGCAGGTGGTGAGTAAAACTGCTTCAAATGTCTGTTTTGTTGGCAATAGGCGCCTAAGTGCATATAATGTAAACAACACGAACGTAGTGAATTCATAAATTCGTTATTCATCATTCACTATACGCTATATTCATTATAGTGATTCAAAAGTTATCCAGGGATAATGCGATGGTGTATTGTGTGTGTTTAAATACATCTGTTTTGCTGACCGTTGATAGATTGCAGCCGATCTCTACACAAAAGCTGCGCGTGCTCGTGATAGCTCTTCACTCTATCTCCGCTCACACGTCACGCCACCAGGCGCTCGGCTGTTTTCGGAAATACTCGGTACAGCGTATGTATCTTTTATAAATATGATAAAACTAAAGACTTTTTGGAGATATGAAGGATGCACTACTACTCTATAGGTACTCAAGATTACAATGAGATTGGCAGAAACTGTGTGTGATACCCCCCCTTTAAGTTATACTAGCTAGTTTATTGCTGCATTAAATGATTTCTAATGAACATGGATTGGATCCATTTAACATTCAGCAGGCCTACATAAATACAACAGGACTGTTAAATCTACCTAAAAAGCACTGTTTATTAGGGCCCGAGCACCGATGGTGTGAGGACCCTATTGGAATTGCTCCGTTTCTTATTCTTCTCCCAAATGAATAGCTTTTTTGAGGGCCTAAACATGCTCAAACTCATGAAACTTTGCACATGCATCAGAAGTGGTGAAAATTTAAGTTTGTTATGGGTCTCAGAATTAGGCGTGGCAAAATGGCTCGATAGCGCCACCTACAAAATTTCAACAAAGTGCCCCTCGCGCTACGTTTCACGTACAGGTATGAATTTCGGTACACATATGTAACATCACAATACCTACAAAAAAGTCTCCTCGTACATAATCTGAAAACCAACAGGAAGTGAGATATTTAGAATTTTCTCTGCAAAATTTGTGCAGTTTTTGCCATTTCCACACGTTGTACTTTAACAAACGGATCAACATCATATTTGGTCAGTCTAATCTAAAAGCATTTGCGACGTTAAATTGCGAAGATCTAGAGTTTTCACTGAAGGGCGTGTCCGTGGCGGCCTGACAAAGTTTGATGTTTCGCCATGAAACAGGAAGTTCTTGTAACTCGGGAATACAATGTCGGATCTGCTTCACATGCTTTAGAGTCCTAGCCTGAAGATATCAACATGGCAATATTCAGTTACAGTCATAGCGCCACCTGCGGGCAACATGAAATTACATGTTTTACACAAGCGGCAAGCTCCCCCAGTTTCTCGTGAAGCCAATACGGAAGTGACTTAAACTGCAATTCATCGACTGGCCGCTAGGGACAGGCTGCAAAAGAGCAGAATCTCATTGACCCACATGTTAAAATGGCCAAGTTAACAGCAGAAAAAAACATGTTTACAGTCTGGATCAAATTGTGGTTTTGGTCTATACTGCTAATTTTGTCCTTCATGACAACTCTGAGGGGGGTGAATTTTCTTATAACTCAACCATTTAAATTATATTAAGCCTTAAAGTTCTGCATAATTAGGGGCGTGGTCACTTGAGTGACACATGTGCTCCCATGTGTACATGTGCTCCCATGCGGAAGATAAACAGAACACGCGTTGTTGGATCGTGGCATTGGCTTAGTTTTGTTTGTGAGATTTACTACAATGACAATGGCGGGAGAATATTAAACTCTGACAGCACTGCTTGGATATAATAACTAAAACTGCTCTACTATTTTTGAAAAATATTTTGCATCATTTCTTGAAGAACGACGATAGAGAGCAGATCACTCAGAAGAAATGTGATGCAAACAATGGATAATATATCAATATTTCATGGATTTAACGTTTTGTGGACAAAAAGTACTGTTTTGTTTTTGTTTTTTTCCCAATGGACACTCATGGACATTTTACCCAAATGCCACACAAGATTCATCTCGCGATCGCTGTATAAAGGTATGAAGTCCCGTTTGATTTTTCATGTTTTTACACACCTGACAAAAATTAGTTATCCGGGTGCTAAGATGGCAGCGGTCTCATTTTCGCTTCAAAAAATGCTCTTCAGACATCTACGGGTGACGTCACGGACACTACGTCCACATTTTTTTTACAGTCTATGGTTTTACACTGTGATTAACTCCTCGTAGACATTTAACCAGAACCACATCATATATGGTCGGTCTAATCTTAAGGCCTTAGCAATGTTGCATTGCAAAGATCTTGAGTTTTCGTTGAAGGGCGTGTCCATGGCAGCCTGACAAAGTCTGATGTTTCGCCATGAAGGAGGAAGCTGTTGTAACTCAGGCATACAATGTCCGAACTTCCCCTAAACTTCACATGTGTGATAAGAGTCCTGGCCTGAAGACACCTATGTCAATTTTCACTTAGTCATAGCGCCACCTGCTGGCAACAGGAAATGGCCTGCTTCACACTATAATTCAATCCCAGGAATACATTTCAATATGCCAAGAAGTACCAAACATACTAGAAACACGTTAAATCATACAACACTTGGCTAAGTGCTGATGTATGCGATTAACACCACGAAACAGGAAGTTGTTGTAACTCAGGCATACAATGTCTGATCTGCTCAAAACTTCACATGCTTGATAATAGTCCAGTCAAAGCACCACCTGTTGGCAGCAGGAAGTGTGGCACTTTGAAATGACTTTGTCGTAATTCTCCTGTATTTACTCGCTTACGTGCATGTCGCCCACTGTTCACCGTTTTCCTGAGGCCAATGGGTGGCGGTGAGCCGGGTGCGAGGGCCCTTTCATCGCTGCTTGCAGCTATAATTTCATATGTATCTTTATACATATGAAAAACTGTGCTTTTTTTTTTTTTTTTTTTTTGGTAGGTTTAACAGTTTTCAGGTACAGAGCAAACAAATGTAAAATAACTTCTCATATATACTATAATAACTGCATATTCTTCACTGTATAAATTAAATACATATTAATCCTTCCTTATTGTAACAGACTTTATTGTGATTAATCTTCTAATTTGTTTTTTTATACATTTTAATATTTTTTGTATGTTTAAATATGTAAAAGATCTGCACTTTCTCCTTTACTAAGGCGGGACTCTAATTTTGATGGGTGTAGTCTACAGAGTGATACAAGTTATGAAAAGGAGAGCACACAGTTCTTTAGAGTTATTTTGCAGATTTAAAGTTTGCCAGTTTATTAAGCACCCCCCTGAAAAGGCATAAGGTGTATATATATTTGTTTACTGTTAGTTTTAATTAGTGTTTTGTGTAATTTGCTGTATGTTGATGATAATGCAACGGACAGAGAGAGATTAATGTACACTTCTTGTGCTGTGTTTTGTTTAGCTTTTATGGTGATTTTTTTTTGGAGTGAAAATGTAGAGCATAAAACATCAGTAAAGATTTGGCCATCATTCGGATGGGGTCCGCTACACTTAGTTACAAAAGTTATTTAGTCGAAAATATTGTGCGATTTTTTTTGTCTTTTGTCTTTCGCTATTTGATTATCATTAGAGCACAGGCAGCAGCGCTAGGATCATGCAACAGACATTATACGTCTCAGTGCCTTCACGCATTTAATTAATAAACCATCGGTTTGTTATATCGACCTTTTTCCTGCTATAGCCAATATGCCGATGGTTGTAAATTGAGCAAAAACCAGCCGATAAATATCGGCAGCCGATACATCGGTGCATCTCTACATACTAGTGTGATGACATGCTGCAGGGAACAGCATAGTGATCACAACTCTAATCTTTGGGTTTCGAAGGTAGGTCATAAAGACTTTCCAAGTCAGAAGGCTCAAGTCTAAGATGAGTCGCAAGTCTTCTTTATGTCAAGTTGAGTCGCAAAACATCACATTTGGGACTCAAGTCCAAATCAAGGCCAAGTCATGTGACTTGAGTTCACAACCCTGGTTTTAACTTTTGTCATGTGATCATTAAGGCTTTTTAATCAATAAGAGTACCATGGTACACTTTTCATCTCAACACGTTTAATGGCAGCACAGTGCTTTGAGAGTTCTTGCTGACCCCATAATTGTGGTTCCTCATGAAGCCGCTGATCTGGCCATAAGGGGTGTGTTGGCTTTCACTGGGGTCTGAGGTTCCGGTCAGAGTTCTGCAGGCGCTCCAGTATCCAGCCAACCGCTGCTCATCCAAACAACAGAGAGATGCAGAGAAATCCAGCTGCCATCAGACACAACAAAATTAATAATGTTATGATTCAGAATGTTGATATCTCAACAGATTAATACAATCCTGGATGATGTTTGATCAATATAGCATTTCAGTTATGAATGAGAGTAAATAATGATAGCAAGTTTTTAGGAAAAGTGTTCCTTTAATTTGATTATGTCTCACCTTTGTGAGGAGTTCTCGTGCCATTCTAAAGTGTTCTCTGGCTTTCTCATATGCTGATGTCTCAGAACATCCTTGCTGAAAGTAAATACCTCCTAAATCGTAATGCACCTGTCAGACAGATATGAACATTGTCCACTTTTAATAACAGTACATATCTTCACATGATGAATGGGCACATTTATATTCTCTGTAGGACACACCTGACAGTGCAGGTGATCGGCGCTGATGTGCAGCCCTGCGGTGGAAGACTCAGTCTCTCCATTGGCTGTACTGGGATCAGCAGCTAGCAGGTCAAGAGTTCGAAGCGTGTGGATGTAGAAGTCTTTTTTAATGTTCAGGGCTCTTTCTAACACCATGATAGAATCTGTGGCCTGTTCTCTGAGCTGAAGAGTAGAGCGTTACACAAGTGACAGGGCTATGATGAGCTTTCTTTGAGAAAGAAAATGGCATTTTGAAGAATAAGAAAACCATTTATCTCTAGAAAAAGGGGGTGCATATTTTGTATTCTTGTATTCTGTTGTATTCTGTTTTGCGATCTGGTCACCTGATTAACAATATTCCATTAGTTATTCCACTGGACATGGAATCTCTTGTTTCTTTTCCCAAATCTTCACTCACATCTCACCCATTTTCGCAGGGGATTATAAGCGTTACTTCCTTTGGTTTGCTTAATTTAGTTAATTTTATATTCATGTTCTTTACTGTGGTAAAGTAGAAAAATGCTGTGCGGCGGATACCTTTTCGCTTGCACGTCAAATTCTATTTAACACAGTTTGTGCTTGTTATTAGACTTGATTAGGTAAGGCGCGTCAAGTTTATAACGCATTTCACACACGCAAGTGATTTTAGTTTTGCTTTCTCTGGCAGCGCAAAATCAAACATAGCCTAAATGTCTTGCCCCTGCGGAAGATGAAATTTGCTCTTCAGACCTTTTACAACAAGTGTCAGTTGCTTGTAACATCAGGCGAGAACATGAAGATCTTAGAAAAGAGATGGTCTCTTTCCTGCTCATGTCCACCATCCCTCACTAAACAGAGAGTGGTATATGACACATTTTTGTAGGGAAATATAAAATGAATGTTTTTTAAATAATGTTTAACTTTCTTTTATTATTTAGGTTTCCATTATCTACTGGTAGTTATTTCAATGTTTTACTGGTTGTAGTGTGTTGTTTCCCTGACAGAAGCGCTAAAATAAAATAAACCCACATTTGTTACGAAATGGATGTTTGAGCCTTGTTTATTATTTTTTTATATTTCAAAATGTATTTAATTGAGATATATACAGCCGAATCACAGCCGTGCTGATATACAGCCATATGACACGGCTACTCGTGTGAGATTGCTTACATATAAATCTACAGTATCTCACAGAAGTGAGTACACCCCTCACATTTTTGTAATATTTAATTATATTTTTTCATGTGACAACACTGAAGAAATGACACTTTGCTACAACGTAAAGTAGTGAGTGTACAGCTTGTATAACAGTGTAAATTTGCTGTCCCCTCAAAATAACTCAACACACAGCCATTAATGTCTAAACCGCTGGCCACAAAAGTGAGTACACCCCTAAGCGAAAATGCCCAAATTGGGCCCAAAGTGTCAATATTTTGTATGGCCACCATTATTTTCCAGCACTGCCATAACCCTCTTGGGCATGAAGTTCACCAGAGCTTCACAGGTTGCCACTGGAGACCGTGATGACATCACAGAGCTGGTGGATGTTAGAGACCTTGCGCTCCTCCACCTTCCGTTTGAGGATGCCCCACAGATGCTCAATAGGGTTTAGGTCTGGAGACATGCTTGGCCAGTCCATCACCTTTACCCTCAGCTTCTTTAGCAAGGTAGTGGTCGTCTTGGAGGTGTGTTTGGGGTCGTTATCATGTTGGAATACTGCCCTGCAGCCCAGTCTCCGAAGGGAGGGGATCATGCTCTGCTCATTCATGGTTCCCTCAATGAACTGTAGCTCCCCAGTGCCGGCAACACTCATGCAGCCCCAGACTATGACACTCCCACAACCATGCTTGACTGTAGGCAAGACACACTTGTCTTTGTACTCCTCACCTGGTTGCCGCCACACACGCTTGACACCATCTGAACCAAGTAAGTTTATCTTGGTCTCATCAGACCACAGGACATGGTTCCAGTAATCCATGTCCTTAGTCTGCTCGTCTTCAGCAAACTGTTTGCAGGCTTTCTTGTGCATCATCTTTAGAAGAGGCTTCCTTCTGGGACGACAGCCATGCAGACCAATTTGATACAGTGTGTGGCGTATGGTCTGAGCACTGACAGCCTGACCCCCCACCCCTTCAACCTCTGCAGCAATGCTGGCAGCACTCACACGTCTATTTCCCAAACACAACCTCTGGATATGACACTGAGCATGTGCACTCAACTTCTTTGGTCAACCATGGCGAGGCCTGTTCTGAGTGGAGCCTGTCCTGTTAAACCGCTGTATGATCTTGGCCACCATGCTGCAGCTCAGTTTCAGGGTCTTTGCAATCTTCTTATAGCCTACACCATCTTTATGTAGACCAACAGTTCTTTGCCATGAGGTGCCATGTTGAACTTCCAGTGACCAGTATGAGAGAGAGTGAGAGCGATAACACCAAATTTAACACACCTGCTCCCCATTCACACCCGAGACCTTGTAACACTAACAAGTCACATGACACCAGGGAAAGAAAATAGCTAATTGGGCCCAATTTGGACATTTTCACTTAGGGGTGTACTCACTTTTGTGGCCAGCGGTTTACACATTAATGGCTGTGTGTTGAGTTATTTTGAGAGAACAGCAAATTTACACTGTTATACAAGCTGTACATTCACTACTTTACATTGTCGCAAAGTGTCATTTTTTCAGTGTTGTCACATGAAAAGATATAATAAAATATTTACAAAAATGTGAGGGGTGTACTCACTTCTGTGAGATGCTGTATACATCTTATATCTATATCTATATCTATGTAAATATAAATATATATATACATATATATATATATTTTTTATTTTTTTTTTTTTTAGGGGGCTGTCAACAGATTACAATTTATCGCAATTAATCGCACACCCTTTTGTGCAATTAATCACACTTAATCGCAAACTTATCGTGAAATTAAGCATACACCACAATTGTACAAAATATTTGCTGTCTTTAAGTTTCTAAACTGTTCATTCAACTACACGTTCAAAAACGCTGATTCATTCAAAGAGAGACGTAATAAAAAAAAAAAAGTTGTTGAAATCATTTTAACTTTGAGCACCACTTTAGAAGGCTCAGCTGACCAGCAATGCGTTCATGCTAAGACAGAGATTTCGCTCTCCTTGGAAATTAAAACTATTTTTAATGAATATGTAATCGGCCTGAAGTAAAGACGCAGGTAATCGCACATGCTCAGTCAATTTCTCTCACATTCACTGTCTGTGTAAGCTTGATAAGTACAAATCCACAGAGCCTCTGTACAAATGGTACACATTATGTTATCATTACAAAACATATTTAATATTCAGTATACATGCAAGAAGTGTAAAACGAGAACGAAAAAAGAAGACACAAATATCGAGGTCGCCACGGTTCTTGCATTTCTCTGCAGTTGGCTCGTCAATAGCACGGTATAATGACATTGCTGTTATCGCGACAGCCCTAGATATCAGTATATAAAACACTGCAGACAGCTACAAGCATGTATCTTGCAAGCAAGTTTCAGTCATACCACACTCAGTATGTTCTCCATGAGTTCCTTTTCCTGCTGGACCAGATTCATCCTACAGGACACACAAAACTATTAGTACAAATTCAACCCCACACAACACAAAGAACTGACACCCCTGTCATTCCTTTCTTACATATTCAGCTGATGTGGTCCAGGTTTGGTCTGTTTCTCAGGAAAGCTGCTTAACACAATGGTACGAATGGCCCTATTGGGACAAAGTTCATATTACACTGTCAACACAAGTGGCTGGCACGGCATCTATGGAGTTAATATTGTGCCGTAATTAAACAAACAAATCTAGCATTTTGCTTTGCAAAAGAAAACTAGACTCGCAAACAAATAGAAAGTGATGTGCAAATAAAAAGGTCAGTTTATTATTATTATTATTATTATTATAAACTCATGTTTCTGGGCTTCTCTCGGGAGACTAGTGTAAATTGACCCATAGCAAAGCGCCATCTGCTGTTTTGGAAGAGGAAGTTGCTCAACTGCATTTGTGAGAAAATCTGCCTGCACACATTTGTGAGAAAATCAAGCCGAGAGATCTCATAAAAAAGCAAGTGTCTTACAATTGTACAAGACAGGTGTGCGTTTGTAGGCTCTAGATTTGGTATTTGTTCAAGGATTACATGCCATTTGTAGGATGGTTTGTATTTATTTGTCAAATATGATGTAGGCTCATTTATTTATATTTGTAAAACACAATACATATATTTGTTACTCCTCTGCATTTTCGCTCAAACTGACAATTTGTTTGCAAAGCAGATTGTGTTTGTTTGCAAAATGCTGGATTTGTTTGTTTAATTATGGCACAATATTAACTCCATAGGCATCAGAAAGGATCAGTTCACCCCAAAATGAAAATTTGGGGTCATTAAATTTGGACTAAACTGCTCGATTCATATGGATTAGTTTTCCGATCTCCTTATGATCTTTTTAAGCGTCAGAGTGGTCGTTGCAAAGGCAGTCAATGGAGGAACAGACATCTCTCAGATTTCATCAAAAAGATCTTAATTTGTGTTCTGAAGATGAACAAAAGTCTTACAAGTTTGGAACGACATGAGGGTGAGTAATGACAATTTTCATTTTGGGGGTTTAAAGGGTTAGTTCACCCAAAAATGAAAATTCTGTCATTAATTACTCACCCTCATAACGTTCCAAACCCGTAAGACTTTCGTAACACTTTTTGATGAGATATGAGAGCTTTCTGTCCTTCCATTGGCAGCTACACAACTACCACTTTTTAACTTTGATGCTTAAAAAGTTCATAAACAGATTAAAACTAATCTATATGAATTGAGCAGTTTAGTCAAAATTTTCTGAAGATATAATTTAGGCTTTTATTCACATATAAACACTCAATGCACACATCAGTTATGGTAAACAGAAGCTCAAACATGTTCGTTTGACATGCGAGAACCAATGAGGTTCATTAACGTGTGTTACGCAGCATGTTTCTTCAGAAAATTAGGACTAAACTGCTCAATTAATTTAGATTTGTTTTACGATCTCTTTATGAACTTTTTGAAGCATAACTGTCAAAGGAGGCACAGAGAGTTTTCAGATCATCAAAAATATCTTCATTTGTGTTCCAAAGATGAATGAAAGTCTTAAGGGTTTGGAACATCATGAGGGTGAGTAAATGATGACAGTTTTCATTTTTGGGTGAACTAACCCTTTAAGGGTTGACTTTCTTGTTTGTTTCCTACTTTATTTTCATCAGAAATCCATTAGTATAAAACACTGTTTCAAGCGAAGCCAATTTGCTTTATAATATAATATAATGTAATATAATATAATATAATATAATCAGGGCTTGACAGTCACTTTTTTGCTCACCAGCCATTGTGGCTAGTGGTTTTCCAAAGTTACTAGCCACTCAGCATTTTCACTGGCCACAATTTTGCTGTTGGGAAATTACATTTTATATGATTAAAGTTGACTTTGGCATGCTTAAATTACTTTATTTTGAGTCATTTTACTTGATTTAGAAGATTTACCAAACTTTTAAATGCAGAGTGACCACCCAAATCAAGAGTACATTGTATAACAGCCGGTATGTACAGGTGGGCAATATGAACATTGGCTAATATGATAAATTTAAGTTTTTTTTGTTAGGCTATAAAAGAACAAAGAAGCAAATTAGCAAATTACAAAAACAATAGTAAAAAAAAAAAAAAAAGAACATTCAGATAAGTTTATTTAACATGTATACATTTATTTATATAGAGAGTGACAGAGAGAGAGAAAAAGAGAGAGAGAGAGAGAGAGCGAGAGCGACAGAGAGAGAGAGCTAGAGCGCGCACGCGAGAAAGCGCTTCTGTTGTGAGTCATTCAGCGCGATTCCGCCTATGTCGCCTTCACTAACAGCAAGTTAATCGATAAAGAATTGTAATTTAATTGTAATTTTGTGATACGACGATCTTGGCTGTAAGCTGAAATTAAATTCAACGTTATCAGGATGACCATTTTGAGTGGAGAATCCCCTCAATGGTCTCTCTTGAACTTGTGACATACCGTAGTGAGGGGGAACTCTATTCAGAAATAACCTATTATTCTGAATATTATTATCCTGAATATGTTTCTCTTTTCCTTAAAGGCCCGATCACACCAAGTACGATAACTATAATGATAATAATAAAGATTCTATAAATAATAACTATAAAGATAATAATAAAAAGTTTATATTATATATATATATATATATATATATATATATACACATATATACACACACACACACACATATATGTATATGTCAGTGCTAAACATTCCTCATTTATCTGTAATATAAATAAGATGCTAAAATTGTTATTTATACAGTGATACTGTCCTTCAGTGTAATGGATGACACTGTGGTGTTTTTGTATTAGACTGAATGACAAAAAAAAAAAAAAAAACATTCAAACTTCTACTTCAGCTTATATTGCAGGCCATCAACTGGCCACCTATATCAAACAGTGAGTTTGACCAGTAAAGTTAATCACAATTATTCACAACAGCTACTTATTTTTCAAAAAATCTAACAATTTAATTTTTGGCATTTCACTAAATGACATGCGTTTTTGTAACTTAGGATATCACACCATGAAAATGTGGAATTGTCAAATTTTTGAGAGCAATGAATCTGCTTGACTGCAGCACCAAATGGTCTTCAGGGTGCCTTCTGATGATGTCACAGACTGTTGATTAACTATCTGTTTTTTATATGATTTCAGAACGGCTTCTTGATCCTGTTACATTGAATGATCTCTTACAAACTGCATTTTCAGGACAAAAGTTCCCTGGTTATTTAAATACTTAAAAAAAAAAAAGAAAAAAAAAAAAAGACAATCTTTTTAATATAACACAGCCAACACCTATTTAAAAATGCCAAGCGAACAAATATTTTTCATATTTTTTAAATTGGTATTTTATATGTTGATTTAATGATGTAATGGCAAAATCAAAGTCCGGACCATTACACTGAATGACAATTTTACACTTTGGAACATTATTTCCCCCATATGTTGACATTTTATTTTCACAAGTTATTTCAAATATTGAAGTAGACAGATTACTTGCATTTAACTTGTTTTTATGTATATAAAATGACTAACTATGGGTAATCGCTGGAACGTGAGCAAAAGCGAAAGAGTTTCTGACTGACAGCTTATAGGCTGTTTCATTTTGAAGGCTGCACATTCGTCATTGAGAATGTCTCAATCATTTCAGAAAAACAACCATTATAAACTTGACTACTGTGACACGTGCTCTTTTGAAACATAAATTACTGTAATTGCTCCATTACTTTGGAAAGTAATGGTAACTTCTGAAATGAAGCAGCCTCAATGACGTTTGTGGCCGACAAACACAACCTCCAAGGAACGTAGCCTTCAAAATGAAATGCAGCCATATACATTATAAATTGTTATCTAACCCTGCCTAAGCTGTGACATACAAATGAAAGCCACACTGACCATCTGTTGTAGATCAGCACGGCCATAGCTGTGGTGGGCGGCAGGGTGGACAAATCCAGATCTACATGTTTAACTCCAGGAGGAACATGACTGACACACAGAAGCTCATTCAATAACATATTGAGCACAGGGATGGTCAAACTGTGATTCAAAACAAAGACAAAACAGGACCAATTTACCATCTTGTATCAATGTCCAACACAATCTTTACATTTTTTTTAAAGGGGTCATATGATGCTATTTTAAAAGTATTTATTTTGTTTATTAGGTGTAATATAATGTCAACATGATTACAGTACCCCTAATTCCCAGTCTGTCTGAAATGCTCTGATTTCTACAAAGTCTCTCTTTTCGAAAAGCCCAGAATGCTCTGATTGGCCAGATGGCCCAGTGCATCATGATTGGTCAAAAACCTCAAGAGCATGTCAGAAACGTAACAGCCCTTACCAAAATCACAAGCTTCAGCTTCCAAGGCTTCTAAAGCAACTGTAAACACACAGTAATGATGTTGTCTGTATTATAGGAGTGTAACGATATACTCATGTCACGATTCGATACAAATCGTGATACGGAACTCACAATACTATTGTGATATTTTAAGCCAAAATAAAGAAGAGAGGTTTTTTTTATTACTTTATTATATTAAAATATTATTATTATTTTTTATTATCAGGACCCACAAATATTCCCCCACTGCATTATACATTATATTCAAAATTATATATAGTAGTTTAATGTAGTAATGTCACTGAAACTCTGTAAACTTTTTTTTTCTCCCTTCACGCAGTACTCGCACTTTCAATGTAGGCATTTGTTGGATCTCTTACACAGGCAAGCCGCGCATGCAGACTCTCTTAGTGTCCCGCCTCTTCCGCTATAATTGCACAAACCATCTAAGACGCTTTAAATCATACTACAAAAACGAAATGCGATATGGTGATTTAAATTATGTTTGTGCTTTCACTTTGAGAAGTATCGTTCCGGCAGCGCATATACGCTTCAGATGATCAGTGCAATCAATCACAGTTCTAATTGCAAGAAAGCATGTCAAAATGACTATTCCCAAATTGAAAATGGTTAGTTCATCCAAAAATTTAAATTCTGCATTTACTCACTCTCATACGTTGTTTTTGCGTGTCACGCAAGCATTTGAACATCCATGTTTACTACACGTAAGTTTACTGCACAGCATTGTAAATCGGTTCAAAGCCATCGTGTCTCTTCACAAGACTTGGATTTGGATTAGACAACTTGAATGATTATTTTTACGACGCCTTTATGACATGTTTTGGATCCTTTAAGTTTTAGAGGAATGGACTTTAAATGGAGGGACAGAAATCTCTCAGGTTTCACAAAAAATATCTTCATTTGTGTTTGGAAGTTGAACAAAAATCTTATAGGTTTGAAACGAGGGTGAGTACATGATGACAGAATTTACATTTTTGGGTGAATTATACCTACAATAAATACAGTAAGCTAATGATTGGATAAAACTGACTCTACGCATATCGCGAATCATATCATTTACATTAACGATACATATTGTCGCATTTTAATATCATGATATCTAGCTATAACGATGTATCATTACACCCCTACTGTATTACCGCATCGGGTAGAGCCAGAGTAAGATTCTGAAAATGCAGATGATCAAGCAGATCGATCGGAAACAACTTTGCAAGTAAAACTTCAGCAATACGTTTCACAGTGGTAGGTTTTTATTTTGTAACTCTCTTACCTTTCAGATACAAAGATCTCCTCGACATGGCAAAAAGACAACACTACAATTCAATGAAGCCCCATCATCTTTCTTTACATATAGGTTTGGGCAGGCATTATGCTAATATTTTGCATTGTGATGCAGACGTTGGCTTTTTGGCAGTTCTGAAGCAGTAACTTTGCAGATCTTATACACATACAAACAGATACATTACACAAAGAAAAACATTAAAAAGCATCATATGACCCCTTTAAATGTAAGTGGAGTTTGCCCGTGCAAAAATCCTTGTCACAATAGCCAAGCACTGATTTGTGAGTGGCTGTTCTAAATTTGTAAAGTTGCTAAACATAAAACTCAAAAAAAAAAAAAAAAAAAAAAACACTTAATCAAATATTTTATCTTCACTCACCCTTTCTCTAGTATGTTCAGGTCCCATCTCAGGTGGGCGGCAACTTTAAGTGCCATTAGCTTCAGTGTGCGGTTCCTCCGGTTGTCCACTGGTGGCTGAACCTGGTTCTGCTCATTCACAGATGGTTTAGAGGCTTGCTCAAGAAACTGAATGATGAGTTGAACAGGAGATGGATCTGTGGAAAACATAAAATTAAATTCTAAATCTCATCTTAAGAAAACTTAAGGTTATCTGAACTTTATTCTTTGTTGACACATGAGGAATTGTGGTAATTGTTAAAGTCAACATAAAAGAGCATTTGCAGCTGATTTTATTTCTGTATTGTGACACATATCCAAGTAAAAAAGCACATTTAATGACTGACTGGACTTGATTTTATCAATGAGGAATAGACTTAGAAGAACTAAATTGACATCAGCTGAAACAAACCATTTGCAGAGATTATGAAGACATGTTAACAAGTTCACCTTAAAGTGACAGTTGAGCTTAAAGTGACATTTATATTTACTACAGTAAAGTCATAATAATATGCAATCTCTTTCGAACAAGGTAAGATTTCTTTGTATTTCCAACATTTTAGTTTCTTACATTGTCCTGCCACAGTTTCATAAAATGAACCAAAACTATTTTACACTTCTCATTATAACACAAAAGATTTCTAGCATTGTGTTTTGTGCAATTGTATTAGCAAAGCATCTTTCAGATGAACTATAATCAACATCGCAATATGGCATGGGGTGCTCATCAATTCACAAAAGGCTGCCATTTAATTAAATAGGTATATGAACGAATGAATGAATGAATGAGGCATTTATATAGCACTTTCATATGTACTACTGTACACCCAAAGCGCTTTACAATCATATCAGGGGTCTCTCCTCATTCACCACCAGTGTGCAGCATCCACTTGGATGATGCAACGGCAGCCACAGTACAACGGCACCAGTGCGCTCACCATACACCAGCTGTAGGTGGAGAGTTATGGGGGTAGATTTGTAGCTAATCTCCAAATAAACAGATTATGATCCACAAATAAATGTAAAGATATTAACAAAATATATCGTATGCACAAATGAATAGAATGAGATCCACAAATATATGTTAGGAGTTTCACAAAAAAATAATTGAATTCACAAATAAATAAAATAGTGTTGTCAAAAGTACCGGTACTTCGGTACCAAGTCGGTACTGAAATTTTGAAAATGTGACGATACCAGCATTTCTGTAGTACCGGGAGTACCGAGTATCCGGGTATATTCGGTACCCACTGATAGGGCTGTGCCAGTATTTTACGTGAAATTGACACGAGTGAAGCACAAAGCTTTGTTTACGGAAGAAATAGGCTAATAGGTTAGCAATTAAATGCGACATCACAGCCATGGAAACATTTTTGTTCATGCCAAATGAGAGAGGTATGCGAGTCCATAAATTTAAGCTTTGTATTCTGTTTTGCGAATCGCAATCTGGTCACCCAGAGAATTTAACAATATTCCTTTAGTTATTCCACAGAACATGGAATCTCTGTTTATTTTCCCAAATCTTCACTCGCGCAGGGAATTCTAAACGTTTCTTCCTTTGGTTCCCTTTTAATTAGGCCTATTATATTCGCATTCTTTACTGTGGTAAAGTAGAAAAAACACCGCAGGACAGAAACCTTTTTGCTTGCACATCAATTTCTATTTAACACAGTTTGTGCTTGTTATTAGACTTGACAAGGCGCATCAAGTTTATTTGTATATAGCGCGTTTCACGCACGCCGGAGATTTTTAGTTTCGCTTTCTCTGGCAGCGCAAAATCAAACATAGCCTGAATGTCTGAAGATAAAACTAGCTCTTCAGACCTTTTACAACAAGTGTCAGTTGCTTGTAACATCAGGAGATAACATGAAGATATTATTAAAGAGAAATGGTCTCTTTCCTGCTATTGTCCCACATCCCTCTCAAAGCGCAGAGCGGCTATATGACGCATCTTTGTGTGGAAATAAAAAACAAATGTTTTTTAGAATAATACTTAGGCCTAACTTTCTTATTTAGGTTACCATTATTTACTGATATTTATTTCATAGTTTTACAGGCTGTATAGTGTGTTGTTTCACTGAAGAAATAGCTAAAATAAACATGCACGTCTGTTTCAAAATGGATGTTTGAGCATTTGTTTATTTATTTTTTTATATTTCAAAATTTATTTCATTAAAGTATATATTAACACACAAACATACAGACACGCACGCTCCAAATATTTATATGTATGATTACCATCATATTTAATATGTTTTCAAAAATAGGCTAGTAAATAAAATAGTAAAATAGTTCCAACAGATTTTCCTGTGGTACCGAAATTGGTACCGAGAACCGTAAAATTTTACTGGTATTGGTACCAACTACTGGAATTTTGGTACCGTGACAACACTAAAATAAAATGAGTTTTGCTAATAAAAAACATATTCACAAATATGTTTTTATGTCACAAGCACAACTCTGCCTGCATTTATTTGTGAATCACTACCTGTACATTTGTAAATTGCTTTCTTTGCATTTGTGGATCTCTTCCTGCTCATTTGTGAATCACCTCACGCATTTGTGGATTCTGAAACAATTCTAGCGTCACGACTGCAGACAAATCCACAAATAGGTCGACTCCACCCACCGACTACTGAAGCCAATCAGATAACGGCCACGTTGCACTGACCAATCGCAGCACACTCTCGCTACAACCAATCACGTTTTGCTTTACACTCGGGGCAGGAACAGACTCTAAAAGGAGCTCCGTACTATTCCACCATGGGCGCATCGTTCGAATTGAGCTGAAGTGCTGTTTGAGTGATAAAAACACCCCATTTACAAAATGTAACAGACTTTATTGAGATTAATCTTTTAATTTGTTTTGTACATATTTTTGTGGGTGTAATTATATATAAGGTTTGCATTATCCGTCTTACAAAAAAGGGACTCTTATTTTGACGGGTATTATGGTCTGAGTGTTACTGATCACTGCAGTAATGAACAAGAGAACGTGTCGTGCACATTATTATGGTTCATCAGAGTTTTCTTACGGATAGAAAGTTTACCAGTTTGTTAAGCAACCCTGAATAGGCATAAGCTCTTACAGTGATTATCTGGAGTTAAAAACGGATATTTCATGGTAGCTAATGTACAATAAAACTTCATGAAACTCATCAGTAAAGTTTCAGCCATCATTCGGACGGGGTCCGCTACACAAAAGATTTTTGGAGTATATTCTTTATATTGCCATCAGGATCAGTGAATCGGGATAAAGGCTATGCACGAATTATCATTCACTGATCCCGAGCTATAACACGTCTACCTGACGTGAGCGGCGCGGCACGGTAGACATGCAGTAAATAGAAGGCATTATAATCATTATAAACAAATGGATTACATTATTAGTGTCCATGTACATGCAGCTATAATGTCTACAAGCGGCACGGTGAGAAACGATGAGTCAATGGCAGTAAACGGATATCCCGTTCTACAGTAGCTATAATACCACAATACCATGTATAATACCAAATATGAGCATCAGTGATGTACCAATACGAGCCTCGGCATCACTGCAGCTATGGTTTTGGATAATGCAAATAAAGTGGTTGCAATGCTGAAAAAAAAATTTTGTATTTATTTTAGATGCTGTAAATAACTTTTACAATAAAAAAAAAAACTATTAAGTCCGATTAATCTGAAATATTTGCGTGATCAAGTGTTTGATTGCTGGACATTTTACTTAAATAAATGAAATGCATAATCTATAGGCTATGTAATTCAATAACCTGTCACATTTAAAAAGTCTACATCTTCTCTACAAACAATGGTAACGTTAAAACGTTTAATTAATGTTTAAAATATTATTTAAGGGCCTGTTAATGTTTAATAGCTGGTCTGCTGCTCATATCCGTCGATGTTTGATTGATAAACTGGGAAATGCTATTATGTGACGACAGTTTCATCTATTTTGCAAACTTGCATGTTTATCACAAGGTTAAATCCAGTTAGAAGTAAATAGCTAATCATTGAGGCTTTCTGTTCAATCTTGAATAACGTGACGCTTCCACAACGCATCTGTACCCAATATACCTTTGTTGTTCCCATAACAGAGAGCACTGTTTCTCTGGCATTTTTAAATGGTGCATAAAATATAATAGTTTGGCATGGCTTGACACAGTGTAATGGTCTAACGAAATATAAATTTTAAACCTCTTTTTACTGTACCATTGTTTAAGAATCCTCTACTTCCTTTCTAAGCCAATGCAGGACGAGACCACTCCCGATTGTAAAGCAAAACGTGATTGGTTGTAGCGAAAGTGTGCTGTGATTGGTCAGCGCAACGTGGCCGTTATCTGATTGGCTTGAGAGTGGAGTCGACCTATTTGTGGATTTTTCTGCAGTCGTGACGCTCAAATTCTTTCAGAATCCACAAATGCGTGAGGTGATTCACAAATGCGCAGGAAGAGATCCACAAATGCACAGAAAGCAATTCACAAATGTACAGGTGGTGATTCACAAATAAATGCAGGCAGAGTTGTGCTTGTGACATAAAAACATATTTGTGAATATGTTTTTTATTAGCAAATCTCATTTTATTTATTTGTGAATTCAATTAATTTTTGTGAAACTCCTAACATTTGTGGATCTCATTCTATTCATTTGTGCATACGATTATTTTTTGTGAATATCTTTACATTTATTTGTGGATCATAATCTATTTATTTGAAATTTTGCTACAATTCTACCCCCATAGAGAGTATATACTGTAGTCTGAAGCACAGCACAGTATTCATTAATTTACATGCAAGCAGCTCCGTGATCTGTGTTTTTTTTTTTTTTTTTAGCATCTCAGAGCAACTCCACCACCTCTGCATTTGCTCTGAGTTTAAACATCCATTTGGGAACGCAATGTGTGCTATGTAAATTTTATTTTCACATTCACATATTTATCCAACTTTTTTGTGGATTAAAGCATTTTATAAAGCACTAATTTTGTGATGAGAATCGTTTGTAAACCTGTTGTCACAGAAACTTAAAGGTCCACTCACCATATTCTCACAAAATCCTGTGGAATAAAAATGACTTATGCCAACATATCACAATATTTTTACTTGAGTAAAAACAGAAACTATAGTATGATGAATTTTTGGAAGGGGTTGTTAAGCGTCAAGGTGATCAAGACAATGTGACAGTTCACAGATCAACCCTTGCTTGAGGTTGAAAAGTTAATGTTTCAGTCCAACTGGTGATGACTCTAGTTACCTGGATGAGGGCCCTGTAAATGCTGCTCCAGTAATGATGGATCAAGCAGAAATTCAAACCAGGAAGTCTGTGGTGGGGTGCAGGGCCGACTGCCACTCACCGCCTCCCGGTCTGCAGCCTCAGCACTCATACTAACCTGCAGAAAAACATCAGTGTATGCATCACATAAAGCATATTAAACTCTGCCTAAAAATATTCGTTAGTGAGCTGACGAACTAAACAGTATTTTTGGGCTTGAGTTTAAAATGTACTGTACATATATGCCAAAATTTGTGTAGTATAGGTAGGCAGCTCAGGTTTTGGCACACAGTCCATATCTGTAATGTACTGGATAACATATTTGCGCTTTTAATTGCAATCATGTTGTTATTTCATTACGTTTTAGTAACTGATAATCATTAAAGATAGTAATATTGGTGACAGTAAGGCATAGATTTACAAGTATCAAACTCTTGTTAACTGTTGAGGGCTGCGTTTCCCAAAAGCATCCTAAGCCCAAGTAGATCGTCCTATTGTCACCAAAGGTCTCTATGCTTTTTGGGAAACGCATCCCAGACGGGTGAGCTCAACGTTCGTCTTTGATCAATATGGTCCCAATGAAAGAGACACGCTGGAAAGTTTTTACCCTTTCCCGCATTATCACTTACCCCGTTTAGAACGTCTGAATAATTAATACGATAGATATCACACACTGTTTCTATTACAGCAAAGAGTAAAATAGTCAAGCGTTCCTAAGACGCCATTGAGTTTCTTCATTGTAGAGGATCTATCAGAGACAAATCGAACCAGCGCCGCTACTGTGCAGGCGGTTACATCTTCTTCTTCTTTGGATTTAGTGGCGGTTGGCAAGCAAACGTATTGTGCATTTCCGCCACCTGCTGAGTTGGAGTGTGGAGCAGCAACGCATAACAATAAAGCATCAATTAAAAAAACTTAAACAGGCTAAATAAATCAATAAAAAGGACAAATGTAAATTTGTATTTTCACAACTGGGTTCAACGTACATGTATACTTATTTCATCAAGCTTGTGCAACAGCAACAAGGTGAGACATGAGAATGATCATGAGGCACTTTAAGAAGTAGAATATTTTTTTTTAAATTATTTTATTTGTTTAATTTATGAATTGATATGTTCTCTGCACTTGTGTCTTTGTTAATATCAGTCTCTGTTTCTGTCTGGAACAGGTTGCGGGTCCAGACCCATATGTCAAGATGGGTCTGACACGCTCTTGACGCTTCTTTGTCCACATACTGTCCACCCCACCAGCCCAACGATTGTGCTGGAGAGCCTCTGACTACAAGTCATAGGTACAGGATAATGTTCATAGTCAAGTCATCTTCATTTCTGTAGCACTTTATACAAAACAGCAGCACAGTAATAAACATGAAAGTTACAGAATTCAAAAGACTGTAGAAATTCAAAAGTTGAATTTAAATATATAAAGGCCAAATTAAAGAATTAGTTTTTTTTTTTTTTTTTTTTTTTTTTTGGCTTAGAAATGTTTCTGATAATACTAGAAAAAGGGATACTCCACCCAAAAATGAAAATACTCTCCGAATATGACTTTCTTTCAAATGATGATTTTTAGAAAGTAATCCATCTCTTTGAGTGCAAGTGTACGACCCTAAGGTTGACGCTTCAAAAACGACACAGAGTAAAAAACAACAGTAGTCAACATAACCCTAGTTGAAGTGAAACAATAGGCGTGTGTTAGAAAAATACTAATATTTTAAAGTCTGTGCTTCCAAATGACTCCTCAAGTATGGAGTTAATATTGTGCCATCAGTGTTTCCCACAGAATTTTTTGAGACGGTGGGTGGACATTGGTTTTTCTAGTGGGGTCCGGGGGCATGCACCCCCGAAGGAAAATTTTGTACATTTTAAATTTAAATGCATAAATCTGGTGCATTCTGAGAGCAAAATTTAAGTGACTAGATCAATGAAGAAATTTGTTCTCTTGTAAACAATTTTGTGCTCTAAAAGTAATTTATTTATTGGTGATGGTAGGGCACATTAGTCACGTACACAACATATAGTAGGCTAAATGATAGTTCATAAGTGGTCAGACATGTAGAGTATATATTTAAACCATTAAAAATATGTAGCAAAAGAGGTTACCTTTGTAGAATTAATTTATTTCTAGAATAATTAGTGGGAGCCTGTATCTATAGATCTGTATTTGTGGAACTAATGGTCACTCTTTGATTTGTTAAACACAATCCAGAATGTACTAAACACACTACTTCATTATAGAGAAAAATAAAAAATGAATAAAAATATATAATCATAAGCTGACCAAAAAATAAATAAAATCTAGGTGACTATACAATTCAGCAGCAAAAAAATATGCTAGCCTAATTCTTGAAAAAAACTTTGCACAGTAATTTTATAAAATCTAAATATGTCAATAAAAAGTTTAAAATTACTATTTGTATTCTTATGAAATGAAAAAAAAAACTTTATATTAGATTTATATTTATATGTGAATGTAAAGAATTATATGTATTTATAATAATGGAAGATTAAAAGACGTTTATTTTAAATGTATTGTGCAGCTTTTTAATGGGGCAACAAGATATGATAGATACGACAGAACAAAATAGGTTATTAATAATCTTTCAGTGTGCAAAACGATGATAATATGAAATGCTTCAAAACAGCGGCACAAACCGCTTATGCGCATCCCGGGTGCAGAATGATGTGCTTAAAGCAATATGGAGTCACAGCGCGCAGTTACGCTGCGTTGCGCATTAAAAAGTTCACAGCACAAAGACAATCCCTGTGTATATCTAACAGTTTATTGATCATATGTTTCTTCTCACTTTTAAATTCCAGTTATTGTGCGTGTGACGCGAATTTATAGTCCCTGTGTTGTGCGATCTAACAGACACCCTGTAGCCAGTATGATGACATCGTTCAGAAACAGCAAGAAACTCCAGCAAGATAAAGTCGTTTTATGCAAATCCACAGCCCTTTATCTACATATCAAGTATTATAATGGGAATATCATATTGGAGAGTTTTACCGTGCTGACTGTCGTTACTGAACGCGACGCGCTGTTTGAGTGCTGACCAGAGAATGATTGACAGCTGCAGCGGAGGGAAGACGAGTTTCCTTGAACTTAAATTTAACGATGTACATATTCTTCTGTCCCTCACATGAAGCTATGGAATGGCTTCAGATGACTTTGAATATAGTACACGAAAACTTAATTGGTGCTAGTCTATTTCTTTTGCTCTATGACTCCCATTTTTGCCGTATAAATAAAGAGCGCAATTATCAATCGGTTATTTAAATATCGCGACAGGCCTATTTTGAGACTGTGGCGGGACAAATTAGAATGTGGCGGCCCGCCACAGTCTAGTTAATGTATGGGAAACACTGGTGCCATAATTCAACAAACAAATCCAGCATTTTGCAAACAAACATGATCTGCTTTGCAAAGGAAAACTCGACTCGCAAACAAACAGAAAGTGATGTGCAAATACAAAGGTCAGTTTGAGCGAAAACGCAGAGGAGTAACAAATACATGTATTGTGTTGTACAAATATAAATAAATGAGCCTACATCATATTTGACAAATAAACCATCCTACAAATTGCATGTAATCTTTGAACAAATACCAAATCTAGTGCATACAAACATTTGATTTTCTCACAAATGCAGTTGAGCAACTTCCTCTTCCAAAACAGCAGATGGCACTTTGCTATGGGTCAGTTTACGCAAGTCTCCCGAGAGAAGCCCAGAAACATGCGTTTATAATAATAATAATAATAATAAACTTTGTTTTATAGTGCCTTTAAAAGTTGCATCTCGAAGCACTTTACAAGAACATACAAATAAAATACAATGGAAAAGGGGAAATAAAAGATAGAAACATACATCAAAACACATTTCAAGACATAAATAGTTATATATAAAACAAAATAATCACATACAGAAAATAAATTTACAAGGAGTTTACAGCTGGTGAAAATGAGTGAACAGGTGAGTTGGGTGTTTCTCAATACCAAGTACGCAAAGTTCAGTAATTCTACATTATCTGCAAAATGCAATCTTGATAACATCACTCGGCTCGCTCTGGCTATACTCCAGTTACCTCTGTATGTTTAACCGCCAGCAACATGATACAAAACATGTTATAAAACCCCAATCTGCCTCTTTTCATTTTCATTTAAACATATTAACAATAGCCACACAAATTTGGTTCAGGCAACGCTTACATTGATTATCTTCACTGCATGTACAGTACCAGTCAAAGGTTTGGAAGCATTAAGGTTTTTTTTTAATGTTTTGAAAGTAGTCTCTTAATCTCACCATGGTTGTATTTATTTGATCAAAAATAAAGTAAAAACAATAATACTGTGAAATATTATTGCAATTTAAAGTAACTGGTTTCTGTTGTATATTTCAAAATGTCATATATTCTTGTGATCAAAGCTGAATTTTCAGCATCATTACTCCAGGCTTCAGTGTCACATGATCCTTCAGAAATCATCATACTATCATAATATTTAATTAGGCTACTCTCCCTTTAAGACCGAATCCATGTAATATCCTGACATATATCCTGTTTTCACCCACCTGTTTGCTTCCACTTAAGCCATAACCGACTGTATTTACATGAGATACATTTGTATTTATTTGTCAAATATGATTTATTTATATTTGTAAAACACAGTACATATATTTGTTACTCCTCTGCATTTTCGCTCAAACTGACATTTGTATTTGCACATCACTTTCTGTTTGTTTGCGAGTCAAGTTTTCCTTTGCAAAGCAGATCGTGTTTGTTTGCAAAATGCTGGATTTGTTTGTTTAATTATGGCACAATATTAACTCCATACACCACCGTTATGCCTTTGCAGTAGATATGCGGAGCAGCACGCGCTATTGAGCTTTCACATATGCCGCGTTTGCAGTGCGCAACTGATCCATGGCTGTTTATCACAAACACAACATTTACTTATTTTTAATTCAAATCCAAAAGTTGTTACTGAATATGGCTTGTCAGCATTGCAATCTCTTTGTATACACTGTATTTCATAGATGTCACGTTTAAACGCACTACATTTAAATGTTTTATTCAATTCATTACTTTATATTTATATAAAGTAATACTTTTGATTTATATTTTACGTTGCTCACGCAAGTGGCAAAACATTTAAACATAAGCTTTATGTGAAAATCACAAACACTTTAAATTAAAACTTAATAGACAAAAACAGGCGACTCTCGTTTTTTCTTTCCTTTTAAATCTTTTTACAAGAAATCCCTCAGGTCATAAAGAACTTTGTTTTTCCACCTTCACGAAGAGACGAGTGCTATCTTTACGTCTCCTTGTTCACCTAAATGCCAGGTAAGGTGCCATTTTCCTTGCTTTACCCGAGGCAAAAAAAAAAGTGTTGACTGTGTAACAGAGACTTTAAATTATATGCATCTGTGGTGAAATTACTGGTTTTTCGCATCAATGCATGTTTATTTTAATCGTTTTAATTCAGCGCGGTACAGCGCAGCAAAAATAGACTATGCGTAATCGCTGCACTGCTGCAGACGCACCGCTCCTGGAACGCACTCCCGGACTGCATCCGTGTGCAGTGTGAACGCTCTAATCCGTTAATATGGGCGCACCGCATACGTACTGCAAACACAGTAGGCCTATGCGTGAAATAGGCATTAGTGCCTACGTTTGTATACTTTAACCACCCCCGAAGATAGTGGGGGTCGCGAGTCACTGGCATCCTTATTTTGGGGGTGCTGGGCTGAAAAGTTTGGGAATCCCTGATCTACAGCAGCTTTTGTCCCGCGTTCTCATTGGTTTGCTGGCCTATGGCGAATTTTATAAGCAGGATAAGCTGTGAGCTGATAGCTCGCCCAAGAGGAAAAATGAGCTGCTGCCAGATCTCGATCACCAAAAATATATTATATATATTTATTATAAAATATAAAATATTTTTATTTATTATAGACTACTTATATTTGTTATAATTACATTTTATTTTGTTGTTTGTGTGACACTAGCGGCACCTAGCGTATTATAAAAATACAGCATATTTTGCAAACGCACCTTTCGCATGTAGCACCTTCGTCGACTTAAACATCACAAAAGCTCTTATGGTTGCTTGTGATGGCACGTAAATAGGCCACTCTCAATAAAAGGTCCAACATATTGGGATATATATATATATCCTAAAGAGCACAACAAACATTTTATGAGGGTTAGGCAAATCCTTTTACTGATTGTATTTAGTATATCACACACACACACACACACACACATATATATATGTGTGTGTGTGTTTGGAAATAGGCTAGACCTTCACCATCCCTAATTGGGCTTATTTCGCATTTTAGGCAAAGGTGTAAAGAGTACCTGAAAACCATACTTGAGTAAAAGTACAGATACCTTACATCGAAAATGACTTGACTACAAGTTACAAGTAACCAATTCCAATACAACTTGAGTAAAAGTCTTAAAGTATCTGATTTTAACAGTACTTAAGTGTTTTACTCATGCTGAATGTAGGCTCAGAGATCCACTAGTCCTCAACACCTGACAGACATGCGAGTGAAAATAAAAAACAATTAATTTGTAAGATGAGAAATCAAGTTTATTTTCTAAAATCAAAATAAAACTGAACACCTCAATATTGCAATAAATCAAGGTCGACACAACAACCTTTTAAACGTCTACAAACTCTCAAGTGTCAGTTAAGCTCAAGTGCACAAAAAGGTCACAAGTAAACCAATATCCTTCAAAAAGGTCTTGTATTGACACCTAACGAAGGGTAATTTGATATAAAATTAAAAATAAACCTCTGCAATGTCACAGAAAATAAAAATTCCTGTACACCTCCAGAAAACTAAATGAAACTAAGCCTTTGCAATCTGATATAAAAATAACTTTCTATAAAGTGTAAACATTGCTGAATAAAAATTTACCAGTGCCAACATTGGATTACAGAAGTGCCAAAATACAACAAATAAAGTTTTATAAAACAATAATAATATAATAAAATATTTTTACAGTGTCAAAACTACCTCAGTACTAACTTTAAAACATTAGAGAACAGCTGTGCAGAAGATAACTTTTTATCTCCTTTGTAAAGCTTTACGAGGCATAAATATTCGTCACTTTAGATGAGCTTACAACAATAGTTAACTGACCACTTCTAAATGTTTTATAACTACCTGAATTAATCATGAATTACAGTAGGTTATATGTATTAATAAAGCATTTATTAATGCACTGAGTAACTATTACTATATGTCTAAATAATACCATGTATAAATGTATGTTTAAATAGTTTATTAATCATTTACTTACACTTCCTAAATGATTTTATGAACCACTGATAACTCCTAAATAACTGGTTTGTAAATAATGTAATACTTATTTTAAAAATGATAAATTGATCATTAATAAAGTATGAAAATGTCTAATGTCTATTAATGCTTTATAAATGATGAATTGACTATTTACTAATGCTTAACTACTGCTTCATAGCATGTGGTTATTATAAAGTGTTACCGTTTGGGTGAGTAAAGGCAAAACGCACAAGATACAGTACCTTCATTGCCCTTAGATGGCAATATCGCTTCTTTATATAAAAAACAAACTGCTTCAGAAAAGGTTAGGTGCCATGAAAAATGTAATTTGTAATTGCATTACTCATCACAAATCTAGTGGAGTAAAAAGTACATTTACTTGCTCAAAAATGTAGTCAAGTAGAGAGTAAAAGTTGCCAATATCTTTGCCTACTCTGTACAACTATAGTAGCCAAAAAGATACTTAAGTACAGTTAAATTTACTCAAATACTTCACACCTCTGATTTTAGGCTCATTTTGAGCAGAGCACATGCTTTCTGCAAATGTAATTGGTTAGTTTATTGTTATTATTTTTTTTTTTATTTCTTCATAAGGGTGTACTTTCACCCACGTATTATAGACACCCAGGCCCTGCACAGTAAATAGTGTATTACTTTAACAAGAGTAGACTAGTTAGTATATGACTACCTTGAAACCGATTACTTTTTAAAAATGGATGATAACCGTGCTTACACTCGTCTCGTGGCCGAACAATGAGTGTAGGTTGCAGTCCTCTCTTTTTGTAAAAAATAATTACTACTCTACACGCAGCAGTCTATGTTGGTCGGGTTTTTTGTAGTGTATTTGGGGGTTGTTTTGAACGTGATGTAAAACCGGGACATTTCCAGGGACAGCTCTAGTCGGGGTAAGGAGGACTCAAAAAACGGGCCGTCTGGTCATTTGGGTCTGTGGCAACGACGAGACAAGTAAGGTATTCCAAAAAAAAAAAAAAAAAAAGTAAGTAAGGTATTCCCGATATTTAAAGTGCGTGACGCTGCACGACGCAGACCATACTGCTTATTGGCTGAAATGCCGGCGCCTCAGATTCTTTGCCATCCTATTGGTCGGGTGGAGCTATGGGGGCATGTTGCCTTGCGAATGGTGTAGCCGGACGAACGCCGCGGCTGTTTGTTATTGAATGGAAATCCTTTTAATGTGGCAATATTCCTGCTTAGCAAACGAAAAATTAAATGTATTTGTATCATTTATTAACTTATTTTGTCTTTATTAGCATGTAATTACGCATTTGTGTAAACATCTTTAATATTGAGGAGCTATTTAAAAGTCTTAGTTAGAGCACTAGGCCTTGAGCAGGCGCCGGTGGTCGATTTTAACAATAGCCGAGGAACAGTCACGTAGAAGCGTACGCACTTCCTCCATGAAACCAGCCCGCGGAACCTCACCTCCAGCACAGCAGTAAATAAACAAAGGAAAGAGAAACCACGGGAACCCAGCCCGGATGGTGCCCGGCGTTTGAGACGTTTGGAGATCACATATGGACAGATCCTGATTGTTTTTCTGGGCACACACAATAGAAAATGTCTAACGGTGCAGCAGGAAGCGGGGGCTTAACCTGGGTGGTAAGTCATATATGATTACTAACATTGTAATTCATGTGTTATTACGCACAGACTTTGCGTATGAAAATGTATAACCACTGTGTGTACGCACGCATGTTCTTTAGCCTTTTAGCTGCAACATTCATCCAGTTCAACATATAGCTCACAGACTCATCTGCATCTCTTTATTATTCATGCAGTGCACATTATATCCATTTGCTTAACATCCGTTTTAAATACCTCACATTTAATAATCAATTTGTGTATGAAGATGATGATTTGTGAAGCTCTTCGTGGTGATGTAGAGGAAGTTCTTTTGTGTTGATTCTCAGCAGTGAATAACTCTTTCCACTGATTTCAACTTTCTCTTCTTTGTTAGAGTCAAACTTACACATGCGATGTTTACACACACAGACTGTTGCTCTATTACAACTAAAAGTCCAAAATTATGTGCTCATCTTAAACCGGGACAGGGTGGAAGGGCTTATTTGGGTTTGATCACTCAAAGACACAACAATAGGGCTGTCCATGGAAGGATAGATGTTAATTATAAGAACTGATCCCAGGCCAGTTCTAATGAACTAGGTTACTAATACTATGAGTTTAAATTACTGATCTTAACAGATATATGATGTGTAGATTTTTGCAAGTGATGTTATTAGACTTAGTAAACATAGTGTTGACCCTAACATGTTATGTTACACATAAGTTACAAGATTTTTTGTAGATAATATTTACTCATTTGTAATATAAATCTTAGATTTACAGATTATTTACAGATTTACAGATTATATTTACAGTTAGATTGTCTGTTGATTGTCATTTCTATTTATTGCTTCCAAGTGCAACTGTAACTGTAATGTAAAGCGACCTTGAGCTCTGGAAAGGCGCTATATAAATAAAACGTATTATTATTGTTATTATTATTATTAGTCAGATTCTGCTATAACGACAACTTAATAAATGAGTGTGTCTAAAGTCACTGGAATTTCTGACATGTTAATTCATTGCAATCTAGGAAATAACCAGTAAAATGCAGAGGAAATACAGAGAGTATTATAAAGCACTGACATTTCACCATTTTGAAAAGAGTACCATTTTTTTTTTTTCAGTCATAGACACGTTAAAAGATTATAGAGTGAGTTCAACAAACTACAGACCGACAAGACAGACAGATTGATAATACACCAGTACATACATTTACAGAGTTTACAGAGATTATCTATTGCACAAGTATATTTGCAAAGCAACTGTGAATCCAGGCCATCTAGATGATTAACCAACTATTTCAGCTACCTTTTGTTTCTGTAAAATAATTCCAACATCAAAAACAATGAAAAGGTTCGCAAACTTTTTGAGAGAACCATTTGATAGCCGTGGACAAGTTTAACAAAGTTGCATGGATGTATCTAACAACAGACCCTCTTTGACAAGAACAATGGTGCGAAGAAAGAGGAAGTGAACGGCCGGGGAGATGCAGGGAAGAGTGAGGCGGTCAAGAAAGAGAGCTCTAAGAAGATGTCAGTGGAGCGGATCTACCAGAAGAAGACTCAACTTGAGCACATCCTCCTCCGTCCAGACACCTATATCGGCTCTGTGGAACCCGTCACTCAGGTAAGAGAAAACTTTGATCAGGATCAAGATTAGATATTCAGTCTAAAATTTAAACTGACATTCAGGAAAATGTGAACCCGACCTTTTATAATGAAACTCATTTTAAGACAGAAACAAGTTATTTAGACTTGACTTACAAGAAATTTAGAGTCACTGTTAAAGTAAATGTTAAACTGACTGATTCAAAGCTTGTTTCAGTGCCATCAAATGCATTTTAATTTCTTTACATAATACTCAAGTGATTGTGTGTCCTACAGCAAATGTGGGTTTTTGACGAAGAAATTGGAATGAACTTCAGGGAGATCACGTTCGTCCCTGGATTATATAAAATCTTTGATGAGATCCTTGGTAAGATTTCTGTTATGTTCCTTTCAGTGAACAAAAATCAGGATTGTTTAGTGATCATTTATTTCACTTTATTGTTCAGTAGTCTTCATAAAACTTTATATTTATATATTTATAGCAGTTCACCGATAACTGTGTTCAGAAGTTATCTCTGTTTTTCATGTTATTCAACCATTATGTTGTTCCAGTCAGTTTTGCAATCCTTTCTTGTCTCACAACTTGCAGGTTTGAAAGCATTAAGACGCAGAGAAGTTTTTTTAGTTTGTCTCTTGTAAACTTAAGTAGCAAAAATGACATATGAGTTTTTAAGTTTTGTTCATTTTTCATTTCGGTGAATCGATTCAAAACTGATTCAACAAAATTGTTTTGCATCATCACTCAAAAATGTTCACATAAGTCTCAGCATGGCATTTTTCATATATTAAAATGTTTTAGTAATATTAGACTATATATAGTAAAGTAAATATTGGTGTACTAAATAAGTACTATAATATATGTTTTTTTTCTTCAAATTTTGAAATGCATTGTTTTTCTTATTAATACTATGAGTAGTAATCATAATATATACATTATCACTATTATGATTGTTTTATAGCTAATCAGCTATTTTCCAACAAAAGATATCTGGATGATAAATGTCTTTGATCTTTCATGCTGTAACAAGTGATTTTCTTTACCATCAGTCAATGCAGCTGATAACAAACAAAGAGACAAGAACATGACCACCATCAAAATCACCATTGACCCGTGAGTGCAGCTTTAACAGTCTCATTCACATCTGCTCTGATTAAAGACTCTGACTCTAAATGCTCTTGTATCAAGTAGATGTTGATGCTGGCAGTTGACTACTGCAGTGGCGAAATGTTGATGTGATTGATTCTTGAGAGAGCATGCAGTGGGTGTTATGATCTAATACAGTCCCATGGCTGCTCATTTCATATTCACTTCACCTCCATCACACACTTGCATATGTGGTTTATTGGGATTCTCCATAGACGTGTTGGTTTTTATACTGAGCTTATCGTATTTTCAATCCCTAACCCTAAACTAACCCCTAAGCATAAACTTACAGAAACCTTGTGGTGTTTCTTGAATAAAAAAAAAACAATTTAGCAGAGGTGTGAATCTTCACTTGCCTCACAAATTCAATTCAGATTCAGACGGTAACTATTCGATTGTAAAACGATTCTCCATGCATCACGATGCATCTTGACCTCCAAATCTTTAATTATAATACACACATTTAAAACACTTTCTCA
Source organism: Hypophthalmichthys nobilis (assembly GCA_037950665.1). Taxonomy (NCBI): domain Eukaryota; kingdom Metazoa; phylum Chordata; class Actinopteri; order Cypriniformes; family Xenocyprididae; genus Hypophthalmichthys; species Hypophthalmichthys nobilis. The sequence continues at coordinate 18,235,077 of CM075483.1, read as the reverse complement.
TTCAGCTTATTTATTTACCAGCTGTTATCAAACTTTATGACATGTCAAATTACATGACAGCCTCTCTCCTATCTATGAACATCGTAAAAAAAAGATTATATTCCAAAGCTTTACAGTTTTGTATGTTTGGTTTACGGGAACACTGGAAGTGTTTACATTGTAATACCAATATCAATATACACAATTTTGTCCTCATGAACCATGTACACAAGCACACACACACTCTGTCTGTGATAGATACCCTTGCAGATTTATTTACTTTCTGTGGACAAATATGTTTATAATGCTAATCTGTCCTAGGCAAGTGATTTGTATACTATCCTTTTCTTAAACACAGGATGAAATACTACAGTTTGAGAGAGTTTTAAATATATTTTAATAATATTGTAGGAACAGTGATATCTTGTTGGAAAACATAATTGAATTCTGTTTCTTTGCATTGTCCTCCTGGTCCTAAAAGAGAGTCCAACATCATCTCCGTGTGGAATAATGGGAAGGGAATTCCTGTTGTTGAACACAAAGATGAGAAGATGTATGTGCCTGCACTGATCTTTGGACACCTCCTCACCTCAAGCAACTATGATGACAATGAGAAAAAAGTCACAGGTAAAACAAGCACACCCTATTAATACTGCGATTATGCAATGGTGCATCTTCAAAAACTCCTGTGGTGGAATTTGTTTTTGTTGGTAGTGTTTTGTCCGTGTTGTGCTGGTTATTGAACTTGTTGTCTGTGTCACAGAAACGACAAGCAGTCTAGCGGATTGAGCAGTGTTGCACAATTAATCATATTTAACACAATTGTAAATTATAAATTTGATTAAAAATAGTGCAGAATTGGTGTGCACACAAACAAAAAATAACAAATTTATACTGGTGTTTATGCCTTAAATGGGCTTTTTAATTAGGCCTTGATAATTCTTGACATTTCCTCACTCAAGCTGAACAGATGCTGAACACAGTGTGAGGCATAAATGCACTATAAACCTTTTTATCAACATGATCTTTTTCAATACAGATATGACAGAGTACAAAATGCTGAAATGAAGCAGACTAGACATGGAAGATTGAACAGTTTATATTCTAAGTGTTACGTATGAGCAGAGAGGAAGGGAAGTGAGAATCCAGATGCAGCAAAAAGTATATTCAAAAGAAAAAAGCACATTTTATTCAAAAAAGACACACACACAAACAAAGATAATCCAAACCAGAGACATAATCCAAACAGGGAGCAACCAGGAATGCAACAGCTTACACAAAGTGTGAAGACGTGTAAGAACAATGACGGTAAAAGACAGTTGAAACGGGTATAAATACAAGGGCTAACAAGGGACAGGTGAAGGTGATTAGTTACTGTGGAAACTAATGAGGGTAACTACGGAAACTAACAATGTAGGCAATGAAACAAAGGAAACGGGAACTAAACATAAGGTGCGTTCCATTCGACCGTAAGTGGACTGCGAAGTGGACTTCACAGGGTATTTCTTAAGTGAGATTCCAATCCGAAGGTTGCGAACATGTTCAGTTCGAAGGGCACTGCGAACGGCATAGGGAATAAAAGAACATTGATATATCACTTCACAGGAAGTAGAGAGGTAAAATCACCCAACTGTCATTGCGCACCGCGTCACCAGTCAGAACTACGATGGAGCAGAGCCGTTGAAAGAGTTTTTAAACAGCTCTGCAATGGAGGAATTTACGTTTGAGTATTCATAAATTTTGTCATTATACGAATGAAAGTATGAATGGTTATGGCGATGAGTGTTACATTTGGATATTTTATTGTATGAATAGGCATGACAAAGTAAAAGTGTTGAAAAGCAGCTGAGGCTCTGTCATTTTTTATTTTACTTAATTTGCCTCAGGAGTGTTTACTACGCGGCTGCGCGTGGAAAAGAAAGCGCACAAGATGAGACCCAAACCATGGATTAAGAATACATTTATACAGTTAACCAAATGAGAATTTATTTTCATATGGCATGACAGTTACAGCTTCAAATCTGTTAAGAGTCAATTTTAAATTCGAAAGTAAATTATAATATCTATTTATTTATGTTATATCATAATCTGCGCAACACTGTCGTTGACTTTCTTTGATAACGTTTGCAGGGCGTTCCAAATGAGCAATTATTGTCAGCGAAGTCCACTTCACCTGATATACCGTACTCAGGGAGTAGGGAGCAGTAAACACTGCGTAGGGACCCTGTGGAATGGAACACAGCTATAGGAAGACAGAAAACAGGAACAATGGAAACAAAACACTACAAAATAAAAGTCCATAAAACAAAACCAAGGCAATATTTAACACTTAGGTTTACAATCAAAATAAGATCCAGTCAGTTTTCAAATGTACACATTTCAGTTATGTCAAATTATCATCGAACTGAATGGAATAATCTTTAAATGGTATGTCATGTTAATATCATAAAAGCTCTCTAGAATGAAGTGCAGACTGTATAAGAACGTGCAGTCTTTTATTAATATTATATTTGTGACGGGAAGTTACAAGATCATCATCCAGTTACTTCTTTGACACCCTCAAGTAGCAAAATATGGTTAAGTAGGTACACACCACACACAAAAAATAGTTCACTAACATTCTTATGTTAGTGAACTATTTTTTGTGTGTGGTGTGTACCTACTTAACCATATTTTGGGGACACATTTGAACACAGAAGAGAGCTAAATCTGACAAAACCTTCCTTTCGGGAAGTCCTCATCTGTAAAAACTGTACAAAAATGTATACTTTTTTAAATTGTAAAAAATGTTAACGAAAAAATGTTTTTTGCTAGTGTTCGGGTTTAGTTTTAGTATTTATAGCTGTATATACATAGAATAAAAAGAAGGTTGTTGTTTTCCTGATAATGTAAGTAATGTTGATTTATTTAACCTAAAAAATATGTCAACATTAAATGTAACTGGAACATGAATTTACATTTGAAAAAAACATGTAGAGTAAAAAACAAAACAAAACAAAACAAAAAAACAGTAAGGACTTTGCCTCCTTATTTCAAAACACCACTGGACTCCACTTGTTTAATATTTATATTTTTAAAACAAACCAACATATTCATCTGAACTACAGTTTCACATGCATCTGTGAAGTTGCGTATGCTTAGGCCAGTTGCGTAACTTTGTTTTGAAAAGTGGGCAGGGCAGGAATATGATAGTTTCGTCCTTACATCTACTATAATACAATATATTGTTAGTCTCGAGAGTATTTACATTAGCCAATAAATACTTTGTTCTGCATTTAGTATTTGATTGTCCTGATGGACTAGGGGTAGAATTTTTGTTTAGCGTGCCAGAGGTTCTGGGTTCTAATCCGCCCTCGTGTAATTTATTTTATTTTTTTCTCATTAAAACCAAAGATGTTCATCTGTGATTGTATATCAAGAGCAGGGACACGTTTATGTGCATTTTGTTTTGTGATTTCACCAGAACGAATAGAGTCTCCGGCTGCAACAGCGTTAAGTGATAGTTTGAAGCGCTCGTCCATGTGAAGAGCACTGTTGTGCCACTGATAACAGTGGCAACGAACACTGAGCATGATTTCAAAGACAACACATCCCAGCACCAGATCGCCTATTATTTAACACAAATGAACGAATTGCTAATCAACTAGAGATGTTTCTTTTGTATTAGTATACATCCGTGCTGCGAAATGTTTCAAAAAGTGGTAGGGACAATATCGGCCCTGGCAAAAAGTGGTGGGGACATGTCCCACCCGTCCCACCCGCAAATTACGCCTATGCTTAGGCCTGTTTCACACTAGACACGTAAGAAGTGCATGTTTTACGGTGCCAATATTAACAGATTACAGAGCAGGGGTATTTAATTATGAATATGAAATGAATTATATGAATAATAAAAGGTAAGGGGTTTTATATTAGATTTTATATTATTATTTCTACAACCAGATATATGGGACATAGAAGGGCTTGTGAATGAGAAAAACAGGGTTCAGGGTTCCTTTCTAAGGGTTAATTCACCAAAAAATCATCATTTACTCACCCTCATGTCGTTCCAAACCTGTAAGATTTTCGTTAGTCTTCAGAACACAAATGAAGATATTTTAAATGAAATCTGAGCGATTTCTGTCCCTCCATTGACAGCTACGCAACTGACACTTTGACACTTCATAAAGAGTTCATAAAGAGATCATAAAACGAATCCTTATGAATTGAGTGGTTTATTCCAAATTTTCTGAAGAGACATGAACGCTTTATATGATGAACAGATTAAATTTAGGCTTTTATTCATATATAAACTTTCATCAACTCACACATCAGGAAGCTCAAACATGTTTGCTTGACGTACGAGAACCAGACAGGTTCATTCTTCTGTGTTACGCAGCACATTTGAGCTTCTGCAAAAGTTTGGATGTGAATAAAAACCTACATTCAATCTGTTTATCATATAAAGTGATGGAGGGCTGTCAATGTAGGGACAGAAATCACAGATTTCATTAAAAATATATTCATTTGTGTTCCAAAGATGAACAAAAGTCTTACGGGTTTGGAACAACATGAGGGTGAGTTAATGATGACAGAATTTTCATTTTTGGATGAACTATCCATTTAAGGGAAATTTTTAAAATTTAAAATGGTGAAGTGGGCAATTTTTAATATTTTCCTTAAACCACAAACAAACAATATACATAAAATACTCTCATCATGAGAAGAAAACAGAGTTACTATAACTAGTTATGTTATTGTCTAAAGGCAACTCGTTAACTTGTCAAAAATCTAGTTTATTTGAATGGTCAGAGTCATGAAGATAAAAATATTTTTACTTTGCTGCATTCTCATTTTCTGCCACGTTTTAGTGAAAGTATAGATTTTTTTTTTTTTAAAAGCCTATCTATTTTGAAAGTATCAATTTATTGCTGCTTACCACGTTTCCGCTATTGTTGTTAAATAAATCTGAATTTCTTTTAGCGGAAGAGAGGAGCAACAAGCATGGAGCGGAAAGGGTTTAAATGAAGTGCGTTTGGTGCTAGATAAAAATATTACCACATATAGCGGCGAACGATCATTCTCATAAATCCCCCTGAACGCTTGTGGTGTGTATGGCTCCGTTGTTTTGACGCACTGCTCACTTTTTAACTGTAGGATTAGTAAAAATGCGCAACCGTTGTGATTGTCTCGCAGTCCGGATGGAACCAAGCTTTGTTCCAGTAAGAATGTGACATGCATTTGCCCCTTATAAATAAATTCTATTAATTGCTATTAACAATTACTATTACAATATCAAGAGAAATAATCATTTTTTCTCATGATCATACAGCCTTATGAAAATTAGATGCAGTTTGTTCATGTTAAGGATGAGTGTTCAGCTGATTGTATCAAACTTGTTTCAGGTGGCAGGAATGGATATGGTGCTAAACTGTGTAATATATTCAGCCTAAAGTTTACAGTGGAGACAGCCTGCAAGGAGTACAAACGCAGCTTCAAACAGGTAAAGCCGTTTTACTAAAGAGTGATTTGGAATGCAGGAAATACTGTATGTTGTGGTTGTGATAAAACAGTGGCTTGAAGTCTACACATTTACTTAAAGTTTTTCTCCGCCCATCTCTCCCAAAGACATGGCAGGAGAACATGGGGAAGACCAGTGAGGCGAAGATCAAGTACTTTGAAGGGGAAGACTTCACGTGTGTCACCTTCCAGCCTGATCTGGCCAAATTCAAGATGGAGAAACTGGACAAGGACATTGTGGCTCTGCTAACACGCAGGGCGTATGATGTGGCTGGCTCTTGTAGGGGCATAAAAGTCATGCTTAATGGAAAGAAGCTACCTGTAAGTCACCTGTCATTTCCTTAAGTAAAAAAGAGCTTTCTAGACAACAGTGTAATGAGGTTTTACTTTTAAATTTAAAAGACAGACAAACATTTCTAGTCTCTCTCATGAGCATGTATTGTGTCTTGTGCTGCAGGTGAATGGTTTCCGCAGTTATGTGGATCTCTATGTGAAGGATAAACTGGATGAGACGGGAGTCGCTCTAAAAGTGGTGAATGAGACGGTGAATGAGCGCTGGGAAGTGTGTCTCACCATGAGTGAGAAGGGCTTCCAACAAATCAGCTTCGTCAACAGCATTGCCACCACCAAGGTCTCTGAAACACACTTTTACTTATTCCTGAAATGAGGGATGTAAAAAATTACTTATTTTTCAGAATTGCTGGATGGCTGTCTAAACGACTAGTTAATTGAAACCTCTGTATAATTATACTAGCTTCAAGAAAGCCAGACCCCAATCTGACAGTTTTAGTATAGCAGTGGTGCTTTAAAGGGGATGAATTTAAAGATGCAATGTTTAGAGGGTTGTACCAGCTAGTGTTGTCAAAAATAATCGATATTTTGTTACATATTGACACTGAAATATCTGAAACGATACCAATACAATGTAGTATAGATACACCGATACCAGCTGCGCTTTCTTGCTCTCCTCTCCGACAGTGGTTTGACACGCACCCGCCTCCTTACATTCAGTCATCTCATTCACTCCGGTTAAATAGTGTTGGTGTGACCGGGTCTAAAATTCTACTTATTCCTGCAGATTTCATGCTTTATTTGTGCTATTGTTAGTAATTTGTTTATGTTCTTATTTTATTGCTGTTTACTTGTCTTTTTTAAAATTCAGTTTACAGTTTGAAATCAAGCTACCCCATTGTAAAAACACAAATACATTGAGTGAGCAAATATTTAAGATAATTGTAATGGTAATTGATCAACGTTTATATATAAATAAAAGCTTAAATTAAAATCCGTCAGCATATCAAGTGATCTCTTCAGAAGAAATTATTGATTGCCTAGACCTGGGGTGGTAAAATCGGGTCCTGGAGAGCCACAGTCCTGCAGAGTTCAGCTCCAACCTTGATAAAAACTAAGATGCTTCTTTTATTTAAAGTCATATAATACTCATGAGCTGTGTGATATCTTAGGGTGGAAGACATGTTGACTATGTTACGGACCAAATAGTGGCAAAACTGATTGAAGTGGTGAAGAAGAAGAACAAAGCTGGAGTCTCTGTGAAACCATTCCAGGTGTATATCCACTGCTCAACACACTTATAACATATAATATCTATTTAGACACTTTTTCAGTCTCTTAATATGTTGGGTGCTAAGAATTCACTATTTCAACTGTTCTAAGAAAATATATATTTTTAAAATTTCAGGTTAAAAACCATCTGTGGGTGTTTGTTAATGCCCTGATCGAGAACCCAACTTTTGATTCCCAGACCAAGGAGAACATGACTCTACAGACCAAAAGCTTTGGCTCCAAATGTGCTCTCTCTGAGAAATTCATCAGAGCTGTAAGTGTGTGATTATCTCTTATCTTGATTCTGATGCTGATTTCAATTCCACGGTTTATATGAAATGTTGCACTTACTGTAACAGTAAAACTTTGAACTTAATGTTTCACATTTTAATTTAGACTCCCTTTCATTATCAAAAGCTTCTGGACATAACAAAAATAATTGCATGTATTAAAGTCGGCATGAAACTGAAGTTGTGACCAATGAGTGGTGCACAAGACAACACGTAACATGTATTAAGAATATCAAATGGTTCGATTTTGATTTAATTCCGTCTTCAATAACCATTGAGTTGTGGTAAAATCTGAGCTATTTATCCCATCATAGGCCACAAACTGTGGTATTGTGGAGAGCATTCTGAACTGGGTGAAGTTTAAGGCTCAGACACAGCTGAACAAGAAATGCTCCTCTGTCAAACACAGCAAGATTAAAGGAATTCCCAAACTAGACGACGCCAATGATGCTGGTGAGTCCATCACAGATAAACCCCTTTGCTCTCTTCTGCTGTCCACTGCCATATCAGCATATTTTAAAGATCATGTTCTGCTTATTAGGGGCCAGATTTACTAACAGCTTGCGCCAGCGCAAACCCTCTTTCGGCATTAAAAAACTACTGTCGGGATTTACTAAAGACACGCAGTGCAAAATTAGCGTTGAAAAGGCGTAGACTGAGTTTTCTAGACATCAAGCTTATTTGCGACCCAACGCTAATTTGCACTGCTCTTGGTAGATTGTGTTGGTCATTATGTAAATGATTTGACTCCGTCTGTGTTCTTTAATTTGCATGTAAGCAGTAGATCATGTGCAAAACTTGCCACTCCCATCGGCGCCCATTTGTGGAATTGCGCTCTCACGCTAATTTGTCCTGTTTAGTAAATCTGGCCCTATGGCTTTGCGATATGGACCAAAAATCATATCTGTATTTTTAGACTGAATATGTGATATATATCTTGGTATTTTCTATTAAGTAGGCTAAATGTTCAGGTATTACTTCATAAGACACAATGGGTAAATGTAGACTGCAAAGCAGTTTGTTTTAGGGCAAAAGTCTTTTCGAGCGTTGTGAAGGCTTTACATTACAGCAGCAAGTGTAACCCACTCTTCATACTGCAGTTTATGGTGCTGTTGTAAATTTTGGAAGAGATTTGTAGTAGGGTTGCATGATTTGGAAAAAAAATAGAATTGTGATTTTTCTAGTTAAAATTGTGATTTGCGAATTATAAAACAAATGAAGAAAAAAGAAAAAGAAAAACAATACCAGGTTTGTTTTGCTTGTTTGTAGGGCTGCACAATTTGGCCTAAAATTTTGTACTAATTTATTAATTTGACTAATAATATATTATTAGTCAAAATAATATAGCACAAAATTTTGGACCAAATTATAATAATAATAATAATTATTATTATTATCATTATTGCTAAATAAAAATATTAAACCAAATAAGAAATATTACTATTGTAATAACTTTCATTATTAAAAATAAAAATAGAGTATTTAAGGATAAATATAACAATAATAATTTTATTTTACAGAAATTAAACCAGATTGAGCAGATACTACAAATATATATTTATATTTATATTGCAATGCTAATCCAACTAATCTAATCAATGTTAGTCAAAATGCTATTTCAAACACTCGACTGATGTTATGAAGTGAGTTTGGAGTAAAAACATGTTATTAAATGTTGTCTTTTGTTGGACAAGAGGTTCATGAACACTTCTCATGTTTGGAAAGTTTGTATGTTAGGCCCTGTTTCCATCTGGTATTAAGATGCATTTTGGTCGATCAGATTACCAGTGGACGACGCTAAATACAGGTGTGAACGGGGTGTTAAAAGTTTTGAACTTGTTCACTTTCGACCACTTCCAGAGGTAGTCAAAAATGCATTCAACCGGATTGCTTTCATAGTGGAAACGCTCATGTGGTCGAATGTGTTCGAACAGCGCAAAAGACCACATACTCTCCGTCTAATGCATGCGTAAACATTATGGGAAGCGTGCTAGCCAAACGGGATTTAAACTTCATTGGCTGGAGACCCAAGTTTGGTTTGAAGACGAAAAACGTACCGAGCACAATGTTCTTTCACCATTCCTGATTTCTAACACGCACTTACCATGTTTGGCATGGTCTTGTGGCTGTCAGAGCAGAAACAAAAGCTAATGCTCTCCGTATGTTTTTCCTTTGTCTCTGGGCGCGTAAATTGCACAAGCTTGTTTTGTCCATTAGTTCGAGAGATCTGAAAAAGCCAGGTGAAGCCAGCAGTGCTTTCAGATGGAGTGTCATTTACTACTGATCACAAAGCCGGTCACAGCACTAACATGCTGTGTATATTTGTATAATTAAAAATCGGAAAAAAAATCACAGGCTTTGCGATATCATAATCACACTAAGCCAAATCACGATTTCGGTTTGATTTCGATTAATCTTGCAGCCCTAATTTGAAGTACTTCCACTTTTGGGTGCAGCCTATTTATGGCATTCCCTACAGATTAAATGGTTTTGCTGCTCATCTGAACTTTTGAATTTGAATAATCTTCGATCTTCGAGCTGCTATGCTAAGGGGTTTTGTGTGTGTGTGGTTTCATTTTCGGTAACTTACAGCAATGGAGATATGAGCTGTGTGTCATCTGAAGCTGCAGCTAATGTTTGTTTTGATAATTGAATAATCTGTTGATTATTTCTTTAATAAATTAAATGATCTTAATGTATTTAAATATTTGGGGGACTTTTGTGGAAACATCCTATACTCCAATGTTTACTCCAAAAGCAAAAGAAAAAAAAGTATATTGTGAATAAAGAAAATTAAGCCTATAGACCTGTTTTCACAAAGATGAATGTTCAGAGCAAAAAAGGCCTGGAAAGTCTGTGAAAACAAACAGGTCTTTAAATGTTCGCACAGCGGATGAAAAAGCGGGCAAAAAAGTCCCACAGACTTACAATAGACCTTTATCAAACTTCCTATTTCTGGTAAGCAAAGCAGTGTGTCGCTACTTACGGTCCCATTGCAACGCAATCAGAACTAATGGCTGAATTCTCTTGCCGGTGTGACTGCAGCGATCCAGCGGCTCTAATTCTAAACAGCGACACCCTTACCCTCACCCTTTTCACGATTTCCCGACACAACAAGAATAGAGGAAAGCATGGGTGAGACTGATACAGCGGGATCAAGATCCTTCTTTTAAAATAGTACGTGGCATAGGTCTACGTTCATGTGTAGAAGACCTATGCATTTCCAAACTGTGGATGCTTACATTTCATATCTTAAACCTACTGAAATGTTCCTATAAATTTACAGTATCTTACAGAAGTGAAGTTAACCTAACCTGGATGTGTTCTTGATATCAAGGATGCACCGAATGCAGACTTTTGCTTAATTTTAATAAAGTGAATAATAACCTGAAGAAAGCCTGCAGTATTTTTATTGGCATATAAAAAAGAATCTTAACATTGCATAGGTAATACAAAGGCTACTCATTTTTATAAATTCTTCTAAACACAAATAAAAATATTTTTAATGAAACCTGGGGCAGTCGTGGCCTAATGGTTAGTGAGCCTGACTGGTAACCCAAAGGCTGTTGGTTCAATTCCAGCACCGGCAGGAAATGACTGATAATGGCTGCCCACTGCTCCGGGTCTGTATCACCGTTTGCAGTGTGTGTGTTCACTACTCACTACTCTGCTCCTAATGTGTGTGCACTAACCTTGGATGGGTTAAATGCAGAGGACAAATTCCGAGTATGGGTTACCATACTTGGACTTCATGTGTCACTTTCACTTTCAGAAGTTTCTGTTCCTCTATTGAAAGTTAAGGTAACCAAATACCAAAAAAAAAAAAAAGATCTAAAAAGGTTATAAAGGCATTGTAAAACGAATCCAAGTCCAATCTAAGTCGTCTGAAGAGACTTACAGATTGCTTTATATGATGAATGGATTAAACTGAACGATTCATATGGACTCAATGCCTTTATAACCTTAAGTTTTAGTTGCCTGGATTTTCAATATCTTAATTTTTGTTCTGAAGATTAACAAAAGGTTATAATGACATAATGGTGATGACAGATTATCATTATTATTATTTTTTTTATTATTATTATTTTTTATTTTTGATGCATCTTTTCAGGCTGACATGAACATTCACATGCCCTTCAGTGCAACATTTTTTTATGGAGAGGTATTCTAATATCTTTTCCATTACACTACAATGAAAACATGTAAAAACTGTTTGACTTCCTTTCTTCTTCAAGACAAATGAGTGTCAGAAACAAAAAGTTGCTGCACATATGTTTTAACAAATATCAGTTATAGCAAATAAAATACATAAGAATCTTACTAAAAATGAAAAAATAAATAAATAAAAAATTTATATATATATATATAAAAAAAAGTCACATTTACCTCAGAAAAGCCATTCAATGTCTAAACACTCATTAGTCAGCTACAAAAATGAACTTAGAGAGGAGCATTTTGCTAAATATATGCACTATAGGCTATTACATATTCATTGTATTTGTACTTAACATGTGCTGAGCCAGAGACAGATGTGCTTAGCTCTTGTCATATATCACAACTATTCAGTGTTTTTAACTTAATCAGGTTTAGTTTAGGTTTCAGACATTTAAATACACATTTGAATTATGTAGGCTACTGCATAAAAAAGACTTTCATAGTTTGTTAGAATCAAATTCCATACACTGATGTCTACGAAAGCTGCAACAACAACACTTTCAATTATATAATTTGACGGAGTGTTTTATTCATATCAGATACACATTGTGTATGAAACAATAAAGTTTACTCTATTCTTCTCCCAGTTCACCGGCCACTTACTTCTATGTATTTTGGGGAAAATGTCGTAAATCCGACAGATATTGCAGCGCAAATTCATAGCGCGACAAAACACATTCACTTCCACATATTTTACAATCGGAATATATCATAAAATTCATGATATAGTTAACAAGTTTGTGAATATTTTGAATAAAAAAGGAAAAAGTGTAGAAAATGTGTTTAATAGTCATGTTACAATTAAAAAAAAAAAAATGACAGCTGCTTTCATTTGGTAATTGCAGTTTTGCTCAGTATTGCATATTGTAGCAGCTTCTTTGTTTTGCAGATGACTTCTTAAAGTACTGTAAATATGGAAGTGCTGTTTAAAATGTTTGATTCATCTGTAAGTAACTCTTGCTCTGTCATGTAGGGGGAAAACACTCTTCAGAGTGCACTCTGATCCTGACTGAGGGAGATTCAGCCAAGTCTCTGGCTGTCTCCGGTTTAGGAGTGATCGGTCGAGATCGATATGGGGTGTTTCCACTCAGGGGAAAGATCCTCAACGTAAGGGAGGCCACACACAAACAGGTAAGCTGCAAGAATCTTGACACGGAAAGACAAACCATACTGTAAAATAAGAGCAGAGAATGTAAGGATTACATACAATATTGACAAGATTTTAAATAGGTCTCATTGTTAAACGATGTGTTGCTGCTCAGCTCTAAAATATTTCACTAGTTAGAAATTGCTTTTTGAAAATATAAACAGTTTAAAATATTTTTTTTTTTTTTTTTTTTTTTTTTTTGCCTAACCAGCTATGGCAAGCAAACTAAATTTACTAATCGCTTGGTTTGGCCCCAATTAAATCACATTGGTCCAAAATTTCACTTTACACATATGCTCATTAAACATCAAGTATGTTTTGACTGTGATTTTTTTTAACTGAAAGTTGACCCTTGCTTTGATTGTAGATAATGGAGAATGCAGAAATCAACAACATCATTAAAATTGTGGGTCTTCAGTACAAGAAGAGCTATGATGACCCAGAGTCCCTGAAGAGCTTACGCTACGGAAAGATTATGATCATGACTGATCAGGTGTGATTTTGTTGGTCTTAATCTAAATAATTTTGGTAACACTTTACACTAGTTGCTTATTAGCATGCATATAGTTTATTAAGCACATATTAATGCTTTATTCTGCATGACAATATTCTACATTCTTAATTCTACCCAATACCTAAACTTAATAACTACTAATAAGCAGTAAATAAGCAGTAAATTAGGAGTTTATTGAGGGAAAATTCGTAGTTAATAGTTTATATGTGTTCCCTATACTAAAGTGTTACCATAATTTTTTAAGAGAACGTGTCTTTTCTATTCAGAATGTATGCAGAGATGTTTCCTAAACCTGTATGCATAATTTCTGTTATGTGTACTATCAGGATCAAGATGGCTCCCACATCAAGGGTCTTCTCATTAACTTCTTCCATCATAACTGGCCATCTCTGCTGAAGCACACCTTCCTGGAGGAGTTCATCACACCCATTGTGAAGGTATGATAATCATCCAACAACAACTACAAGTTCAGTTTGGCAGTTGCCTCAGTCTTTTTAATACTTGTTTTTAAAACTTTCTCTTTAGGCCAGCAAGAATAAACAGGAAGTATCATTCTACAGCATTCCAGAATTTGAAGAATGGAAGAAGCACACAGAAAATTTTAAAACTTGGCACATAAAGTACTATAAAGGTTCGTTTTCTGTTTCCTACTTATTTGAAAGAATCTGCGTCAAAAAGCAAGCAGCATTCTTGACTATATGTTAACTGAATATTTGTCAGGTTTGGGTACCAGCACAAGCAAAGAAGCAAAAGAATATTTTGCTGACATGGAAAGACATCGAATTATGTTTAAGTACAATGGCACCGAAGATGATGCTGCCATTACACTGGTTAGTTTTTTTTGCTGCTGTTCATAATGTTTGATCTTGTTTGTACTGTGTTTGGTGCAACATTACATTTATTAAGATATGAATTTTCATAATTCATATTCATATAACTTTGACATATTGATTAACATTGTCTGTGAACTCTGCTCAGGCCTTCAGTAAGAAGAAAACGGATGATAGGAAAGAGTGGCTGACTAATTTCATGGAGGACAGACGGCAGAGGAGGATGCATGGATTGCCTGAGGTACAGCTGTCAGTTACATACTACAGCTCAAATGAAAGAGAAATGTTTCTAATGATAAACATAACACTCTGAAAACAGTCTTTATATAGAAGTGGCGAAACAAAGTTTTTTTCACACAGATTCCACTTGTATTCCACTATGTAATCCAGTTTCTTTTTCTTACGCATGAGCTCCACATTTTTAGAAAGCTGTGTTAAGTAAAAAAAGTTGAACTTTTAAAAACACTTCTCCATTGCCCTGCACCTAGTTCTGTGTGAAAGACATTCCTTTTCAAAACAAACAGGTCGCCCGCTACTGCACAACACCAACAAATTGCGGGTTGGCTGTTGTTCATTTCATAATCTGTGAACAATGGTAGCTTGTTTAATGTATATGTCCAAAAAAACTGGTAATGTCATACTTTGTAGTAGTGATATGGTGTACTTTTTGGTTGTAAAATTATTACCTGTGAATGAAATGAAATTGAATGTAGCTATATCAGTGGACCTCAAAACAGAGGGATTCATTTGTGAATGGGGCATTGCTCATGCCCCAGAAAAAAAGAGAACACGCTTAGAATACACATAACATACTGTATATTGCATTAAAATAAAGTAATGAGAGGAATGTCGCCCACTGCAACAAAGTAAAAGTACAGTTTTTTCATTTGAAATGTACTCCAGTTAAAGTACCCACATTTAAATCTATTCTTAAAAGTACACATTTTCCAAAAATGTACTCAAATAAATGTAACAGAGTAAATATTGATATTAATTACACATTTTTATGCATTTTACGCAATATGCATTTTCCCATCTCTACAAACTACATAAGGCGACAAACTAAGATGACAAACTTAAAGTGTCAAGATTTTTCAAGCTGTTTAAAGGTCCCATAGAACCCTATTTCACAAGATGTAATAAAAGTCTAAGGTGTCCCCAGAATGTGTCTGTGAAGTTTCAGCTCAAAATACCTCATAGATTTTTTATTTTATCATGTTTTAACTGCCTATTTTGGGGTGTAATTAAAAATGCGCCGATTCAAGCCAAGTCAAGTCAAGTCAAGTCACCTTTATTTATATAGCGCTTTTTACAATGCAGATTGTGTCAAAGCAGCTTTAAATTGATAACTGGTATATAATTTTGGCTGCACAGCAGCTCTTAAAGAATAGTGTCAATACAGGCAGATCAAAGCACTGTTGAATATCAAATGTCAAGTCAAATGTCAAGATTCAGTGCATGTACACCTTTAAATCCTCCTGCTCCCCGCCCCCAAGCTTGCAACTCTATAATACATTGCATAAACAAAGTTCACACAGCTAATATAACTATCAAAATGGATCTTTACAAAGTGTTTGTGATGCAGCATATCATATCACGTAAGTATGGTATTTATTTGGATGTTTACATTTGATTCTGAATGAGTTTGATAGTATGCTGCGGCTAACTGGGCTAAGGTACACACCTGTAGAGATTTATAAAGAATGAAGATGTCTTTATGAATTATACAGACTGCAAGCGTTTAATACTGAAAATAACGACATGGTTCTGGTCTCCGTGAATATAATAAGAAACAATGGTATCTTTAATCACATTTAACAGTACATTAGCAACATGCTAACGAAACATTTAGAAAGACAATTTACTAATATCACTAAATATATCATGATATCATGGATCATGAACAGTTATTATCGATCCATCTGCCATTTTCACTATTGTCCTTGCTTGCTTTACAATAGCCTACCTGCATAACTTCTGATGATTTGGCTGTGCAGATCCAGACGTTAATACTGGCTTGTC
Organism: Hypophthalmichthys nobilis; assembly: GCA_037950665.1. NCBI lineage: Eukaryota > Metazoa > Chordata > Actinopteri > Cypriniformes > Xenocyprididae > Hypophthalmichthys > Hypophthalmichthys nobilis. Next base: position 18,219,018 of record CM075483.1, on the reverse strand, counting down.
TAATGCTTTGAACATAGGCTGGCATATGCAAAAGTTAGGGGCGTATATATTAATGACCCCACAGTCGGTGTTATGTTGAGATTCGCCTGTTTTTCAGTGGTCTTTTGCATTAACGAGATTTACATAAGAAAGAGGAAACAATGGTGTTTGAGACTCACTGTATGTCATTTCCATGTGCAGAACTTTAATTATTCAACTATGCCAAGGTAAATTCAATTTTAAATTCTAGGGCACCTTTAAAACTCTTTCTGTTAAGTATGAGTCACTACTGCTAAAAATGAATAATTTTCTGATCTTTCATTGTGCACATCTTTGTTTTCTTATTACAGCAATTCCTATACGGCACAGCAACACGACACCTGTCCTACAATGACTTCATCAATAAAGAACTCATCCTCTTCTCCAATTCTGACAATGAGCGTTCGATTCCATCACTTGTTGATGGTGTGTATCTTCATTTACTTTTTTAACATGTTCAGTTTCTCTTCTTAGCTAAGTGAATTATTTTATGTGGAATAATTGCTGTTCTAACTATGTTTGACCGAAGTGATAATAATGTAGAGGTGAAATTTCCAAATGCTGTTTGCCTGTAGTTTAACTGGGCTTGTAAACTTTAATTTTACTTTTATCTGCTGTATGCAGGTCTGAAGCCAGGTCAGAGGAAAGTGTTGTTCACCTGTTTGAAGAGGAATGATAAAAGGGAGGTTAAGGTGGCCCAGCTGGCTGGATCCGTGGCTGAGATGTCTGCATACCATCACGGCGAAGTTAGTAGCAAACATTTCTTTGCCTTTCTTCTTTAATTTGTTCTTGGTCATTATTAGTGCAATGATTTACTGGTTTTCTTGATGCATTGATTAAAATGCAGATTCATATGCATCAGCCTTAAAATATGTATTTTAAACTGTGAATTATTTATAATGTTGAAAATTACCAGAAATCAAATGTACACTTATTTATTGAAATTAATATTAAAATGGAACTGAATTAAAGATTTTTTTTTTTTACAAGAAATGTTGTCTTTTATGCAGCAAGCCCTGATGATGACTATCGTGAATTTGGCCCAGAACTTTGTGGGCAGCAACAATATCAACATCCTTCAGCCTCTTGGCCAGTTTGGTACCCGTATCAATGGCGGTAAAGATGCTGCCAGCCCTCGTTACATCTTCACTATGCTTAGGTAAGATTTTATTTGTTTTGATTTAATAATTTGTGAAGTGAGTGCTTAGACCAGGTATAATGGTGCATTTCTAATAATGATCAGATCTGAGAAATGCTGAAATCTTCATGATGATGCTTTTTAGGGCTGCAACTAATGTATATTTTGATAATTGATTTGTCGATTATTTCTTTGATTAATTAAAATTAGAGGCAATGTGAGATCAAATGCTTAGTTGGAGACTGTATTATCAGTAAGTTGACTCAGAAAATTCAACAACATTTTAAATAAAAAAATAAAATCTTTGATGTGACAGAAATTAGTCTTTGATAATGTCTAAATATATGCATTCAAATAGAATACCCACTAAAAGTAATTATACCTAAAACAGTTTCTTCTCAACTAACAGTGTTGTCAACAGTTTTCTCAACAAGTTTTCTTAACCCTGTTTAAAAATAGGTGTATATATATATATATATATATATATTTTTTTTTTTTCAACCAGATATCTGCCTATTTTTAACTTACACATGCTTTTTTAAATGAAAAATTAATAAAATGTGTTTATTTCAAACATTTGTATTATTTTATATAGAAATAAATTCTGTATAATGTATTGTTTAGAAGATATGATAATTTAATCTCTCGCCATGGCAACACCTTTTGAGATATCTAATATCTGTTAGCAATTTAACATCTTCAGTGTCTTAGCACCATGTTAAAACTGTTTGGTCTGAATCAAATAAACCCTCTAGGAGTAGAAGTTTAAAATTCAGAGCCTGATTTTTCAAAAAATCCACATTCAAACCAAAATAGCCAACTTCCTGTTAGTTGGAGCTATTGAATTTAAATTAGAAAGTTGTCCAGCTCGATGAGAACAATATATGAACCAAGTTTGGTAACTATAGGTAAAACTCCCCCACTTTTGTCAAAAGGTAGCGCTATAGAGCCCCTCCTCCCCGCTTGCAATTTAGCATCCTCAATGTCTTGACTTCATGCTGACCGAGTTTGATGACAATTGGATGAACTCCTTAGGAGGAGTATATCAAATTCCAGAGCATGCGTTTTCCAAACAGTGCAAACAATGTGTTTTTTCCATTGAAATGCATTATTCCCTACTGTAAAGTAATGTGACTGGTGTATGTTTTCTGTGTACAGGGCGCTGATGGAATTAATCAGTAATCAAACCGTTGCCAATTATGTTCATCATCGATTATCAGTTTTATTTGATCAATTAGTATCTTCAAATACACACACCAAAATTGTACAAGAAATCAGTTTTTCTTTTTTCTCACAGTCCATTGGCCAAACTGCTGTTTCCTGCTGTGGACTCCAGCCTGCTGAAGTTTCTGTATGATGACAACCAGAAGGTGGAGCCAGAGTGGTACATACCCATAATTCCTATGGTACTGGTAAACGGAGCTGAGGGTATCGGGACTGGCTGGGCCTGCAAGATCCCCAATTATGACCCGCGAGAGATTGTCAACAACATCAACCGTATGCTCAACCACCAGGACCCCCTACCCATGGTATCACCTCATTCTCACTCTTTTACTGATTATTGTATGTTTATTAGGAATGTGACAGCATTACATTTTCATATAACGATAATCACTGAAACTTACATCACGGTATCCACTATATTTTTTTAACTTAAGAGCGAGCGTAGCCGTTTGTAACATAAATGTGTAAGGCTTCCCGTGTTTGCTGCTTTTAGTTATTTTAGCTGTATAGAAATAGTTTGTTATGCTTCTTAATATTGTAAACTTTATTTGTAAAGAAATTTGGCCTAATTTGCAGAGCTGAACTGCAAGTGCCATTCTGTCCATGTTACGTTATGATAGTAAAACTAAAACATGAGTTAAAAAGTAATGCGACCAGTGTTTTCCATTTTTAGCATGTTTGTGTCTTGAGACCTTATCTAGCAACAGTGATAAACAGCTGCCACTATTGCTTATTGAAACTTACAGCCATACAACACCATATAGCATATCTTCGGACAGATGGAGGGATCATCAAACTCAGGTTCAGATTAAGTTAAGATTACTTATTCTGTGCCTCTCTTTATGCTTTTCTTAGCTGCCCCGCTACAAGAACTTTAAAGGCATCATTCATGAGCTGGGACAGAATCAGTATTTGGTCAGTGGAGAAGTGTCCGTTCTGGACAAAAATACCATTGAGATTATTGAACTTCCTGTTCGCACCTGGACTCAGGTAAGGTCACTGGTAGAAGTCTTGATTTTATGACATTAGATCTATTTATTGGAATGCTGGTGTGCTGGTGATGCCAGAAATTACATCTTTTTTTTTCTCTCTCTCTCAGGCATATAAGGAGTCGGTTCTTGAGCCCATGCTCCAAGGAACAGATAAAACTCCTCCCCTGATCAGCGACTATAAGGAGTACCACACTGACACCACAGTGAAGTTTGTGGTGCGCATGACAGAGGAGAAGCTGGCACAGGCAGAGGCGGCCGGCCTTCACAAGGTCTTCAAATTGCAGTCATCCCTGACCTGCAACTCCATGGTACGAACCTCCCCTCCTGAAGCTCTTGAATCGAGCTAACATGATTGTCACATCACACCTTGATTAATAATTAGGTCAGAAACATACTCTGTGCTGGTACACAGATTTAAGTGCTCTGTCGAATATTAGTCCTGCTGTACTTACTTGATGTGCAGTCCTGCATTATTGTGGTAACAGATTTCAGTACTCAGGGGCTGATACCCCTGTTACCTTCAAATATCTGTGCCATTAAACTCAACATTAAAGCTTCACTATGTAATAAAAATCACAGTGTTATTAATCAGAGAGTGCAAAGGAATCCATGTTCCAAACCGTGTCTTTTTCCAGATGCACTTTTATAAACCTATAAACAGAGAAAAGTAGCTACTCTGGCACATGTATGGTGTAGGAGTTGCATGAAGCTGAAAGTTAATTGTCACAATGGAAAGAAAAAAAAACAAAAAAAAAAAACAATCAGAAAGCATCTACAAGCAAAACAGAGTGAATCAGGAATCAACATTGCCTTGGCTCTTCAGAGGTGGCAAGAACTGAAGAACTAAGATTTAAAAGTGACCCAGAGTTAGCTTTTTTCTTTCTGAAAAAGTAAGATATTTTATTGAACTGATAAATAGCCATGTAGCTTGAGTTCAGTATATAACGTAATCAGACTAGCAAGACCACTATCGGACTACTGCAGTTTTTTAAACGTTTAGAGAGCCAAAAGTTACATATTGTAGCTTTCAATGGCATTTGCAACATATTTTTTGATATGTGTTCATGTACTTGCATAAAAAAAGGCACTATGATTTCCGCAATGTGGAAAACACGGACATAATCGCAGGATCCAGTCATAAAAAATGAAATATAACATGGAATGTCAAGGAATTTGGCAAAGCTTTGGATGAATAAATTATGCTTTAATATTTCCTATTAAAGCAAGGCATACCGCCTTGAATCTGGTCAAGTGTATCCATAGCAGACTGGTGGGAGTGGCCTAGGATACAACATGCCCATTGCATTATGGGTGTTGAATTTTCCCTATCTATTTGGCAAAAGGCAAGACAGTAGCCTTTTTTCTCTGTTTTCTCTAATCAGGTAGCACCGTTTTCAAAAACATTTTGCTTTTCTACTGCATACCCAGCTAACAGGGAACGCTGTTATCATATCTTTATATCATATCATATCTTCTGTTAACCATAACTTTCACTTAAGTTCTTTAAAAGTTATGTAAATGTTAGGACAAAACATTCTTAATATGTAAAAAAACTGGACATTTTTTTTTTTTTTAAATGTTCAGAAATAAAGTTTTCATAACATTTTCAAAATGATAGAATGGAATGTTCCTCTAATGTTCACATAAACCAAGAAAAAACTTTCTTAATACATAAAAAAACGTTACCTTTTGAATGTTTAAAAAACTGTTCAGAAATAACATTTTCATAACATTTGAATGTTAACAAAACATTCTAAGAACATATTTTTGTTAGCTGGGTAAGCAGGCAAGTTTTATTGAAAGCCCATTTTGCCAGTGGCCATTTTTTTGCCATTTTATCCCTTTAAATATGCAAGTTCATATGTGCATATAAAAGCAATCTGCATGTAAGAACAGTACAACCATATTAAGAATGGGCATGTTTGTCCGAGAGATTAACAAGTAATTAATGCAACGAGCAGGGCTCAACGCTAAGGATTTTTTCTGGTTCAAATTTTTACTCGCCCTGCCAAAATTTGCACTGGCCCCACCACAAAAAACATAAATAAATAAATAAAAATAGCAATAGGCCTATCTATTGTTTTCTGTGTTTTTGACCCATATAACCTTAATTAACTAGCCTAACCCATATATATTCAAATATAGTTAACAAATAATGAAATTATGAGCAATAGCACAAATAAATACAATAGAAAAAACAAGTTTTCAGGTACAGAAACTGAATAAGGTAATCAAATGTAAAATAACCAAATGATATGAGTCAATATAATTCATACATTTATGTACACCAAAGCACCCATAAAAAAAAAACACAGCAAAAAACGTTTAAGAATTTACAGTGTATAGTATGTGCAACAGCAAAGAGCTTGTCTACATTTTAGACAAGTCAAGTTGCGATACTGAACAGGACCACATGGAGATGCCAAAAAAACCTAAACCAACCGCCTTGACCCGCATATATAATAAAGTACACAGCAACATACACTGGACAAATCAAAACATCCTGAATGTGTGTGAAAACAACGTGAATGTACTAAAAAATGTGTCTGTGCATAAATACAATGTGCGATCAGTGCATCGAGAGCACTGATCGCACATTGATTTGTTTGCGCATCAATATACCAGACTCAAACGTGCTTAATGTATGACTCCTGTATGTCACCGCAATCGTCTTTACTTTGATTGCAATCCTCATCCTTCAAAACTTTACTAGCGAGACGCTGGTTTGCTTTAACCAGCCAAGAAACATAGTTTGCAAATCATCTGGCCATACAGCGGTGGGATGTTTCAAGTTCTGTTCAGACAGGAACAGCACTATGCAGGAGGGCTCGCGCTCTTCAGATAAAATGACAGAATATGACAGAGAGTTTGTGTTTTAAAGCGAAACAGACACTGGAATGAAAAGTCTCTATTCTCTCTGCCATCTCTATAATCAGCATGATCTTTTAAGATCATCTTGTTAATGACAAAATTTCACATGCTTTAGTAATATATTTGCATTAAATTATTTTAACACGTTAAGGATTTTGAATTAATGTCACGGGTTAACATTGACAGCCCTAATGTGTATATATATATATATACAGTATTTTCTGTGAACTGAGGTAATCGAACACTATTTTAATGATAATTAAAATGTGAAACGGTAATACTAACCACCTAGAATTTTACCATGGTTTATTGTGAAACTGGTAACCGGTGATGTACCGTATGATTTGTATTTGCCTCATGATTTTTTTCTGTCTGGTCTGTAGGTGCTGTTTGATCACATGGGCTGTCTGAAGCGCTATGAGTCTGTGCAGGAGATCCTGAAGGAGTTCTTTGAGCTGCGCTTGCACTATTATAAACTGAGGAAGGACTGGCTGGTGGGCAGTCTTGGCGCTGAGTCAGCCAAACTCTCCAACCAGGCACGATTTGTGCTGGAGAAGATTGAGGGAAAACTAATAATCGGTGAGATATTTATCCATTTGTCTGACAGATTTTAAAAACCTTTTTGGCCTGAATCCTCTTTCTGAAGTATATGTATTTTTCCTGTCTTTCTGGCTAGTAAGTTTGCATTTCAGCTTCAGTATAACTGGTAATAGCAGCTTTGCAGCAGAGGAAAAATGACCCTTTAAATTTAAATTTTAAACATTAAAAAATTAATTTCGTGCTCTCAGTTTGTTTTAATTATTTAATGTGTGTTTGTATTATTTTACCAGAGAACAAGTCAAAAAAAGATTTGATCCGAATGCTCGTGCAAAGAGGATATGAATCCGATCCCGTTGCAGCCTGGAACAAAGCCCAGGAGAAGGTATGTGAGGAAACTTAGATGATAGATACAGCTATGTGTATATATGCATCTGTTAGAAGTCAGCTCATTCATTAAGATAAAGCCAGAGCCTGACCCATACATTTTAAGACCAAACCCACAATTGTAGATATGTGTAATATTACTTTAAATGTAAAACACTTAATTTTTTTTTTTTTTTTTTTTTTAAATCAGAACTCGATGCAAACACCATAGACATGTTAATTATCCTGAGCCTGACCTTTAAACTTTAGACTACAGGAGTTTTTAAATCCTAACCGATTATGAAATCTGTTTGCATCACGCAAATAGATCACATAAATAGAATCTTTACCGAATGTCTTCTCTCAAATCTCAAACATGCACACACTACAACATTTGAAAATCGTGGCGCATCACACACTACAAGATATTATTAAGATTATCGTGCTAGAGGGAGCACCTTACGTGATTTCATGCGGAAGCGGATGTAAACAAATCAGCAACATCATCAGCGTGTTAGCCTGCAGCTTTCTACACTCACCCCATACGTTCAAATCTGATGCGAATTCTCCCCAGCTCTTCCCTTTATCCATAGAGTTGTGGTATGTTTACGAAGATACGTTATACAGGCAGTCGTGTTGTTTCCACACTTCCACAATCTGTTGCTCCGTCTCCGCTTTCCGACAGACCTGTACAGCAGCTTGTTTCATGGTTGCCGTTTCAAAACTTCTTACATTCTCTCGTAATCATAGTCATAATCATCCCGATTTAAAATCCTAAATATCAAACATGTTTGATATTATCGGGGAAGCCCCGATGTGTCTGCGAGCAGGGAGGTTTAAGATTTGATTTGTAGACGCCTCACATTACCAGTTTATCTGGCCCAAACATCGTAACCAACCAAGATTTTTTCTCAGATTTTTGGGAGAGGTTAATCAGGAGTAAATAGGCCTAAAACTCCTGTAGTCTAAGCCCTCCCTGCTGAAAATCCAGCATAAAATAGCATGAATTCTATGTTGGTCCAAGCTGGTTAATGCTGGTATAGTGCTGGTCTAGCTGGTCTAGCATAGTTATGCTGTTCTCAAGTAAAACTGAACTGGTGAAGCTAGTCCACCAGCAATCCTGCTCCCCATGCTGGTCACAGCATTCAAAACATAGCTTATGCTGGTGACCAGCAGTGCTGGATTTTTAAGTTACTTTGGCTGCTCATTAAATAAATTGGATTTTATTGCTTCTAGTGCAGTGGTTGGCAATCTCTTTGTAATGAAATGTAATTTTTATGTTCCTAGTTAATCACTGTTAATTAATTCTCACACTTTAATAGTATTTATAGCTCATAACTTAATAAAACAAGCTGTGTTTACCTCAAGGAAAAGTTTTACCTCAAAATATAGATTTGTATGCAGGTGTGAGGTGCTTTATCTAAATGAAATACATACACCTCTTTTGCTCACATGCTGGTGATTACCGACTCCTGTTCTAGTGTTTTAATAAGACTGAAGGTTTAGTTGAACTTTTTACTCACTGTTTATATCTCACTGTTTCTCTTTGTTTGGTTGGATGGCGATGATGTCTTAGTCTTTGGAGGATGAGGAGGGTGAAGGTAATGACAGTGACAGCTCAGTGGACTCTGGCTCCTCCTCTGGGCCAAATTTTAACTACATTCTGAACATGCCTCTGTGGTGTCTAACCAAGGAGAAGGTTGAGGAACTCCTCAAGCAGAGAGACCTGAAGGTACCAGAATCTATCACTCTTACAGTAATTAGTGTTGCAGTCAGTGATTCATATCAGTTTTATACACTTTATTGATATGACTGAACTTTGTTATTGTAATGTAACATCATGAGTGAAGCAGTGTTAGAACCTTCTTTCTACCATTTTTTGGGGGTTTACTGGTATATCGCCCACCTCTATTCCAGGTCATCTGAAGTCATATAATAGCTTTGTGTGAGGAAAAGACTAAATGTTATTCACTGAAATTCGGGTGTAGGGTGAACTAATAATTTGACTAATAACAGCAGCAGGTTGAAGCCTTCTGTGTTAACTGTGAGTGTGTGCTCTTTAAATTGTTATATAGAAAGCAGAGCTGAATGAACTCCAGAGGAAAAATTCAGAAGATCTGTGGAGGGAAGATCTGGCCGTCTTCATTGAGGAGCTGGACGTGAGTCACATTTATAGACGATAACTTTAGGATTGGGTTGAATCATGATGCGTGTGATTAAGTATGTGAAAGTTTTGTCTGTGTCTTTCTTCCAGCGTATAGAGGAGCAGGAGAAGGAGAGTGTGAATTCTGGGAAGGCCACGAAGCTGGTGAAAGGGAAGGTGGGCAAACCTAAAGTGAAGAAGATGCAGCTGGAGGAAACTCTTCCCTCTCCCTTCGGTCGCAGGATAGAGCCACAGGTCACACTGGCTATGAGGGCCGATGCCTCCAAGAAACTCACCAAAAAGAAGAAGGTAAGGATGAGTGTGTGAGTGAGGCTGAAATGTGTTATATATTTACTCTGAATGTTACTACATTAATATAGTCATGTATTAGGCCACGACCGAGGCGGTCGTGGCCTAATGGATAGAGAGTCGGACTCGTAACCCAAAGGTCATGGGTTCGAGTCTCAGGTCCGGCAGGGATTGTCGGTGAGGGGAGTGAATGTCCAGCGCTCTCTCCACCCTCAATACCACGACTGAGGTGCTCCCCGGGCGCCGCAGCAATGGCTGCCCACTGCTACGGGTGTGTGTTCACGGTGTGTGTGTGTTCACTGCTGTGTGTGTACACTTGGATGGGTTAAATGCAGAGCACAAATTCCTAGTATGGGTCACCATACTTGGCCACATGTCACTTCACTTCACTTCACTTCACTTCACTATTAAATATATTACAGGAGTAGGAGTACAATTAACAGTGATTTTTATTATATGAATCTATTTCAGTTTTTGCATTTATATTTATAGAAACTGTACAATAGTAATATTGTAATTATTAGTTATTGTAATAGTCTGGATCCATGTATCAATTATACCTAAATAGGCTGAAGCACAACTAATAAATTTCAAGCCTGGTATAGTGTGTCTTTGTATAATGATGTCTGTGTTCGTGTCAGGGTGAGGTAGATGCAGCCGTGAAGATGGAGTTTGATGAGGACAGCGCGCTGGGCTCCAATGGAGGAGAGAATTCCCTCATTTCTCCATCCGGCCTTCCCAACCCTGGAGCCAAACCCAAAGCTCCGCGGGTCAAGCGAGAGAAGAAAGAACCTGGTAACAATAAATATTGGCACTGTATTTAATTCCAGTTTACTTTCAAATATATATTTTATTATATATACACTACCAGTCAAAAGTTTGGAATCGGTAAGATTTTTAATGTTTTTAAAAGAAGTTTGTCTGCTCACCAAGGCTGCATTTATTTAATTAAAAATACAGTAAAAACAGTAATATTGTGAAATATTATTACAATTTAAAATACATGATCCTTCAGAAATCATTCTAATATTCTGATTTGCTGCTCAATAAACATTTATAATTATTATCAATGTTGAAAACAGTTGTGTACTTTTTTCAGGATTCCTTGATGAATAGAAAGTTCAAAAGAACAGCATTTATCTGAAATACAAAGCTTTTGTAACATTGTACACTACCGTTCAAAAGTTTGGGGTCAGTAAGAATTTTTATTTTTATTTTTTTTTTAAAGAAATTAAAGAAACTAATACTGTTATTCAGCAAGGATGCATTAAATCGATCAAAAGTGACAGTAAAGACGTTTATAATGTTACAAAAGATTATATTTCAAATAAATGCTTTTCTTTTGAACTTTCTATTCATCAAAGAATCCTGAAAAAAAAAAAATATTGTACACAAATATTTTGTACAGTTGTACACAATAAATGTTTCTTGAGCAGCAGATCAGCATATTAGAATGATTTCTGGAGGATCCTGTGACATTGAAGACTGGAGTGATGATGCTGAAAATTCAGCTTTGATCACAGGAATAAATTACTTTATAAAATATATTCAAACAGAAAACAGTTATTTTAAATTGTAATAATATTTCACAATATTACTGTTTTTACTGTATTTTTAATTAAATAAATGCAGCCTTGGTGAGCAGACGAAACTTCTTTTAAAAACATTAAAAATCTTACAGATTCCAAACTTTTGACTGGTAGTGTATATTTTGTTTTATTTTTGTTTTTTAATATAATTTTCAGGTACTCCAAAACAAAGGAAGCCAGCAGGTGCTAAAGGTCCACCTAAGAAAGTAAAGAAAAGGAATCCATGGTCAGATGATGATGAAGGTGATGATGATCGTTCCGAAAATGAGCTGGATGAAAGTGAACCTATTATTCCCAGAGACACCACATCCAGGAGAGCCTCAGGTGTGTGTACTTCCATTAATATTTTTGTACAAAATGTAAAATGTTATTGTTTTAATCATTTAAACCAGGCCTGAGTGATATGATAGTACATCATGCTGTACGTTTTATATCACCCTATATATTTGCATATTTTTTTCCATGCACATGTTAACAGATTAGAGCTTTCACACTGCACGCGGATGCAGTCCGGCAGTGCGATCCAGTTGCGTTGCGTCTGCAGCAGTGCAGCAATCGTTTCTGCACCAAGTCTATTTTTGCTGTGCTGCACAGTGCTGAATTAAAGCAACAGCGCATTGTTTGCATTAAAATGAACATGTATTGATGCGAAAATCTAGTAATTTCACCATAGATGCATATAATTTTAAGTCTACTAGTTTAAAAGTCAACACATGGCTTTTTTGCCTCGGGTAAAAAAGTAAAAATGACACATTACTTCGCATTTAGATTAACAAGGAGACATAATGGATAGCACTCATCTCTTCGGGGAGGTGGAAAAATAGTTCTTTATGACCTGCAGGATTTCTCTATAAAGATTTAAAAGCAAAAGAAAAGATGAGATTCGGCTGTTTTCGTCTATTGTAAGTTTTAATTTAAAATGTTTGTTATTTTAACATATAGGCTAGCCTATGTTTAAATGTTTTGCAACTAAATTGAGCAACGTAATATATAAATCTAAAGTATTACATTACTTTATATAAATATAATAATGAATTGAATAAAAAGTTGTTTAAATGTAGTGTGTTTAAACGTGACATCTATGAAAGAGTGTAGCCTATGTACAAAGAGAATTGCAATGTTGACAAGCCATGTTAAACAACTTATGGATTTGAAATAAAAATAAGTAGATGTTGTGTTTGTGATGTACAGCCACGGATCTGAATTCTCACCTCATTCAGTTAAGACATAACCGAATGTGTTTACGAGAATACTTGCCGAGAGGGGTATTTTGACTGACATAATGCGTGTATGTGTCCATCCAAGTGCATTTAGGACGCGAAAGAGAAATCAATTTGGAGTTCGCGAGCTATCTGAAACGCGCCTCTCTCTCTCTCTCTGTGTGCGCGAGCCTTGTATGTATGTGCGTCTGTGCACACCGATAACAGTGTGGCGTGCGATACCAAATTAAATCCTCTTTTGCCTCTTCTAGCGCTGGAATGGTTTTATATCTATTTAATGTGAAAACTAGCAAGACAAAACACGTGCAAATGATAACCTTTCACTCTATTGCGGTTAAACTTGGATTACAAAAAGTAAAAAGCAATTGATCCACGAATCACATGCGTGCCGAACCGTGGGGCTTGGTCCAAATGGATGACGGATCAACAACGATCCGTTTAACCACTAGTGATTAACCAATATATCCATATATCTATGGAAGAAATAATTGACAAGGGGGCCTTGAATTATTGAAAAATACTGCAGAGGTGGTAATGAAAATGTGAAACATTTTTAAGTTGAATTTTTAACAAAAGTAACATATTCATACTGTGTTAAAATGACTGAAATGAATGAAATGAGGTAATAGCCTAAAATGTTCTGTTGTGTTTTTGTTTCACAGCTGTGAAGGCCAAGTACACATTTGACTTCTCTGAGGAGGAGGAAGAAGAGGATGGTGATGAAGAACAGGAGAATGATGGTTCAGCATCACCAGTTCAGTCCTATAAAAACATAGAGCAGCAAAATGACGATGAAGAGGATGATGATGACATTTTTCCTCCAAAAACAACATTTACTTTGTATGTTCTGTCTATATGTTCTCTTTTGGGTGAATCTCACAAAGCCTGTCACAAGCATTTTAAGTTCATATTTGCATACATTTTGCTGTTTTAGGACCATTAAGATTTTCCATTGTGACAATATTTTCATGACAATTAAACACAAATTTCTCATTAGTGTCATATAAAAAAATATGACTGCATAATTAGTACTTGTAACAGCTCAACTTATTACTATGTAAATTGTAAACAATATACAGAGCATAATTTTTTTCTTTTTTCCTAGTCTTTGTACTGCACTTTTGCTGAATTTAATTAAAATATAATTGTATTGGAGTAATTATTTTAATATAATATAGGGAACAAAAAACCTAACAAGAAATCTGAAAATAATGATAACTCATGTTTTTTTGTGAGGTCCACCCATTTAATGAAACAATGTAGTATACTATTATTCTCAAAGTGACAATCAAATATGGATGCCAGCTATTTTTAATTTGAATTAAATCATTTTCAGGCCTACTTCACCAGCGAAGAAAAGGGACCCAGAACCTGTATTGTCATCTAAAACTGCATATGCTGACAAGAGCAGTGATGACGGTATTTGTGTGTTCAGTGGTGGTTTATCGTGTTAATAATGTGCATGTTTTAATAATTAAATATAAATTAAATATATAATTATTTATTCTTCAGATGTGAAGTCAGACAGTGATGATGACAGGGGTCCAGTGTTCTCATCATATTCCAGCAGTTCTGCTTTTGAGAAACCTCCAGCTAAAAAAGGTACCTGACTGGCAACTAACCTGTGATGAATGATCATGTTTAAATCAATGTTAAAATGAACTAAAAACTGACCTTTTTTTTTTTTTTACTTTCTTTATGTTTGTTCTTCCTCGTATTGTGAGTGATTCATGAGTGCATGCTATTAAAAGAAAAAAAGGTTGCTCTTTACCTTCTCATCAGATTTTCTGTCCAATCAAATACTCTCTAGAATCTGAAGCATCCCGTCCCCTACATTATAAAAAGACGCTGAAGCTGTGGTTAAGATCGGTCACTTGTTCACACAATTACTATTTTCTACATGGTGAATGGCACATGGTGCACTATATAGGGGATAGGGAACGATTCAGACAGTGTAAATATGCTTTCCATTGGGGGGATGAAGTCTGGTTTCACGGTAGTGTCAAGTGAACCACCACAGTGCACACACAGTCTGCTCCGGTTCAGAGAAATGATAGCACAGTGAGGATCATATGCGTGAGTTGGCACAGACCAGAAAATGTATCGGAGCCATTTGAATTCTGCACAGAATGCTATATTTTAAAGCGATATGGAGAAGATTAGAAAGAAAACTTTTAGAGATTAGGAGGAAATCGTGGTTTTACCAAGCTTAATGGCTCTGGCAGAGCTGTGATAAACTAAACGCTGAAGATGTTCGATATGTCCTGCCCTGTCTTCCTGTTTCAGTGGAAATTATGTCAACATATTGAATAATGCTGCGCATTTCAAGGCACTTAAGTGGGCCTTTAAATTACCAGTATAAATGCACTGGACTAGAAAGATATTGTACAGAGATCTTTAAATAGTATGTGTTTATAGTGGCCATGTAGCTCACCAGTTCAGCCCAGGTATGATCTTAACGAGTAAATGTGAATGGCCAATTTCCAGTCTGTTAAAATCTTTTTGTTCTGTTACTCCAGCTAAGAAACCTGCAGACACGGCACCTAAACAGAAGAAAGCTCCAGTAAAAGCCAAGAAGCCTGATACATGCATCTGGGACTCAGACTCAGACACGGCTACTAAAAAAGCACCAGCAGCACCTAAAGGGGGTGGGAAAGGCCGAGGCAGGAAGAGGAAACAGTCAAGCTCAGAGGAGGATAATTATAACCCTGTGAAGAAGACTGGAAAGACTGCCACAAGCAGGGTGAGGGATATATCCTCTACTAATAAGCCTATAAGCTGTATTACTGCTTACGAAAAACGCTATTTCAATGCAGATAATATAATGCATTTTAAATAGTTTATTAAAAATACATTACATTATCTGTTTATTATAAAATAATTACGAGTGGGAAAATAACACATTGATTTCTCTGATTAATATTTGCTGTTTAATGTGGTAAAAACATAAATAAGAATGAATGGAATGAAGAAGTATAGAATGAAGCTATCTTTGCATCGCTCACCAGCTCCACAAAGTGAGAGAGAGAGTCTGATGGTCTACATGTATCCAGCCGTGCTCAACCTGGTATCCTCGAGTGATGGGCGTGACATGCGAGACCCTCATGAAGGACGCTTGCATGCTGCAAGCTCCATCTGGCTACTTGTTTTTGACAGTCAAGTCAAATCTGTTTGTGTAGCACTTTTCACAATACACATTGTTTCAAAGCAGCTTTACAGAAAATCATAATGTTAATGTTTATAATATCTTAATAATTGAATGATAATGATTTAATGATGGGACTTTGCTGTAAAAAAACACATAAGATACACTTCAGTTGGATGGCAGTTGGGTGATGATTGCCGCTTGTGGCTATATTTATCAGTTATTATTAGTGCTCAATCATTAACAATAGTTCTTATTATAATGAATGTTAAATGCAGTTTTTGCTGCTTAATATTTTGGAGGAAACCATGATACATTATTTTCAGAATTCTTTAATGAATAGAACCTTTGTGAACACCATTTATTTGAATAGAATTGTATTTACTGTTACTTTTGATCAATTTAATGCATCATTGCTGAATAAAAATATTAATTTACCTACCCTAAATTTTTAAATGCTGTTGTATCATGGTTTCCATAAAAATATGAAGCAGCACAGTTGTTTTCAACATTGATAATAATAAGATAATAATAATAATAATAATAAGATAATTTTTTCTTTAGCAGCAAATCAACAGATTAGAATGATTTCTGAAGGATCATGTGACACTGAAGACTGGAGTAATGATGCTGAAAATTCAGCTTTGTGTCACAGGAATAAACTACATTTGAAAATATATTAAAATAGAAAAACATTATTTTTAATTGTAATAAAAAAAATAACTTAAAGGCACAGTATGTTTTTTTCACCGCTAGGGGTCGCTAAACTCTTCAAAACAATAACAAAGGCGTAGATTGATGACCCAGTGAATGAGCGTGGACTCATGGAACTTGTCATCATTCCCATGGATCTAATAATGTTTATGGCGAAATAATGTTTATGGATGAGTTGAATACATTCATGTTTTTAGCATGACTGTGGTATAAAGTAGGGCATGGCCGAGAATTGTGGGCGTGATTGCTAATGAGAGACAGATATCAGTGCCACACGTGAGTTCCAGGAGATATTAAGGAATGAGGACATTTCATTCTACCGAACTTCCCGCAAAGCTGAAATTCTACTAATACAGGTCAGTTTATTTGACGAATTAAAATTGTGAGGTAACACAGCACTGTTTTACTTGGTCTCACGTTACACTATCATACTAAACTGCATTTGAGTGTTGAAAGTTGTATTGTTATTCTATGTATTAGTTTGTTGGCTGTATGAGACTAACAATAAGCTAGATCAACATTAGAATATCATACTGTTGATATTCTAACATTTCATCATGTTGAGCTATATAGCATTGATTAGTCTTGTGTAGCCTACATTTGCTTACCTTGTCTAATAACGTGAAAAAGCGGCGTCGAGCTCTGTCAAGTTAAAGTTGTCACAAAGCTCTCACCATCTCGGAAATGCCACGCTGATATTGATCCTCGATTTATTTCTCCTTTTGTCCCAAAGTTTGCTTGCCATGGTCCATAATGTTTGAACGAAATAACAACAGCGTGTCTGTCGCTAGACATTACGCAGCTGTCCGCGTCTGTTGCCATGGTTACTATGCAGTACAAGGAAACCAGGGATAACGCAGCTGTCATTGACAGGCGACAAGTGACAAGTATTTAAAATTGTGAATTTCTCTGAATTTACATATTCTTGGAAACATTTAGGATAACATAAGTACACAGCTGAATGAAATATATAACACTGTTCAAGTGGTTTTTGGATATTTTAATATAAAAATCTTACATATTGTGCCTTTAATTATATTAACATCACCAAACGCACTATATAACAGACACAGTTAAATGTGACATTTATTATTTTTGTCAATTTTGTTTATGTCTTATGGGTTTATGTCAATATTGTTTTTAAGTTAACTTTAATTAAAAGTTTGTTATTTTTTTAATTTTATGTAGTTGATAAAAAAGAAAATAAAACAAT
This sequence comes from Hypophthalmichthys nobilis, assembly GCA_037950665.1. Classification (NCBI taxonomy): domain Eukaryota; kingdom Metazoa; phylum Chordata; class Actinopteri; order Cypriniformes; family Xenocyprididae; genus Hypophthalmichthys; species Hypophthalmichthys nobilis. The sequence continues at coordinate 18,201,539 of CM075483.1, read as the reverse complement.
CTGATAATTTGCTGTTTAAGCTTGGCTTTCAGTTACACTGCAGTGTTGAATGGCTATAATACTTAATTTTGAGTTGAAAAAAAAAAATCTATTTAAGAGAGGCATCAGTATTAGTATTGGTATCAGTGATAGTGGCCTTCATTTATAGTAATTAGTATAGTAAAAACATGCCATTACACAAATATTTGAAAAATCAAATATTTAGCATACTATCTTTATGTTGATAGCTTAGCAGGCCATAGCTCAGTATAGTATTATTCACAATGGCTTTTCATGTGATTCATGTATTTGATTTAGGTCTGTCGCAATTGATTATTTTGAAAAAAAAACCCCAGATGACTCAAGCAGTTTTTTAACAGCATGCGTTGAACGCGTTGAAAGGCCTTAAAAAATATAAAATCAATGTGGCTATGATGACTGGATCAAAAATATCAAAATTATATACACTACCAGTCAAAAGTTTGGAAACGGTAAGATTTTTAATGTTTTAAAAGAAGTTTCGTCTGCTCACCAAGGCTGCATTTATTTAATTAAAAATACAGTAAAAACAGTAATATTGTGAAATATTATTACAATTTAAAATAACTGTTTTCTGTTTGAATATATTTTATAAAGTAATTTATTCCTGTGATGGCAAAGCTGAATTTTCAGCATCATTACTCCAGTCTTCAGTGTCACATGATGCATTGAATCGATCAAAAGTGACAGTAAAGACATTTATAATGTTACAAAAGATTAAATTTCAAATAAATGCTGTTCTTTTGAACTTTCTATTCATCAAAGAATCCTGAAAAAAAAAAAAAACATTGTACACAAATATTTTGTACAATTGTACACAATAAATGTTTCTTGAGCAGCAGATCAGCATATTAGAATGATTTCTGGAGGATCATGTGACACTGAAGACTGGAGTAATGATGCTGAAAATTCAGCTTTGATCACAGGAATAAATTACTTTATAAAATATATTCAAACAGAAAACAGTTATTTTAAATTGTAATAATATTTCACAATATTGCTGTTTTTACTGTAATTTTAATTAAATAAATGCAGCCTTGGTGAGCAGACGAAACTTCTTTTAAAAACATTAATATACTGTATATCTGTATACGGTATACATATACTGTATATCTGAACAAAACTGTTATGCCCATTAGGCTGTTATGTACTTCAAGGATGACAAGTTAAGAAAAAAAAAAAGTTGCACAATGCAGATTAGTTGTTTTTTTTTTTTTTTTTTTAAATTGCTTACACACTAAAATTGGTACTTAAGGCCCACTTAGTGAAACAATTCACTCATATACCTAATCTTCAGATCAAGTCTGCAAAACTGCAAGCATCTGCATTATATTCAGTTTGCAATTGTAAAACACTAAACACAGTTTCTCTACATTAGATACGTCATTCAAAGCTAACAGCTCTTGTTTCATTTGTAAAACTGTCATTTATATGCCACACTCATTTTCTGATTACCTACACCCAATGATCATTTTACCTAATTTGTTCACTTAGAAATTAAAACTCATTGTTTTAAGAAATCAATTATTTTTACCACCTTGTATTTCTATTTATTTTGTAAATATATACTGAATATACATATAAGTCAAGTCACCTTTATTTCTATAGCTCTTTATACTAGAAAGATTGTTTCAGAGTAGCTTCATGCAATAGAGCTGCAAAATTTGAATTTGTTACTAACAAGCCAATAGTCTAACAGCCCAAGTCAGCTCAGTGTTGATTCAGATCAGTTCAATAACTGTAAAATTCATCAATTGTGCAACAATTTTGCATACATACTGTATATACAGTGTATTTGTGCACTTACAAAAGTGCTATGACAAACTCCTGTGCACTCCACTGCACACTGAACAAGCAAAATACACATGATAGTAGAGTTTTTACTTGTCATATCTGTGTAGTATGGCTAATCATTTGTTTATAGTTAAAACACAATTTTTAGAAGAGTTAAAATAGTTTTCAATAGTGTTTGCTTTTACAAGAGATGTGTGATGTTTTGCATGTTATGTGCTTGTCTTTATGTGTAGAGTTTAGAGAAAAGGAGCCATAGTTTCAAAAATTGTGTGTAAGCAATTTTAAAAACTAGTCAACAAAGTGTAACTTATGGAATATGTGGGGTGCCAGTGGTGATTGTAAGTCCAGGCTTGTGCTCAAAACTGTAACAGTTAAAGCGGCAGAATCACAATATTTTCTAAACAATAGAACTGTGATGCACAGTATTAATTTTGCGTACTGTACTCAAGCTGAACTCAGTGGTCAGATGCATCCAGATAAGTCCAGTTCTTCATTTTTTTGGGGACTCTGGATCTTGCATTACCCAAGAGGAGGAGTACAGTGTCTTATCATGTTCTGTATGTGTTGGCATGTAGAAACCAAAGAAGGCAGCGTCTGATGATGAAGATGATGATGACGCAGGTGTGAACAGCTTCAGCCGTCTGGACTCAGGCAGAGATCGATCTGGTCGAACCAAGAAAGAGGTCAAATATTTTGCAGAATCTGATAATGATGATGACGACGACGATATGTTTGACTAGAAAACACACTCGCACACACACTCAGTCCAGAAAAATGCTTGTTGAAGAACAGGTTCACTGTCTTCTGCCCAGCAGAATTTTGTACATTTTACCCTCCGTTTTATTTTTTCTTCAATTGTGATGTTGAATTCTTTCTACTGTGTAGCTGTTTTACTCTTTTTATTGTTATTGCTATATTATTATTATTAATGGTATTATTGTTATGATACATTGACAATGTTGTTTTTTTATCATTGAATTGTATTTGTCCTGAGCAGCTTTTAGAAATTTAGACCGCTGTGCTTTAGCACCTTTAATGGTTCAACGTTAGAGATGACTTACCTTTTTGAGATGACTTGGAAATAAACATGAAATGTAAATTATTTGTTGGTCTCTCAAACATTTTGCAGCATTTCATTTGTACTGCCATTGCAACAGAATGTTGAAGGGGTCAATATAAGTTTATCTCTATGTGACATGCTGTTTATTACCACAGAAGTGTCGACTCATCCTTTTGAAAACAAGCTAAAATAGTGCTCAGGTGACACAGGACCAGAAGGTGATCTGCATAGAAAAGTTCAAGGATGCAAAAACAATGATTTGCTTTACAACTTTATCAGGACAACTTTTAACATTTCTGTGAAAGAATTTAACGAAAACGTCTCTGGTTATGCATAACCCTTGTTCCCTGAGAAGAGAACAAGACACTGCTTTTGTAACGACACTTTGGGGAACGCCCCTCAGCATAGCAAGTCTAAAGCATTAATGAAACTATTCCAATCCTGATTGGTGTTGTCATGGCGTAACATGTGATGGCACAGAAGCTACAAAGGGACGCCGGCACACAACAGAGTCAGCTTTTGCGATGAAGCAAGTTGCTCCCAGACATGAGGAGATGTGGCAAAGGTATGCAGTGTCTTGTTCTCTTCTCAGGGAACAAGGGTTACATACGTAACCCGAGACGTTCCCCTTCAAGGGAACCCGCACTGCGTTGGTAACAACACTTTGGGGAATGAATACCCACTATGCCACACTGAACACTTCTGTCCTAATGTGAAACTGAAACAGCCACAACTTAGGAAGAGAGCACCCATGCGCCTGGCTTTGAAGGGAGGTGCAGACAATAAAATCTAATTAAGGTGTGCAGAATGGCCCAGCCAGCCACATCACAGATCTCCTGAAGGGGAACCCCTGAGAGGAGGGCTCTAGAGGACGCCACGCCCCTAGTAGAATGGGCCTTCAAGGCCAAAGATGAAGGCAGGTCGCACACATGGTTAGCCGAGGCAATAGCCTCCAATTACTCCAATTACTAATCGTTTGCTTAGAAGCAGGGAGCCCCTTCTTAGGTGACCCAAAGCACACCAACAACTGGTCTGACTTCCTCCACTGAACAGACTTCTGAATATAAACACTTAACGCTCTGACAGGGCAGAGCAGATGAAGACTCTCTGCTTCCGCTGACACGTGGTGGAGGATGAAAGGCCTGAAGAACCGTAGACTGTGCCAAATTTGACAGTACCTTAGGCATAGCCAGGTCTGGGATGCAGGATGGCTTTAACTCCCCCACGGGCAACTTCAGGCACGAAGATATAGACAGGGCCTGGAGATCTCCCACTCTCTTGAGAGAAGTAATAGCGAGGAGAAAAGCCATTTTAAGCATCAGATTCTTAGCTGTTGTTGACTCAAGGGGGCAGCGACAACCCTTTGAGCACTACAGCCAGATCCCAGGTTGGAACTCTGGTTCAAGTCACACGTCTCATCCTCCAAGCACCACAGAGGAAATGTACAATCAGCTGGTGCCTCCCTAGAGGCCCATCACTTATAGGAGTGTGGAAAGCCGCAATGGCAGTCATGTACAACTTAAGTGTGGACAGGGTAAGACCAGCAGATAAGCAATCTTGGAGGAACTCCAGCACTGAAGCCACCGGGCAGTTAACTGGGTCCAAACCACGCTCTCTATACCAAGTGGCAAACACATTCCACTTTAGGCCATACAATCTCCTTGTGGATGGAGCTCTGGAACTGAGTATGGTTTCAACTACTTCAACCGACAGGCCAGCCTCTAGGTACTGGTACAGACCCCCAGTTTCCACAGCACTGGCCAAGGGTGAAATATTGTGCCTCCTGCCTGAGACAGCAGGTTCTTCCTCAGAGGGACCTGCCAAGGGGGGCCTGCAAGGAGTGTTATGATGTCCGCAAACCATACTCGGGCCAGCCAGAACGGGGCTACTAACAAGTCGGCCCCTTCTCTCTGAACTCTCTCCAGAACCTCCGGAAGCAGAGCGATCTGGCGAAAAGTGTACAGGCGTTGCTTCGGCCACGTCTGTACCATGTCAAGTCAAGTCATCTTCATTTATATAGTGCTTTTCACAATACATATTGTTTCAAAGCAGCTTCACAGTGACAATAGGAAAATTAATTGACAGAGATTGTTTTGGATTTACAGCAGCGCTAAGTAAAAAAAAAAAGGTATCCAACCCCAATGGGGCTGAATGTGTGAGAGAAAGCTACAGTGGGCAGTGATACGTCTCTCAAGATGCAAGCCAGTCCACTTCCACTGGGCCAAACCTCTCCTATATCAACTTCACCACCTTGGGGTGAAGCCTCCATTCCCCGGGCCTCAGCCCCTGCCTCAACAGGATGTCTGCTGCCTGATTCTGGTCCCTGGGGACATACATTGCTCTGAGAGACAACAGTTTCCCCTGGGACCACAGGAGGATCTGGTGGAAGTATGTCTTTTAGATCTATCGACAAACCAGTCCTCTGACCTTATTTGATTCACTATGTTAGGAATTGTGAGCATCTTGAACCTGAATCTCCTCAGAGAACGATTCAAGTGACTCAGATCTAAAATCAGATGCAACCTGCCATCCTTTTTTGGAACTAAAAAGTACCGGCTGTAGAATCCGGACTTCCTGTTTGGAGGAGGAAAACATTCTATGGCCCCCTTTCCCAACAGGGAGTGAACTTCCTGTTCCAACACCCGACCCTGCTCTGGATCCACTGCAGCCCAGACCACCCCGTTGAACTTTGTAGGGCAGCACCCGAACTGCAGTCTATCTCTACAGTAGGCAGAGGGATATACTGTATATTCTGAGATATACCCATGGAGATATATTCAAGGCTGGTCTCAGGTGTTTTTGGAGTATCATTTTCGATTCCCTGAGGCGGATAAACGGCAGGGACTAAAAAAATGATTTTCAATATGTGGACATGACCGCTGCCTGACAGCAAGCCCTTGGGGCAGACAAAGCAGCGTGCTTTTGTTGGAAATCAGTTTGTCCTAAAGAGCACTTGACGACGGCATAGCAACATTGATTTCGTGGGCAGCCCTCAGAGGTCCTCTTCCCCGAGGCCTTCTTCGACTTCTTCAGTCCTCAGATCGACCATCTTATCGACCATCTTATCTCTCAAGCATCGGGGCCTCACCCCACGCAGAGGAAGCCGCCCTCAGACGGGCTTCTGCACAGGGAGGAAGAACGTCAAACCTGGTCAACAATGACCAAGAACGTGCCTCAGCAGTCTTGATCTCATCTGCCAGCTCTCTCAAGAAGATCAGCAAAGCTTTACTTATCAGTCAGAATACTGTAGCAAAAGTGGTACAAAAAAAGATGGAACTGCAACCATCTTACAGAGACGTCCAAGTCATCCACAGAAGTTAACACCTCGACAGGAGCGTCTTCTGGTGAGATGGGTTGAAGAAAATCGGCATGCAAATTCAGTGCAGTTATCTAAAGAAGTAAAAAGCCAAACTGGGTCCCATGACACAATACGGCGTACACTGCAGAGGAATGGCATGCATGGGTGCCGTCCACGAAAGAAGCCTCGGCTAAAGCCCAGACACAAAAAAGCCCGCCTAGAGTTTGCCAGGGCCCATGCTGACAAAGATGAAGACTACTGGGACTCTATACTCTGGAGTGATGAGACCAAGATAAATGTTTTTGGAACTGATGGCTTCAAAACTTTGGTGTCGCAAAGGTAAGGAATACAAAGAAAAATGCATGGTGCCTACAGTGAAACATGGTGGTGGCAGTGTCCTTATGTGGGGCTGCATGAGTGCTGCTGGTGTCGGGGAGCTTTGTGACAAACAACACCAAATAGGACAGAAAAAAAACAGAACACTTGTTGAAGAGCAAAAAGCTGACTGTTGTGTGCCTGTGTCCCTTTGTAGCTTACGTATATGCCTTCACATGTTACGTCATGACAACACCAATCAGGATTGGAATATTTTCATTCATGCTTCAGATGCTCTACTCTGAGGGGCATTCCTCAAAGTGTTGTTACTGATGCAGCGGAGTTCCCTCAAAAGGAAACAACCTACACAGGGACTCCACAACCTCTAACTCACACTTAAAGCATACATATACATGGACCATCCAAGTACTTCCAAACATTTTAAGATAAATACATTTTTATTGTTTTGCCAGAAGGGCTCATGGTAAAGGCAATGGCAAACATTTGAACAAAAGCACTGTTAATGTCTAAAATAGACAGAGGCAAAACAGAGGAATTTACAAGTGATTCTGATGAAAAATATTATTCTTGAATTGTCATTATCTAAATTTCTTCTAAACGTCCACAAGTTTTAAACACAAGCTTAGAATTTCATCCTTAAGAGCTGTTTGTTTATTTTATTTTTTGAAAAACCAAAATGTTTTGTAAATGTTAAAGGACTGTTCCATCATAGGTTAAATTTGGGCCAACTTTGTGTAAGTTGACTGCCTTTCAATGAAAACAAGATGAAAACAAATCTAACATCTCAGAAACATTTGTAGTACATGTTGGTTTTGGTCTATATGCTGTTCCATTGGGTTCAGAGCTCATATAAGCTTGTAAAGAGCAACCTATTTATTTATTTATTTATTTATTTATCAAATAGGAAGTGATAAATTTGCATTACAGTATACAGTATGACAACAGTAAAATGATTTCCTATTATTAAAGATAGAAAATAACACAAGCACACTGTTGCATCTCTGCCATGACACAAGCTTAGAACAATCTCACATTCAGCATAAAGCATTATTGAACTGATGAGATGCCTGGACCCTCAGTAGTCGAGCCGGCTCATGCGAGGTTTTTTTATTATTTTTTTTTTTAAGAATAACAAGACATTTGATAACCCTTGTTACCGAATGAGATTTTTTGAAACATTTTTGAACTTGGATTCTGAAAATTCTGAACAGTTATGATAGTTAAGATAGATGCTAATTCAATCAAAGACAATGTCAACTAGCTAGAAAAAGAAAGTCTTTTTTTTCTGTGAATCAAAGCATAATGGGTACATAATTCAAAGGATACAGTTTTCATAGCGCACCGTTTTAATGAGTGAGTATGTGAGGGAATTGTGGGTGGCATGGGGTTTTCGTAAAGACATTCATGAGCCTTTTCATTTAACTTCAAAGACACATAGAAGTTTTTTTTTTTTTTAAAGACAAGATGTGGAGCAAAAACATTCATGCTTTCTAATGTAGAGTGATGAGGTACAAAAAAAATGAAAACATAAATACTGCATACATCATTCATCATGTTTGTCATTCCTTATTCACATTCAGATGAGTGATTCTGTTCTCCCTTATGATATGTTTTCAGAGCAGATGTGCAGTAAGACAATATTAGGAGGAGAACGTGTTCATGAATGGTCAGTTTACCCAAAAATGAAATTCGGCCATCATTTTCCTCTTTGAGACTAGAATAATATAAAAATGTCAGGTCATTCCAAAGCCATATGACATATTTTCCTCCATGGAACACAAAAGAAGTTCATGCTGAAAGCTGTATGGGCTTGAAATGATGTGAGGGTGAGTAAATGGCAGATTTTTTGGTGAACTATCCCTTTAAGCAAAAAAGTAAACAAAGACTTATCTGACCCTGTGGGAATAAAGATATGATTACAGTTAAGTTCCAAGTTAGACTTTACACCATTACACAAAATCATCCACTCATTCAAAAATAAAGACATCAATTCATGAAAAATAATGACATCTGTCTCCTGGTCCTCTCAGGGGGGCAGTCTAAGTGCAATAAGAGTTTAAAGACTAGAATGTCTTAATGCAGACAAACTGCTTTACAAGTGATCACACAGCCAGCACCTGAAGCCTTTATAAGAAACATAGCACTGGATTTGATCATAAATTAGCCAAAGATAGTGTCCCGTTGTGAAAATGGTAATCCAGCAACACTTGTGTTTTAGTAAGAGGTATTTTACAAACTGAAGATCAGTTTAAATTAAGTTCTTCAGAGAAAAGAGTCAACTTACTGATCAGAGCTAAAGGTGATCATATCACCCTGTCTTAGAAAAAACTTGTTTCACTTGAAAATGAGATAATAGTAAAAAAAACAAAAAGAAATCTGTAAACTTATCTGATTCCCTAATGAGTGCACACAGAGATAAATGTACAATATGCTTGCTGCAGCATGACAGGCTGTCAGTTGTGCTGTAAAGAATTGCAATGTCCCGTTGGGTTACCGCAAAAAAAGACACTTATGTAAAGATATTTGATGATTCTGGTCACTGCGTTTAAGTGAACCAAACTCTGCTAATCTCAAAATGATTTCAATACGCACTCATAGCATTTTCAATCACATGGGATGGATAGATTCACTGTTTAAAATGTTCTTAAAATGAAAGGTTTGTCATTGTTTTGTCATTGTGCTCATCCACATGTCATTCAAATTTGTATGACTTCCTATATTCCACAAAACACATAAGGATATGTTTTGAAGAATGTTCTTGTTGCTCTTTATCATAAAGTGAACAGGAACTGAGGCCGTAAAAAGAGGACCATAAATATACCATAGAAGGTGTTCATATGACTTGTGGGGAGTGGATTATTGCAGGCAACAACCAACAACACCTTCTGTTCAAAATAATCTTTTATGAATTTTCGAAGACTAAATACCATCGCCTGAAGTAAAAAGCTATAAATGAACTACACTACAGTCGCACACCTCCGTCAAATTTTTTAAACTTCATTTAAAACCTACAATCTTGAGTTAGAATAGTTTGCAAGACCAAAAAACCCATTTACTTGAGGAATGATGGAACTGGAAGTTCAAAAATGCTTGTTTCCCAGTTTTTTTACTAGTGTCTGTAGTACAACAGTTATGCAAATGGAAGTCAAAATTTTCATTTTTGGGTGAACTTTTTTTACTCACATAGATTTTGTTACCATTGACATGCATTATACGACTGACAGACTGCAACAGTTAGAGTTATGTATATATGTAATTTGTCTTAGTAGAAAGAGTTAAACTAGTAAATGACTGGTTAAAGTCAATTACTGAAGATTTGGTGTTTGGATTTGTTGCACTGAAACAGAATTCAGGTCTTTTTAGAGTTCATTAAAATTTGTAATTTGTCTTTGTAGAAAGAGTTAAACTAGTAAATGACTGGTTAAAGTCAATTACTAAAGATTTCTTCCACATAAAGGTCTCAAATCATGATTACTCACAGAGTGCACTATAAGTGTGTATATGGGTTCACCACACCTTACAAGTGAACAAAGAGCTTTAAAAATTCAGAATCGAAACAGCTTTAAATATACAAATCAATGTAAAATATTAGAGTTAATGTCTATAAGCAAAAACATCCTATAGAATTGTAATATAAAGGACTTCAGCTCAATGTATCGCATATCATGTTAGACATTGTAGAAAGCACCAACAAATGCATCAGAAACATACAATGATATGTACAATGAATGCATCAGCTTGAATTGAGAGGAAAGAGTAAAAATCACTTAATAAAAGTAAAAGCTTATCATGCACATGAAGAAATCCATACAGGAGACCTGAGGAGCTTCACATCTGTCACAGGTGGGCGTCTGGGACACACGCACACTGCAGGGTGTGTGTCATTCAGTCCTATGAAAGTGATGTTAGTAGGACTTGATTCTTCAGTCATGTTTCTGATTATATGCATCATCAGTTCTTAAAGCAGGAAATGAGTAGAAATCGTCCAGAAATCCAACACACTGGAGAGGTCAGCCTCCAGTCTACCAAGTTTCATTTGCTGCCTTGGTTCTAGGGCTCCTCACTGGAGGAAATGGCCCCAGATTCGTCTATGGGTTCCGGGGAGAGGGCCGAGGGTTTGGGCTTTGTGGAACTGCCGTTGTTCTTGTCCGTGTTGTTCCGCTCTGAATTCTGTCCATCCTGACCCTCAGAGTTCTCCAGCATCTCCTGGATGAGGGGAGGCATTGACCCAGGGATCTCCATCTTCAGAGAGATCACACGCTCTGCACCTACAGGAAACAGTCACAGTGAGCTCCATTCATTTTGCTGTGGTGCCTCATTTGTCTCTCTTTTTTTTAAATTAAAAAAAAAAAAATCATTAATAAAAAATCATTGTTAACATATTTTTAAGAATATGAATTTGTTGCTGCACTTTGTTCAACCCTGTTATGCAATGAAATCTCAATAATCTTGACTCATTAAAAAATTATGAAGTCAAATATATGTTTCTGTTGCTTGTGTCTCATTTCAAATGATTGTGCCCTCCAGAGGTCGCATTTGTCGCCCACCATTGAGGGTGCCTCATTTCAGAAAAGTAACTATTAGATTCCAAAGTAAGGAATTACAGGAATAACAGTCAATTTTATAATGGTAATTTTTTTCTGAAATGATGCATGATGTTTGCGGCTAGCAAATGCGACCTCCAGAGGGCGCAGCCTTCAGAATGAGACACGGTCTTTATTATTTAAGCCATTGTGTTCACACTCACATTGGCCTCAATTAAAATAAAAATTATTTTGTGGGAAATTTTATAACAATCAATCATTCACAGAAAAAAAAAAGATTGTTCTTAGGAAAAAAAGCAATTTTTGCAATATATTTTTCACTTTGATACTAAAGAGTGTAACAGGGTTGGCACAAAAAAAAATGTTTTAAAGCATAGAATAATATTTTTAATTCTAATGCTTTTAATTTTAGCCATTTATTGCAGGGCACTGCAAAAACTTACATGTAAATGAGTTCCAAACTTACTATAACAGGGTTGAAATAATATAGCGTTTTGAGGTGAGTAACAAACAAGCATTTACAAGACTGTCACCACATATTTTTGATAGGGGGTCAGATATTAAAAATCAGCCATTTACCCATATTTTATAAAACTTTGCCCCGTATGCCGGTCCCCCAATGTCTATGCCAGTTATGGTAATTAGAGTGTGAGCTGGGAAAATGCAGTCACAACATTTTTAAGTTTTCTTCTTGTACGACCCCAGTGCTGACAAATATGAAGAATCAGAATTCATGCTGACCTTTAGCACTGATACTGCGCAGGTCTGTGATCTTCATGAGGGTCTTGGGGAACATGTGTGGTTTACTAGGTCTTCGCTTTCTCACATAAATTTTCAGAGCCTCCAGCAGGGGTTCCTGGAGCTCATCCACTTTTGAAGGCTCTTCCAAATCCTGACGATCTAGAGAGACAGCAAGAGACACAGCATGATCAGAGACATTATAAATTAATAAGATATCACAAACAATCCTTCCCACAGTGTACTTGAACAGAATATGAACCCTCTAAATGTGCCGTGCTCAATGATGAAGTAACTCCCATTACCACTGGAGTGCAGTGTTATCACTAGCAGTGAAGTCACTGGCTGTGTTTACATTCGGCTTACTGTATACTAAACAGGTCCTTGTACTTTTGCGTCCATTCGTTTTTCCTTTTCTAAACCAGAAATGAAATATGGAAAATTCGGTTTCTTTGTTTTTTATTTTATCAATGATCAAGCAGATACAAGCTAATTTTCCTTATGCAAGATTATTATTTTGTTAAAAATAATATAAATGATATACAACTTGTTTTTTTTTTTAATATGTAAAAATGTTACATTTAATTTCCAGTGTTTTGCGTCATACACACAGACGCTAAAGCGCCCTCTAGTGCCTGTTCCTCTGGCGTCAATAGAGTCCAGGAAATTAGTCGCTTCAAGAGCCTGCCTAAATGACATTGATTAATTTTCATTCTTTAAATTACTATTATTATTATTTTAACATTTATATTTTAACCTAACCATTACATTTCTAAACCTTATAACCTCTTGTTTAGCGCTCTAACATTATCGAGTTCCCGCTTGTGGTCTCAATCCCGTCATTTTGCTTTTTACTCTGTTTTATATGAATAAAGGCCAAAACGTCATCTAAATTACTTTGACTTTTTCGTCTGGCTCTGTTAGGTGTTTTATATTGTTTTATATTGAGAAATTGTTTGGGATTATGAGTCACTTTAGGCTATGCTGTTCAAATTGAAAATATACCAACATGATGACAAAATTATACCCCAATATGTAATTTTCATGAAGACAAAATTCCCATACCCTTTGCCTCAGTGGAGGTTTGACATGAAATATTTCTCAATTCTCATTTAAAGCAATGTGTGGCCGCGTCGCAGGACATTAACGCTTTACGTGGCTTAATCCTAATAAAACAACAACCAGGGAGAAACTATTTTCTCGCACATTTTCTTGTCATCAACAGCATCTAAGGCTAAGACAACGGCAACGTAAACAAAGTGGAAGGACAATATTTTTATGTTAAGCGTTTATAACGGTTTTCTATAAGTGGAAAACGCTGAACGTTGAAAGCGCTTTGCCTTCATATTCGGCCTGACCTGCTTGTCTGCATATCTTTAGTCATTTAATATAAGTGTCTTAATGCATTAAGCGTTTTCTTCATAACTGTGTTTTATTTTCTAGGAAAATGCTTAACGTGTTATTGTGTTCATAGTGGGCTGCTTATAAGGTGTAGTGAATTTGCTCCTCCAATATGACTACATTAAGCGCTTATTTTTCATGTTAAGCGGTTAGAATGTCCCGCTTCGCTGGACGCGTTTGCCGCCAGTATAGCATTCTCTTGGACATGCGGCAGTATCGGACCCTCGTGAAAATCAAGTCAAGTATTATCATGTTTCAGAGACATGGCTCTCGAAAGTGTGGGAGAAACAACAATTTTACAAAAGAAAACTTGTAAATTGACATTTCTTCGACTTTAATCTGTTCTTTTTTATTTTAAGGTTTATAAAGATGCAAAACGTAGGCTTAATAAACAAAAATCTGAAAAGAAGTCAATATTTATTTTGTGCACATGAAATTTGCATTTAAAAATACAACAACCGTTCGTTTTTTGTTTTTCTAGACGTGGTTAAAAAACGAAAAAGGAATGGACGCAAAAGTACACGGACCTAAACAGCATCTACTGTATATTGGCCACTAGTTTTAAACCTACTATTTAAAATAGTATGCAGTATGTAAGTATTCAATATTCAGTATTCACACATTTCACAGAATGTAGTAGGCTAGGTCATCTGGGTATTACGAACTACAATGATAATGGAAATGAACACATCTACATCAAAATGTGTCAGTATAAAGTCCAAGACCACTGCAGCAAAACATAAAAATGACTGCACTTTAAATGTCAATTGTGTTTTTCACTCAAACTAGCTGACAGATTTTATACTAGTGTTTCCTGTGCAGAGGTCAGCAACCTATGGCACATTTGCCAACACTGACATGGGAAGGGATAATAATCACAGGCTCATACCTGCCTAGCGATCTACATTCATTCCTCATAGTCAGTTTTTTTTTTAATTTTTTTTATGGAGCTACAAATGCTATCAATGTTTGAGAATTAAATTGCACACATCAACAGAAGTGCGCAACTCTGACACATTATTCATTTGTCCACTGCACATTATGACCAAAAAAGCAGAAAAAAAGCATTGAAAGCAGAACACAGATCAAGGTAGCAGAGCCATGCTTTAAGTGTGCAGCAGTCGCTCTGTGCGATTTAGTGAATGGCATATCACCTGTTCTGCTATTTACGCCATCAAAAAATGCTATCAGTGAGTCCCTAACATTTTCTAACATTCCACAAATCACAATGACTTTGATGCGCAATATTCATACACACATACAATGGGGTCCCATAGTGTCACATTAGAAATCTGTTATTCATTGTCTGATTTAAACCTGAAAACAAACAAACTTCCTGGATTTTTGCACAGTGGGTGGCACAGTGATTATCGATCAAAATTAAAAATGCCATTTCATGACAAGGTTGCCGACCTCTTTTCTAGTGTGTGTGAAGGTGATGCCCACCTCCAGAGATGAGGCAGATGGCAGACAACAGTCCTGTCTCCGTGTCGTCCATCTCGATGGGCAGAAGTTGGTTGGCGAAAGTGAACACCAGGTCCGTTAGCGGGCCAAAGCCAGCATTGTGCATCTGTGTGCGGTTCAGCGTGAGACCGTCAGAGAACGTCATTGTGTCCTGGTCAGGGGTGTAACGTGTGCAGATACGCAGTATCTAGAGAGTAAGCATCAAATTACTGTAACAAAGGACCAATTTATTTCAGAGCTTACATGACATGACTGCCAAATGATTTGGAGGAAACTGACCCATGATGAGCATCACCTTTCTGAGACACTGAAAGTTGAAAGTGTAAGAGAGTAAGTGAGTATAAGAGGCAGAACTGTGTGTAATAAAAATCAATGGCTACTGTAAATAAAAATGACAGATGATAGTAGGCTGGGTGAAATGGACTGAAAATGAAACTGAATTTTAGGTTTCTGTATCTATGTATTCTCTATGTAGTGGGCTAAATGTTTTATCTTTTTACCATACCATGGGTAATGAAGTTTGCCACTTTGAAGTCTTCGCTGCTGGGGTTGAAGCAGCAACACAAAGTTTAACACTCTTTCATAATTCGTACTGCAGTTTTTGGTGCTGTTAGAAATGTGGGAAGAGATCTGTAGTGCTTCCACTTTTAATATAAGGCACGTCTCATGTTTAGCTCACTCCATTTCCTCCATTACTTTTAAGATCAAGGTATATCGATATAAATGGTATTGTCTCATCCTATCTCATTTGAAAACACATCGATATACCATTCAAAATTGAAATACTGCCTAGCCCTGAGATCTCTAAAATATCTCAGAGAAATATCTCATATTCTTCTGAGATAGCAAGGAAATTAAAAGGAGAGTAAATTCAGATTTTTGTCTGAAGATTCACAGATGTTTTTCTTGAGAAAAAAAAAAAAAAAAAAAAAATATATATATATATATACACTGGGTATATATATACATATATATATATATATATATATATATATATATATATATTTTTTTTTTTTTTTTTTAAGAAACTTTTGAGATAAAGCTGAGAGGTACAAGAAACATAACTGAGAACTCCATTAAATCACCTCGAAAAGAACATTTGAAATAAGATTTATTTCTGTCTGTGTATATGCATAATAAAAGGCAGTGTGTATGGTATCTGTGTGTGAGTGTGATTCTATAGCACATACTGTGGCTTGCTGACAGTGATTGGCATCACTGTCAAGAAGATGAAACAGAATAAAACATGACTGCTGCTGACAGCAGGCTGCTCACTCTCTATACACCACACACACACACACACACACACACAGAGAGGTGCATTTGATCCTTCTCCTCAATACAAACTCAGCACAACATAACGGAAAGCAGCTATCACAGGATACACACTCTGACCTTTGGAGCTGGACATAGTGTGTGTTTCAAACAGACAGACAGACAAAGTAAAAGACTTTACTGTGTTTAAAGTGGTCATACTTTTTCACTTAAGTTCATCTATAATGTCATAATTTTGTTATTCACGATCATTTCTACCCTCTTTTTACACATAAAGCTTCATTTATGAAACAAACAGAACGTGTAAATTATTCATAAAACCATTTCACAAGTTCACACTTACATATAATCAGATATAGTATAAAATATGCATATTTGGCATGCTGTCCAGGAGAGGGATCGAAGCTCGGAATTTGTCCCGAACCCTGAGCATTCCCCTCCTCCCATCCCTGGTTGGGATAAGATTTACCGAGAGAGAGGAGCTGGTGTGGAGTAGGGATGCTCCACAAAAACTGTTGTGGAACAGAGGAAAGAACTCTATATATATACTGTATGGGAACACCTCCGGCATGATCGGTGTCTGAAGTACATGTGAAAACATGCCAATTCTATAGGCCGACGGAAGTCATGTAATGTAACATTGCTCGTCATTCAGACCATAAAAGGGCACCTATGTCATGGAATCCCCAGTTTCTAATTATCTGAAGGCAGACGGGCTGTTATGATACAGAAGGGGACAGAGGCGCAGATGGAATGCAAATAAGTTTATTGAACAACCAGGTGAATAAAGCAGAGTGCAGGTAGGTGATGGCAGGTGAATATCTTGGCAGATGTGATCGTCGAGCTGATACTTGTCTTTGTATTTACAGGAACCAAGGAGCGGAGGCAAACTTGGAGCGGATCAGACACAGAGTAACTCACAGGAGACGAGGAGAACACAGGGGACCTGGGAAGACGCTGGAGACTGGTGAGTAGCTTCGTTGGAGTCCTTAAGGTAAGCATAAAGGTGAGTATGCATAAACGAGACCGGACAGTGACTGAGTGTGAGGCTGTGTCTTTTGTAGTGCTGTTGATGATGGTGCTGATGAGTGTCAGGTGTGGGTGATTAGTACTCAGGGGATGACGTGCGCTGTGTCTGGGTGACTGAAGAGCCTGGCGTGTCTGTGACATTACCCCCCCCCCCCCCCAAGGGCCGCTCCTGAGGGCCGTGGACCCCGACGTCGTGGTGGTCGGCCCCTGCCACGCGGTGCTGGCCTGTCGGGATGGGTGGCATGGAAGTCTTCCAGTAGACTAGGGTCAAGAATATCATACCTGGGAACCCATGATCGTTCTTCGGGACCGTACCCCTCCCAGTCCACAAGGTACTCCAGGTGACCACCAAGGCGCCGGGAGTCCAAGATGTCTTTCACTAGGTAGGCTGCTCCGTTATCCACAATGAGAGAAAGGGGGGGTTCCTCAGTCTCGCCAGGCTCTGTGGGAGGAGTGACAGAAGGATGGTGAGTTTTGAGCAGTGATACATGGAACGTGGGGTGAATCTTATACTCAGGAGGGAGCTGGAGCTGGTAGGTGACAGGGTTGATTTGACGAACGATGGTGAAGGGGCCAATGATCCTGGGACTCAGTTTCCTACAGGGCAGGCGCATCCTGATGTCTCTTGTAGACAGCCAAACCTTCTGCCCGGGATGGTAGTTGGGTGCTTCGGAGCGTCGAAGGTCAGCTGTCATTCTGCGCCTGCGTAGGGCCCGTTGGAGCTGGAGATGTGCTGAGTCCCAGACCCTCTCGCTCTCCCGGAACCAGTAATCAACCGCTGGAACATCAGATGGTTCTCCCGTCCAGGGGAACAGTGGGGGTTGATAGCCGAGCACACACTGAAAAGGGGTGAGTCCGGTGGTAGACTGGCGAAGCGAGTTCTGGGCGTACTCGGCCCAACCCAGGAACTTGTTCCAGGAGTCCTGGTGACCGTGACAGAAGGTACGTAGGAAACGGCCGATTTCCTGTATCTTCCTCTCCGTCTGCCCGTTAGTTTGGGGGTGGTAGCCGGATGACAGGCTTATGGTCACACCTAGGAGCTTGAAGAATGCTTTCCAGACTCTCGAGATGAACTGTGGTCCTCGGTCAGATACGATATCTTCAGGGAGCCCATAGTATCTGAAAACACAGTTAAACATCAGTTCAGCAGTTTGCATATCAGTGGGCAGACCTCGCAGGGGAATTAAACGACACGATTTTGAGAATCGGTCCACAATCACCAGAATACATGTACAGCCGTCGGAGGCGGGGAGATCAGTGATAAAGCCGACTCCTAGGTGTGACCAGGGGCGGTTAGGAACGGGCAGAGGTTGTAGTTTCCCGGAGGGAAGATGGCGTGGACTCTTGGAAACAGCACATTCCCTGCACCCTTGCACGTACCTTCTGACATCAGCTGACATGTTCGGCCACCAGAAACGTTGTTTTAACAACGAGAGGGTTTCATTGACCCCAGGGTGGCCAGTGCCCAGTGATGAGTGTGATGCGTGGATGAGGGGAGTGTGTCGTGTCCGGGTGACGTAGAGCAAACCTGGTGGACAGCCCGGCGGGGTGTTGGTGGAGGCATTGGACTCGGGAAGAGTCTCTTCAGACCAGACGATAGGGCTTACAAAGAGTTTCTCAGGAAGTATGGGCTCGGGTTCCTCTGAATTGTCGTCAGGGCCATGGATACGGGAGAGAGCGTCAGCTTTAACATTCTTTGATCCAGGACGATAGGAAATTGAAAAATTGAACCTGGCGAAGAAGAGAGCCCATCTAGCCTGACGAGGATTCAGTCTCTTGGCGTCTCATAGATACTCCAGGTTTTTATGATCTGTAAGCACCACAAATGGATGTTGGGCTCCTTCGAGCCAATGCCTCCACTCCTCCAGGGCAAGCTTGATGGCGAGAAGCTCCCTATTCCCGATGTCATAGTTTACCTCCACCGGGCTGAGTTTGTGGGAGAAGAAGGCACATGGGTGAAGTCTACTGGGGTTCCCCTGCTGCTGGGAAAGGACCGCTCCCACTCCTGTGGTGGAGACATCTACCTCGACGACTAAAGGTTTATCTGGGTCAGGGTGCACAAGGAGGGGAGCGGAGGTGAAGGCTCTCTTGAGGGTGTCGAAGGCTTGAGTGGCGGCTGGGGTCCAGGACAGAGACTTGGGCTTACTGCGGAGGAGGTTTGTGAGGGGAGTGGTGATGATGCTGTAATCTTTGATGAATCTTCGATAGAAGTTTGCGAATCCTAGAAATCTTTGCAGTTCTTTCACAGTGGTGGGGATGGGCCAGTCCTTGATGGCGGAGACCTTCCTCTCGTCCATCCGGATGCCACTGCGGTCGATGTTGTAGCCAAGGAACTGCACTGAGGGCTGGTGGAAGATACATTTCTCGGCCTTTAGGAAAAGGTTGAATGCCCTCAGGCATTGCAGGACCTCCGCAACTTGGTGGCGATGGTCGGCCAGGCTCCGGGAGTAGATCAGAATGTCGTCGATGTAAACCAGAACTGACTTGTGCAGGAACTCCCGAAGCACCTCATGGATGAAGTCCTGGAATACGGAGGGGGAGTTGACGAGCCCATACGGCATAACAAGGTACTCATAGTGACCAGTAGAGGTCACAAATGCCGTCTTCCATTCGTCCCCCTCACGTATCCGGATGAGGTTATACGCGCTGCGGAGGTCCAACTTGGTGAACACAGTGGCACCTCGGAGATGTTCTAGTGCTGAGGGGACGAGAGGAAGTGGGTATCGGAACTTGACACTGATTTTGTTTAGTGCTCTGTAATTGATGCAGGGCCGCAAGCCTCCGTCCTTCTTCGCCACAAAAAAGAAGCTTGAAGCAGCAGGGGAAGTAGACGGGTGTATGAGCCGTCACGACCAGGAAACTATAAAGCACGCTCAAACAGTGCAACGCTAGCTTCAAAAGGTGTCTGAAGTAGTCGCTGACAGGCATGCCGGAAGTATGGCAGGGCGACGCAAAGTCTCGTTCCCTCTTCAGGGAACTAAGGTTACAGTTGTAACCAAGACGTTCCCTTTCAAGGGAACTCGCGTTGCGCCGAGAAATATACGCTGTGGGAACGTTAATATCCACGCAGCCATAATGACCAATGCCTGTCTAGTGTGACTCGTCAACACTAGAAAGAACCCGGGCCCCAGGGGTGGAGCTTAGGTCAAGGTCATAGAACCTTCACGAATGTGTGCGGCGAAGACCAGCCTGCCGCATCACAAACATCTTGTAAAGATACTCCAGAGAGAAGAGCTTTAGAGGCTGCCATATTCCTAGTAGAGTGGGCTCGAACTGCCAAAGGGGAAGGTAGTCCGGCCGACTCATAGGCCAGTGAGATAGCCTCAACTATCCACTTACTCATTCTCTGCTTGGATGCTGGGGACCCAAAACAAATGAACAATTGTTCTGACTTATGCCACAGGGCAGCTCTGTGGACGTAAGCATCCAACGCCCGAACCGGGCAAAGCAGATTAAGGCGTTCCTGGTCTGAATCCCTGAAGGGAGGAGGACAGAAGGCTTGCAGTACAATAGGCCTAACCACATTAGTGGGGACTTTGGGAATGTAACCAGGTCTGGGATGAAGGAAGGCTTTCACCATACCAGGTGCAAATTCCAAGCACGACGGGGCAACCAAAAGAGCTTGCAAATCTCCTATTCTCTTTAGTGAAGATATAGCGAGGAGGAACAATGCCTTCAGAGTCAAAAACTTGACTGGAACCTCCTCAATAAGCTCAAAAGGGGCTAGGGAAAGGCCTTGGAGCACCACGGCCAAATCCCAAGCCGGAACCCTCGTGCGTACCGCAGGCCTCAGCCTCAGGGTGCCAAGGAGGAAGCGAGTTATAAGAGGATCTCACCCAAGAGACATACCAGCCAAAGGTGTGTGGTAAGCCGCAATGGCCGCCACATAAACCTTTAAGGTAGAAGGAGATAACCCTGCAGTGAATCGTTCCTGCAGAAATTCCAGTACCGCACCAACAGGACAAATAACTGGGTCTAACTGATGACCACTGCACCAAGAAGTGACGAGCTTCCACTTCAAGGCATATAACTTCCTCGTGGAGGGAGCTCTAGAGTGAAGGATGGTACCCACAACCTCGGCTGAGAGACCAGAGTCTATGAGCTGGGCCCCCTCAGAGGCCAAGCCCACAGGTTCCAAAGTTCTGGGCGGGGGTGAAATATCGTGCCCCCCGCCTGGGGCAGGAGATCCCTCCTGATCGGAATCTCCCAGGAAAGCCGCCTAGGAGGGACACTAGGTCTGAAAACCACTTCGACCTAGTGTCTTACCCCTCGAAGGCTGCGGTTGAGAACGTCCCCCCGACCCCCCCTATTTCTGAGGGGGAGCACGGGTGGTAACGCTCTGCTTTTGGGCGGCACGGTGTTGTGAGGAGCTGGCTTTTGATGTTTGGGGCTGCTGTAGTTGTTGCTGAGCAGCCCCAGGGATATGAGAGTGACGGGGGAGGAGCTTCTAGATATGCCGCTTGGTTATTGGCTTCCTGAAACCTCTCGACGACAGTATTAACTGCGTCGCCGAAGAGGCCAGGGGACACAAGCGGGGCGTCCATAAGGAAGTTCTTATCTTTGTCTTTGATGGAGCTCAGATTCAACCATAAATGCCTCTCAGTGGCCACCAGGGCTGCCATAGCACGGCCTACTGATCTTGCCGTCTCCTTAGTGGCACGGAGAGATAAATCTGCAGCCCGACGTAGCTCATCGACTACGTCGGGAGTAATTCCCCCGCCCTCATCAATATCTCCTTGTAATTCCACCTGGTAGGCTTGCAGCATGCCCATAGTGTGTAGACATGCTGCAGCCTGACCAGACGCTTGATATGCTTTGCCCACTAAACCAGATGTGACACTTACTGGCTTAGTGGGCAGCGTCGGGGCTTTTAGGGACGATGCTGACTGAGGAGAGAGATAGCTCACGAGCGTCTCTTCCACTTTTGGCATCGCCCCATAACCGTGCTCTTTAACCCCCACTATCGATGCATAGTGCGTAGTCTGAGCACTATGCACCCGATAGGAGGCTGGTTTCTTCCAAGATCTCGACACCTCGGTGTGGAGATCTGGAAAAAACGGGAGGCCCCGACATGGAGGCTGTGCTCGCGAGGGCAGGAAGCGTTCATCCAGTTTGCTTTTAGGATGAACATCCTGCCTCTCTGCCGGCCATTCGAGATTTAACTTGGCGACAGCTCGAGTCACAACCTCCACCAACTCCTCATAAGCAGGAGAGTGGGATGGCGAGTCCTCACTCTCACACATATCGATGCTCTCCACATCCAACTCCTCAGAGCTGGACACGTTGAGCACCGGTGCTTCAACCAGTGTGGAAGGAGCCGCAAAGCGTGCTTCCAAACACTGAGAAAAAGCACTGGATCTATCCGGTGAGGGCTGAGATAAGGCTGGGCCCGTCTCAAGCCCCTCTGCTAGATCCATTTGTGATCCCCAAGATCTAGATCGGCACTGTGCCTCGGCAGCAGCGGGACCCAAACCCTGGCCCTCCTCGAAGAGCGCCAGGCGGGAGCGGAGTGTCCTTAAAGGAAGCACCTCACAGTGCTCACAGCCAGCACCCTCGAGTGTTGACCGTGCATGCTCTGCTCCCAAACAAGCTACACAAAGATTGTGTGTATCCCCACTCGTGATGTAACGTGGGCAGGGATGAACACACAATCTGAACTGCTTGTCCGCCATAATATAGAGGAGATAAAGACAATACAACACCAAATAAGACAAATGAGTCACAGTGAGTGCAACTGAAGACACAGAAGCTAGCGTTGCATTGTTTGAGCATGCTTTATAGTTTCCTGGTCGTGACGTCACCCTCCTCTGACGTCTCGTCACACCATTGGACTGATTTCACATGTGTTTCATGACGACATCACGCGTTGCGTTCCCACAGCGTCAATTTCTCAACGCAAACCGAGTTCCCTTGAAAGGGAACTATTCAGTTGAATTGGAGTCAAATTGAGTCCTGGGTCTCATTATAAATCCAGGTGGCATAGTCGGCTCCTTTTTATAGTGACAGTAGTATTGGGTCTTATATCTGCCACTTTATGACATATAGATAAATTAACTAAATTAATAACTAGTGATTTCCACAACGAAAATGAATCAATACTGAACTTACTGGACAATGACACTGACAAATGTCAAAATTATATTTCCTGCTATCACTGTAAAGCTGCTTTGAAACAATCTGCATTGTAAAAAGCACTATATAAATAAAGGTGACTATACTTGACTAATGAATTTTTTTTTTAACTGTAAATTTAAGTGCTGCGATATTTTTTTTTTAAACTGTGAAGTTCTGGCAACCACAGCTGCTGTTTTATTTTATTTTATTTAATTTTTTATTTTTTATCATAAATTTCACAGATCTTTTTTACAGTGTACTACTGCACATCATATTACCAAACAAAACATGAGCAGATGTGAATCTATAGGCCTCAGTGACTGACCAACTAAAACACTGCATCAACAAACCTGTGAGAAACAAATGATCTGAGTTCTGAGTTCAAATTGTACCATTCATTGATGACTTATCCCTATGGAAAAAAAATCTTGACCAAACAGCCTGACCAAATGACCAAACAGCCTGACATCACAAATCCATTTAAACTAAACTTAAAACACAATCAGTCACAACAAACTCTTCACAAGAACCTCTAACTTGTTAAATACTGATTAGATCAGTTTAAGATTTCGCCCACTGCAACCCATTTTTTAAATGGCAGTCATTCATCGCCCATCTGTCAAATAATATGTTGTTGTATGGTATTTAAGAGTTTGTTTATGATGCCAATTTATAAACCAATATCTAAAGCCAAAATAGTTTCAAAAATGCAATAAATTATCCCCCCTTCAGACTGTGCTTAATGCCTAAATGAAATTGGGGAAAGGGCGACTCGTAGTGAAGAAGATAAAACTGTTGTATCCAGTCTATTCCTGCTTTTTATTTCATTCCTGACTGACTTGCAAATATATGAGGTGCTAAACAGAAAAAAGATATTGATGAATGGGAGGTACATATTTTTTTTCCAAGCTGTAACAGTAAAATCATACTTATATAGTTTATGAAGGAGTTAGGACTCTTTAAAAAAAAAAAGATGCATTTTTTTTTTTTACATCATCAGAAATTGAATTGCATGCAGGCTAGTGCAGTATGTAAGAGCAACGCTAAGCAAATAGAACTTATGCAAAAAGTTCTATGATTGGACAGGTAATGTCATTATTACATACTATTATAAAATACAGTTTTGTCAGAATCATCCTTAAACTTGAACCAGAACTTGGCAAAACATTTATCTTTATTTCAAATATGTTTCAAGCCTCTCAAATCCTAGTCTTAATATGTTTTTTTCTTGAAAGTATATCACAAAAAATGGCAGTCATTTTTCAGTCTATTTGAGTTTCTCTTAAACTGTTCCTCTACTACTATGAGTAATTCTGTAGTGAAGGAACAACTCTTTAACAAGAAATTGTCAAGTATCTGCTTTCAAACGAGACCAGGATTATGTCTGTAGACCAAAGGGTTCGAAAGCTGTAGCCATTTAATTTTGGAAATGTAATTTTTGTCTTGTGGGGGTGCTGGTTAAGGCGTTAAATTAGGATCTTACTTTGAATCTTATTAACCCTTTTCTTCTTTCTTTTTTTCTTGCTTTTTATTAAATGTAATTAGTTATTTGTTTTTTATTGACGTTTTATTAACGTATTTAATAAAACGTCTCGGTTACTTACGTAACTCTCGTTCTCTGAAGGAGGGAACGGAGACGTACATCAGAACTGACCGACGAATTGGGGATCGCTTTGGGAGACCAATCTACTTCGAGTGTAAGAAAAACAAGCCAATGCAAATTGGCATGCGATAATTGCAACAGCTGCTCTGTGCTGCGGCGCGAGTATTTAATGAGCAGCAGGGGCATTGCATATTTGCTTTTCCGCTGAGGAGCCAAGCTAGTGATTCGGCTGTACAGCAGAGGTACAACGACTGTGGCGACGGGATGTACGTCTCTGTTCCCTCCTTCAGGGAACGAGGGTTACATATGTAACCAAGACGTTCCCTTTCAGTCGGTCACATTCGACGTACGTCAAAACTGACTGACGAATTGGGGATATCTACCAACGCGCCACTGTTGCTGGCCCTTCCAGCGCTCTGCTTGAGACTCCTGGACCGCCCCCAACTGTTGGAGCGGAAGTCAGGGCTCTAAGCAGAGAAGGTCAGTCATTGCTATTCCGCAAGACCCACTCAGTGTGACTATTGGATTACGCTGGGAAAGCGTGCCCTTTGAAGGGAAGGGGATGCTGTGGAGGCCACATCCTGCCCGTAGGAAGGTGAAATGTGGCGGTTACGCATATGGACTAGCCAATAAGGGTAGTACAACATATGGAAGTCCCTAGGGTGGTTCCAGCCTAGTTCTAGGGGGAAAGAACACCAGCAGAGACGACAGAGTGGGCTCTGTCGAGGGAAAGACATGGGCTAACCGGACTGGGTAGCCTTACCTTGGAAGAATACGCATATGGGATCGCTCAGGGATCACTACATATGGACACCCAGCCTAACACAGTTTCCACAATGCATACGAGTGTAGGCCTGGCGTCAGACGCTTCGCCAAGTGTGACGAAGGAACTCACCAAGGGTCGCCAAGGGTGACGAAGGAACTCACAGGGTTAGCCATTTCTGGGGAACTCTACTGGAGAATAGACGCACGTATCCGGCCCAGCGGGCGGGAGTGGCGTTGCAAGCCGACACTTAGAACAGGTTATTCGCGCTACTGGCCACTGGGGGTCAGAGGTGGGTAGTAACGAAGTACATTTACTTCGTTACATTTACTTGAGTATTTTTTTTGGAAAATTTGTACTTTTATGAGTATATTTAAATGTGGGTACTTTTACTTTAACTTTAGTGCATTTCTAATGAAAAAACTACTTTTACTTCGCTATGCTGGGCGACATTCCTCTTGTTACTTTATTTTAATGCAATACCATACATCTCTTTTTTTCATGAACGATGCCCCATTCACAAATGAATCACTCTTTTGAGTCGATTCTGTTCAAATATTTGATCAAACAAGTTGGCAAAACTGTCTAAATTGTTTTGCGAATCAGTTTGAATGATTTGTTCAGTTCCCTGCACACACTGAATCGTCTGAAGCGGTTTCTCACTCTGAGCGTTGGATGAAGTGGCAGTGGACCTACAGTCACTTAAAAACAAATCTGCAAATGCATCCTGTTTGCCAATGATGAAGATCTTTATTAATTGAACTGCATATGCTGTCTTTGAACAATTCCACAGGTATTGATTTAATTTGATTTCAGTTCAGCCAATTTCAATTCAGCCTACATTTTACAACCAAACAGATTATTACGTCAACACCACTACAAAGTATGTAGCATTTCTTTACCATTTTCTATATATCTTAATTTATACATTAAATAAGCTACCATTGTTCTATGAAATGAACACCCTCCGTCCCGCGGTAATTTGTGGGTAGTCCATTGCGCAGTGGCGGCGCCAGCGACCTGTTTGTCTTTAAAATGAATGCCTTATTTGCGTAGTAGACAGTTAACCAGTTTACACGCGCCTGCAGAAATATTTGATTACATTTTGGAGAACAGACGGAAGAAGATCCGTCAGTGTGCTTTTGATCATTGTTTGTGTTCAGATGTTCAGCGGTTATGAGCGCGAGCGCATGTAAAGAGTTTTCTCTCTTTCTTCTTTCAAATGTAGTTGTATACATTATTATTATACAAAAAAATAAAATAAATAAAAAAATGATATTTGGGTTATAAATGCCAGAACAAATGTTTGTTGCAAAAATGTCTAATTATAATGATAATAATAATAATAATAATTTAAATATCTATCGAAATAACATGCTATTGTATTATATATATATACATATATATGTATATACTACCAGTAGTGTATAATGTTACAAAAGCTTTGTATTTCAGATAAATGCTGTTCTTTTGAACTTTCTATTCATCAAGGAATCCTGAAAAAAAAAAACTGTTTTCAACATTGATAATAATCATAAATGTTTCTTAAGCAGAAAATCAGCATATTAGAATGATTTCTGAAGGATCATGTAACATTGAAGACTGGAGTAATGATGCTGAAAATTCAGCTTTGCCATCACAGGAATAAATTACTTTATAAAATATATTCAAACAGAAAACAGTTATTTTAAATTGTAATAATATTTCACAATATTACTGTTTTTACTGTATTTTTAATTAAATAAATGCAGCCTTGGTGAGCAGATGAAACTTCTTTTAAAAACATGAAAAATCTTGCCGATTCCATACTTTTGACTGGTAGTGTATATATATATATATATATATATATATATATATATTAGTTACAAAGTAACTAGTAACTAGCTTCTTTAGTAGTTTTTTCATTGGATACTTTTTTACTCTTACTCAAGTAACTATTAAGATTATTACTTTCACTTTTACTTTGAGTAAATATTTCTATAAGTACTTGTGCTTTTACTTGAGTACAGTTTTTGGATACTCTACCCACCTCTGCTGGGGGAGAGTACACAGGAAGGTACCGGCTCTACACGAAGGCTATAGAACCTAGCGAACATGTTAGGTGTCGCCCAGCCTGCAGCTCTACAAATATCTGTCAGCGAGGCGCCTTGAGCCAGCGCCCAGGAGGAAGCAACACTTCTAGTTGAGTGTGCTTGCAACCCGAATGGGCAAGGCACATCTTGGGATTGGTACGCCAAGACAATAGCATCCACTATCTGCTTGGAGACAGCCTTTCCCTTCTGCTGGCCTCCATCAGACAAAGAGCTGGTCTGAGGTCCTGAAGCTTTGCGTTCTGTCCACGTACAGCCGCAGAGCGCGAATGGGACAGAGAAAAGCTAGGGCTGGGTCTGCCTCCTCCGAGGGCAGCCCTTGCAGGCTCACTACCTGGTCCCTGAAGGGAGTGGTAGGAACCTTGGGCACATATCCAGGCCGGGGTCTCAGGACAACGTGAGAGTTGGCTGGCCCGAAATCTAGGCACGATTCGTCGACCGAAAATGCCTGCAGGTTCCCTACCCTCTTGATGGAAGCCAACGCAGTCAGAAGAACTGTCTTTAGTGACAGAATTTTTAACCCAGCTGACTGAAAAGGTTTAAAGGGAGGTCTCTGCAGTGCCGTGAGCACCAGAGGTAGGGCTTACACTTTCAGGGTGGAGGGAGACAGGCTTCGCTCCAACCCATCTTGCAGGAAGGAAAGCACGACTCTGACCGGACATCTTTCCATTCAACGAACAATTTCCACTTCAAAGCATAGAGGCGCCTCGTAGAGGGGGCTCTAGAGGAAGTGATGGTGTCTACCACTGATTGGAGTAGGTAATCTAGAACCTCCATGTCCCGTCCAGGGACCAGACATGAAGTTTCCAGAGGTCTGGAAGCGGGTGCCATAGGGTGCCCCGTCTCTGAGAAAGCAGGTCCTTCCTCAGAGGAATGGGCCAAGAAGAGGCTGTCGTGAGGAGCATAAGTTCCGAGAACCAAGTCCGGTTTGGCCAGTATGGCGCAACTAACAAGACCTGCTCCTTGTCCTCCCTGACTTTGCACAGTGTCTGTGTGAGGAGGCTCACTGGGGGAAATGCATATTGCGAAGGCCCTGGGGCCAGCTGTGCGCCAGTGCATCCGTGCCGAGGGTGCCCTCGGTCAGGGAATAAATGGGTAGAGTCTGGAGAGGCAAACAGGTCTACCTGTGTGACTCCGAAGAGGTCCCAAACCAGCTGGACCACCTAGGGATGGAGCTGCCACTCTCCCGGAAGCACAGGCTGTCATGAGAGCTCGTCGGCTGCACAATTGAGCACACCAGGGATGTGAATGGCCAGAAGCGACACCAGATGCTTCTGACTCCAGAGGAGGAGATGGCGGGCGAGTTGCCACATGTGGCAGGAACGTAGACCACCCTGGCGGTTGATGTACACAACGGTCGCAGTATTGTCTGTACGGACCAGTACGTGCTTGCCATGTAGCAGCCTTTTGAGGCGGCCTAGCGCAAGTTGTACTGCTAGCAACTCGAGGCAGTTGATGTGCCAATGCATTTGAGGCCCCGTCCACAGACCCGACACTGCATGCCCATTGTACGTGGCCCCCAGCCTGTGGCCGAGGCATTCCTGAATACCACAGCATGCCTGGACACTTGTTCTAGGGGGACTCCCGCCCGTAGAAATGAAGGGTCTGACCACGGGCAGAAGGTTTGGCGACAGTACGGGGTGATGGACACCCGGTGCCACGCTAATCTCGGGACTCTGCAGTGCTGAAGCGGCCTCATATGAAGCAAGCCAAATGGCATTACTGCGGCTGCGGATGCCATTTGCCCGAGGAGCCTTTGCAAGAGTTTCAGTGGGGCCGCTGTCCTGCCTCTGAATGAGTTCAGGCAATTCAACACTGACTGGACACGCTCCTCTGTGAGTCGTGCTGTCCGGTTGACTGAGTCCAACTCCATACCGAGAAAAGCGATCCTCTGCACAGGGGAGAGTTTGCTCTTTTCCCAGTTGACCCGAAGTCCCAACAGGCTGAGGTGACGAAGCACCATTTCCCTGTGTTCGCAAAACTGGTCCCGAGACTGTGCCAGTATCAGCCAGTCATCGAGATAGTTGAGAATGTGAACGCCGTGTTCTCTGAGTGGAACAATGGCTGCCTCCACGACCTTCGTAAAGACTCTAGGCAACAGGGACAACCCGAAGGGTAGGACCTTGTACTGATATGCCCGATCCTCGAACGTAAACCATAGGAACGGCCTGTGTCGAGAGAGAATCGAGACATGAAAGTATGCGTCCTTCAGGTCGATCGCTGCAAACCAGGAGGGACCGGCTTGATCGCGTCCTTCGGCAGTAGGATGTCGATCTCTGTCCGTAAGACAGGGGCATCGCAGCTCTGCACAGAGGTTAAGTGGATGCCCCTGAACTTGGGGGGATTTAATGGTTGCTGCTACAAAGTAACTAAGATCAAACTATTCAGATTATTCTGTTTTGGTAATAGGGTTGAAAAATAGCAAAAAATGAAACAGCTTGTATAATATTTAGTTATAAATAATATTACACATAAAATGTACATAAAGTATTTAATATTTATTATATTTATAATACAGTAAAGTTGTATTTTCTGTCTTTTGTGTCCTTTGTGTATAATTTAAAACTGTTTGGTTGCATAATCATGATAGTCAAGCATACACACATGCACATACCAATATGTCGAGGCAGGCAGCTTTGAGCAGTGTGATCTGATCGGCGATAGTGAGTCCAGTGAAACCAGGAACTCGTTTGGCAAACTCCACGATTTTAATAATGCACTTAGTGGCCAGTTCGCTGAACTTATCCCAAAGACCAAGATCCAAACGCACACGGTGATCCGCACTGGAGTTCTGTAGATGACACACAGAGGAATAGAGTTAAAACGAAATCTTTTGTCAACACAAGCATCATTTAAAAAAACACATGTTTATGAGTTGTGATTGTCAGTCATCTTTTCCTAATAGATGACATCATGGCACACCTAAAATACTTAACCCTCTGGTACTGTTCGGCTATTCTTGGCTGAACATTTTTGCAGTTTAAATTTTTTTTTTTTTTACACTGTCGGAATGGTACGAAACCTAATGACGTGTTGCACAGTCACACTTGTATTGTTCACGGTGAAAAGTGACTGCCATATGAAGATTAACGAGAAATTGCATATTCTATCCCCTAACCCTAAATCTACCCATCACAGAAAACTTTCTGCATTGTAATAAAAACCTAAAAAAAAAAAAAAAAAAAAGAAAATGTAAATTTTACATTTTCTTTTTTAGGCTTTTATTAGTCATTTCAACATTCTCTTACATTTGGAAGGTACCTGAAATCTTAGATAGTAAAAAGGAAATTACATGAATAATAGTAGTAACAAATATTAGAAGTGAAAAAAAAAAAAAAATGAAAAAAAAAAAAAAAAAGACAGAAAAGGCATTAGTTGTGGTAACAATACAATATGTTGCAAAATAATGTTAGCTATTACATAGTATATTTATTACTCAGACAGTAGATTAGGTACCAAATCCCCCATCCACTATATACAAAAGGAACTTGAGGATGGTATATTTGACTCCAGAAGTACTCTCATACCCAACATGGGTATTTTTATTTTTATTCAAACTACTTCTTTCATTCCTTATTACTTCTGTAACCCTTTTTTTCAATAATTTGATTCCACTACTCTTCTTAATTATCATAATTTCTATACTAGGTCTGGTTTTAGTGGGAAAATGTAGTCTATTCCTTTTCCCCATAATTTGACAAATTTCTG
This sequence comes from Hypophthalmichthys nobilis, assembly GCA_037950665.1. Lineage (NCBI taxonomy): Eukaryota > Metazoa > Chordata > Actinopteri > Cypriniformes > Xenocyprididae > Hypophthalmichthys > Hypophthalmichthys nobilis. The sequence goes on along the minus strand of CM075483.1, from coordinate 18,170,304 downwards.
AGACTGTAAGCATTTTTACATTTTCAAAAAACATCACTTAGTATGATTTCTAATCTGCTTTCCTCATGAAATTGCCATCTTTTTGAAGACATTCTGTCCTCATAATGTAGGGTTTACCAGGATCTTGGTGGAATAGATCTGCTACACTGCTGCTGCTTTTATTGCTGCTGTAGGTTATTGCTGCTGCTGCAGAGCAAGTACGGGACTTGCTACTGCAATACATTCACGACACGCTGCTGTGAGCGAGTAAGACATGCTGCTGCTGTACAATATAGCGTACACAAATTACAAATATAGCATACCGTAGCAGATCTATACAGGTGGAGCTGGGGAAGGTTGAGGGTTTCTGAAAGCGTGCTGCACTGCTAAGCAAATGCTACCCAAGTATTTTGAAGGTTGAGCACACAAGCTCATTGGCTACTGATACAGCAGGAACCAATCAGTTGTGCCTTATAGATAACGATGTGATTACGAGCAGGTTGAGTTAAAGGACCTATTAGCCTGTGCCATATAGAGTTTCATGAAAGAACTTTGTATTTCTGTCATGACAACTCTCGGAGTGTTTGGCATGGTAATAGGTATGACAGTGTTGATATGTTTGGTCTTGGCAGAATAGATCTGCTACGCTGCTGCTGCTTTTATTACTGCTGCTGCAGGTTATTGTTGTTGCTGCAGAGCTAGTACGAGACTTGCTACTGCCAATACATACACTGTTTTGAGCAAGTAAGACATTCTACTGCTGTACAATATAACATACCTGAATTATCCCCCAACAGAGCAGGTGACAATGGCTTTATCCGAAACCACATACCTCCCTACTATATAGTAGGGAAAAAGCAGTAGGCGAGTGAATAAGTATGTCCGAATCCTTGTTATTCATAAGAGTAGGCGAGAATTACCTGGGTGACGTACTAATTCTTGTGAGATATACCTAGCGTATACTTAAGTTGCAACCGAATATGCCTACTTACCTACTATATTGTAGGAGAAAACAGTATGTGAAAGGAGTAGTATGTCCGAAACCTCAGTTTTCACAAATGAGTAGGTGAGAAGTTCCCGGATGGCCTACTGCTTCCGCCCAGATTCTGAAGTGTGCATCCGATGGACACTTTTCTATCACAGGAGGCCACTGGACAGGACATGACATACTCGAACATGGAGGAGAAAAGTGGTGCGGGTGTTTTTAAATGTGAGTAAACACGGTTCCTTGTGTTAAAATTGTATTTGTTACTCTAACTACTGTAGCGTTAACTGTTGAATTGTTGAAGGTGTTAAGACGCTAGACAGTCTAGTACATTTCTGATTTTGCTGTAAAAACACATTTTATTATGTATAGCTAACAGGGGAGCTCCAGTAAGCACATGTATGTGTCCAAAGGGGTTAGGGTTATTTTTTAATGTGCGTGAATAAATCCAACCACCCCTGTGACAGAGTTAAGTTTCACTTTCAAGATCCGTGACCGAGAGGAGCATCTTAGGGGCAGGGATTAAATCTTTAACAATGTCTGGGATAAGAAAATCTAAAGTGTAGAATTGGATGCACTTTGAAATGGTAAAAGATGATCCAAAAAATGTATATGCAAGTTGTGCCAATATGTCCTACCGCTCAACAACGACAAACACTGCGGCACGCTTCTGCCGGCCAATAACGAGCTGACTAGCGCAGGAAGATCGCGTGAAAGACTGGATTTTTTCTCTCTCAATCAGGTAGGGTACAAGTGATTTTAAAACATTTCAGCCGTTCTAATTTGATTTTTGGATGCTGTGAACATGTTTAGCTAAAAAGACTTTAGCGTTTGTCTCTGCATTTAAAAAGACAAAGTTGACAATTCTGGCTATACTTTCGTTATTTTAATAATTTCTTTAACTTTAATTTATTTATTGATCACTCTGGGTTATCTAATTTATATGGAAGCCCGTTTCAGCCACAGTAAAGTAAAAAATATGGTTCTTTAATAATACTGAGAAACTTTCTCATAATTATGACTTAAGATCTCATTATATTGAGAAAATTTCTCATAATAATGAATTACTATGTCATAATAATGAGAAACTTTCTCGTAATAATGACTTAGTTTCTCATAATAATGAGAAACTTTCTCGTAATAATGACTAGTTTCTCATAATAACGAGAAACTTTCTTGTAATAATGAGAAACTTTCTCGTAATTATGACTTAGTATCTCATAATAATGAGAAACTTTATCGTAATAATGATTTACTTTCTCATAATAACTTCTACGCATGCGCAGAGCAGCGGAGCAGAAGGGCGTGGCACGCTAGCGACATCCGCTGGTCAAAGTCTCGTAAATGCGAGAACAGCAAACATGACACGTTCTGCAAAACAGTTGTTTTCGTTAAAGTCAGTGTAATCTACAAAGTGCAGTCTATAGTATCATTAAATAACATCAGTTATAAATTATCAGAATATCTTCCATACTTTTCCATGCGCAGGAGAAGGTGGAACGCAAAGTGGTTTCCGTGGTAACGAACGACGCCTGCTTGTGCTCACCGGTGGAAACTGTTGCATGAACGCGACGGCTTACAAAACTATCAGATTAACGAAGGAATATGACATTTATTCGTTAAAGTTAAGTCTTCATAAAATGTGTGGGTTTATGTGTTAACGTTAGCAAGTATTTCGCGGATGAGTTTAGGCTATTTGATGTGCAGGTTTGCCTAGACATAGGTGCTGGAAAGCTTTTCTAATATAAATCGGGTCCTAAAGCACTTGCCCAGTCATAAACCTTCATTCCAGTGATATTCCTACAGAAAACACCTTTTAAGAGGTTTATGACTCATTAGAATGTATGCAAAAGACAGCTTTCCAGGTGAAGCGCTCTTTAACAGAGTTGGATATGTAGGTGTGTGCTGTCTTATCATTCCTCTATCTGTTTGAAATCCATGGATCACCACTCTGTGTTTCTGCTTGTTCATGCACAAAAATACAAATGAATGTCACAAATGAATAAAAGACTATATCCCGTCTCATATAGGCTACTGATAATTTATCAATAATGTTATTTATTTAATGATATTTTAGATTACACTTTTGCAGAACATGTCATGGTTGCGGAGTTCTCGCATTTGACCAGCGGATGTCGCTAGCGTGTCACTGCTCCGCTGCTTTGCGCATGCGTAGAAGTTTCTCATTATTACGAGAAAGTTTCTCATTATTATGAGATACTAAGTCATTATTAGGAGAAAGTTTCTCGTTATTATAAGATGTTAAGTCATTACGAGAAACTTTATCGTTATTATGAGATGTTAATTCATTATTACGAGAAACTTTCTTGTTATTATGAGATGTTAAGTTATTATTACGAGAAAGTTTCTCATTATTATGAGAAACTAAGTAATTATAACGAGAAAATAATTCATAATTACGAGAAAGTTTCTCATTATTATGACATACTAAGTCATTATTATGAGAAACTTTCTAAATATAATGAGATACTAAGTCATAATTATGAGAAAGTGTCTCATTATTATGACTTACAGAATTATATTTATTTTAGAATTATATTTATATATTTAATTATATTTATATTTTTTACTCAACCGTGGCAGAAACGGGCTTCCATAAATTTAACTATTTGTGGCTTGTGTTTTGAAGATAGCTATGTTCCCCTGCACTTTAGGCATTTTGCACTTGTGACTTGATTATGACTATTTCATTTCTTTTAATGGTATATTCTGTTCTAATTCAGTTCTGTAAATTAATTTGATTGTTTTTTGGTGCATCGATGTTGCACTGTAGAGTTAAAGCTTGCTCGCACAGGCAATTTAGCCGATTTAATTTGATTTGCCGATATGTGAAATGCATATCTATCTGCAGTGTGGCCTTTCTGCAGTTATATATATTTTTATGGTTTATTGATCCAAAACGTTATTCATTTTCTTCTGTATCTTTGTGTGGTGTTCTGTACATCATGGCTGTGAATGTTTATCCTTTCATTTCAGTTTAAAAAAGATAAAATCATTGTCAGTTTTGTCTATCACTTGACAGGCAGTTTGGTCGCTTTATTAGAAAGTTGTTTCTCTGTGCTGTGTGTGAAAGAAAATAAAAGTTGTCTTAAGGCCCGATAGGCCTTACTTCATTTTCCGCGCCCTGCTCCATCTCGTACACAGTTGAGCGCGCGAGCTTTTCAAAGTAGCCTGTAAGGTTACTCCTTTGGCCTTAATCCCGGAAAGAGTTTGTAAAAAGTGAGTTAACACATCAGCAACTTCAACATTTAAATCTAGTATTGAGCACATAAATCTCAGAGGTAACTTGAATCTTGTCTGGATGTTACAGGGACAGATGAGCACATGTGTTTATCCGGTGGAGAGAGGCTGATGAAGGAATGCTGCCATCAAAGGCTTTGAGTGAGTACACTACAGAAATGAATAAAAAAAATTTTAAATCTTAAGTTGTAGTTTATTTTAATTATTTTAATTTCAAACAGAATTACTACAGCACTTTTCTGATTCTTGATTTCTGTGCATTTGCTGCAGAGCTTTTGAGGTGGAGCAGGGCCTGCAAGGCAAGGTGACGGCGGCATCTGTGAAAAAAAAAAGGAAAACCTGAAACAAAAATATAAAGTAAGATCATTTTGTTACTTCTAATACAGAAATCAAATGACATTGTGCTGTTAAATTGCTGCTTTTGTATGAAGTTTATGCATTTTTGCAGGATCTGAAATGTTCACAGACTGGTGTGAGCACTGAGGATGGGGAGACCACAGCAGCATCCTGGAAATGGTATAGTGCCATGGATGAGACCCTCCATCACCCCACCCGCCCTTCTTGCCTCATCTGGCCCGGATGTCACTGTGATCTCTTCATCCTCAGTGAGCCTAGAGCCAGCGAGACCATCTAGAAAAAGACCAAAAGACATTAAAGGGTTAGTTCACCCAAAAATGAAAATTCTGTCATTCATTACTCACCCTCATGTTGTTTCACACCCGTATGACCTACGTTCATCTTCGGAACACAAATTAAGATATTTTGATGAAATCTGATGGCTGAGTGAGGCCTGCATTCACAGCAAAGGTACTTCCTCTCTCAAGATCTATAAAGGTACAAAAAACATATTTAAAACAGTTCATTCGAGTACAGTGGTTCAACTTTAATATTACAAAGCGACGAGAATACTTTTTTTTTTAACAATATCTATTTAAAAACACTGCTTCATGAAGCTTCGGAGCTTTGCGAATCGAATCAGTGATTCGGATCGCGTATCAAACCGCCAAACTGCTGAAATCACGTGACTTTGGCACTCCGGATCACTGACTCGATTCGTAAAGCTCCGAAGCTTCATGAAGCAGTGTTTTGAAATACAGTAGATATTGTTAAAAAAAAATCGTGATTTTGTTTTTTTGGCACACAAAAAAATATTCTCGTCACTTTGTAATATTAAAGTTGAACCACTGTACTCACATGAACTGATTTAAATGTTTTTAGTACCTTTGTGGATCTTGAGAAAGGAAGTACCATTGCTGTGAAAATATCTTAATTTGTGTTCCGAAGATGAACGAAGGTTTTACGGGTGTAGAACGACATGAGAGTGAGTAATAAATGACGTTATTTTCATTTTTGGGTGAACTAACCCTTTAAGGATGTGATTTTGGTCAAGTTTGTTCTTCTGGTTTCTGTTCATACAATGGAGCCCGACTTTCAGAAGCTTCAAAAGCATCATCAAATAATGTCATGAAGCTTCTGGAAGTCAGGCTCCATTGACTGATATTGTATGAACAGAAACCAGCAGGACAAACTTGACCAAAAACAGGGATTGAACAGCGTGAAGGCAATAAGTAAATAATGACTGAATTTATATGTTTGGGTGAAATAACCCTTTATGGCACCAAATAGAAATTGTGTGAAATGTACAGTGATGTGAAAAAGTGTTGGCCCCCTTCCTGATTTTTGCATGTTTTTCACACTTTAATGTTTCAGATCATCAAACAAATTTAAATATTAATCAAAGATAACACAAGTAAACACAACATGCAGTTTTTAAATGGAAGTTTTTATTATGAAGGGAAAACAAAATCCAAAACCCACATGGCCCTGTGTGAAAAAGTGATTGCCCCCTAAACCTAATAACTGGTTGGGCCACCCTTAGCAGCAACAACTGCAATCAAGCGTTTGCGATAACTTGCAATGAGTCTGTTACAGCGCTGTGGAGGAATTTTGGACCACTCATCTTTGCAGAATTGTTGTAATTCAGCCACATTGGAGGGTTTGAGAGCATGAACCACCTTTTTAAGGTCATGCCACAGCATCTCAATAGGATTGAGGTCAGGTCTTTGACTAGGCCACTCCAAAGTCTTCATTTTGTTTTTCTTCAGCCATTCAGAGGTGGACTTGCTGGTGTGTTTTGGATCATTGTCCTGCTGCAGAACCCAAGTTCGGTTCAGCTTGAGGTCACGATCAGATGGCCGGACGTTGTCCTTCAGGATTTTTTGGTAGACAGCAGAATTCATGGTTCCATTTATCACAGCAAGTCTTTCAGGTCCTGAAGCAGCAAAACAGCCCCAGACCATCACACTACCAGCACCATATTTTACTGTTGGTATGATGTTCTTTTTCTGAAATGCTGTGTTACTTTTACGGAATTTGTTTTCCCTTCATAATAAAAACCTTCATTTAAAAACTGCATGTTGTGTTTACTTGTGTTATCTTTGATTAATATTTAAATTTGTTTAATGATCTGAAACATTAAAGTGTGACAAACATGCAAAAAAATAAAAAAAATCAGGAAGGGGGCCAACACTTTTTCACACCACTGTATGTATGCATTTACATTTTAGTAGTACTTTGAAAAGTAAACTTTAAGAAATAAACAGCTTTATTGGGTGTTTGTGCTCGAGACACTAACAAAAACGGATTTACAAAAATCACATTTATACATTTGGCAGATGCTTTTATCCAAAGCGACTTACAGTGCACTTATTACAGGGACGATCACCCTGGAGCAACTTGGAGTAAAGTGCCTTGCTCAAGGACACACTGGTGGTGACGGCTGTGGAGATTGATCCAGCAACCTTCTGCTTACCAGTTCAGTGGTTTAGTCCACTACACCACAAAAGTAATAAAGCTACAACAAAAATTTGCATGTAATTGAAAAAATATGAAATGAAATATGGCAAGAAATGAAATGCTGACATAAATTGTAAAACGTTTTAACCTGTTTAAATATTTTACAGGAAGTCATGCTCATGGAGAGCATGCACACGAATGTGTGGAGCAGATACAGTGGCAGCCAGATTGTCCCACACATCTTCTCCCACTCTTGCTTCAAGATTGTGGGGTTCTGGGGTCCACCATCATAGCTTCCTCATCCTCTGGATCAACGATGTCCCCATTGAGAAGAGCAGCAATGAGGGACATGATGGATGGCAAAGACAGGCGAAGGTGGGCACGGTGGTCAGCTGCTTCATCAAAATAAAGCTGCAGAATTGGCACAGCTGTGTTGAGATGGCAGTAGGATGTGGGGTTCACTGCCTGTAAATACGTGATCGTTAGAACAACAAGTTTGAATAAAGCTTTGTTTCATATGTTGTTGACTTGTATATGTATTTATTTATTGTGATGGTTACTTTTATACTTTTTTTACTCATTCATGTTTCCTATGTTTGGCAGCAAATAAAATATAATTATTTTATTCATGCATTAATTTATTGCTTGACTGAAAATTGAGATGTATTCACCTTGGCTACATTTGTCTAGCGTGTATTCATGCATAGCTATGTCATATGACAAAAATTGCATTTAGCTTGTTTTACAAAAACATATTTTCAGTAAACAACAACAACAAAAAAAGATTAATATAATTAAATATTGGTCAGCACTTATTAATGTGCGTAAGTGTAGGGGTGGGCTAGCAATGCAATTCATTCTGGGGTAATCTTAATTTTTAAGTAGTGATACTTACATTTTTAGAGTATAAAATCAAGTCTTCTGCAAAGGTGAGAACTTCAAGCAGCTGCCCGATGTCTCCTTTGTGCAGACATTGCAAACGCTAAGGAAAATCGTACTAGGTAGGGTTATCGAATTACTGGTGCTATGAGGTGTTAGTGTAGCTGTCACTCAAATCTTTTTTTAATTTTTTTTTTTTTATTGCAGAACTTATAATTACATAAAAATGGAAAGATGCAATGGTTGTATCTCTAACAACTAGGGTTACAATTGTAATGCGCTGAAGACCTAAGCAGCTGAGAGCCTGAAGCAGCGACCAGGTTGAGGTTGTAAAACCTGACAAATGTGAGTGGAGAGGACCAGCCCGCTGCATCACAAACTTCTTTAAGGGATACACTTGACAGTAGTGCTGCAGTACTCGAGACCAGGGGCCAGTTGCATAAACCGCTAAGACTAGTCTTACCAGTTAGCCATCAATGCTTTTTCTTTTAGACTGTTCATAACTTTTTTTTTTAAGTTATTTTCCTAAAAAATGTAGATTTGCCTAATTTGATACCGAAAAGTAAGATTGAATGTCCTTTGACTAACTGCTAGTGGGTTATACTAGATCTTAAGACACTGTCTTAACATAATTCCTATGTTTATGCAACTGGCCCCAGTCTTGGACTTGAGACCGGTCTTAAGATTATTTTTTTAAGGTCTTGTCTTGGTCTCGACTGCATTTGTATTTGGCCCTAGGTCTCAGACTATGAGGACTCTGGATTTTATTTCAAGACCGGTCAAGACCACAATCGTGAGGATATTTCTAAATTGCCAGTGCATTGTCTGATTTATTAACATCATTAATGTGATTGGATGTAAAACTTCTTGCTTCAGATGCAATCAATAACTTATTATTTCTAATTTGATTTATTTATACTTTTGTGTCGGGTTAGAAAGTAATGAGTAATTAATACAAATGCCCACAAAATTTGAAGATATTACTGCAAAAAAGTACTTGTATGAGATCTGTAATTTTATATTACAACGTATTATATAGTTATAATAAAATAAATATATAACGAGCAAAACAGCTGTTTTCACAAATTTGAGCACAATTGCAAACGTGATATCGACTTTATACAAACGTTCAATAAACAAAACATTGTTTAGGCATTTGTAATTTTACCAATTCAGATGCAGACGCACACGCTCACGATAAAGTGTTCTCTACGAGACGCCCTAACCATAAATATCTATGCTTCTAATAATGTACTGGTTCTATCACTGACGGACGCGCATAATCTTCAGGAACATTGACATTTCTCTGTTCTTGCTCTACTTCATCTACCAGTAAATGCCTCGTTCTTTAGCTCTGCTGCCACCATGTTTCCAACACCTGGCCCCGCCTTGACGCAATGATTGACAGGGCGGGGCGGGGACGTGATTGTGATCATTTTACTACAATTTTTGCTTGAACATGTTAAACCTATATAACCATTTCTGTAATACATTTTTATTTTAATTTTGCAACTTATAAAGCATTAAAAAATATATGTTTAAATAATATGTTAAAACTAGTGTAGGAAATAGCAAATTTAAATTAAATTATTGAATATGAATGATTTTTTGCTCCAAACATTGCACATATGGTGTGGAAAATGTAAATTTAAATACAGAAATGCATTGTCATTTTACATATTGCATTTGCATTTTGCATTACATTTCAAATTGAATATTGCTACACATAAGCTTCCATAGAGTCATTACTTCCGTTGTCAGTGTCTGATCTGGACCGAGACAGCCCCATATGCAATGCATGCAGTACCAGAAACAGAAATGATTAGTTCACCTCTCGAATCTTCAGGCTCGAGTCATTCGTTCATCCCGTCACAGCCCCATAGGCTGAATGCAGAAACAGAAATGATTAATCTTTGGGTCTAAGTCCTTCTTTTGTCACGTGACCGCTTCTCGGCTCAGTGTCTCGCAACAAATACAACATTACATTTGTATTACTATTGACTGTTTTTCTTTCTGTTTTTTTTTCTTTCTTTCTCTTTTTATACAAATATTAGACCAATATGTCCAGTCTTCATAGAAAAATCAATTATTATACTGGCTAAAAAACAACAGCAACAAAAAACTCATCTAATAATAATAATAATAATAATAATAATAAACTATGCACTTGTCTGTAAGGAAGGTTGTGAATTAACTAATTTCTGTATCCAATACGGCTGTCAAGTCACATGAAAAAAAGAACGAAGGACTCAGACCCGAAGACTCAAAGGTGAACTAATCTTTCTGTTTCTGCATTCAGCCAATGGGGCTGTGACATGGTGAACAAATGACTCAAGAGGTTAACTAATCATTTCTATTTCCGGGACAGACTGCACAGCCTTGCCTATGGGGCTGGGACTTGATGAACGAACGACTTGAACACGAAGACTCGAGAGGTGAACTAATTTCTGTTTACTGTACAGAACGGGATGTTGCATATTCACAGTCAACCAGGGGCGTTTCCTCTGAGGAGGCAAGGGAGGCAGTGCCTCCTCAAAAAAATAGGATGAGAAAATAATCCATTTTACATTTAAAACAACACAAATATTCCAAATTATGACATTAAAAAGAGTGCAAGTCACTCGTATTTCTAAAGGAACACTGCCCAACAGCGACACCCGCAGATAAAGTTACAGCAGGAGTCATGCCTCCCTTTCCACTCATAGAAAACCATTAGACCCCCAGCGTGAGGTGGGTTTTGTGGGGGGTAATTGAGAATGAATGGGGGAAAGTCACGTGAGAGGAGACAATGTCTCCATCGTGCTATGATTGGATGTAATTGGATATGATTGGTTTGTGTGATAAATCCCGCCTCTTGTTTACGTGCGCATTCCGCACGTCAGTTTGAATGAACAAATGATGTCGTCAATGGGAAGACTAATTGAAAAGTAAGTAAACAGATCACCCAGTTAGATATCACTGCTTTATGTCACGTCAAAATCAAACTTGAAATGGACTGAAAACATGATGACTGCTGGGTTTTTTAGTGCAATCAGCTTGGTGAAATTAAAAATACATCTTCGTGTCTGTGACAGACGGTGTTTACGGAGCATGACTGATGATCCAAAATAGCCTAAGTTGACTATTAAAAGAAAAACATCAATGCACAAATAAAATATATTGTTTAAATTGTTACAGCCTTTAGTTATTATTTTGGAATGAATGTAGAAATGCTTAAAACACTAACTTGATGAGATTGATTTGCTTTTGATAAATAGAACATTTATTACAATACATTGTTAATGTAAAATTACAAAATAAAATTGTATTTGGTTTCTTTTTTTCTTTTTTGATGTAATGTAAAGTAAATGTAATGTTCATTTAACAAGGAAGATCTGTCATTGTTAAGAGTAATGCACATGAATTTAAATTTGATTCTTAAAAAAACCCAAAAAAACCCAAAAAAACAAAATGTGCCTCCTCATTTCAGAACACCGCTGCACACCACTGCGGTCAACACAAAATAAACAAATCACTCTCTGAGACAACTCGTTGTTCCTAAGTCATATTAAAGATTCATTCAAAATGAATGAATCATTCATGAACAACACATCACTATTATGAAATAGTATATGCCCAATATAATTCTGCTGAATGCAGCTACTCATGTACTCATATGTAAATAAGGTGAATAAATACATTGTTGCGTTTTAATCCATGACAATGTTGACATTGCATGATCGACTCATTAGCCAACATAAAGCTCAACTCACTCAAATTAGCAAACACGTACACAGTGTCTACTCAACTCAACTGCTACTTCTATGTTTTGCATGCTGCTGCTGCAGTACAAAAATAGGAATTGCTGTAGCTCGATTAGATATGTGAATACAAAAGCAAAAGCCTAGTTCAGCAAAATTTGACTCCGTATCCTTACGGCAACTACATTGCCTGCTTGCTGCTACATACATGCAAAATTGCATATTAGCTAGCTGCTAATATGCTTAGTAGTAACTCACTCAAAAATTAAAACAGGACTGTTGTTGACATGAATTAAACCTCGTGTGTGGTTACTACATAAGGAACTGATAAAGCCACTAAATGCAAAAATGCATAGTGATACAGCATAAAAACCTGTGCACTTATCTTAGATGTTGATTTTCAGAGGATTTCTGAAAGTGTGCTGTACTGCTAAACAAATGCTACCCAAGTATTTTGAAGGTTGAGTATGCAAGCTCATTGGCTACTGATACAGCAGGAACCAATCAGCTGTGCCCTATAGATAACTATGTGATTACGAGCAGGTTGAGTTAAAGGACCTGCACCATGTTTCATGGCAGAACTTTTTATTCATTCCCACCAGAAGGTGATAATTTTTCTCCATTCATTGGATTTTAAATAAATTTGCTCTAGTTTGTGAAATAGTGAAATAGTGCATTAATTCTTAAAATGGTTTTTTTTTTAAATAATAATAATAATAATTATATATATATATATATATATATATATTATATTTTAGTACCATGAAATGCCCTCAAAATACAAATTATTGATAAAAAAAGGAAGAAAAATATAGTTAATTTCATTAAAAAAATGTACATTCATGGTATTTTGTCATTTATGACTGATGAACCTGAAAAGCATGAACCCCAAATGAACAGTACCAGAGGGTTAAAGACATGTTCTGTAACAGCCCTCAAAAAAAGCAGGGACATGACTCTGTGGAGTTTCTGCATTGAGAGCAGCTGATGCTAATGTGTTTGTTTTCCAAGAGTTTACATTAAACAGCCCATCTGTTCCAGATCAGCAATCCTGCTACTCCAGACTGCCCATGTTCACATAGCAGCAACATCAACAGAAGGAGGGAGGAATAGATTAACAGACGGAGAGAGGAATAGTATTCTTTTATTCTGTATGAGCAAACAGAATTATTACATATAAATATTATGTTATTATTACTTACAATTATTACAGTAATGAGAACTGTCATCATTTACTCACCCTCAAGTTGTTCCAAACATTTGTGAGTTTCTTTCTTCTGTTGAACACAAAAGAAGTTATTTTGAATGTTGGTAACCAGACAGTTGATGGTAGCCATTGACTTCCATAGTATTTTTATTTTCCTACTATGGAAGTCAATGGCTACTGTCAACTGTTTGATTACCAACATTCTTTAAAATACCTTCTTTTGTGTTCAGCAGAAGAAAGAAACTCATACAGGTTTGGAACAACTTGAGGGTGAGTAAATGATGACAAAATTTTGGATGAACTATCCCTTTAAAAATCCTAAAATAGGCTTCAACATTTTAATGGTCCAAACACAGAAGGAGCCAGAACCCTATTGTATTTGTACTGATCTTCTTCTTCTTCTTCTGCCCTAAAAGTGTCTGGCCAGCCAAAACCATAAGTCCTAGAAACACTAAATATTGCAGGATGGGCCCAAATGTCCCCCACTACTCAGGTAAACACACCCACCCCAATTGGAGCATAGGTTGCGCTATACTTGTCATGTTTTGAGTCTGATTTTGATCTGTTTCCCTGTTCTGTTCATGTATGAGATTGTTTTTCTTTGGTCACATGTTCTCTTTTGTTCTCAGTTTCCCACCACTTGTTTGTATCCTTGGTTACTCATTTAATCAGTGTTTAAGTTAAGCTGTTTCTTGTTAATTAGTCTCATTTAGTCCTTTGTTACTCCATTAAATGTTCTTGAAGATATCTCCTTCATGGTGTGTTTGAATACTGCAACACCCAGACCGTGACAGAAAGCTAGACCCAAATAACAAATACAGAAGAACCAACCCTACAAAGATGATCCTGGCTGAGGACCGCCTGTGGGGCCTGAGGCAGGATGGTCGTCCTTTGGAGAGATATGTGGAGGAGTTTCTTGAGCTTTCCCATCAGGTGAGCTGGCCTGACGCCTCTCTCAGTGTGCCGGTTCCTTCCACATACCCCTCCAATGGATCCGTCCATTTCTGCCCTCCTGTGTTTCCCCAGGCACGTAAATGGCCCAGCATTTACATCTGTCAGGTCAGCGCTGAAGTCTGCCTGCCTTTCTCCATCTGCAGGACCCAAGACCATCCCAGCCCTCAGCCCAGGGATCAAGATGGCCACCATTCCAGAGTCTCGTCCCAAGATGGCCGCCACTCCTGAGCCTCTTTCCAAGATGGCCGCCACTCCTGAGCCTCTTCCCAAGATGGCCGCCACTCCTGAGCCTCTTCCCAAGATGGCCGCCACTCCTGAGCCTCTTCCCAAGATGGCCGCCACTCCTGAGCCTCTTCCCAAGATGGCCTCCACTCCTGAGCCTCTTCCCAAGATGGCCGCCACTCCTAAACCTCTTCCCAAGATGGCCGCCACTCCTGAGCCTCTGAGCTGCCGGCTTCGCCCTGGCCCCCCGAGCTGCCTGTGCCCCCATGGCCCCCTGAGCTGCCAGCACCTCCCTGGGCCCCAGAACTGGAGCTTTTTGATATACATACTTTTTCAAATTCCTCCTAGACCATTTGTCCAATTAACACCAAATTTTGTATGTATCATCTAGAGACCCTGACCCAGAAATATATTAAATTATTAAAATAATTTTTGGAAGCTGTAATAAGTGATTTCTTTTGGAAGTCAGTTGTCCCTTTTGACACCAGCATGTATTGCAAAGTTGCTTCATGAAACCCAAACTATCATCCACATGGGCCATTTATGCTTGGACCCCGATGCTTGCCACTTGCAGCTATATTTAGGCTTATTTTTTTGCATGAAATGTTTTTGGGAGATTCAATCTAAAAGATAATCAAAATGATGACCATATGCCATATTAAATTGGGCCTTAACTAGCAAGATATCCCAAAAACAAAACCTGCAGGTTCATTCCTGCTGGCTCCAGGTTGTTTCTGTCACTAGCACTATTCATCAAAAAGAATGGTTTCCTGCGCTCTGCAGAGTGACAACTGAAACCCGCAGGCTATGAGATACTCTACGTGGACACTGGGCAGGCAATCTATTGTTTTAGGCTCAGATCAGTAAATATGATCTCTCCTTAAAAGAGAAGCATATAACAGCTGGCATTAAATCCCTCTAAGAGAGTGACGGCACATTTCAGAGAGACCTCAACCAATGATTGACAAACTAACCACAGAAAGACAAGCGGCCAGGCTTCAATATTAAACCTACTTGTCTTCTTCCTCCCCGGGGTAAAGACAATGCTGTTTGATTTCCCTTCCCATCTCAGTCAATTACCACTTGGTCATAATTCAAGAGAGCCAAACAAGGAAGTGGCCAGGGAATTTTAATTTCATTTATCAACATTTATCCTAACAAATTAGACAATTTGCGACATTGGAATATAAGCTGCCAATGTTAGAATGAACGCAATGGCATCAATCACACACACAGTGCAGGAAGCAAATATGAAAGTGCAAAGCAGTGGCTCAGAATAATTTAAAAGAGCACATTGTGCCTATACAGCTAATAATCAGTAATTTTAAAGCCACCTCCTTGAACCAAAGACCACATATCATAGCTGTTTCATTTTCTATTTAAAACTTCCAGGGTAATTTCTCATAACCAGCACTGTCAATAAAGCATTATTCATTGTAGGAAAGAAGCACAGCTATCTCTTTCACCTGCCTGTGAACTCCTCAATCACTGAAGGATGAGATTTGAATATTTTATGGCATAATTGGAGCTTTAACCTAATCTGAGGGAGTGCTGCTTCTTTTCTGTTGCCTAATAAAAGCATATCGGGAACCATGTGTAATAATGAGGAACTTCTCTCAGGCTGAGAGCGAGGATAATTAGCCCTGATCCAGATTAAAGACATGTCTGAACACTCCTCGCTGCTGTTCAGGCAAACATTACCATTGGCCTTTTCTAAGAGCATCGTATTTGTGCTTTTTTAATACATGTAGTCATTTTGAGGCAAGGGAAATAAGAAAAGATACAGGGTCACAGTACAGTACAGGGTCGGAAATGAATGGGGGCTTAGGGCAAAAATACCCCCTGCCTCCAAATTTAAGGTAAGGGGGCAAAAAATGCCCCTGTACGCTTCAACTAAATTTATTATGTCTGTTGTGGTTAAAGTGAGATGTGAAAATTAATGACAAGTGTTGATTGCGGCATTACATTTAGATCTGTGCTCACGTTACATCAAAGATTTCTTTTTATGCATATTTTTGCAGAGATGAGCATTATAAGAAATCACACATGGTTCAGTAAAGGGTATGAATAAAATGGCTAATCAGAGCCATTTAGATTTAATGAAGAAATCCGCTGAAATGACTTTTGAGCTTTGTTCATTATGCAAGCTCACTGACTGAATTCTGCATTCTCTCATTGTAAACAACAAAGTGCAGATATGATGTAAACAAAAGATTCATTTTGCAGTTTAGACAGCTTCAGTGATTATAATGGGAGATTTTGTGAGAATGCAGAACTTGTTCAGTAAGATGAAGTCTTGAATCAGTTTAATGATGGGGAATGTTCTTCACTCGCTTTCTGTGTATAATTTTATCCCAATTTGAATAACTGTTTTGTTTTTCATGCTAGTAAAATAACCAGTGTTAAATCTTGATTTTCTAATGTGTAAAAAGCAATAAACTAATTCATAAATGGCTCTTAGCTTGTCTTAGTATTCTAATTGATTGATGTTATTGGTTAAATGTAAGTATTTAACATAAAAGACAAAACAAAAGGTAAAAATTGACTTTACCAAGGTAAAAATTGACTTTACCAAAAGCATATAAAAACAAAGTCAAGCATTAATGTGACCAAATTATGACAAATATACATGACAGTGGCTCGGCACTCAGCCATTGTCAAATGTAAGTAAATATGTCTATTCTGCTGTTTGGGCTTCCACTGCATTTTTGCATGGTTCTACAAGGTCAGTGTAGCTGTGTCTCATTCTGTAAGCTTGCAGTACCCGTATTACTGAGTTCTGTGAATTATGTACGGTTGTCAGATTTCTTTGTCATGTGCAAGAAAAGACAATGGCTGAGTGCCGAGCCACTGTCATGTATATTTGTCATAATTTGGTCACATTACTGCTTGACTTTGTTTTTATATGCTTTTGACATACCAGATTGAAGCAGCAAAAAACCTTTATAACTGTCCATATCCACGCTTAGACCTGCCTCTATAGAATTCGCAAAGTACAGTTACCTACCAATGTTTTTATTCTAAAGATTCTCTCTCTCTCTCTGATGAGAGGTTTGGGCTTCTGAGGGTTCCCACATGGAGAGGGTGACTATTGAGCTTTTTTTCTGTCTAATTCTACTTTTTTTACTTTCTTTTTTTCGTTTTCTAAAATAACAAAAAATTTGAATGTAAGGAAGACATTCGGTTTCATACCCATTAAACTCTCAGCGCATTACACGTTTTCCGCCCAAACCAACTCAGATATGCATAAACAAATGTCCTTTGCATTGCACAAGGTTTAATTTCACCAAATAAAATATATATTAATTAGCCCTATATATCAATTAAACAATTTAATTATATGACATTATGATATCAAACTAATAGTAAAATGTTCAGAAAAATATCCCCTTTATTGCACAAGGCTCTGTTTTTGGAATTAGCATTTCACATATTTTATAATAATTTTTGAAATTTAAATGTATACAATACTGTAAATCCATTAAACTACAACACCGTTTGGCCTAAAAGTATCAAACCAACTGTAAATTACTCAGAATATTATTCTCTATGATGCACAAGGCTTGTTTTCCAGATTAATAATCTGGTATTTTTTATACTTCTTGTTTTCCAGATTATTAATCTGGTGTTTTTTTATATACAGTACTGAACCCATTTAAATCCATTCAACTACAACACCGTTTGGCCTAGAAGTGTCAAACCAACTGTAAATTACTCAGAATATTATTCTCTATGATGCACAAGGCTTGTTTTCCAGATTAATAATCTATACCTAATTTACAGTTGGTTTGACACTTTTAGGCAAAACGGTGTTGTAGTTTAATGGATTTAAATAGGTTCAGCACTGTATATAAGAAATACCAGATTAATAATCTGGAAAATAAGACGTATAAAAAATACCAGATTATTAATCTGGAAAACAAGCCTTGTGCATCATAGAGAATAATATTTACAGTTGGTTTGATAATTCTAAAGATTCTCTCTCTCTCTCTCTCTGATGAGAGGTTTGGGCTTCTGAGGGTTGTCCTATGGGGGAGAGCTCTGGTTGTAAATAATCTTGCGGCTTCAATGTTGTGGCATAGGACTATGGCTATGGAGCCACCTGAGAACTTGTTTCTAACATACAAAGGACTTTTGTTAATTTTTTTTGGAGTGGACAGCACTGGATCCGTGCAGCTGCACTTTATTTACCAGTTCAAGAGGGTGGTCAAGGCTCGGTGGATGTGAGGAGTAGGATCTGGGCCTTTCGGATACATGCTGTACAGAGATTTTTTTACAACAAGGATGTGACATGGGCCAAAACTGCAAGTGCAATTTTGAAATGGGCAGGAGGACTTGGACTTGATAAACACCTGTTTTTAATGAAATTACAGGAAGTAAGCCTGTCAGAGCGTCCACCTAATTATAAGTCTATGGCTCTCACGGAGAGCAGGGGATGCGGAGAACCAGGACTGCTGGTGGGAACAACTGGTGAGTAGAACACAGGTAAGATGGTCGTGGAGCTTGACATAGGCAAAGACAAAGACGTCGTGCTTATCCATAGACGTTGTGCATGCCATTGACGAGACCCGACAATGAAAGAAGTGAGTGAGGACCTTATGAATGGTGTAGAAGATGAGTGGCAGCTGGTAATGATCAGTGATTGGAAATGGAGTGCAGGTGAGGAACCAGAGGGATGCTGGGAAGTGGAGTCCGGGGAAAGTGAGACAACTAGAAGGAACAACCGGGAGGGAGGGCGGGTGTCCTGGAATCCTAGGTGAGTGATGGTGCAGGTAGATCTGCTGCCTCCAGGACGGAGCTGGGAACTCAGGGGCCATGGTGGTGTGAGCTGTTCAGGGGGCCATGGCAGTGCCGGCCGTTCAGGAGGCCATGGGAGTTCAGGTTCTTCGGGTTCCGTGGCCATAGCCCAGACCCCAGGCTCGGCCACCAAGGTCGGGGACAGATAGCCCTTGGGCAAGACTCTGGTAGTTTGGGCTAGAGAAGATTCTTGAACTGGCTCGTGGGCTGGAGTGGGCTTGCGGGCTGGAGCGGGCTCAGGGACTGGAGCGGAGTCTGGAGCTGACTCGGGGACTGGAGCGGAGTCTGGAGCTGACTTGGGGACTAGTGTCGAGGTCCTCTGGGCTAGGAGCTGGAGCCATCATAGGACTCGGGGTGCAGGAGAGAGTCGCCTCCGACCACAAATCAATCAGTCACAGGTCCTCCAGACACTCGGGAGAGGACTGAGGCATGGCGACGGCTGTCTTGACCAAGGGTTCGGGCGTGGCGGCGGCCATCTTGACCGAGGGCTCAGACGTGGCGGCGGCCATCTTGACTGAGGGCTCAGACGTGGCGGCGGCCATCTTGACCGAGGGCTCAGACGTGGCGGCGGCCATCTTGCGACAAGGCTCTGAAGTGGCGGCAACCATCTTGTGATGAGGCTCTGAAGTGGCGGCGGCCATCTTGAGAAGGGACTCTGGACTGGCGGCCATCTTAGGAAGGGACTTTGGACTGGCAGCCATTTTGCGACGAGGCTTGGGAGTGGTGGCGGCCATTTTGACTGAGGGCTCTGGAGTGGCGGCCATTTTAGGACAGGATACTGGAACGGACGAGGGTAACTGTGGTTGAGTGGCGGTGGTGTTATCATCAACCTCACTGACTGTGAGGGAAGAACCACTCAACCACAGCACATAGTCAAGATACTGGGCGAGAGAACATGGAACAGTTGCCGCAGGGACCTGCTGGTACAGATAATCGTCCAGCCCAATCCAAAAAATGTTCTTTAAAGTTTCCTCGTTCCAGGCCCTCAGATAGGAAAACTCAAGGAATTTCTCCACATATTCCTCTATGGAGCGGCCATCTTGAATGACGGTGAGCAAGTGGTCAGCAGGGCTTACCAGGGTTAGGAGAATTCCCATCTTGCTTATTTGGTGGGTCGGGTCTTCTGTCAGCGGATAGACGAGGAACACAGAGGTAAGTGATATAAACAACAGCAGGTTTATTGAATGGAGATGAAACAACAACACAGCAGAGAAAGCAGTCCAGGTAAGTGGGTTGGGATATGGAATGTCTTGGTACAGCTTATCTGTGAATGATGCAGTCCTTGCTTCTTCTCAGGAGATCCAGTAACAAACGAGCATGGAGACAACGGAGAGCAGGGGATGCGGAGAACCAGGACTGCTGGTGGGAACAACTGGTGAGCAGGACACAGGTAAGACGGTCGTGGAGCTTGACATAGGCATAGACAAAGACGTCGTGCTTATCCATAGATGTTGTGCATGCCATTGACGAGACCCGACATCGAGTGAAGTGAGTGAGGACCTTATGAATGGTGCAGAAGATGAGTGGCAGCTGGTAGTGATCTGTGATTGGAAATGGAGTGCAGGTGAGGAACCAGAGGGATGCTGGGAAGTGGAGTCTATTTCAATTTCTATTTCAACAGAAACTATAAAAGGGGAAAAGAAAAAAAAGGAGAAAAAAAAGAAGAAGAATGGAAAAAAGGAGGAGGTGTAAGAGTGAGAGGTTTTGGAGATGATAGAGCAGGGGTGGGGAACGTTGATCCTGGAGAGCCATTGTCCTGCAGAGTTTAGCTCCAACCCTGAAAAAAAAAACACTCACCTGCCTGTAACTTTAGTAATCCTGAAGACCTTGATTATCTTCAGGTGTGTTTAATTAGGGTTGGAGCTAAATTCTGCAGGACAATGGCCCTGCAGGATCAACGTTCCCCACCCCTGTGATAAAGGAAGGGTAATACTGAAAGGGAGAGGAACAGTGGTAGAGGTAGAAAGAGAGAAAGCAGGGGCAGACTGGGGCAAAAAAGTGGCCCTGGACTTTCCGGCACAAAGCGGCCCATCACACGGTCTGCAACACCTCACCATAAAACCCACCATTTTTTTTTACACCACTTACTAACATAAAAATATAAATGCTATTTGTACAGAAATATAAATGCTATAAATGCTATTTTTTTTTTTTATTAAAATACTTATCATTACCATTAATGAATGACTGGCATACTTCTTTACGTTATATTTTGTCTTGGTGCACATGGCAAATAGTAAATAATTTTGAAAAAATTTCAAATCTCTTTACCATAAAGGGAAGTTTAATATCACGAAAAGTTCAATACCTACCATTAAATCAGTCCATATAATGCTCTGGTATGGTCTATAAGACTTAGAATGTAGTGCAGAATGTGGACTGATTCATGGTGCCTTTCTAGTATTTGTCCTTTCAGGGGCTTGACAACTGTCATTTTATGGAATAGAGGTCCAGTTATGGAAAAGAGTGTAAAAATTCTTATGTTTATGAAAAACACAGCATATTAGAATGATTTCTGAAGGATGACGTGACTGGAGT
Source organism: Hypophthalmichthys nobilis (assembly GCA_037950665.1). Lineage (NCBI taxonomy): Eukaryota > Metazoa > Chordata > Actinopteri > Cypriniformes > Xenocyprididae > Hypophthalmichthys > Hypophthalmichthys nobilis. The sequence continues at coordinate 18,148,946 of CM075483.1, read as the reverse complement.
AATGATGCTGAAAATTCAGCTTTGATCACAGGAATAAATTACATTTTACAATAAATTCACATAGAAAACATCTATTTGAAATTTTATTAATATTTTATAATATTTTTTACAGTATATATTATAATATTTTTTACTGTATTTTTGATCAAATAAATTCAGCCTTTCTCTTTCAAAAACATTAAGTCTTAATTCAAACTTTTGATCGCCAGTGTGTAAAATAATGCATGGAACTAATTAGCAAATTATATTTTTATTTTAGACACTTTCCTAACATGGGACATAGGCTATTTGAATACGAAAGTTGCCGGTTTTGCATGTTTTAGTGTAAGATTGAAAATTATATTTTGAGTTTTATGAATCATTTTCAAATGACTGTGAAATTACTGAAGAAATCCTGACAACAGATACACAAACATTCATTCTTATCTGATATGCTGAAAACTGCTACGTTAATGTTTCTTTGTGCATTGTGTGACGAATAACATAAATGGTATTAAAATATGAAAAATTCAAAAAGGCCAGAAGTAGTTAGCATCCCTGGAAATTAATGTCCGTCGTTTAACAGTTTTTTTTTTAACAGTTTTTCAGCAAATATTGCTGTAGGCCTATATTGTCTCGTCATGTTCAGCTGCTTATCTTACCTCGGCTCGCATTCTTGAAGCATTAAAAAGTGCCGCGCTGCTCTGTTTCTGTGGACAGTAAATCCCGCCTCCTTCGATTTGATTGGATATCTCAAACATTTTGACATTGACGAGCGCTTTTAGACAGACTGAGAACACTAAACAGATTAGAGTTTTTGCATCAAGTGGGCCGTGCCCGTGCAAGCAATTCGTCTGGGCCGACGGAAGGATATAGACTACGTAAATTTACTATAGCCTACTTCATTCTTCATAAATATTTACCTTGCAACGGGCCGGCCCACATTATCCAGTGGCCCACCGGGAAAACTCCCGGTACTCCCGATGGCCAGTCCGCCCCTGGGGGAAAGGAATAGATGGTTTAGGAAAAGGAGATGGAGCAAGAAGAGTTGAGGATGTAGGAGAAGCAAGAAGAACTGAGGATGTAGGAAAAGGAGAAGAGGGAGAAGATATGGGTAGAGGCAATAGTATTAGTGGAAAGAGCAAGAGAAGAAAATATAAGAAGACATGGACAGAGGGAAAGGGGAAAGAAAGGTATAAGAGGAGTGAGGAGAGGTAGAAGGATAGGGTACAGACAAGTTTCAAATGAAATCAGAGCCAAAATAATTTACCCTGTCATAAATTATTGTCTTTCCTTGAGAGAAGCTGGAAAGAGAGTTCAGCCCAATATAAATATTGTACCACAGTCAATGTCCCTGGACAAGTGCTCTAATACACTGGTGATGTGGCACACAATGCTGTCTTAGGGCCGCACAACACAGAAAGGCTTCTAAATTGTTAAAACTCCCTCAATGATATCCACTTTCCGCAGGGTGATCAGGAGCAAACTGAGCGAAATTGTGTAGTTGTGTGGGACAATGTCCAGGTACATTCTGTACTGGTACAAGAGTGGTTTGAGTAGCACCCACATTTCAGGATGGTGTTCCTTCCAGCATATTCTTCTCTTAGAGAAGGAAAGCATATTATTACAACCCTTACAGTAAGTCTTCTTCAAGTGCTGGAAGAGGCTTGTGGAGAAGTTGAGGCACAAGGATGGATACAGCATTCACAGCTTTTCCCCTCCCCCACAATGCATGACTCGTGAAAATATATGCTGAGATGTTGATTAAATTCTTTGGCCAGATCTATAAAGGTCATTGATTCAGTAATTGCAGTACATTTATTTATTTATTTACTCACTTATTTCTTTCTTTCTTTTTTTTTTTGGTGAAAACTCATCGTTATACAACTAAACTTGTCATTAAAGAAGTTTTAAAGATGAGTACAGAACGATTAAGAATGATAACACAAAGAACATGAAAAATGTATTTGTGTATCTACAGTTGAATTTGTTATCAAATCAACAGAGAATGTCTTGGGTTACTTGACTGTAACCCTGTTCCCTGAAAAAGTGGGAACGAGATGCTGCACTTGATTCAGTGCTATGGGAATGCCTTTTGGTGTCGTCAATGAAATTGACTTAGAACTTTTATAGCCTTGGCAGTGACATCATGGGAATGCGGAAGCGTCAGAGGCTATAATTAGATGTGCCACAGGTGCATCAGCAGGATATTTTGTCTGAAGAGCAGTCCTGGGACATCTTCAGTGCGGCAATGAAGCGCAGCATCTCGTCCCTGCTTTTTCAGGGAACGGGGGTATAGTCAAGTAACCCAAGACATTCCCTTTCAAAAGCTACACTTAGTGCTGCGCTTGATTAGGCGCTTTGGGAATGAGAATACACATGCCACCACACTGGAGGTGCCTGGACCCCTTACAGTTGTGTAGTGTGTGCTCACAAGAATGCAAAAGGTCTCAGACATGAGCTTGTGATGTTGGCTCAAGGACGTGAGAGCCCGGAGTGGCATGAACATCCATACTATAAAATCTAATGAATATGTGCAGAGAGGACCAGCCTGCTACATCACAAACATGCTGCGGGGGCACCCCCCACCAAAGCTATAGAAGAGGTGACCCCCCTGATAGAATGAGCCCTGATGCCTACAGGCAAAGCTTGACCGCATGCCAAGGGCAATAGCATCCCTCACTCAATGTGACATTGTCTGTTTTGTGGCGGCCGCACCCCTGTGTTGGCCCCCATGACAAACAAATAGTTGCTCCAACTTACGCCACTGGCTAGTGTGGTGGACATAGGCCTGAAGAGCACGGACTGGACACAGTCTGTGAAGTCTCTCCTGATCCGATTTTGTGAACAGCGAAGGGCAGAAGGCTTCAATAATGATTGGATGTATGGTCGAGAAAGGAACCTTAGGTAGATAGTCAGGATGAGGATGCAAGATTGCTTTCACCATTCCAGGGACAAAGTCTAAGCAGGATAGCGAGATGGACAGAGCCTGCAAATGCCCAATTCTTTTTAAATAAGTGATAGCAATGAGAAAAAATACTTAGAGTTAGAAGCTTGTCAGTAGCTGACTCTAATGGTTCAAAGGGGGTCTCAACCAAACCCTCAAGGACTATAGCTAAGTCCCATGAAGGGATCTTAGTTCTAACGGAAGGCCTCAGTCGTCTGGCCCCACAAACAAAGCAAGTGAGCAGAGGATGCTTCCCCAGTGGCACCACGTCAATCAAAGTGAGGCAAGCAGATAATGCGGCCATGTAAACCCTGAGAGTGGTGGGGCATGTGCTTGATGATAATTTCTCCTGCAGGAAGTCCAGAACTGTAGCAATCTGGCAGTTAATTGTATCTGCATTACATGCAGTGCACCACTTTTCAAAGACACCCCATTAATTGGCATAACTTCTTCTTGTGGAGGGAGCCCTAGCACATAGAAAAATTTCAATAACTTCAGATGAAAGCCCAATGTCCCTTAGTTGGTTCCCTTCAGGGGCCAAACATGAAGGCAAGACCCTTGTTGGTGAACTCTGGCTAGAACTCCCGGGAGCAATCTATATATATATCTCAATATTTTATGTATTGTCTTTTATTTCTGACTATTTTAATGCATTTTAAATCTTGCTGTCTTGTTGAAAGAGCTGGGAGAATTAGGAAGTAAGCATTTGTTATCCCTGGATGGAACTCTGGATAGAGTTAGTCCAGGAAGATTTGTCTGTAAGGGTACTGTTTAAATGCACAGCTACCTGACAAATATAAATATTTTTACAGCGATTCCTCCATGTGAGGAAGATCCGTTTAGATCCGCTCTGATGTATAGATCAGTTTAGATCCGCTCTGATGGAATACAAAGTGGAGTTAGCCCTGGTGGCTACAAATGTTCTGAGTGAAACTCCCTGACTCTTCCATCCAGACAGGGGTATTCTCCGTTTTTACTGTTATTTTTATTTCTTATGCATTCCATTTTTATTATTATGTACTTGTTTCCTTGTTATGTAAAGCACTTTGAATTACCATTGTGTATGAAATGTGCTATACAAATAAAATTGCCTTGCCTTCCCTTGCCTTGCCTTATAATCTTGCGACAACAACACACACCTAGAGTGGGACCAAAGGTGAGGAACCGGGGCCTGAACCACACAGAAAGGGAAATAAGCTGCAGCGTGTAACCATTTTCATAACATGGATTTTAGAAAGTGCACAAAGCATTAAGCGCGTGACTTACCATAAACATGAATTTCAAGAAAGGGCACAAAGCCCTCAGTGTGTGCCCTTGCCCTTATTTTCCTTCGGGGATTGCTTGGACGAAATCCCCTGGCTTTGAGACACAACTGAAGCGGTCTCATGTACAAAAGGCCCATAGGGACCACCGTGGATGCACCTACCATTATACCTATGATTTTTTGAACAGTAATGTCCTAACCTAGCCTGATGTTGCTTAGGGTGTTTAAAATGGTCTCGACATGAGTGGGAGACAGTTGTGCCCCCAAGGGTGACGGAGTCCCATTTAACCCTGGGTGGGAGAGAGAGAACGCTTTTCTTAGCGTTGCCTCTCAGCCTCAGAGAGACAAGATGAGCGAGGATTGATCTCATTGTCAAAGCGCAAGCTCTTGAGACTAGTCAGTGCGGGGTGACAAAGCTAGGTTGAATGGAAGAACCCGATATTGGTAAGCTTTGCCCCTGAAAGCAGACCTCAGATCGTGACGAGCAAATCACAAAGTTGAATTTGTGACAAGATCATCTTGATAGCATCTTGAACTTGAACATTCTGACGGAACGGTTCAAGCCTTGACGATTTTTAAAATCGGACGCAGTCCCCCATCTTTTCCAAACCAGGAAGTATCGACTGTAGTAGCCTGACTTTCTCTCTGGGAGGGGAACGTGTTCTATGGTCCCTTTGTCCAGAAGTGATTGTCTTGTGACAGCAAATGCACCTGCTCCAGTTTCACAGTAGTGGGGACCACGCTGTTAAAATGAGGAGGACAGTGTATAAATTTTAATGCTTCCTGTTGGGGGGATGTTAAATGTTCTGTGTCCTGGCTGATAACAGGAAGCGACAGAACATCTAACATTTCACTGGAAACTGCTGCCCTCCGAATCACCAGAGGTGGCGGGGATGTTACAGTGGTTTTGTGTCGGGTAGGAACTGATTGATGTATTTTACATGCCCTGTCTCGAAGGGGCACACCCCCACCTATCTGGGCACAAAACACCCTCAGAACTTTTGTTTCAGGTCTATTATGAGGCTGCTGAGCACGACAAGCTGGTCCCCTGTCTTTACGAGGGGGAGCGCGACTCATTACACTCTGCTTTACCAGCCTGACACGCTGACTGAAACGCCTTCCTCACCAGCATTGATGTTATTATGCAGGGGTTGGTGGGGAGAGCTGTCTCTTTAAGTAACAATGATATCCAGAGAAGAGATAGCTTGCGAGCCTATCTTCAAACTGGGCATCATCGTATAACCACACACCCTTGCACCCATGATAGTCGAATAAGTTGACGTTGAGGACATAAAGGCATGTGAAAAATAAGGTTTTCCCCATAAACGAGTTAACATTATGGAGATCCTCAAGAAGAGCAGTCTAGCTGTAATCTGGCCACTGCACGAGTCACCACCTCGAGTAGTTCCTTACATGCTTTATCATAACGGGAGGAGCGCTCGGAGGCGGCACTCAAAGTCCATCTTTTAGATGGCTATTTCACTCTTTAATTCCTCAGAATTAAATGCAGACAAAAAACAGCCAGAAATATATTAATACAAGCATCTAACCTCTCAATTAGATCAGTATTATATTTAATTTCTCAGCATTAAATACAGCCAAATATCAATCAGACAAATAAACATGGTCTGGATGAAAGGCTGTGCTTAATCTTTCATAAGATCAGCCTGGTATGCATGTAACAGTAATTTTGTGCAGCGCAGTACCAGCCTGACTCGCTGCTGAAATGCCTTTGATGATGCGCTCTCAGGGGAGAGATAGCCCACAAGCGTCTCTCCAATCTGAGGCAGCATCATATAATCGCGTGCCTTCGCACCCACGATAGTCGAACGAGTCGCTGTCGAGGACACAAAGACACGCTATATATATATATCTTTATGAGCAAGTTATGTTTCGAGGGTCTCGTTTCCGTGACCAGTGTAATCTGGCCACTGCACGAGTGACCGCCCGAGTCATTCCTCCCTTATCATCATGGGAGGAATGCTCGGAGGCGGCGAACTCACATCCAAAAATATTAGATTCAATGTCCTCTGCCAGAGCCGAAGAAGTGCCGCAACATGCTTCAGTAGACAGGCAAAAGGACATTGTGATCTGGAGAGAGAGCGAGTGATAAGGACGAACCCGTCTTTCACTCAGCCAAATCGACACACGAGCCCCACGATCATAGTGGGTGCTACCTCTTTGAAATAAGCAAAACGAACGCAAAGCACTTTAATTGTGAACATTCCACAATGCTCGCAATCACCATGCTCACACGCAAGGGCAGCATGCTCTTCCACCCAAACACACAAAGCAAACTGGTGTGTGTCGCATATAGGCATGAGCCATAAACACGGAGACACACACCGTTTGTTTTGTTGATCGCTCATTTTCTTGTCTTTCTTTTCCACTTGTGTGACAGAGATTGAAAAGAGAAAGTTTTCTGCACACTGCCTAACAAAATCTAACTCCTAAAAGAGAAGAGAGAGCTTGAGCAGAGCTTGAGGAGTCACACACACACATCACAGAATGGTCTGAAGACAAAAGACCTGCTGATGCACCTGTGGCACATGTAATTATAGCTTCTGATGCGTGCGCATTCCCATGACGTCTCTGCCGAGGCTATAAAAGTTCTAAGTCAATTTCATTGACGTGTTCCACACATATTCACAGCTGGTCACACCAAAAGGCGTTCTCATAGTGCTGAATCAAGCGCAGCATTAAGTGTAGCAGGGGAACACACTTGTAGTTTTTAGTATTTATTTTTGATAAATGCATTAATAGAAAAACTGCAGTGCTTCATTATGCAGTGAATACTGAACTGTTTTGCCAGCATTAGAGTGTTTAGTTTGCTGTGTTTTGAGAACAACTATTCAACAATATTACTGATCTGCCTGCATTGACACCCCACTGTATGAGAACTAATCTGAGCTGGATGATGACATCACTGGTTTCTCCAGAGCTGCTGTATAGATAAATGTACTAAATTAATAACTAATGATTTTTACAATGGAAATGAATCAATACTGAACTTACTTAAGCTGGACAATGACACTATTTTCTTTTAGAGCTGCTGTACAGCCAAAATAAACTCTTTTACATTATTTTCCTGCTATCACTGTAAAGCTGTTTTGAAACAATCTGCACTGTAAAAAGCACTATATAAATAAAGGTGACTTGACTTAACTGATATATATCTATATATATATATATAAAAAAAAAGCAATTCTAAATTGAAATTTAATGATGACAAATAATAATAAAAAATACTGAAATTCTAGCTCAAACAATGCAGTTTCCTGGAAATGAAGTTATTCTATGTGCTAGAGTTTTTACAACAAAAGCCAAACCAACAAGAGACAGCCTGTCATTTAAAGATGAGTGTTTTTGTTTTTGAACAGAAACCATGATTACCCACAATCCACTGCTGCCGAAGAACTCCTCAGAGCTAATGGAGCCGTCATGTCAATCTAAGCCACCTCACACTGAACCAATGCTATATTTACACACACTGCCACTACTAGCTATCTCCACATGGAGCACACAGTCACTGTCAATAAAATCATGCCTTATCTAGAATGGCTGTCAGTCAGTCAAAACTCCCCTACATCTAGTGTTTAGATGTCAAGGACTTTCCAGAGATGTGTCAGTCTGAAGTGTAGTAGAGTTCTCACAAGCGTAATGGAAGATTAATGATGTTTTTATAACATGTGAAAAATAACTGTGAATTATTTGATTGTTACTGATTTGCCAGTGTTTCAGACTGAAGAGACTGTGGGAAATATTATGCAAGATACTGAATAGGTTGGGCAGCACGGTCGCTCAGTGGTTAGCGGTAAGTAGGTCCCTGGTTTGAGCCCCGGCTGAGCCAGGAGTCATTTCTGTGTGGAGTTTGCATGTTCTCCCCATGTCAGCGTGGGTGTACTCCGGTTTCCCCCACAGTCCAAAGGTTAGGTAAATTGGAGAGTTAAAATTACCTGTGTGTGAGAGCCCTGTGATGGACTGGCCATCTGTCCAGGGTGCTTTCCCCTGCCTCTGGCCTAAAAAAAAAAAAACTGGGATAGGCTCCAGCCCTATGACCCCAGAAGGTCGTATAAGGAAATAGATATAGAATAGGTCTGTACTGTATAGAATTTTTTTTTATAGTAGACTTCATGGAATTGATCACCTCTATATCACCTGTGAATAAAGGATTACAGCATAGGAGCTAAACATTTGATCACTAATGCTATGGCTCAAACTATAATCAAACTGCCTTTTTAATTTAATTTAGTGACATTGCAAGTTTAAGTAGATTGTAGAAACACTGGCACCAATGGCTATTTGTATAACATTTGTTTCCCTTTCAAATGAGAACTCTAGGGGAAAGCACTTAACCAAGTGTTTCAGGAAGTGTGTGTGTCCGTGACAGAGATACTTGACACCTGAGGACACACAAGACTTGTGCGTGGTTGAGTATCATGCGCATTCAGTTCTCGAAGGAGCTGAATGCACTCATTGTGCGAATTTCTCCATGAAGAAGCTCAGTTCACACCTGTCCCTATTCTCGAGGGATGCGGGGCAGGCGTCTGTGCCCCTGGCTTGGGAACTGCAATGCGTGAGGCAAAGAGGAGACTGAGTTTGTGGGGATCACAGGTTGGCTGAGAAATTAGAGCTAGGTACAGTATGTCCCTCTTACGCTCTGCTGGATCAGAACGTTCTTTCTCTTAAATCTTTCAATACAGCAGATATTGCTTTATTGGCATCTAGCCAGGAAGAGCTGGATGTAGCTGAGGAGGGTGAAGATGTTATCAGTGAGCCCTCCCAGCTTTCCAGCCCCGCATATGAGGAGTTGTTGGAGGTTGTGGCCCATGCCATGGAAAGATTTGATCTGACTTGGTGGCGCAAAAGACGAAAGATCACTCGTGGCAAACTTGACAAACGATTCCTGTCCTGACATAACCATCCCATGAGCCTTCTGTTTCTTCCTGATCTCCAAGCTTTGGTAGAGAGATCATGGGGGAAACCATATTCGACCCGCACTCATCCATTCCATCGTGTGAATTATGCGAATGTGGAGGGATTGCGTGAGCATGGATATGTGTCAATGCCTCCCATTGAAAAGACGCTTGCGAGCTGTCTCTCAGTGGGTGAGGTGTCCTCTTTGAAGGCTCTTGAATGGTAGGGCATATGCGGCAGCGGGTCATGCCAGGGGTGCCTTGCACACAATGGTGGTGTTGCATGCATACCAGATGGACCTGCTGAAAAATTTGGAGCAGGGCCAGGGTCTGTCCCCTGAGGCGGTGGCTGCACTACAGAGTTGGCTCTCTGGGCTACCAAAGAAACAGCCGCTGTGATTGGTCGATCTATGGCAGTGATGGTGGCCACAGTGGTCGGGAAGTTCAGGGAGGCAAGGGCACGATCGGCAGCATTTAAAAAATATATACCGCGCTGGTCCAAATCTTCCTTCCTTGGTCCAAACCTCAAAGGAGCCTGGCCCATCACGGTCTGAGGACTAGAGGCAGGGCCGTACTCTTGCTCCTCCTTTTTCTATGAGTAGGGCACAGAGGAGGCGTGACACAAGGAGGAAGAATCAAGATCTCAGGGAAGTTATTCAGAGAAAGTGGTCTGAGCAATCTCAAATTGTTGAGGAGAAATAACATCTCTCCTCCTTCTCTCTCCTTTCCCCCCACCCCCTGAATAAGGGGTTCATCAGGCCCTGAGGTTGGACTGCTGATGGTAATGGCACATATCATTTATTTATGATCTGCCTTCTGATAGGTTCAGCACAGGATTTGAGAGTATAATGCAGCAGTATCGAGTGGTTGTAGCCAGCACTTTGGGGCTCCCCTTGGTAAGCTAGTTTTCTGGGTTGAGTGTAGAGCAGAACCCTCCTCCATTGCTGAGGGGCCTAAAACAGGGTTCTCCGCTCCCCATAAAAGTGTTCTGTCTGATCTTTTAGAACCTGATGAGAAGTGACTTTTACCTAGAATTTGCATGCCTTCTCGTTGTTGGCACCTCCAGGAATCCTGGAGTCTTAAGATCCTGGGTATATCCATGAAGACAGCTGTATTGAGTAGTTGGAGATAGCTCTTTGCGAACTCCCCTTCATAAGCGAGTCTTCAAGGTTGAGTGTAGAGGAACCCTCCCCCGTGGTTAGGGTCTTAAAGTAGGGTCCTCCGGCCCCCAATGAGAGTTTTTCTGGTCTCTTAGAACCTAACGAGAAGTGGCTGTTGCCTAGAATTTGCAACCCTTTTTGTTGTAAAGCACCTTCAGGAGTGCTGGAGTTAGAGGTCTACAAAGAGGACCCGGGACCCAACCCGGGACCCACACGGGTTCGGGTCTATATTTTAAATGGTCAGACGGGTCCGGGTCGGGTCCCAATCTATTACTTCGGTTCCCGGGTCTGTTTAACATTGTGTGTATACCCTAGCCGATCTGATTCGGAGATCACCTGGCCGTGTTGGGAGTCAGTCAGCGTTGTGCGTGTGTTTTGTAACTTGCAAAGTATGAGCCGGGAAATAAGGTGAAAAAAACATGAGCGACCCCAGCCATCAGAAGCAGAGCGGGCAGAGTTAAAGCAAGCGAACGGTGATCATCGAGTTTTCCTATACCTATTGTGTGCAACAGTAATGCAAACAAACTTCAAATCTCAAAAACTGCTTGTAGCCTTGCACACTCGCATTTAAATAACATATTTCAAATCATTAACAAAATCTGAGATGAAGTATCACATGAATGTTTTCTATGACGCTCAAAATGCGTTTAAAAGCTTATGTTTCAGGTTGCTCCAGCTAACGCGCATGTGCAGTCTCATGCGAGCGCACTTTCTTTCTCCTATTTTTATAATAATATTATGAATGAACCATCTTGTTATATCTAAAGTTTTGGTCAGACTCGGCTCAGAAAGCACAGAAATGATCACAAATAAGTAATGCTAACGTCAGCGGCCATGTCACTGAACAAGCAATCGTTATTATAGTTCAAAAGGGCAAACAGTAGAATTATTTTATTATGTGAGTGGACTCGAGATACAACAAAATGCAAAACTGCAAAGTCGCATTTGTCATCGTGACAGCAAGTGGACTTTTAAAGCTGGAATAATGAGTGGATTAAGCATTTCAATCGGCAAGAGATGAATAACATGGATGAACTTTCTTGGCAAGGAGGATTGTGCATCAAAGTCTACAAGGGAGAAGGCTACTAACATTAGGTAAGACAAAACGTTTTATTTTCGCAACTTGTTTATTGACTTATTAATAGCAATTTGCTGTGGAATAAACCTATGTGCCGATCGGGTCCAGTCGGGTCTGTGTCTTCCTGGCCGGGTTCGGGTCCAGCTTTCAAATAATAGACGGGTCCGCATTGGTTCCGGGTAGTACATTTATGGCATTTCTCGGTTCTGCACGGGTCCGGGTCCGTGTAGCACATTTACAGGTCTATTCGGGTTCGGGTATAAATTTTTGGACCCGTGAAGACCTCTAGCTGGAGTCTTGAGATCCTGGACATATCCCATATCCATGAGGACAGCAGAATCGAGTGGTAGTATCTAGCTCTTTGCAAGCTCCCCTTGGCAAGTGAGCCTTTAGGGTTGAGTGTAGAGCAACACTCCCCCACTACTCAGGGGCTAAAAGCAGGGTCCTCTGCTCCCCAGGGATTTTACCCATCTCATAGGCCCAACGAGAAGTGCCTTCTGGTATCCCTTCACGTTGTCAGGAATCTTCGGTGGATTATTGAGATTCTGGACATAGCCAGACAGGGCGTCAGCACTTTCTACAGAGGTAGCGAAGCTGAAGCTCCCCTGGGGTGTCCTAGGTAGAGTTTCAAGCTCCCTAGCTCCCCCTAGAGATAATGACAGGTTAAGAGAACTGAATTGTTCTCCCTCGGCCAGTATTCTCTTAAATGTGGTGTCCAGTGTGAAGAGCTGACAAAGCCCTTCACATTGTAGCTCTTGGGCCGGGCACTGCTGCCTGGCTAGTATGGAAGGGAGAAAGGCTTGAAAAGGCCAGGAATTTTCTTGTATAGGGTTTGAAGCTTGGGTAGTGGCCATAGGGAATATTGCCACTAACAGTTTCGGGTCTGAGTTGTGCCTGAGATGGAGACATTTTTTGACTTCACTAGTTAAGTCCTTTGAGTCATTAGGTTATACTCATTGTGTTAGTGCTTAGACACAGCTGATGTGGCAGACATTTCCTTCATCATGGCAGAGTGGATATTTGTTCCCTAAAGCGTCAGCAGGTGTAGAGTTCCCATTAGAAAGGGAATGTCTTGGGTTATGTATGTAACCTTGGTTCTCTGAGAAGGGGAATCAGACACTGTGTCTCGTTGCCATGCTTCGGGCCTGCCTGCAAACGTCTCTCTCTCTTTTTTTTTTTTGCACTTTTATGTGAATTCAAGCACCCCATTTCCAGGACACACTGATGGTTAGTGCCAGTCTAGCAAAACCTAGCTAGTCAGCATGCTTTTGATGCTGATGTGACTTTAGTGCAGAAATACTTTTTGGGGCCACTGTATATACTCTTTTATAAGTGAGTGGCTTACCGTAGTGTACTTGCCCAGCTGGCAGAGTGAAGGAAACGTTTCTTGGTGAGCTTTCCGTATCTTCTCAATGATGGTCTCTAGTTCCACTGTCAGCTCACAACTTTCGGCCAGCTCCTGCTTTGGAATCTCCTTTTTCTTCTTATTCCTGTCATTTCTGACAGCTAAGGAAAAAAAAAAGAAAAGAAAATCAAGTGAGATCAGACATACTTTATGGCAAGGGTCAGCAATTAAGTTTGGCATCGGGCCAAAAAAAAATTTTGCCACTAGATGGCGGGCCAGAACATAGTCAAAGGATAATTTAAGAAATTAGGCTAATTGATGAAAAATGCAACTACAATTGCCTGTGACAGACTGTTACAGTGTCTTTTGTACTGAGCTGTTACTCTGTGTTAAATCCTGTAGTAGGACAGTCATTAGCAAAAAGCCACATTTGTGTGGCGGTGTCTGGGTTTTACACTGGAAAAATTAATAAAGTGGAGTAGTGACCTGGCAAGTATCTTCATTCACCAACTTGCAACACAATCCGCCTTGCTAAAACACACATATGTGGGAGATGCGGAATGGATAAAAATAACAAAAAAAATAAAAATAAAAGAGGACTTGAATAAGCCCATTAATGGCATGTTTGAGTCATGCTCCTAACAAACTATGTTTTATTTCCTCTTTCCATATTGTGAATAATAAATGTGTATCATTTTAATTTGCTTGTTGTTACACAATGGAGCCTAACTTATTGTAATAATTATTTGACATAGCCTACTTTTACACTCAGAATTATTCCTTGGCATCCTCACGTACTAAACTGCATTTTTTTTATTGGTTGCGTGCTGGAGGAACGCTATTATGTCGTGTGCAGAACAACGTTAACATTTAAGCTAGTTGGTGAGAGAAAATGGCACTATCAAAGAGTCTAAAGCGGAAAGTTGACAATGAAAATAGGGCATACAAAGAAGAATGGAAAGACAACTATGCGTTCATCCTACCTAGTTTTGTGAATGCAAAGCCGGTGTGTCTGCAACGAAGTTGTTGCTGTTTGCAAAGAATATAATATTAGGGGCCGTTAACATGTCGCATCTAAAAACGCGTGGAAAGTGCAGCCGCGCCTCTTCCCTTTCCAAAGCGCTTGCGTTCCCGTGGCATCTGTCGTTGCTATGCAACCATGAACTGCACTCTCCAGACAGATCTATTTCAGAACCAGCCGCTATCAAAATAATCTGGCTGCGGGCGCGGGCCAGATATTATTGCCTATTGCCAAACCACGGCTTTATGGTCTGTTTACATTTAAGTGTTAATGTTTACACACACACACACAAAGTGTTTGGTTCCAAAACGCGATAAACGCCATTTTAAAAAAAAATTGAGTTTCCGCCAAAATCAGTGTTGTATCTGGTCTGTATTGAAAAGTCATTTTTTAATTTTACGCAAAATGCGATATCCGCCATGTTATTCTGTCATGTTTTCTCCCTTTCTTTCCAAAACGTGACAAACGCCAGTCTCCCTTCTCTGCAGAATGCGATATATCCGCTCAACCAATCACAGCGCACCATTCCACGCACTGTTAACAGTAATGGCAGCGCTCTGAATACACCCGGCATCCTAGTTTTCCTTATCTGCTTTATACTTTGTGATCAACAAAAACAGAAAAATGAATCATTTTGACGGCATTGATGAACCTGTGGTGGTTTCTGCGGTGGGGAAGAAACGTAAGTCATCGAAATGTAATCATTTACGTGAGGAGATTAAGAAGATGAGGCACTCGAGTCGGGAGGAGGAAAAATGCCAGCTGTTGCTTATTCCACGACAGCATCAAACTTCTGTCACGGTCCCCAAAATCGAATCATGAACAGTTTTTAAAAGCCGTTTTTAATACCAATGTACTCTGCAAATGTGTTTATTTTAACCGTGTGGTGGCGCCAGATACTCTTTAATCGGTAATGACAAACGGAGACATAATTAATTTATAACATTAACAAGATGACTCATTGAATTCATTTTGGGAGCGACGACTGAATGTATTTTTAGTCAAATGTACGGTGGCCAAGAGAGCTCAACCCGCTGCAAATAAAGAAAACACATGCAAATAGAAAAAACACCAGCAAATAAAGAAAACTTCTTCATCAGTTTGACAACACATGCGCTGCAAAAGTCCACAACACATGCAAATACACAAACGCGCTGCAAAAGTCCACAACACATACAAACAGACAAATGCGCTGCAAAAGCCCACAACACATACAAATAGACAAACGCGCTGCAAAAGTCCACAACACATACAAATAGACAAACGCGCTGCAAATAGCACATACCAGGCCCAGCGATCTCAAGCCCTTCTGCGATGATCTGAATGATGATGATGATGATGATTAGGCTACTTTTAGAATTAAATTAATATTTTAATCTGCCCCACAATAATTTATAGCGCATCACGCATAACCGACGCGCTGTAATAAGATTAGCTCCTCATTTAAGAAAAAAAACAACTTGTAACACCTACATCTCATTTTTTTCAATACGTATGGGCCACAATACAAATATTAAGAAAACAAATTAAGTTAAATAGTGTTATCAGAACATGTTGAAGTAGAGCTCTCTTCGCTTTTGTTTTTAGTTTCACTTTCTGCAGTGAATAATTGACTGGGATTTGAGACATAAAATCAAGTAAATTATTAAAAAATATATATTATTTATTATTAATAATTTATTAATAATATTTTTTACTCAAAATAATACCCCCCAAATCGTTTGTCCTGGCTCCGGGACTGGCACAGACCACAATGAAAATGTTATAGGGAACACATTGACGTACCTGTCTGGGACCGCTGGGATTGTTCAATGTTTACTCGTGGTGTGCACCTGAAAGGTGAGTTTTTTTGTTTATACTATTGTTTGTTAACATTTTGATCATATGTGCATTATGAGCAGGCCTATTTACAGCACGTTTGTCTATTTGTATGTGTTGTGGACTTTTGCAGCGCGTTTGTCTATTTGTATGTGTTGTGGACTTTTGCAGCGCGTTTGTCTATTTGTATGTGTTGTGGACTTTTGCAGCTCGTTTGTCTATTTGTATGTGTTGTGGACTTTTGCAGCTCGTTTGTCTATTTGTATGTGTTGTGGACTTTTGCTGCGTGTTTGTCTATTTGTATGTGTTGTGGACTTTTGCAGGGCGTTTGTCTATTTGCAAGTGTTGTGGACTTTTGCAGTGCATGTGTTGTCAAACTGATGAAGATGTTTTCTTTATTTGCTGGTGTTTTTTCTATTTGCATGTGTTTTCTTCATTTGCAGCGCGTTGAGCTCTCTCGGCCACCATACAAATGCCTGTATATAAGATTAGTATTGACAAAGTTCAGAGGCTGTCATATATGTGAATCAACTTACTTTGTTGTGTATTTTCACTATGAAAAATAACTTGTTTTTTGGATTTATAGTGTTTTGGAACCAAACTCTTCATATATATATACAATCCAATAATACTATATATATATATATATATATATATATATATATATATATTATTATTATTATTATTGGATTTCTTTGAATTTGACCACAAATTAGAATTTTCCTAAAAGGCAACATAATCATGCTGCCTATCTTTATCAGCAGGCTTAAAGAGAGCCTTAAAATGTTGTCTAGGAAGTCAGCTTGCAATATTTTGGAAAAGAGCTACAATGTATAAATAGGATGCACAGTACACAAATCATTTAATTAATATGCCTTTAGAGCAAAAAGTGGAGAAAAACAGATGCAATGCAAATCAACACCTACTTGGGAAATTTCAGAATATGAAGCATCTCTGAGAATTACAGGAAAAAGTCATGTGCAGCACTGTACTAAATTTAAATGTGATTGGTTTCATTTTTGAGATATACAGTGCCCTCCACAATTATTGGCACAACAATTGAAATTGGGGGGAAACTTAGACTATGAAATAAATGTTTTTCTCCAATACATGTTGGCCACAATTATTGGCACCCCTAGAAATTCTTATGAGTAAAATATCTCTGAAGTATATTCCCATTCATATTTACATTTTTTAGCACACCAGGGTGACTAGGAGCATGAAATTGTCCAGCCATGACTTCCTGTTCCACAGGAGTATAAACATGAAGAAACACAAAGGCCAAATTCCCGTAATCATTCTTCACAATGAGTAAAACCAAAGAATATAGTTCTGATGTGCAGCAAAAGATTGTTGAGCTTCACAAAATAGAAAGTGGCTGTAAGAAAAAAGCTAAAGCATTGAAAATCCCCATTTCCACTATCAGGGCAATAATTAAGAAGTTCCAATCAACTTAAGATGTTACAAATCTGCCTGGAAGAGGACGTGTGTCTAAATCGTCCTAATGTGAAGTGAGGAGGAAAGTTTGAGTGGCCAAAGACTCTCCAAGGATCACAGCTGGAGAATTGCAGAGAATAGTTGAGTCTTGAGTCTCAGAAAGCCTTAAAAAAATGATCAAACAGCACCTACATCCCCACAAGTTGTTCGGGAGGGTTTCAAGAAAAATCCTCTGCTCTCATCCAGAAACAATCTCCAGCATATTCAGTTGTCAGACACGACTGGAACTTCAAACGAGACCGGCTTTTATGGTCAGATAAAACTAAAAAAAGAGCTTTTTGGCAGCAAACTAACCAGATGGGTTTGGTGCACACATGGATAAAAAGTACCCCATGCCCATGGTTAAATATACTGCTGGATCTTTAATGTTGTGGGCCTATTCTTCTGCTGGATGTCCTGGACATCTTGTTCAGATACATGGTACCATGGATTCTAACAAATTCCATCAGGACAATGATCCAAAACAAACATCAAAACCAACACAAAAATGTGTCACTGAGCACAAAATGAAGCTTCTGCCATGGTCGTCCCAGTTCCTTGACCTGAACCCCAATAGAAAATGAGTGGAGTGAACTGAAGAAAAGAAGCAAATCCAAAAAAAAAAAAAAAAAAAAAAAAAAAAAAATCAAACTTTTTGGAAAACAAATGGCTTTTACCGAGAGTGATGTATAAAGCAAATATTTTATTTGCATGTCCTCAAACATCTCTAATGTTGTAGTTTTTGCTCTCCATTAAACAAAAGACTCCTACAGTAACATGAAAATGTATGGGAACAGATCAAATACTGTGGCTTGTATCTCATCGGCACAGCATCAAACTGAATCTGTGGACATATGTCAAGGTCGATGAAGCACACTCCTCTATTATTGAACTACAGGCTGGAGCTCAGCCATCGCCCAGCATTATTAATACAGGAAAGGCTGATGAAGTTTGCATTGCTGTATGAGATCATTAAGGGGAGAACACCTGGTGTTGTGGAGGGCCGTCTGGGGACCATCCTGTTTCATTAAGCCTTGGAGGGGCTAATCTTTGAAGCTGCTCTCTGTAGGAGAGGAGTCTCAGACAATACCCCCAAACAAGGCAAGGATCTTTCTCAACAGCACTTTTCCTATACCAGACATCTAAAAACAATTGTGATGAAATTCAAAGCAAGTTCAGCCATGGCTGACAATGAAACTGATAAAAATGTTCTCATACACCTGCCCTAGTTAAATGTACATCCCCTTCATATTTAAAAAGCAAAAGTCCTTAAAATGATTTATATTAGAAATAATTTATTTATAAGGGCTCTAACAAATAATGACCTATTAAAACAAATTATTCATTTAATACTTCAAGTAGAAATGTTGCATTGTTAAAACTAGAAAAAATGTAGAATATATATATATATATATATATATATATATATATATATATATATTTACACACAGTACAGCATAAATGAGTATACCCCCTCTGAACAAATACAAAAGATTTTCTTTATGATCACTAATACAATTCATGGAAAGATGGCAAAACTAAAATGTATTAAACATACAGTGCTCAGCATAAATGAGTACACCCCCTTTGAAAAGTAACATTTTAAACAATATCTCAATGAACATAAAAACAATTGACAAGACTAAGTTTTATATAACATCTTTTTAACTTAATAATATAACTTAGAGAGCAAAATTTTCAGTTTTACTCAAATTAGGGTGATGCAAAAATGAGTACACCCCACTGAAAGTCTCTCGAGCAAAGCTAAATTTTAGACTACAAATGTCTAATTTAACAAGAATTCAACCACAGGTGAGTCTAATTATTCATTACACAGGTGTCCAGCAGACAGCTGACTGTAAAAGGGTGTTAAAACCCCTTCCCATTTCATGCTGTCAGCATGGCACCACATGGAAGAGAAATGTCACAAGACCTGAGAAAGAAAATAATTTCTTTACACCAGAAAGGTGAAGGCTACAAGAAGATCAGCAAAGCTTTACTTATCAGTCAGAATACTGTAGCAAAAGTGGTACAAAAAAAGATGGAACTGCAACCATCTTACAGAGACGTCCAGGTCGTCCACAGAAGTTAACACCTCGACAGGAGCGTCTTCTGGTGAGATGGGTTGAAGAAAATCGGCATGCAAGTTCACTGCGGTTATCTAAAGAAGTAGAAAGCCAAACTGGGGTGCCTATTTCCCATGACACAATACGGCGTACACTGCAGAGGAATGGCATGCATGGGTGCTGTTCACGAAAGAAGCCTCTCCTAAAGCCCAAACACAAAGAAGCCCGCATAGATTTTGCCAGGGCCCATGCTAACAAAGATGAAGACTACTGGGACTCTATACTCTGGAGTGATGAGACCAAGATAAATGTTTTTGGAACTGATGGCTTCAAAACTTTGGTGTCGCAAAGGTGAGGAATACAAAGAAAAATGCATGGTGCCTACAGTGAAACATGGTGGTGGCAGTGTCCTGCCAGTATGTGGGGCTGCATGAGTGCTGCTCGTGTCGGGGAGCTGCATTTCATTGATGGCATCATGAATTCACAGATGTACTGCTCAAGACTGAAAGAGAAGATGCTACCATCACTCCGTTCCCTTGGTCGTCGTGCACTTTTCCAACATGACAATGTTCCTAAACACACATCTAAGGCCACTGTTGGATTTCTGAAGAAGAACAGGGTGAAAGTGATTCAGTGGCTCCTGATCTGAACCCAATTGAACACCTATGGGGAATTCTGAAGAAACAATTTGAGCATCACTCTCCATCCAGCATCCAGTCTCTAAAAGAGGTCATGAAGAATGGAAAAAGATAGATGTTGCAAAATGTCGCTAACTTGTTCATTCCATGCCTAGAATATTTGGTGCTGTCATTAAAAATCATGGAGGCCATACAAACTACTATATGTAGTAGTTTTTGTTGTGGGGTGTACTAATTTTTGCATCACCCTAATTTGAGTAAAACTGAAAAATGTGTTATCTAAGTTATATTATTAACCTTACTTTCATGTTATAAGTTAAATAGATGTTATGTTAAACTTAGTCTTGTCAACATTTTGGAAATTGCTTTTGTGTTCATTGAGATATTGTTTAAAATGTTACTTTTTAAAGGGGGTGTACTCATTTACGCTGAGCACTGTATACATAATAAAAACTGAGAAATATATGTCATTAATAGCCATAAAATAAGTAAATTAGCCAATTTTGTTTAAATTAAGGATTGCAGAATTTAGTACACCCTAGATTAAATTCAACAAATGTATAACATTTTAGCACTCTGTACATTGTTCGGTTCCGGCTGTAGAGCCCGCGCAGCAGGGCAATTGGGTAACGGTGAGGCGGCCTAGCCGCGGAAAACACCACTCTTCCGTTCCAATTAGAACATCAAACAGGTTCTCCCCATTCAGTGACGCACCCACTGAGAATCCTGTTGAAAGTGCCCTAGTTATTGGCGATTCTATTACACGGAACGTGAAAATAGAGACACCAGCCACCATAGTCACATGTTTGCCGGGAGCCAGAGCACCTGACATCAAAGCAAATTTAAAAGTGCTGGCTAATGCTAATCGTAAATAAACTAAAATTGTTATTCACGTCGGCACTAATGATGTTCGACTTCGGCAGTCGGAGATCACTAAAATTAACATTAAAGAGGTGTGTGAACTCGCAAGTACAATGTCAGAAGAAGTAATTTGCTCTGGCCCTCTTCCTGTTCATCGGAGTGATGAGATAGTTAGCAGATTATCATCACTCAATGGCTGGCTGTCTAAGTGGTGTCCGCAGAATAATATAGGTTTCATAGACAATTGGAAAAGTTTTTGGGGCAGACCTGACCTGTTGAAAAGAGATGGTATTCATCCCTCCCGGGATGGTGCTGCTCTTCTCTCTAGTAATATGGCACATAGTCTTAGAACTAAAACATGACAAACTGGGGTCCAGGTCAGGAAGCAGACAAACTGGCTAAACCGACCGTCTGCTAGCTGCCTCACGTTACAGAAGTCAGATAATTCCCAACACATAGAAACTCTTACACCTAGATATTATCACATAGAGACTGTGTCTGTACCCGAATTAGTAAAAACAAAAACTTCCAAACCCATTTAATGGTAAAAATTTAATTGATGTTCAACAAATAAAAAATAGAGATAAAAATGATAAACAAATGATAAAGCTTGGGTTGTTAAATATTAGATCCCTTTCTTCAAAAGCACTTATTGTAAATGATATTATCACAGACAATAATCTAGATGTGCTGTGTTTGACAGAAACTTGGCTAAAACCAGATGATTACATTACTTTAAATGAGTCTAGCCCGCAAGGTTATGATTATCGACACAATCCTCGTCAGAAAGGCAAAGGGGAGGTGTTGCTGTAATTTATAGTAATATTTACAGTATTAGTCAAAAGTCTTCCAAATATAATTCCTTCGAAGTGATGGTGCTTTACGTAACATTATGTAAGTTGACATTTGTGCTGGCTACTGTATACAGGCCACCAGGACACCATACAGACTTTATCAAAGAATTTGCTGCTTTTCTTTCAGAGTTAGTACTAACTGCAGATAAAGTCCTTGTTGTTGGTGATTTTAATATCCATGTAGATAATAAAAAGACTCATTGGGATTGGCATTTACAGACATTCTAAACTCTATTGGTGTTAGACAACACGTGTCAGGACCCACTCATTGTCGTAATCATACTTTAGATCTAATATTGTCACATGGAATCGATATTGATGCCGTTGAAATTCTGCAGCAGAGTGACGACATCTCAGATCATTATTTAGTCTCATGTATACTACATTTAGTCAAGGCAGCTAAACTGCCTCCCTGCCATAAATATGGTAGAACCATCACTTCTACCACTAAAGATCGCTTTCTAAATAATCTTCCTGATCAGTTTCATCGCCTTAGCATACCAGATAGCTTAGAAGACCTCGATGTTGAAACAGAAACTATTGCCTCTGTCTTTTCCAGCACATTAGACTCGGTTGCTCCTTTGCGTTTAAAAGATTAAGGAAATTAATCCAACGCCGTGAACGATGAGCACACTCGGGCCCTAAAGGTAGCAGCCAGAAAAATGGAGCGCAGCTGGAAGAAAACAAAACTAGAAGTTTTTCGCATTTCATGGAGAGAGAGAATGATTGAGTACAGAAAGGCCTTAAAAACTGCTAGATCTGCCTATTTTTCAAAACTTTTAGAAGAAAATAAGCACAACCCTAGGTATTTATTTGATACAGTGGCTAAATTAACAAGAAATAAAGCTTCAACTTCTGATGTTTCCAAAGAGCACAGCAGTAATGACTTTATGAACTTCTTTACTTGTAAGATTGATAATATTAGAGAAAAAATTATAACCATGCAACCGTCTACTACAGTATCGCGTCAGACAGTGCATTGTAGTGTCCCTGAGGAAAAATTTAATTCATTTACTGCTTTAGGAAAGGAAGAATTGTCTAAACTTATTAAATCATCAAAATCAACAACATGTATGTTAGACCCTATACCGACTAAACTATTGAAAGAGATGCTTCCAGAGATCATAGATCCTCTTCTTAATATCATCAATTCATCTTTATCACTAGGATACGTACCAAAAGTTTTAAGCTGGCTATTATTAAACCTCTTATTAAAAACCACAACTTGATCCTAGAGAATTAGTCAATTACAGGCCGATCTCAAATCTCACTTTTCTGTCAAAAATACTAGAAAAGGCAGTATCATCACAACTATGTTCCTTTTTAGACAGAAATAGTATCTGTGAGGATTTCCAGTCAGGTTTTAGACCGTACCATAGTACTGAGACTGCTCTCATTAGAGTTACTAATGATTTGCTCTTATCATCAGATCGTGGTTGTATCTCTCTATTAGTGTTACTGGATCTTAGTGCTGCATTTGACACTATCGATCACAACATTCTTTTAAATAGACTCGAAAATTATGTTGGCATTAGTGGAACTGCATTGTCATGGTTCAAATGATACTTATCTGACCGTTATCAGTTTGTAGTAGTAAACGAAGAGAGGTCATATCGATCACAGGTTCAATATGGAGTACCGCAAGGCTCAGTACTAGGACCGTTGCTTTTCACTCTGTACATGCTACCCTTGGGAGATATCATTAGGAAGCATGGCGTTAGTTTTCACTGTTACGCTGATGATACTCAGCTCTATATTTCTTCGCCACTGTGAAACTTACCAATTCACAAAATTAACAGAATGCATAGCTGATATAAAAATTGGATGACCAGTAATTTCCTACTTCTAAATTCAGAAAAACAGAGATTCTAATTTTTGGACCAAAACTTCTTCACGTAATAACCTAGAATACTGTCTAACACTTGATGGCTGCTCTGTTAAGTCTTCGTCGTCAGTTAGGAACCTGGGTGTGCTCTTTGATACCAATCTCTCATTTGAAAGCCATGTTACTAGCATCTGTAAAACCGCATTCTTCCATCTTAAAAATATATCTAAACTACGACATATGCTCTCAATGAAAAATGCAGAACAGTTAGTTCATGTGTTCATGACCTCAAGGCTAGATTACTGTAATGCTCTACTGGGTGGTTGTTCCGCTCGCCTGATAAATAAACTACAGCTCGTCCAAAATGCAGCAGCTAGAGTTCTTACTAGAACTAGGAAGTATGACCATATTAGCCCAGTTCTGTCAACACTGCATTGGCCTTCTGTTAAACATCGTATAGATTTTAAAATCTTGCTAATTACTTACAAAGCACTAAATGGTTAAGCTCCCCAGTACCTGAGCGAGCTCTTAAAGCATTATAGTCCTTCACGTCTATTGCGATCTCAGAACTCAGGCCAGCTGATAATACCTAGAATATCAAAATCAACCGCAGGTGGTAGATCCTTCTCCTATCTGGCACCTAAACTCTGGAACAATCTTCCTAGCATTGTTCGGGAAGCAGACACACTCTGTCAGTTTAAATCTAGACTAAAAACGCATCTCTTTAACCTGGCATACACATAACACATTATCAATTTATATTTTCAAATCCGTTAAAGGATTATTAGGCTGCATAAATTAGGTCAGCCGGAACCGGGAACACTTCCTATAACACCAGATGTACTCGTTACATCAGAAGAAGAATGGCATCTACGCTAATATTAGTCTTTCTGTTTATCCCGAGGTTTACCGTAGTCAACCAGATCCGGGCCGTATCCAGGTGAGACCGAGGACCAGCGCCTTGACACGACCACAATGCAGCCCTGAAGTATCAGCAGAGATTGAGCCAACTAGATCATCCATTGTGAAGGCCTCATCGACACGACAACCAGTGGCACAGCTCCTCAACACACCGTCCATACCGGTGTGATGAATACGATCCTCAACTGGACTGAACTGGAATAAATACTTTGAATGTTGCGATCCTATCAGACATATGATAGCAACCTGAATCGTAACAAAGCACTGTTCGCCAGAGGAGAACTGGCCCCCCGACTAAGCCTGGTTTCTCCCAAGGTTTTTTTCTCCATTTTAACACAGAAGTCTATTTGCCACCTGTTTGCCATCTGATGTCACCTGTTGGAGTTTGGGTTCCTTGCCGCTGTCGCCTTTGGCTTGCTTAGTTGGGGACACTTGACATTTGATACTCAACAGTGCTTTGATCTGCCGACATTGACACTATTCTTTAAGAGCTGCTGTGCAGCCAAAATTATATACCAGTTATCAATGTAAAGCTGCTTTGACACAATCTGCATTGTAAAAAGCGCTATATAAATAAAGGTGACTTGACTTGACTTGACATTATACCCCCCGGCAAGGTGCGACCTTGTGCCATAAAGGAACAACAAGGGGAGATATGAAGGGGGTTTTGGAGGTGGACTAGGAGATGGTGAATTGATGGTGAGAGGCTGGAGAAGGAGGATGATGGTAGGATGAGGTGCAGGGATGGTGATATGTTGAGGCGCAGGGATGGAGATGGCAGTACGACACAAAGGGATGGTGATGGTAGGATGACAATTCCCTGGAGGCGATGATGGTGGTTGGCCGATGGCACAGACCCAAAGCTTCCCAGTGCTGACAGCCCACGGCGGAGAAGATGGAGGGAGGACTCAAGATGTTGCTGGCTTGTCTGACGACATCTGGGGGACGACCGACAGAGACAGAGACAGTGACAGTAGATCCATAGGCGCAGACCAAGGGTCAAGGGAGCTGAGCGACATCGCTGATGCAGGAGTCCCAGGCAATGTCGCGGCGATAGGTGGAGCCAGAGTACCCAAGGGCTGGGGCAACAACGGTGTGGGAGGAGTGAGGCGATGCCACTGTTTTGGTTCCTTTACACATTTTATAAACTCTTTACGAGTTCTCAGCTGGTCAAAATACCATCATATGTGTGCACATGCAATGAGCACATTTAGCCCAGAACACAGCATTGTTTTGGATGTTCATTAAGTTCTGTCACAAAATCAAGGAAGTTGGGACATTTTGTTACATGCAATAAAATCAAGAATCTGTGATTTGTTAATTCTCTTGAACATTTATTTAACTGACAAACGTACAAATAAATAAATGTAAATCTTTTTACTGACCAAATTGTATTTTGTAAATATAAACAAATGTTGATTTTTGATGGCCTGAGCTCATCTCATATGATCCAAAAGACAGTGGAAATGTGTGCTGTGGTCAGTCGAGTTCACTTTTCAGTATGTTTTGGAAAAAGACATCGAGTTCTCAGTCCCAAAGATGAAGGGGCCATCCAGACTTTCATCAGTGACAGGTGCAAAAGCAAGCATCTATCATGGTATGGGGGTTCATCAGTGCAAACGGCATGGGTGACTTGCATATGTGTGAAGGTACCATTGATGTGGAGACGTATATTGTAATTGTACACCCAGGTGAAAAAAAGTGCACTAAAATGCACTTTATTTCAGTACATTTAGTACACTTCCACAGTGTACTTAAAGTGCTCTATTTTTGTGCACTAATTTTGTACTTAATATAGTAACAATTCTTCTTTAGTGCTTCTTAAGATAACCTTAAGAACATCTAAATGTACTCAACTGTACTTTTTTGAGACACCATGAATATGAACAAACGTGCTTTTAACATACTATCTCTGTATTGAAAAAATTATATAGTTAACACTTGTAGTACACTTGAACCCATCTTTCAGACACTTTTAAATACACTCATCAGACATAGAAAATACACTTATGAATTATATAAAACATAAGAATAATGAATGATAAATATATACAAAATGTATTTATAATGTATTACACATTTTTATACATTAAAAAAAATCATTTCAAATGTAACCATGTTAATATTCCCTTTATATGATAAAATTAACTGCATGTGAATGGTGTTTTTAAATAGTACTGTCACATAAAACAAGGAGGATTCAATAGCGAATGCAACAAATATCAGTTTATTAAGAAAAATAGCAGCTGGAAAGATAGCAAGGGTCAGACCGTGGGTGCAGATGGCAAAGTATTTCTTGGTAACAGAGAGACTGCAATGGGCAAACCAGTCCAACAGGTATTCCAAAGCTGTCTTGATGGGGAATATCCAGAACAGGAACGAGGAGCGAGAAACTCAAACACAGCCAGGTCTAACACTGCATGAACACAGCAATGATCTGACAACACAGGGCAAAATGCACAGACATTAAATAGCGGCGCTGTTGAGCCCCAGCTGAAGCTGATCAGCAGCAACACACACTCACAGAGAGACAGAGGGCAAATTCCAAATGGCATTTTTGCACCCTTGAAGGGCACTTCGAGAAGGGGACGCCATTAGTAGGGGTCTTCCAAACGAGAGTGAACAACTGAATCTCTTCGTGAAAGGTATATGTGATGGTCACTTCGAGGAAGTAATTTTATTATTTATGGTCATGTGACCCAGCAAAGTCATGATTCATTCGTTTTAAAGGTAGATGGTGGGAGAGTTTGAGTTAACTTACAAACATAGCAATTCAAGTTCATTTTTTTTTTCGTTATATGTTTCACACATTTGTCATTTTATGTTTAAATAAGTTTCATAGGTTAGAAATGCGTTTTCCTACAGTGTCTAAAGATGAGACAGCAAGTTTTAAAGTTGAGAACAGAGAAATACACTCACACATATAACATTTTAAAATATATATAAGAAATTTATGTCATAAGAACAGCTAATCAGCTGAAGATAATGAAGAAATTACGTTGTCTTTCATTGCTCCCTTCGCTAAATGCATTTCAAACGGCTACATAATGGCACACAATTGGTCTTCTCCCTCCAGAATAGGAATGCTCCCTTCCGTTTGGAATTTGCCCAGAGAAAACCAGTGAACCCGTGAACAGTGACAAATACAATCAAGTATACTATTAGTACGTCTGTTACGGACAGATACTCGGGGAACACAGAGGTACACATAGAATGACGTTTCCTGGACAAACAGCAGATGATAACAGTATTGCAGGTAAGTGAACAGGAGATGTGAACTTGGTAGAGTGACAACTTGATACTGATATAGTCCTTTATCTTACAGGTGATGACTTTGTGGATGGATGGATGACCGTAGCACACTTGATGGAGGTAAGTAGACACACACAGACATTGGAGCACGAAGACAAAGGGAAAACGCTGGAGTAGAACAGGTAGGTAACTGGGAACGCTGGAGACGAGGGAAGTCCTCTTCATGCGAATGAGACCAGACAACTAAGTGAGGTGAGTGGTGTGCTTAAGTAGGAGCAGTGATGGTGCAGATGAGGAGCAGGTGCATATGATTACCAATCAAGAGGGGTGATGGTGAAGTGTGTGCATGTGAGAGCCAGGGAGGATGATGGGAAGTGGAGCTCATAGACAGACGGTGACTGTGACAATGTCATTAGTAGCACTTTTTTCCCCACATTAAAAT
Source organism: Hypophthalmichthys nobilis (assembly GCA_037950665.1). NCBI lineage: Eukaryota > Metazoa > Chordata > Actinopteri > Cypriniformes > Xenocyprididae > Hypophthalmichthys > Hypophthalmichthys nobilis. Next base: position 18,121,083 of record CM075483.1, on the reverse strand, counting down.
ATGTAAAATATAGCACTTTAAGTACTTTATGCTAAAAGTATACTTACTGAGTATACTAAGTATACTAAGGCCCAATCCCAATTCTATTTTATACCGCTTCGCCTACCCCTTCGCCCTTCCCCTTGCCCCTTGAAACAGAGTGGCAAGGTGTAGGGGTGAAAATATTCCCCTAAGAAATGGGACACTACTACTACACCATTACACACGTCATCATACCTAGTTTCTTTTATTAGTGTCCAGTAGCATTTAACCAGTATGAACAGCAATGAAATGAGCATATCAACAGAAATCAGGCACGAGCATGTTTAACAGATTACTCACTCCCATCGTTGTTTTGCGCTGTATTTAAGCTGGTGAAGTCGCTTTTCCATCGGGCCAAGTTGTTTGTTTAACCGTTCCGTTCCGTGCCGAGCCAGCCGGTACGGATATGGTTTCATTTTCTACTGTGGTGCTGCGAAAACGGACCTCTTTGCAAAGCAATACAAACGAGTCAGTTGTTGCCTTGGTAACGCAAGAGTTTACATACGATACGAGATGTAAATAGCTATGAAGGATGACCAGATATTTCTATTAACTGTATTATTCAATTGTGTTCACATCATTCAAATAGCGTTTTTAGCAAGCTACGGAGAAACAGGCAGCCTGGTAACACATAAATGATCGATCCTGAGTGGAAATATCACTACCATGATCACTACACGCATTCTAGCAGCACGGTAGTCGGTGTATGCAGGGAAATTTCTCATACACCTACGTTCGAAGTGTGGTCCTGAAAAATCTTCGTTCGGAGGGCTATCTGGCCCTTCCACTTACCCCTACCACTCCAGCCAAAAGAGAATCAAGACACCCCTACCCCTTCACGTGAACGCGCAAAACAAAGAAGTAGGGGAAAGGGGAAGTGGGAAGGGGTAGAATTGGGATTGGGCCTAAGTATACTTAAAACTATACTTAGAACTTAGTGACAGTATATATAAAAATCCACTAAAATTTTATGTAAAGTGTTCATAGTATGCATAAGTAATGCACTTATAAAACACTTTTGTATATTTTGTTTACTTCATCTGACTACACTTAAAATCAATTTAAGTGTTAGTGCTAATTACTGCATTTATATTAAGTGTACTTAAGTACCACGGTTGGGAAAATGTACTTATAACTAGTACATTAGTAATATATTTTTAATAAAATCAATTTAATTTAAATTTAGGATTACTATATAAAATCTACTAAGATTGAACTAATTTTTAAAGCATTTAAAGCACACTTTTAAGAAATACACTAATAAAACTGTATATTTTTGCGGTAGTATACTTTATTTCAATGCGCTAAAATCAATTTAAGTATTAGCGGTGTTTAGTATACTTTTTTAAGTGCACTGAAGTACTACTGAAGTAGAAATATACTTTTAATTAGTGTATTTATAGTGTATAACTCTTACAATTTTATTTAGCACAAAAAATAGGAATGTACTACAAATGTACTTTTTTTTTTTTTTTAGTGCATTCAAGTATACTTTTTTTTCACCTGGGCTTGAAGATGATTTCTTTCCTGGGAAGCAAGACAATGCCAGGCCTCATTCTGCACATGCTGCAACAGAGTGGTTTCATAGACACTTCTACATCGTAAAGTGGATGTGCTTGACTGTCCTGCCTGCAGTCCAGATCTGTCTCTTATTGAAAATGTATGGCCCCTCACGAAAAGGACAATCAGACAACGATAACCACAGACTGTTGAGCAGCGGTCTTGTATCAGGTGAGATTGGGCAAAAATTCCACTTGCAAAACCGCAACAGTTGGTATCCTCAATTCCCAAATGATTAAAAAGTGTAATTATGAATTATAAATGATGTGATGAGGTGATGCCTCTGTCCCAACTTTTCTGGAGTATTTTGCAGCCATCAAAATGATAATAAATTTGTGTATATTTATAAAATTCAATCAAGTTGGTCAGTGAAAACATTGACTTTTGTCAACGTATATATATGTATATATGTGTGCGTGTATATATATATATATATATATAAACTAAGCTTGGTTAAGGTATTCCCTAGTGAAAAAATAGTATACTTAAGCACAATTTATTTGTATGTACTTTAGTATAACTAAATGTACTTGTGGCATGCTATAAAATGGTGTACTTAAAGTCTGCTAAATTGGAACAACTAATTTTGTACTAAATGTATTTTAGTTGTCCAAAAGCAGTGCTGAAGTTCAACTAAAGTTGTATTAAATATACTTGTTTGTGCTAAAGTGGAACTATTCCAAGTATACTTAAGTACACTTTAAATATACTCTTGTATTTAAGTTTTGAAATGCAGAATTCACTCAGCATAAACTTTAAATATATTTTGGTGACATTAGAAGTGCAATTCAATTACATTGTAAGAGTGCTGAACATACATTAATATTATACTGATAACAAACTTTTAGTGATTTTAAAACACATTGCAATGGCATTCCAAGTTAACTTGTAGTGTGCTAATGGCATCATTATAGTGTGCTTCAAATAGGCTATAATAAAGTAATCTTTATAAATAAAGTTACAGCTTTAGAATATGCCTTTTACAGACAGCCCCAGTATACCAGTTACTTATCCAGTGAACATCAGTGAGACAATGGGAACAGATTTATACGTATATTGAATGCAGGAACCAGTATGGACTGGAATCGAACCCGGGTCACGCGGGCCGCTGACGCACAGTAGCACTCAGCTTACCTGTTGCGCCACTACTCAGATATAGACTACGCTGAACTGGTGTTACTTTGTGTTCTCTCTATACTGTTAAAAGTACAGCTATAAGCGCACAGACATTATTAATGACAACTATTAATGACAGCACAAATTATATGGATTAAAAGACTGTGAATCGCCGACAAAATTATTAACATAGACACAGTAAGTGGTGCGTGAAAATAAACGTGAAACAGCCTGTTGCTATACAACACAAACGTGCATTAAACTTTAAGCTGTTGAAGAAATAAAACCAGCAGACGCCATATTAAATATCAAGAATGTTTTGCTTCCTTTTTACCTGACATTATCTGTCATTAAGGCAACATGAAGCAGTTGCATAAACCGGAACATTAGTTTTATTCTTGTGCGCACACTAAAACACAGACAGTTCCGTTCATTGGTGGAAAAATGTAAACGTGCAGAACTGCTTGTGTTTCCGTGTGTGCGGATGAAATATAATCATCTGTAACATTCCTCTGCCGATTGTCTCTGCGCGCTTCAACTCTCAATGCACCACAACTGCTCCTGACAAAAACGCAATTAAATGATTTGGCGGTCTTGCATTAAGCTGCGGATTTATATATGACGCATAAAATAAAATGATTTACTTTTCATGCAGTAAACGTTTCTGGAATTATTTGACATTTTAACTTTCTGCTTTTTTTTTTTTGCTCAGGATCAGTTTAATAATTAATTTAATAATTCATAATATTTTGACAGCCCAAAGGGCTGCAGTCCATATTTCAAAGTGCAAATAAGGGCCATTAAAGTAGCATTAATGGGAAAAAAGTATTACAGTGGGTGCATTGAAGTGCTTTAGGAATACACTAATGTAATAAAACTTCTGATCAGGTACGTGAATTTCTTTCACCATTTCAAACTGACTATATGTTGTTTTCTTTATTTGTCATAATTACAAATATTTACTTATGTAACTACTTTCTATATGTATGTATATCTGTTTGCAACCATGCAAAATTGTGAAAAGTGCTATTGAATTAAATTAAACAATAGCCTACCTGATATTCAAAGTGTGAGCAAATTATTAAAAAAGGTAAAGGTCATAATTATAAAACTTACTTATGATTATTTTTTGCAACTCAAAACATTCCTGTACATTTTTATCTAGGCCAATACTATTTTTTAAACAAGTAGAACTCAAATACTGTTCATTGAATTGGACATTTAATCACAACAGGTCAACATTCAACAAAAATAAATTACTGAAGTACTTAAAAATGTAACAAATGAAATCATTTTATTTGCAAATTTCTCATGGTTATGTCTGAGCTGTAGGCAAAAGTTGGATTTGAAAATTCTGCCCTTACAGCCAATTAGCAGAAACAAACTAGATGTTTCAGTTTATACCTCATGTTTTCTGTGGTTTGCACAAAAAGAAAGTCTCATCTAAAAAATTATATAGCATCATCTAAAAATAATTTGATCATTCTCAGAATTGAAATACATGGTGAGACTTGTGTCTTTAGCTACAATGACTTTCTAGACTCTAAAGTTTCCTTCTGACAAAATCTGCAACACAGATTCCCAATAGTGTGCACTCCAGCGAGTTCGGTTGTTTAGCAAAAGTACAGCAAAACCGATTGTTGGTGAGTCTGATGGCATTGGCTTTATGGCGTGTTCAAAACATATCAATCATTTTGGTTCAACCAATAGTAGGACGTTGGGGCAGGCCAATGGGGGTCAAGGTTTAGCTTCAGCAGTTACAGTGTTTTAAAGTCATGTCAGAAAGAATGTATTTATGAGATAAAATGCACATGAACATCAGCACAGCTCATAATTATGAGTTTAGGTAACTCTGGATTTCCTTAAGAGTTTCCGAGTTATGTACGTGACGGTGAGAAAACATATCAGAGGCAATGGATGCAGAGTCTGCCCTAGTGAAAAAACCTACCAAAATGTGTTTAAAATAGGCCTACATTCATTTCACACTAACTAAAAACCCATTAATATACAGTAGTCAACATTTGAAGTGGATCAAAAAAGTTCATCAAAGTTGTCCTTAGAAGAAAGTTTTAGGACAACTTTGATGAAGGGTTTTGATCTGCTTCAAATGTTGACTACAGACATACTGACATAAATAATTTAATTAAACTTTATTTGCAGTTCTTCTTTATTGCACAATGCATATTTCTAAATATTAAGCCTAAAATATGTTTAATATCTCTATTAGTAAGGATATGATCACTGTATAATTTGAATGCAAGATATATATACTTATGTATACTAAAGTATACTTGCAATAGTTCCACTTTAGCACAGTCAAATATACTTAAGTATATCTTTAGTTGGACCTCAACACAAAAATTCTTGTTCCAGTTTATCAGACTTTATGTATACCAATTTAGTATACTAAAGGTACAATTGCAGGGTATTTATATTAAGTACATGCAAACATAAATGCAATTGTAGTATACTTAGCATAAAATAAATGTATTACAAATAGATTTTAGTATATTTATTTTTCACTAGGGTTTATATGACAAAATTCAATATGACATTATATGACAATTATTTGGCAAGATAAATTATTCAAAGGCAAATACAGCTACAGGTTTTATGTAACTATGCAAAAAATGCATAGAAAACAAAAAGCTCACAGGAAAGTGTTTCACTCACGTTTTGAGTTATCGTAAATAAAGAAAATTGACTAAGCACAACTACGCAATATGTTTACAAAATTGTAAACATGTTTAAAAATATTTGAATAAAGGGTGAAGATGTCAATTTCCCTAGGTCGGACATAACTTTTGGCCACTTCTGTATCTATCCGTTATCTGCATAAATGCCATTCTAAAGTCAATCAATTACACCTTCATTCAAAGCACTATTTACACAAACACTCACAGTGTGACCCACATGAAGTTTTTAATGTTTTCTGAACAGAATAGTCAAACTTCCATGCATCCATCCATTCATTCTCCAAACTACTTGCCCTTTGGGGTTAAAAAAGACAATTATCATTGTTTCTTTCCTGGAAGTCCAAATCGATGATTGTAGCACAAGTGAAAAATCAACAAGACTCTTCTTTTTCAGTGTACCCCACACCTTCTACACATAACTCGATTTTGACATCATTTTTGGGCATTTGCTTGTCAGTGCAGTGAGGCCAATAGGCAGTGGCGTCTTTCCTGACCTGTGGTTGTAGTATGCATCATATCTTCCAAACTGGCATAGGATATTGAACCAAAATGCCGGATTCCACAACAATCTATGATTTATTTTTCTTCATCTTTCTTCATCTCACTTATTTTCTCACCCTCAATGCTTCCATCCTCCTTGATCTTCAACTTCAATCGTCATTTATAAATTAACTGTTAATTAACTGTTTAAGCACCCAGGGGTGAAATCTGCTGCACGGGAGTAACCATGTCTTGAACATTGGGACCAACAGTGTACGCATGGGTTTCATGATTACCGAGGTCACAAAACAGTGTGTGCTAGGGGGGTTCGGGTGCATTCCCCCGATAACATTTTGATTCCCCAGGTGCATTTTAAGACATTTGAGGGCCAACAAATTGGATAACAATAGCTTTAAAACCATGTCAGTACACCATACATTAAATGTTGTAATGAATGTTCCACAATACAAACTAGAAATACAGAAGAGATTGTTTAATTCTATTGATACTATTGGAAATAGCATTCTTGGAACTGACCAGTTGGTAACACTTTTCAATAAGGTCCCATTAGGTAATGTTTGTTAATGTATTAACTAACATCAACAATGAGCAAAACATTTTTTTACAGTAGCTATTATTCTTTGTTAATATTAGTTAATAAAAATTCAGCTGTTCATTATTTCATGTCAGCTGATGTCCATTAAATAATATTAACAGATACAACTTTTAATAATGCATTAGTAAATGTTGAAATTAACAGCAACTAAGATTAACAAATGCTGTAGAAGTATTGTTGTAAAAAAAAGTGTAAACAAATGTTTAAAAAAAAAATAGCCTATTAAATCTTTAAGTAGCCTGTTAAGTATTTGAAGTATTTGGTGTGAACACCAAAGCGAAAACAAAAATCTGAATGGCTGTTTGAAATATATAAATGCTGTTCAGAAACAGAAAGTATGGCAGCTGCTTTGTTTACAGGGTAACGACTGCATTTCCGTTGTTCCATCAGCGCCATCTACTGTCAGAGAATGAATGTTATGTGCATTTTCATTCAGCGCGTCTCCTTCACTTGTTCTGCTGCCATGCTTCTCATCCATGTTGGTCTTGTTTCAGAGTGTGCATACACATTCATTATTAATCTTATGCCTGATGAAGGGCTTTGTTAATGTTTCTTATCTATGGAAGAAAACAAAACTAGATGTTTTTGCATTTCGTGGAGAGAGAGAATGATTGAGTACAGTACTTGACGGCTGCTCTGTTAAGTCTTCGTCGTCAGTTAGGAACCTGGGTGTGCTCTTTGATACCAATCTTTCATTTGAAAGCCATGTTTCTAGCATCTGTAAAACCACGTTCTTCCATCTTAAAAATATATCTAAACTATGACATATGCTCTCAATGACAAATGCAGAACAGTTAGTTCATGCGTTCATGACCTCAAGGCTAGATTACTGTATCGCTCTACTGGGTGGTTGTTCCGCACGCCTGTTAAAAAAACTACAGCTGGTCCAAAATGCAGCAGCTAGAGTTCTTTCTAGAACCAGGAAGTATGACCATATTAGCCCGGTTCTGTCAACACTGCATTGGCTCCCTATTAATCATTGTATAGATTTTAAAATCTTGCTACTTGCTTACAAAGCACTAAATGGTTTAACTCCCCAGTACCCGAGCGAGCTCTTAATGCATTATAGTCCTTCACGTCTATTGCAATCTCAGATTTCAGGCCAGTTGATAATACCTAGAATATCAAAATCAACTGCAGGTGGCAGATCCTTTTCCTATTTAGCAAACTTTGAAACAGTCTTCCTGTCACTGTTCGGGAAGCAGACACACTCTGTCAGTTTAAATCTAGACTAAAAACATATCTGTTTAAACTTGCATACATGTAACACATTATCTACTTCTATAATTCAAATCATGTAAATTGTTGGGGTGCATAAATTAGGTCAGCCGGAACCGGGAACACTTCCCATAACACCTGATGTACTCGCTACATCATAAGAAGAATGGCGTCTATGCTAATATTAGTCTCTCTCTGTTTATCCTGTGGTTTGCCGCAGCCTGCCAGATCCAGGCCGTATCCAGATGAGATGAAGCACCTGCGCCTAGACATGACGATAACGCAGCCCTGACGTTTCAACTAAATTATCCCCTGTTAAGGCCTCCTTCTCTTTCCTTTCCCTATGTATAGATAAAACGTTATCAAAATTATTCCAGTTCGCATAGATCCGCGGACACAACTAATTTTTCTGTATTATGTGGACTTTTTTTTTTTTTTCCAGTAGGAAAGGTGTCATTTAAGCAGCCCCTAAAGTAATAATTAACAATTTTTACAACGGAAGTGATTCAATCAAAAAACAACTTTAGCTCGATAATAATTTTCCTATTGTCACTGTGAAGCTGCTTTGAAGCAATATGTATTGTGAAAAGTGCTATATAAATGAAGATAACTTGACTTATCTCGTGACATTGACAGTTACAAATTACAATGAATCACATAGCCTATATTTCCAACTAAAGATAGTGAAATTAAACAAAAGTTTATTAGTTTGCATCCCTAAATATTTCTATTGGTCGTTTAACATGTCTATTGTAAAACGGTTTACAAATATTAAATGCTGAGAGTTTATCTTGCAATTTATGACCGAAGCATTGCACTGAAATTCATGATCAGCATTCAGCAGCTTCTGTCTGTGAACATAAAGCCCATCTACTTTGATTTGATTGGTCATCTCAAACATGTTGACATTAATGAGCGCTGTTTGACAGCTAAGAATGTCTGTAATCTTGGCATTGTGCAATATATCCGTGCAGCACCAAAGTAGAATTAATATTAGGCAATTATTTCACAACCTTTATATACACCTCGTAAAAATATCTCAGTGGTGGTTACGGCCCTGGGGGGAACAATTTTTTATAAAGCATGAAACAGAACAGTGAAGGAAATTCTAGGTCTAAAACTAGTTGGGAAATAATCATTTTGAACTATTTGCAAATAATAGTTGCATTAAAATATGCACACATGTAGTTTTTTTATTTGTATGCCTAATATGTCGAAAACGTTTCTTGTCTCATCATGTTAGGAATTACATGAATCACGTAAATGCATATTTTCAATTCAAAACGACCATATTTGAGAAAAAAAGAGTAGTTTGCATTACTGGATGTTACTGTCGGTTGTTTAACATTTGTATCGCAAAACAGTTGACATGTTTCGCTATTTATCTTACCTTACTCTCTTTCAACGTTAAACTGATGCTTCCCACTGGAATTCACACTCTGCTTCTGTGAACAGTAAGCCCCGCCTACTTTGATTTGATTGGCCATATCAATCATTTTGACATTGACAAGCGCTGTTAGACCGCTGAGGCAGACCAGACTAACAATGTAACTTTTAAACCTTTTTGCCGTTCTAACAACATACAGACCGCTGTGTAATGAAGTGCAGCAGAGCAGTGCAAGAATTTCAAATATTGGGGGAGACAATTTGGCCATTTCTAATTATTGGAGGGGACATGTCCACCTCAATGTCTATGGTGGATATGATCCTGCACTGCTGAATGTGCCATCTCTCCAACACAGAACTGCTTCCCCTTCTTGTCAGCTCACACTAAAGCAGATTTATTCAACCGCTCGGCTCGGAAGCAAAAAGCTGAATGAGTGAGTTCCACGCAAGCCTATATGCCATGTCCATTTGCTTGTTTAGTTACCACTCAAAGGTGATTGGGCTCTCAAGCAAGATCCCAAAACGTCAGTCTTTTTGATGTAACGTTGAACGTAACTGACTGATAGGGAACTGAGTTTGTTTCATACAATACAACATTGACACCATTATTTTCCTGTTTATTACCTTAAAACTGCTTGGAAAGAATCTGTATTGTATAAAGCACTAAATAAATAAATATGACTTGACTCTTTATTTACGGTTGGAGTCATGCTAGAGCCTATTCCAGTGTCTTGGACCACAGGCAGGGGAAACACCTTACAGATGGCCTGTCCATCACAGCAAACTCACACTTGTCCAGCACAAGTCAAACATTCTTGAAACCTGCAACTAACATGAAGAGGGTTTGATTTCAGAACCTTGACTTTGAATGGAGATTAAGATTAAGCTTTAATGTTTATCTGTTTTCTGTATTAAAGAAATGTTTCAGTTTTAATAAAAAATAAGTTATATTATCACAGAAATATAAAATACTCATCTTTCAGTATGACAAAAAATGTGTTGACACTTGACAGTAACAGTAACCCGGCAGCGGGTCAGGCTGGTGCTTCCTTACACACGATGGCAGTGTTACAGGCTTACCAGGCTGATCTGCTGAAGGATCTGGATCAGGGGCAGGGTCTGTCTCTTGAGGCGGTAGAAGAGCTGCTCCGCACCACAGATCTTGCTCTCCGTGCCACTAAACAGACTGCTGCCTCGGTGGGAAGATTGATGGCAGCAATGGTGGCCACGGAGAGGCATCTGTGGTTGAACATGGCCGACATCGGGGAGAAAGAAAAGGGCTTTCTCCTCGATGCGCCAGTTTCGCCCTCTGAACTTTTCGGCACCTCCGTCGAGGCAGTGGTGGGGAAGTTCAGAGAGGCGAAGGCGCGCTCAGCAGCATATAAAACCTGCATACCGCTCAGATCCGATTCTGGGCACAGACAGACAGGAGGCCCTGGCCCGTCCCGATCCGAGGATCAGAGACAGGTCCAGAAGTCCAGCGTTGCCTCTTGGGCACCTCCTCCTCCTTGGAGCAGGTCCCAGAGAAGGTGGGACTCTAGGAAGAAGAAGGATTTGAGGGAGGTAATCAATTACAGACGCCAGCAGCCTCAGTGATTGATTTCCCCTCCACAAGGGTAGTTACATCTGCCCTCTCCTTTCTTCTTCTGCCTCCTGAGTAATGAATATATTTTTTACCCAGGCGCTTCATACAATCAGATCTATGCTTATGTGTGGCCCTATGAGCCCACAGCTATAGCTGGCCTAGGCTGGAACTAGGGTTTAGGTGATATACTAAAGCATTTCACCCTTTATTACTACCCCTGTTAGGTGAGTGTAGTTTTTCCTAGTTCTGGCCTCCTCTTATAGAGTTGTCAGGCCAAGGCCCATTTCACCCCTTTTTGGTGTAGGTGCAAGATAGATAGCAGCTAAGGTAGCAGACTATTGCTAAAGTCTCCCTGGTGCCGTTGTCTCAGGTGGTAGGCCCTTATTACTATGTGAATAAGTAAATCTTTAAAAAAAAGTGTTGCTGTGGCCCCACTTTTCTAGAACTTTTTCATTCTATATTTTGTAAGTCTTTTCCCCTGAACCCCTTGAATAAGGATTCAAGCTTGAGTGTAACAGTGTTAGCTTTCTTTAAGCTCCTGTTCCCTAGGGTTCAGTGCAGATGTTTCTGTCTTTGGTGAAAAGTACCCACCCTTGATATTATCTCAGGGTAGTATGAATGAAAAGTGAAGCATTCCCCTGTTTCTCAGGGTTGCTAATGCTCTAGTTCTATTTTGCCCTAATGATTGCTGTTTGGAGTAGAAGGCTCTTGTTTGGGTCTCCTTCAAAGCACAATAGCTTGTATCACAAGTTTTGTTGGTAGATGTTTAGTCAGAGTTTGCTCACTTAATACTAGCACTGCCACAGGTTTATGCCCGTGATCATTTGAAGTAGTAGGCCGTTTTTGGCCTCCTTCAGAGCATGATGGCGTAATTTTGTACTCCTCTTGCTGTGTTTTACTGAGTACATTACCTGTTGGAATGTGTGGATAAATTTAGCTCAGGTTGAGTTAAAGTAGTTAATCTCACTGGTTAGTTTGGTTCTTGGTTTGGCTCCCTTAGAGTTTAGACACTGCCACGAGCTGACGCCCGCGTTTTCTGGAGTCGCAGGCCCTGCTGGGCCTCCTTCAGGGCATGATGGCATAAGTTTGTACTCCTCTTGCTTAACCCTCTGGGGTCTGAGGCTAATTTGGGGCCCTGGAGAAGTTTTGACATGCCCTGACATTTGTGCTTTTTTCAGCTGTTTATAAACATATTAATGACAGAAGTCTCATTACACTGTATTCAGCACAAACTAGGCTACAATAATATGTGAGCAACAAGTATGTACATGTTTGTATTATGGAGAGAATTACGTATATGCGTGGTTTTTGAAAAAACAAACAAAAAAAATAAGTCATTGAAATACGACCTCAAAAGATAAACTAAATATTTTTTCACAAGACTAGAGTTTTTGCATCACAATGATGTAAAAATCATTCTGCCTACTTTGACACAAAAAAACAATGTATTGATTTTAAATTTCTAAGACACTTTTTGTTTAGGGAGCCCGTATGCGGAGAGGCGTGAATCTTCATGAATAATGCTGTGATTCACACCTGAGGAGATTAAGTCCCTGCCCCTAATGAGCCACATAATGAGCCATTAGGTCAGGAATGTGACTGAGTGAACTAAGAAAGAATGCAATGACAAAAGACATATATCATTTTTTGTTTGAAATTTATTTAAAATATAGTTAACTATAAAAATGAGAGTCAAAGACACATTTCGAGTACACAGTTATACCTGGAAATAAATCCTGTTCATAAATCCAAAGATATATGTGAACGTCACATACCTGGCATTTGGTGTTTCTGCAATGGAGGAAAAGAAGAAGAAGAAGAAGAAGAAGAAGAAAAAAAAAAAACTTTCCTGCTTCCAGTCAGTGATCACAGTATCATATTCATGCAGTCCAATGTGTGCCAATATCTGGTCACTATGATTCTCAAATCTGTCAGATAAAAGAAAAAACCCTCTGTGAGCTATATATCAGCTATTGTAACGTTAACATAATGTCCACTCTTAACAGAAAACATGATTTTTGTGATCTTATGCATGCACGTATTATTGCACATCATGTGAAGAAAATTTTGTATAGGCCTATATTTTAAATTACAGTACCAGTCAAAAGATTGGACACATTACTATTTATAATGTTTTTGAAAGTAGTCTCATGCTCATCAAGCCTATGTTTATTTGATCAAAAATACTGAAAAACCAAAAAAAAAAAAAAAAAAAAACAGCAATACTGTGAAATATTCTTACAATTTAAAATAATGGTTTTCTATTTTAATATATTTTAAAATATAATGCATTTCTGTGATGCAAAGCGTCTAAAAATGATGGCATTTCATGGCATTTCATTTATTTGTGATATTATAGAACCTACATGTTAATGTGCAGTGAAATACATTGCTAACACATTTTAATTCAGTATTTATTACGTATTTCAGACGATTTCACTCATCTCAGTATAGCAATATAGTTTGGGAATAACCATGGCAATTTACTAATGTAGCCTAAGTTATGTGTAGTAAACGAAACCGTGCGTCGATAAACCGCTGCCCCACTGATCCACACTGAGACACAGAAAACTTGCAGGATTCAAATTTAAACAGTCTTTTTGTGGTTTAATATTCACAGGCACTATCGCAATTAGAAAGAAAAACAACTTTCACAGTCATTGGCTTGATAAAGTTGATCCTCGAAATGAAAGTGAAACCAGCTCTTCCACTGAGGTAAATCCTTTCAGAATTATTCTTCACCGCATCTCAAAATGATGAAAAGTACATGAAACTCACTAAGCTTGATGCATTTTTCCGTGTGGGCGTTCGCTCTGTTGCACTGATCGCCTCAGAATTTGGGTTTGAATAGGTGCGCGGTCCCTGGGCGTGGCCGCATTAGCGGATAATGAGCTGAATCGTGAACTGCTGACATCACTCTTTTCAAACAGATTACATAAACAGAGAATATTAGTTTTCGATTTGACTTACATGATTTAAAACCTGACATTCCAACGTTTCTTTAGACAAATGTCTCATTTTTGTGTGATAAGTATTCACTAAGTTACAGTTCATTTCTGAGGGAGTATCAGATTGGACTTCATTCAGAGAGAGACTGTGGCTCACGCATCATGTTGGTTTTCTTTATTTTGCACTCTACAGTCTTAGCTGCTATTAACTCGTTTTCAGTCAGAACGAGTTCCCATGTTGGTGGGCTCTTGCTTTATCAGCATTTGAGCTGCTTTAGGTGTGTGGCCTTCACAGGCCGCCCTGTAAGCAAATCCCCCCACATCTGGGTTTCTTTTAAGCAGTTTAAGCGTGTATTTTCACATGTATGGCCTTTTGCAAGGCTGCTGTGATATATTCTACGTGGTGTAGAATTACTTCATGTTGCAGGCCCTTTCTGGGGCCTCCATGATTTTGTGCCTACAGTATGGTTTATCTGTTAGGTTGAGCCCAGTACTCCCCTCGTTTAGAGGGGTGCTGAGTAGATCCTAGGATTGAGCAGAGTTTTACTCCCCTTATTGGTAAGGGTAAAAAGCGCTAAGATGAGTCCTGCTCTCCAGGATGCCCGTCTCTAAGTTTGTTTACTGCCTCCTTGCAGTCCTTCTTACTGGATATCTTCTCTGAAGAATGCGAATTGAGACTCTGTGATCAGACAGGTCGTTGACCAAGACTAGGTTACTTTAATTAGACCAGGTCAGCTTCCCTGGTGGCATTCAGGGTTGACTTTGTTCCCCAGACAAGTGACTGGCTAGGGTTCTTTCGGGCCCCTTGGCTACATTCCCTTAGAGGTACCCACTTTTCTTCAAAAAGAAGTTTGGTCCCAGGAGCCTTTGAGCGGCCTTGGTAGGCCTTCTGTGGAAGGCCTCTTTGAGGCTTATAGCTTGGGCTGTTGGCCATAGGGAATGCTTTCACTGACAGCCTATGTATGACCCGTAGGGTGAGTGGTTCTGGCATTTCAGTTGAAACTGCTAGTTCTGACGTTTGTCTAGCCATTTGTTGGCATGCACTCCCCTCAAGCATGGCGGCGTGGGTATATCGTTCCCCAAAGCGTGTCAGGACACTGCATTACCTGCCATACATCGGGGTTGCCTGCTGAGCAGTCCCTTCAGACAAAACAGATACTGACTGCTTCTCTAGATACTCCTTTTATACTTCTGGGTCACGTCTATTATGACGTCATAGGCTGTCGTCGGCCAATAGGATTGGTGAGATTTGATAATTGCTTTCAGATACCGGTTCAGGTGGTGACGTTCCCCAAAGCGTGTCAAACGCAGTGTCTCGTTGTTACATACGTAACCTGAGACGTTTTCCTGTATGGTTATTTAATTTTTTTTTTTTTTTTTTTGGTGTCATGGTGTCCTTCAGTGCACAATCATGTTTGTTGTGATATTATTCATTGGACATGACCAGCACACCCACTCGCTAGCAGTGCAGCTTTACTGTGCATGTTGAGTATTGTGGTGACCCAACAGGTGCAGCAGCAAATAAATACAATATTTTTAAAACCCAAAATGCATTGCTCCATGCAAGGCTATTACATTATAGTTTCACATTTTTTATTTGTTTTATTTTTATACCATTTCAGGATTACTGTACATTTGAATTTAGTTTTAGTCAGTTTTAGCTGTAGTAATTATAGTGAAGAAGTGGCAATGCAGTCAATGCTGTTCTACTGCAGGAGCAACCGATCAAACAGCGGTGTAATGATGATGGAGGTCTGGGGAAGATAAAGAGTCGGACATTTCCTCATGGATCTAAATGAGGACAGCTGGAGTTCCACTGCTCAAGTGCTCTAGAAATTTTTCAGCTGTGAAGCACTACAGATAATCTCAGTGAGGTCATTACAGGTTCTTAACAGCTTCTAATACTAGCAGTGTAAATCTGCAGTCTGTCTCAGAGACAGAGAGACTGTGGGAGGGAGATTGTTAGCTAATGGTTTGACTCAGTTTTAGAAGTGTCTCACTCCGTGACAGTGATACAGTCTTACAGGCCTATTCACACCAAGGGAGGTGCAGCAATGTGAATCTGCAATGAAAATTGATGATTAAAATTTGCATAACAACTAAGATATAACCCGTCTAATAACAGAAATTTCAACAGAATTAATGCAAAATATTACTACATAAAATATTACATGAGCATTCGCAATGCCGTCAATGCGAGTGCCTAGATGAATTAAAAACTTGGTTTTGAAGTAATTTTCTCAAACTGAATAGTAGGAAAACAGAAATTCTTCTTGTTGGTTCAAAAAATACAATAGCTAAGTCAAATATTTCCTCTGTGATAATAGATTATTGCTCTGTTCCTCTGTCTAATCAGTTTAACACTCTGGAGTCAGAAACGCGTCGGCAGGTTTTGCTGGATTTTTTTTACATAGCAGCAAAATCAACTTAAAATACTCCATACGTTTTTGTCATAGAGACAGAAGTAGTATATCAATTGAAACTATAGAATTTCTTCTTTTATTTGTGTACACCCAGAGTAAAAACAAAATGTTGTGCTTTTTGCAAAATAAAGAAAACTAACATGATGCGTGAACTGTCGTCTCCCTCTGAAGGAAGTCCTCAGAAAATGAACTATAACTTAGTGAATACTAATCACAGAAAAATTAGACATATGTCTAAAGAAACATTGAGATGTGTGAGAGGTTTTAAATCATGTAAGTCAAATCGAAAACAAATATTCTCTGTTTATGTAATCTGTACGAAAAGAGAAGGTTATCAGACGTTTGCAAGTCAGCTCATTATCCGCTAATGCGGCCACACCCACGGAGCGCGAGTGCTATTCAGACGCAAATTCTGAGGCGATTCATTCAGTGAGAACGCCCGCGTCAGCTCGGAAAAACGCATCAAGCTTAGTCACTTTCATGTAGGCTACTTTTCATCGTTTTGAGATGCGGTGCAGAATCATTCTAAAAGGATTTACCTCAGTGGAAGAACTAGTTTCACTTTCATTTCAAGGATCAACTATCGAGCCGATGATTGTGAAAGGTAAGTTCTTTTTTATTCTTTAGTTCATTATTCTATTTGCGATATAGTGTCTGTAAATATTAAACCACAAAAAAAAAAAAAAAAAAAAAAAAAAAAAAAAACCTGTTTGAATATGAATCCTGCAAGTTTTGTGTATCTCAGTGTGAATTAATGGGGCAGATCGACTTACATTAGTAAATTGCCATGGCTATTCCCAAACTATATTGCTATACTGAGTGAAATCGACTGAAATACGTAATAAATACTGAAATAAAATGTGTTAGCAATTCATTAAACTGCACATCAACATTTAGGCTCTATAATATGACAAATATAATATATAAAATGCCATAGAGGTAATATGAATGTTTAGACACTTTGCATCACAGAAATAGATTATATTTTAAAGTATATTAAAATATAAAACCATTTTAAATTGTAATAATATTTCACAGTATTGCTGTTTTTTTCTGTATTTTTGATCAAATAAATGCAGGCTTGATGAACATGAGACTTCTTTCAAAAATATTATAAATAGTAAAGCGTCCAATCTTTTGACTGGTACTGTAATTTAATATATAGGCCTATACAAAATCTTCACATGATGTGCAAAAATACGTGCATGCATAAGGTCACAAAAATCATGTTTTCTGTTAAGAGTGGACATAATACAATAGCTGATATGATCCTGTTATCAGCATGCTAACAGAGGGTTTTTTTTTCTTTCTTTTATCTCACAGATTTGAGAATCATAGTGACCAGATACTGGCCCACATTGGACTGCATGCATACTGAGATCACTGACTATGCGATCCTATCGGACATATGATAGCAACCTGAATCGTAACAAAGCACTGTTCGCCAGAGGAGAACTGGCCCCCCGACTAAGCCTGGTTTCTCCCAAGGTTTTTTTTTCTCCATTTTAACACAGAAGTCTATTTGCCACCTGTTTGCCATCTGATGTCACCTGTTGGAGTTTGGGTTCCTTGCCGCTGTCGCCTTTGGCTTGCTTAGTTGGGGACACTTGACATTTGACTTGACATTTGATATTCAACAGTGCTTTGATCTGCCGGCATTGACACTATTCTTTAAGAGCTGCTGTGCAGCCAAAATTATATACCAGTTATCAATGTAAAGCTGCTTTGACACAATCTGCATTGTAAAAAGCACTATATAAATAAAGGTGACTTGACTTGACTGACTGGAAGCAGGAAATGTTTTTTTTTTTTCCTTCTTTTTTTTTTTTTTCTGCATTGCAGAAACACCAAATGCCAGGTATGTGATGTTCACATATATCTTTGAACAGGATTTATTTCCAGGTATAACTGTGTACTCGAAATGTGTCTTTGACTCTCATTTATATAGTTAACTATATTTTAAATAAACTTCAAACAAAAAATGATATATGTCTTTTGTCATTGCATTCTTTCTTAGTTGACTCAATCACATTCCTGACCTAATGGCTCATTATGTGGCTCATTAGGGGCAGGGTCTTAATCTCCTCTGGTGTGAATCACAGCATTATTCATGAAGATTCACGCCTCTTCGCATACGGGCTCCCTAAACAAAAAGTGTCTTAGAAATTAAATTTAAAATCAATACATTGTTTTTTTTTGTCCGAGTAGACAGGGTAATTTTCACATCATTTTGAAGCAAAAACTCTAGACTAAAATATACAATTCCCAAAAGTCTTGTGAAAAAACATTTAGTATGCATTTTGAGACCTTATTTCAGTGACTATGTTTGTTTGTTTGTTTTTTCCAAAACCACGCATATACGTAATACTCTCAAAAATACAAACATGTACATACTTGTTGCTCACATATCATTGTAGCCTAGTTTGTGCTGAATACAGTGTAATGAGACTTTTGTCATTAATATGTTTATAAACAACTGAAAAAAGCACAAATGTCAGGGCATGTCAAAACTACTCCAGGCCCCCAAATCAGCCTCAGACTCCAGAGGGTTAAAAGTTTGGGTGTCATCCTTGATAGAACTAGTCTTTAGATAGTCTTTTGAAGCTCATATTAACAGTGTTACCTGTTCTGCATTCTTTCATATTAGGAATATCAATTGTCTGCGTCCTGTCCTTTCACTCAAGAGTACTGCTACTCTTGTGCATGCTATTTTAACATCACAAATCGACTATTGTAATGCTTTGTTTTATGGGCTTCCTTCCAAATCTCTTCACAAATTACAGTTGGTACAAAATGCCACTGTTCGAGTTATTACCAAAACTTCTATCTCTGAACATACACTACCAGTCAAAAGTTTGGACACGGTTTTTTAAATTGCAATAATATTTCACAATATCACTGTTTTTACTGTATTTTTAATTAAATAAATGCAGCCTTGGTGAGCAGACGAAACTTCTTTTAAAAACCTTAAAAATCTTACAGAGTCCAAACTTTTGACTGGTAGTGTATCTCTCCTGTTTTACAAAATTTGCATTGGCTCCCAGTTAAATTCCATGTAAATTTTAAAAATTTACTTTTAACTTATAAAGCACTTAACAATTTGGCTCCTTCATATCTTCTAGATCTTCATATACTTCATCCTGCATTCTAAGATCGGCTTCAGCACTTATTCTTGTTCTCCCATGCACTCTGACAACTTCCACGGGGTCAAAAGCTTTTGGTTATGCGGCTCCCCATTTATGGAACTCCCTTCCTGTAGAAGTTTGCAATAGTTCAAGTCTTCCGCTTTTTAAATCTCGTCTTAAAACTTATTTGTTTAGGCAGGCTTTTATGTGATTTCGATGTCTGTTTGTTGTACTGGCTTTATTGTTTAATCTCATTGTTTTATGGACTTTGTAAGGTGTCCCTGAGTGCCATGAAAGGCGCCTATAAATAAAATGTATAATAATAGTAATAATAATATGATGCAATTTTTTTTTTTTTTTTATGGAAAGGTGTTTTAATCTCTTTTCCATTGCACAGTGAATGAAACTGGCCAACCAATAAGCATTGCACTGTTGGTCATGTGCCCAAAGCATACATAAAACTACAAAATAGACAGTTTTGCTAGGTAACAGTGAATAGCTCTTGTATTTGGTGTTGCCTGATAAACATAATTGCGAATAAAAAAAATCTGTTAATTCTGTCTGACTTTGGTCCTTCTCCGTGACAAGCAGGTGTCATGGAACGATCTGCAATATCACCATCCTGATAGTAAATAGCAGGGGCGCCTGCAGGATTTTATCTCAGGATATGGGTATGCACAGAACTAGCACAATATAAACATATACGTTTGAGCAGATATTCACGAACGCAGTATTTCACAGTAAACACTGTCTAAACATTCTAACATGTTACAGTTTATGTAACAATTACACGTTGCCTAATGTAAGTGGGAATAAATGACTTACCTCCGCTGGATATCAATCGCGTTCTTCTTCTTCCGAGGTAAATTTAAGGTAAACTCACAGCATGTCTTCCAAACTCGATGAAAAGCAGAGGAATCATGATGAAGCTGATGCTTTGTTTTGAGGTGATGGGGGCGTTTACAGGTTAGCGTGCCTCGCACATGGACGATTTGCATGTCAAAGGTTGTGCTGCGCATGGGTGTGGTCACATTACAGATAATGAAGCCAGGCAGAGAAGACTGTACCTCTTGTTAGTTTCATAAGGACTACATAAACAGAATATTTGTTTTCACAATGACTTAAAATTTAAAAGTAGACACTTCAAGCTTTCTAAAGACATATCTCTCATGTCTGTGTGATAAGTATTAGCTGAGTTTCAGTTCATTATTCAGACGTGTTTCAGAAAGTTTCTCGGAGACAGATACAGCTGAAAGCGCACACTGTTTATTTTCTTTATTTTACAAAAACACGAGATTTTGTTGTTATTGTGAGTGTACACAAAAGTAGACCCTTTATATTTTATAATGATGTCTTACACTAATCTGTATGGCCAAAAATGAGCAATTTAAGTTGTTTCTGCTTTCATGAGGAAAAAATCCAGCAGAACTCGCCAGCGCGTTCACTGGGCTCAGAGGGTTAATAAATCCACGTAGGAGAAACACAAGGAGAACAGGCAAACACATCCACTAAACAATGACAAGACCAGACAAAGAATAAGAATAACAAATGAGGGAACTAATGAGCTAATTAATTAAGAACAGTTGAACTGAATGAGAAAGACACAGACTTGAAAACTAGGTCACAAGAACAGAAACAAACATAAAGCATAATCCTAACAGATGTAGTCAATGCATGTAAAACGCGCTTGCAGGGAGTCAGGCGAAGGCAGAAGATTAGAGTACACTACAACGAAGTTTAATATCCAAGACAGGCGACAGCAAACACAAGTAACATCGACAATACTGGACCATGAACTGAAACCAGGCAGGAACTTAAATACACAGGTAAATGAGGAGATAAATTGTGACACAGCTGAAGGTGATGGCAAATCATATCAATAACCATGACAACTCATAAGTGGCGGGAAACTAGACAAAGGAAACACATGTGACTGAAAGTGACAAATTAAAAGTCCATTAAAATGAAACTAACTAAACAGAACCGTGACAGCATGCTTTTTCTTGTGAGCTTTTTGTTATTCTATGCATGTTTTTGCATAGTAAAATAAAACCCATAACTGTATTTTGCCTTTTTGTCAAATAATTTTATCAGATAAATACCTTAACTTTAGTGTTTTGTTCTTCTCCCATACTTAAAATATTTAAAAAATGTAAAATTTATGTCCTCATATTTTTATAATTAAAGTCAAGTCAAGTCAAGTCACCTTTATTTATATAGCGCTTATTACAATGCAGATTGTGTCAAAGCAGCTTTACAGTGATAACTGGTATATAATTTTGGCTGCACAGCAGTTCTTAAAGAAAATGGTGTCAATGCAGGCAGATGCAAAGCACTGTTGAATATCAAATGTCAAGTGTCCTCAACTAAGCAAGCCAAAGGCGACAGTGGCAAGGAACCCAAACTCCAACAGGTGACATAAGGTGGCAAACAGGTGGCAAATAGGTGTTAAAATGGAGAAAAAAACCTTGGGAGAAACCAGGCTTAGTTGGGGGCCCAGTTCTCCTCTGGCGAACAGTGCTTTGTTACGATTCAGGTAGCTATCATTAGTCCGATGGGATCGCATCCAGACATCACTTTTGGCCATTACTGTACTTATTCAACTTCAATGAGTCAATTGCATCCAGTGTGCTAAAAAGCAGGAAATGGAAGAATGACCGTGATGTTGCTGCATTTATCGCTCTTTTATTCAGAAGAAGAGCATGGAATCACCTCTTTTCCTGCACCAAATGGAGTGTGAAGTCGACCTGAGCCATAAGCGCTGATGCAATCAAACAACGGCAATAATGTGTAAAATGCAAACTGCTTTAGATGACTTGAATGGCAGTATTCTGAATTTAAAGCAATGATGCGTACATCTTGGCACAGTGGTACATTTGCAGTGTGACTCCAGGTGAAAAAAGTGATACACTGGAATCCTTGTAAACTGTAACATTGTTTTTGTCCATTTTCAAATGAACGCATACATATTTAATTAAGTAACCACTCAATGGGATAATGGTGCATCTAAGAAATCATCACATATAGATTCCTATGAAGAACTTCCTACATATTACCCAGGTTCAAATAATCACCTTTCTTTTTGTTTTATAACCCCAGAGCAAAACTATTGTACAAATGTTGCAGTTTTATGCCTTAATGTTTTTAAATTCTCAAGTCAATTTGCTGTAAGGGTTTTGATTGGGGTAAACATTGAGCTTAGCAATTAAATGATTTTTGAGAAAAAATTTAGTGCACTCAAAAGCTGTCTGGTTTCAAGCAGGTATAGCTTCACAGCAACCAATCAAATTGAACATTGACTAAAAGAGGAAGTAAGTAAGCTTGAGACATTGTTAATATCTACTTTAAAACTCTAGAGGAGACACATGCAAGATTACTGTGGTCTTATTCTCATAAATAACATGTGCTGCATTTAATCTCATTGCTATCTAAGAGAAGCAATTGAGATTATAAAGAAATTTCAGTTGTTCTTATTTTATACAGGACCCCTTTAATGTCACACTGAAACATTTCTCATGTAGGATGATGTAACCATTCTCAAAAGGTTTTACACCTAGTTATAGCCAATACACAAAAGAATTTGGGTTTCATTGGTGATTCATTGGTGAAAGACACAAAGAGCGCAACATTTTATTGACAACTGCATATTATAGTGCAATATTTTTGGTTACTGAATCACTTACAATGAATAATATCATTGCTGATAACTCCACAGTTTGAAAGTTGATGGAGAAAGTGGGGAAAAATAATATGTATCTGTTGAAGGGACAAACTCCTGTGATGAAGTTTTTGTATATGTATAGGATAAAGGTTTTTAACACTTACATTCTTTAGACATCCCCACAGCGAAGCACTTCTGTAGCCGGCAGTATTGACAGCGATTCCGAGTCACCTTGTTGATAATACAGTTCTTTTCCCTGTGACATGTGTACAACATGTTCTTCTGGATACTTCTACGAAAAAAACCCTGTGGAGAGAGAGGGAGAGTCTTGATTTTGTGGTCTAGAACTTTGTATGGCTCTGCCCTGCTGAAAAGCTGGTTGACAAAGTATCTCCAATGAACTAAAGGTGATAATTACCACAGCTAAGTTGTTATAGAATTTGAAAAAACAAAAACAAAAACAAAAAACATGGCTCTGCATCTAAGTTT
The DNA here is from genome assembly GCA_037950665.1 of Hypophthalmichthys nobilis. NCBI lineage: Eukaryota > Metazoa > Chordata > Actinopteri > Cypriniformes > Xenocyprididae > Hypophthalmichthys > Hypophthalmichthys nobilis. The sequence goes on along the minus strand of CM075483.1, from coordinate 18,097,759 downwards.
TGGCTAACTCTTGGTCTGGATCTGGGCCTTGAGTTGTTTAGTCTTGGTCTGGGTCTTAGGGGGTCTGGTATTGTTCTGGGGGTTAGACTAACTAACAAAGCATGCAACACACACAACAGTGTCTAATCCAGTGGTCAGGAACCAATGGCTCGCAAGCTAAAATTCTTTGACAAAATTCATGTGGCTTGCCAGTTGTCTCTTCCTCCACCAGATCACTAGATATCACTTTCCTGCAGAAAACGCGAAGCCAATTAGTTATTTTCTTGTACAGCCTACCAAAGTTAATGAAAAGTCAATTTAGAATAATATTTCAAATTGTCCAATTTGCTGTGCGCAACACCAATCAATGAGAAACCACTTATGTTTTTATGGCTATGTTCACACTATGACAACCACATTTACTTACAGATCAGATTCCCGAAACGTTCTGTTCACACAGCAGCTTACAGTAGCAGCTTGAATTCTGTATACACTAACAACTAAGTCACAAGTCCATATTCTATTAATGCACTTGCCATGAATATTACCAGTAACCATTGTATAGTAAATATTAAAGGCGTCCATAAAACTGGAAATTATTATAAAGGTTGGCACAAGTTTATTGTTCAAATGAACCAACAGGAACTTTTATACTTTGACTTTTACAAAGACTTTGAGTCACGCACAGACTACACAAATATTCAGCTCTTATCTCCGTCTCTGTTACTGAAAACACATATGAAAACTACTCACACTGCCTAACGTGACAGACACACATGACGGTTCACACAGCAGTCCAGAAAATTTACAGGTGTGAGTTTGGTGATAGAATGGGTTTGTCTCTCCCGTAAATAAACTGTGTGTCAAGTCAAGTCACCTTTATTTATAACGCTTTATATAATACAGATTGTTTCAAAGCAACTTTATAGTGATAAATAGATAAATAATAAAGTGTGAACGAATTTAACCATATTAAGGGGTAAAATAAAGTTATTGTTATTAAAATGTTATTGAAAAAGTTTAGTAAAATGACAATAGTAAAATATTAGTTTTTGCATTGGCTCTTTTGAGAAAATGCACGAAAAAAAAAAAGTTTCTGGTGAAAAAGCTCTTTGGTGAAAAAAAATTTCCTGACCCCTGGTCTAATCAGTTAGTACTTAATAAGGCAAAATGCATACATCCATAACCGAATCAGATAGTGCTGCTAGTTATCCATTATCTTGGTGATATTTTGGTGTATGATATTACAATGTCAGACTGAAATGATATGATGTTTTATTAACAAAGTTCGGGAGGAGCAGGTGCAGATAATTAACCTAATTAACACAAGTGGAAAGCTTTCAGCTAACCAACCAACAACAAGAGGTATATATACTGCAGACCTCTGTTCATTGACAGTTCTTCAGCATCCCTCCACCACCCCATCTCCTCACTTCTAGTTCTATCTATTATCACCACATTTGTACTCTGGGTTCGGGCCAAAATTCTGAGCTCAGAGCCCTCCCCCCGGACAGCACGCCAAATACGCATAACTCTAATTAATTATATGTATATGTGAACTCGTGAAATGTAAAATGACATTTCCAGATGAACCTTCAGAGAATCAAAAAGAATTTACTTTCTTAGTTTAGTAACATAACTTGAAACCTGTTATATAATAATGCATTATAAAGATAACTGAAATGCCCTTATATACATTGCACTAAAGTTTGACATAAATTATTGTAAAGACAGTTATACATTATAATACTTATTAAAATACATTTTAGTATAATGCATTTAACAAATGAAAGTGATCTTGTTTGAATATATTATGGCCTCTTGAAAGACATTACCTTTTTTGTTAAAACTGACATTAAAATTAACCTTTTCACTCACCAGCCATTTTGGATACTACATTTTTAAATTGCTGGCCATTGAGAACTTCTACCAAAACTTAGATTTAAATTATATTATAAACGGAATCCTACCTGCCACAAAATTCTTTGTGACTTCTTATAAAACAACATTTATTTTGTTGTAAACTCCAAAATAGCTTACTCCAAAATGAATGTGGCTTCAATGGTAAACACATTGAAGATTAGCAAACTCTTACGAAACACGAAAGAATGCAAATACAGCAACATGTTCTCCAACCAATATGCCTATACAGGACGTTTGTCACTTCCCTGAAATACGACCCATAGGAGCGTTTACTAAAGTTGCGCTCCTATCAACAACAGGACACTTTCATTTTAATTCATGAAATACGACCCATATGAGTGTTTGCTAAAGTTGCGCCCCTATCGACAACAGGACACTTTCATTTTAATGCATTGTGCCCTTTTATCTGCGTCATATTTCGGGTTTCGATTAGCTCAATTGGCAGAGCTTTGCAATATATAACAATATGCAATCATGTGATCATGTGATCGTGGGTTCGATCCCAGGGAACGCACGTGCTCATAAAGTGTATATGCACTATAAATCACTGAGGGTAGGTTCAGGGGTGAGGTGGGTGTAGTCGTTAATAAAACAAAAATAGTTTTACTATATGGAAATAGGACAAATGGTGTAAAAAGTCCACACATTGCATTTAAATGAACACGCATTTTGATTGGTAACGACAGTCATACGTCATTTCATGACGACAGACGTAAAACGACACTGTCATTATTTTTCCGCCAGCTAGAGGGCACGTGACTGTAAAATATAAACATAGGTCTTAATAAAAACGACCTATAGGGTCGTTTTTTTTTTTTTTTGAGGACAGTCTCAAATACAGGTAATATCCAAACAGAGTTTATTGAACACAAGGTGAGTAACTGAATAGCAGATCAATACGGTGATACTGGCAGTGTGGAGACAGTGGTTATCTGTTGCAGGCTGAGTGAAGTGAAGACTGGTGAACAGAATGGCTGGAACAAGCTCTGAGGCTACAGGCTGAAGAAGGACTGAGGACCTTGACAGTTCAAGACAGGATTATCAGGCAAGTATCCACAGATAGGTGGACGCTGTTGACTGTTGTGAGTAGGTTGATATAGTGGCTGTGATGATGATGATTGAGTGCAGGTGGTGGTCAGGTGATTGGGAACATGTGTAGAAATCTGGTGCTGAGTGTGTGGCTGACTATGTAACACAGACAGGCTGGCTTTCGATTCATAAAGTAATTAGCTGTTTCTTCATATAACTGAGCATACTGAACTCAGCGTATTGAAGGCTCTCAAGCATTGACATCCATTAAAAAAGCCAAACTGTTCTCACTCCCAAGGTGTCCGATAATGACAATGAAAATCATGCCCCAAAATATCATAATAATAATATGTTTAATTTATATAGCGCCTTTCCCAAGCTTAAAGACGCTTTACAAAAGCAACAACATAATAGACAGTCAATTCACATAATCATAAATAGTCATTTCACAATCAATTAATCAGTTAAGTGGACAGTAGACATTTTCCCAGTCCAGAGATAGAAATGATTGCAGTTGCATATCATGATACAATTATGTACAGAAAACACATAACATAGTATAAGTAACAACAGAAAAAGGATAGTGTCAATAAGTAACAAACAAAGTATAGTAGATGCAACATAAATACACAGAACAAAAATACTCAGAGAGAATTACAGCTGGTAATATAGGATGAGGAGAGTGTCTAAAGCAGGGGTGTCCAAACTTAGTCCTGGAGGGCCACTGTCCTGCAGAGTTTAGCTCCAACCATCTCCAAAACACCTGCCTGAAAGGCCTTGATTAACTGGTTCATGTGGGTTTAATTGGGGTTGGAGCTAAACTCTGCAGGACAGTGGCCCTCCAGGACCGTGTTGGGACACCCCTAGTCTAAAGAACAGGTTATGGCTGATAGTATTGAGTAAACACGTAGGTTTTGAGTTGTGATTTAAATACAGATAGTGAGGTAATTGTCCTTCCATTGGCATAGAGTTCCATAGTTTAGGTGCAATGACGGAAAATGACCTGCCGCCCATTGAAGATAGACGAAATCTAGGTACAGTAACAAGTTCACTCCCTGAAGATTGAAGTGATCGAGGTGGAACGTAAGGAGACAGTAGATCAGAGAGATGAGGAGCAAGGCCATTGAGTGATTTAAAAGTAAGCAGAAGAATTTTGTAAGTAATGTGAGATGATACAGGGAGCCAATGGAGTTTAAATAAGATAGGGGTAATATGAGCAGATAGTTTAGTGTGGGTTAATATTCTTGCAGCAGAATTTTGAATATATTGTAAATGAGAGATAGAGTGCAATGGTAATCCGGCAAAAACAGCATTACAGTAGTCGAGGCGTGGATGTAATAAAAGCATGCACTAATGATTCAGCATCTTTTGGGGAAACATAAGAATGAAGTTGGGCTAAACGGCGAAGCTGGAAAAATGCAGCTTTGGAAAGTTTAGGATCAGTGAAGGATCAAGAGTAATGCCTAAATTTCTGACAGTAGCAGATGGAAAAATTGTTGTAGCATCAAGGATGAAACTGGGAAAATTTACTATATTTTTTGTTAGTGATGAGGGGCCAGTCATAAAAATGTCTGTTTTGCTGAAATTCAAACTTGAAAAAAAAAAATTGGAATTTAGCCAACCCTTTAGCTCATTAACACAGGTAGATAGTGATGTGATCTAGTGAATACAATCTGGTCTGCAAGCAGTATATATCTGAATATCTTAAGCATAACAGTGATAATGAAAACCATGAACCATGAACACCCTGACTGAGTAAAGCGGTAAGAGTTTTATAATTATGCATAGTAATGTAGTATTGTCTATCAGTGAGAAGGGAAGAGAACCAGGATAGTGCAGCACCTGAGACACCTATCTCTGAAAGGCGGGAAAGTAATAACTTGTGACAGACAGTATCAAATGCTGAGCTGAGGTCGAGCAGTTGGAGAATGGAGAGATTACCTGAGTCACCAGAAAGTAACAGATCGTTGACAACCTTAAAGGGGACCTATTATGCCCCATTTTACAAGATGTAAAATAAGTCTCTGATGTCCCCAGAGTGTGTATGTGAAGTTTTAATTCAAAATACCCCACAGATAATTTTTTATAGCATGTTAAAATTGCCAGTTTTTGGGGTTGAGCAAAATCGCGCTGTTTCAATGTGTGCCCTTTAAATGCAAATGAGCTGCTGCGCTCGGCCTAACAGGGCGGAGCTTCAAGAGCTGATTCTCTGGTGTCAGGAGTCAGTCAGGACGCACTATAATGTCAGAAACTGCGAATATATGCTGCATGGAGATAGAACAGGTATAGTTTAGTTCAATTATGGTTATAACTTATATCGTCTTCTTGTTTTTATCCACTATATTACTACAAGCCTGTTGTACCGGACCCCGTTCGACTTTTGTCTTAATGAAAATTACATATTGGGGTATAATTTTGTCATCATAACATATGTTGGTATATTTTCAATTTGAACAGCATAGCATGTCAGGCTATAGCCTATAAAGTGACTCCTAATCCTAAACAATTTCTCAGTATAAAACAATATAAAAAACACCTAACAGCCAGACGAAAAAGTCACTAATTTAGATGTCGTTTTGGCCTTTATTCATATAAAACAGAGTAAAAAGCAAAATGACGGGATTGAGACCACAAGCAGGAACTCGTTAATGTATTGGAGCGCTAAACAAGAGGCTATAAGGTTTAGAAATATCATGTTTAGGTTAAAATATAAATGTAAAAATAATAATAATAGTAATTTAACAAATGAAAATTAATCAATGTCATTTAGGCAGGCTCTTGAAGCGAGCCATTCTATTGACGCCCAGAGGAACAGGCACTAGAGGGCGCTTTAGCGTCTGTGTGTATGACGCAAAACACTGGAAATTAAATTTAGCATTTTTACATATTAAAAAAACAAGTTATATATAATTTATAATATTTTTAACAAAATAATAATCTTGCATAAGGAAAATTAGCTTGTATCTGCTAATTCTATTCATCAGTGTTAAAATACAAAACAAAGAAACCGCATTTTCCATATTTTATTTCTGGTTTAAAAAAGGAAAAAGGAATGGACGCAAAAGTACACGGACCAACAAATATCTAAAAAATGTTCCCTATATTTTATGACAATTTTACGATTGGTGTATGTACAAGCACTTGTGCATTCAGTCCTCATAGATTTTATACAATATAAAAATAAAAAAAAAAAGATCACAGAATAAAGCCGAAAATACAGTACCTTTCAAAAGTTTGGAAACATTACAATTGTAATTGTACAATTGAAATATGTCTCTTCTGCTCATCAAGGCTGGATTTATTTAATAAAAAAAAAAAAAAAAAAAATGCAGTAAAAACAGTAATATTGTGTAATAGTATTACAATTTAAAATAGATGTTTTCTATGTGAATATTTTGTAAAATGTCATTTATTCCTGTGATCAAATTTTCAGCATCATTACTCCAGTCTTCAGTGTCACATGATCCTTCAGAAATCATTCTAATATGATGATTTCCTGCTCAAGAATAATTTCTTATTATCAATGCTGAAAACAGTTTTGCTGCTTCATATTTTTGTGGAAATCATGATACCATTAAAACATTTGTGGTCAGATTAACAAAAGAAAGAAATTAATACTTTTATTCATCAAGGATGCATTAAATCTATCAAAGTGACAGTGACAATAAATGCAAATAAATGCTGTTCGTTGATCTTTCTATTCATCAAAGAATCCAGAAATGTATCATGATTTCCACAACAATTTTAAGCAACTGTTTTCAACACAGATAATAATCAGAAATGTTTTGCAGCAAATCATCATATTAGAATGATTTCTGAAGGATCATGTGACACTGAAGACTGAAGTAATGATGCTGAAAATTCTGCTTCACAGATCACAGGAATAAATTACATTTTAAAGTATATTCATATAGAAAACAGCTATTTTAATTTGTAATAATATTTTTTAATTGTATTTTTTTGTTAAATAATTGCAGCCTTGGCGAGCATATAAGAGACTTCTTTCAAAAACATTAAAAAGCTTGTCAATTAGCACTGCATTATTCATATACTTTACTGTCAATAAATACCTTGAGATGGCTTGAAGTGCGTACATAATCCATATCGCAATCGTGTATTTATTGTTTTCACGTTTCATCAGTCAATACATTTCTGCATTTTAATCAGCTGCTGCTACAGAGAGTATGGGGTTAGATTCCCGCCAAAAGTGTTGCGGTCACGGATCAAAAAATAGTAAGTGTGAATCAAAAATTTAAAAACACATGTAAAAATATATAACACAAACTTAAAAAAATAATGCAAAATGATCAGAATGGCAAAGAACATGGTCACGGATCAAAATATAATAAGCGTGAACCGAAAAATTAAAAGCGCATTTAAAAAAATAACAAGCATGAATCAAAACTTTAAACACATTAAAAATTATATTGCACAAATCTTAAACTTGTGTTTGTGTTCTTTTATTACTCTGTACTTTGTGCTCTCTTACATTTTCTGCTCATATTTTACTCTTTTGTATGCTTGTGATGTTTTTCTCTTTGCTCTTCTTTCCATGTTCCGCTCTTGGGTTTCCAAATGTTGCAGTTCAAGTTTCATGTAAATTAGGCCGGGCTTAAGCGTCACCATTGGTCCACTAGTTCTCGATTGACAGCTCCTCCTCTAGCCAATCAATCGAAGAGAGGGAGATGACATCACTTCAATGCGACTCATGGCTGCTGATGCTCACACTCATACAGGGGAAGATAACTGTCACAGCTGGCAATTTCCGAGCTTCCGGGGTAAAATCTTTCTGTGGCAGGACACCGTTATACTGTATATGTACCTGCAACTCGACCTGTCACCGGTATATACGTCTACCTTGACAATCTTTTATTGTTAAATTCACCATCCTAATGACATCCTGTCACAGTTGTGCCTGTCTGACGATCCATCACTGTTATATTCACCCTTAATGCATCTACCACTGGACCTGACACCGCAAAACGCAACTGCCACTATGGAGCGGCCCCACAACGTCACGCATATGTGTGCCTGGCTCGTATATACCTGTTATATTACTGTTAGATATTTTTAGTATTCATACAATAATAATAATATGCTTGCTTGTTGTCTCTTCAATTCCTGTCTTTTGCACAAGAGAATATAACATATAAAACCTACCTAATATATTTATGAGTTACAGTTAAAGTAAGATATGCCATTGCAATTGTTTAGATCATTGTATATTGCTTGTAATTTTACATAATTTTGTAATTTTAATCACATTTTAGCACAAGATTATAAAATTATAAAGTCAAGCAATAGCATTCATACCAGCAAGAGTGTTTTCCCCAATATTAGAGCGATTGCAAATGTTTATTGAGCTGTTGTATAAATCAATATATCAATAAGTTAATTTTGAGTGGAAAGGAGTATCAAACAAAGCCATAACAGAACAGTGTCGCTTGTCTCTGAGCAACACAGCAGTGTTTCATAAATGAATTCCCAAATTAAAAGAGACGTTTAAATGAAAGACTAACTCATAAAGACAGTAACTTTCTGCCACCTACTGGCCATTTAAATTCATATTTCTATAACATGGATGGGCAAGTGCAGAGTTTAGCTTCAACCCTTATCAAACCTTAACTAGCTAATCAGTGTCTTATTAGTATTATAGACGAGTGAGTTTTTTTTTTCTTTCAGTTTTTCAGTTTCATATACTTTACGCACAAGCATACAAAAGAGTAAAATATTAGCAGAAAATGTAAGAGAGCAGAATGAACAGAGCAATAAAAGCAAGGAAAACAACTGTTAAGAACACCTAAACACAAGTTTAAGATTTGTGCAATATCATTATTAATGTGTTTAAAGTTTTGATTCATGCTCGTTATTTTTTAAAATGCGCTTTTAATTTTTCGATTCACGCTTATTACATTTCAATCCGTGACCACGTTCTTTGCCATTCTGATCATTTTGCATTATTTTTTTAAGCTTATGTTATATATTTTTACGTGTTTTTAAATTTTTGATTCACGCTTAATATTTTTAACCCCATAAGAGAGTAGCTGAATTACTTCTACGAAACCGTTTTGGACATTCTGCGTGAGAGCGCACTCTGGCTTCCAGTATGAATGAAACATACATTACATGAGAGTGAGCGCTCCATAATGTTTAGATCGCCTCATTTTAGTTAAGAATGAAATAACGGGTCATGCATAGACAATCTTGTAATTTCTTTTAATTTAAATCGAGATTTATTCACATTGGCCTCTATGTAAACACACTTGCCCGAAAAAAGTGTGGGGGATGAATTTACGTTTTATTAAAAGTGCGGGAGACATGTACCCCCTGTCCCCCGCATATTCTACGCCCCTGCGGTATAATTTTGTGATCATGTCATGATCACAAAATTATACCCCATCTTATAATTTCCTGATGTTACATTCTCATGCCTTTTGTTTCAGTAAATATATGGAAAACGTTTTTCACTGAAAGCAATGGGTTTACGGGCAACACCACAGTAAAGATGCAAGAGGGCACTTTCGATGTCTGCATAGTCATGTGAAAAGACTTGGACTTTATCAGACACCAAGGGAGTGAGAATGGGTTAAAAAAAGTGGCCTCCTTCTCGCAATTTACTGGGTAGGGTTTCACAAGCCAATCGTAAGTTATTTCTTAAATTGAAATGTGAAGTCCACACTAGAGGATTAGTAACTACTAGCTACTTTGTTACTAACTCTGTACTTTATTTGGTTGCATTATTTGTTCTTAAGACAGAACGTAGTTAGGGTGTGAGCTCTTCGTAAAATAATGCATAGTCGCATAATATGACATTTACCCTCAATGATCCAATAGCAGCCTTCAAATACGTGAGCAGAAGTTGTTGAAATATCGTGAATTTCGGTTTATCCTTCATTCTAACTTCTTTTACCTTACGTAACTAATGGTAAAAAAAAAATAAAGTTTCCATTAAATACAATAATACTTAATCAAGAATAACATAAGTGTTTCTATATGTACATAACATAACTGTATTTGAAACAAAATTAATAAGGATCAATAAATAAATACTGATACAAAAACAAAAAACATAAGAAATGACATTTATTGATTATGACTGATTTTATTTGACATGCACAACATGGAGTGATGCACACAGCGGCGCACTGTTTAGGACGGGTTCAGGTTGAAGAGATGGTAACAAAGTAGTCTTTTCACATAATGTTCTCTCTCTTAAAATGTAAGCGAGTATAAAAGTCAGCATTATCATATTGAATTGAAGTCTGTCGGGGAAAACAAGAGCTTACTGAAACAGTTCAGTCAGTCTGCTATTTTATTCCAACCGTTACTCCTGATCAGAGGCTTCCATAAATATTCAATTTATACATACGTTACACTTCAGTTTAATGTTTACAACACAAGTTTAATGGCGCAATGCAAAAATATTTAGTAGTGCGTAAGTTGTAACTTAGCACCCATTTATGTCAAAACTAGGCTAAGTTGTAACTTACGCACAACAGCTGGTGCATACAGCTTGATAGAACATGATTTATGAATCATAAACTGTTAAATTGATAGAACATGATTTATGAATCATAAACTGTTAAATTATCTGATACTTTGATATACCCGCCTGGCAGGTGTTAATTTGAAACCCTTGTTATAATACATCTTAACTGTGCTTTATTCAGAGAAAAGGTTTATAAGCACTATAAAAACATTACAATGTATTAAACAAATAGTTCACTCAAAAATAAAAATTCTGTCAGCATTTACCCATCCTCATGTTGTCTCAAACTCATATGATTTTCATTCATCTGCAGAATACAAAAGAAGGTATTTGTAGAATCTTTTAGCTGTCTTTGTCCATACAATTAAAGTCAATGGAGTCTGAAGGATCTAATATGAGTTTTTGAGTAGCAACCTGTGTGTAACTTTGAAAAAAAACCCATACATTTGCGGAGTTGCTGCACATTTTTTTTTTTTTTTTTTAAAAAGTAAAATTTATGGCTTTTTAAGACTTTTTTTAAGACCTGAAGAAATAAAAATGAATACTGTACATTAGGGGTGTGTAGTATTGGCAAAAAAAATTATATCTCAATATTTTCAAAGACTTTGTTGATAACAATAATTGATAAATGGTATTTTGTTGAGTGTGTTTTTGTGCTGGTACCATGGCTGGTTTATCTACATGAGGACATTTTTTTTTCTACTTTTTTCTACTTATTACAGTAGATATATGCATCACCTTTTGTCAAATTCTAACATTAAATAACAATTGAAAGTTAATCAATCAATCAAATAAAATTCTAACATTAAATTCCATTAGAATAATAACACAGTATAGGGCTGTTACTGATCAAACGAAATCATTATCAACAAAATCCATCTTTACAATGCAGAGGTGACACATGCGGCATCAGAAGTGGCAATACTATTTTTACACTATATTTACAATTACATAAATAATACGAGACTGTTTTTTTTATATTCAATTTTAAAATATGAAATTATTTCTAATTTTAACTTTTTAATTAAAAGGTACTTTAAATATCAAACTAAAACCACCAGTCACTGTCACTGTCTTGATGAGTGAATCATTCATTCGACCAATTTGTTCAAATGGCTGATTCTTTCAGGAACGAAGCAAGTGACGGTCTATATTGTATGGGTCATTGAATCATTAATTAAACTAATTAGCTCAAAATGCAGATTCATTCAGTAACGAATCACGGCTGTGTGTTGCTCGGAGACTCAATTCTGCTGTGGTTTCATTTTTAAATTTTGTTGGCGAAAGAGAAAAACAAACAATATTGACAATATTGTGTCCAAAGTGTAACTCACAATGTTAACATTGTTTATTTAACTGTTGTATAAAATAAATATCACATTTGCAATCATGCTGATATTTGAGAAAAACAGCATTGCTTGTGTGATATTGTAATATAACTACATCATATGATATAAATATAAGAACAAAACTAATCAGGACAAAAATGCCTGAGTATCTTGAATTTTAGGGGCATATAACTGCACACATCATGCATTGAAAAACTCGATGTCAGCTCACACATCGTTAAAACAACAATTACGAAATCATCATAGACGATATATATATCGCACACCCCTACAAACAAAGAATGAACTTACAATTGAACTAACCCATTTTCTACTCTTCTCTTCCTTTCCCTGGTGAAAAAAAAGTATGCTAAGTATACTTGCATCCAGACTAATTATCAGTATACTTCATGTGTGCTAATGATTAGTTAACTTGAAGTGTGCTATTTTGAAGCACTAATTTTGTACTAAGTATATTTTAGTTGTAATAAAGTTGTATTAAAGCATAACTAAGTATATTTAGTGTACTTTTCTGTGCTAAATTGGAACAACTTCAAGTATACGTAGTCCACTTTAAGTACATGCCTGTGTAGGGACTAATTATATGCTTGATTAGTGATATTAAAGTGTACTTAATTTGTGTTATAAGTATACTTTATTTGTGTTATAAGTACTTTATTTGTTTGAAAAGTATACTTTGTGTTATAAGTACTTTATTTGTGTTATAAGTATGCTTTATTTGTGTTATAAGTACACTTTATTTGTGTTATAAGTACATTACAAATTAATTATGTGTGTCTTCTGAACAAACAAGCAATACACTATGAATATATTATTTCACAGGTAATAGTATACTGTATGCTCAGTACCTTTAGCTTATTCCAAATACTACAAATTGCACACTTTGTAGTCAATAACAATATACTTTGTTATTACTTAGCTATACTTTGTACAATATAATCAACATTTGAAGTGGATCAAAACCTTTCATCAAAGTTGTCCTAAAACCTTCTTCTTAGGACAACTTTGATGAACTTTTTTGATCCAATTCAAATGTTGACTACTGTACTTTGAATTACATAATCTCATAATCTCAATACAGTATTATAATTGTGCTACCATTTAACTACAGTTAAATGAATTACTTAGGAGAAATTTTCCTAATGTTGAATGCTTTTGTTTTCAAGGCCATTAAAATAAAATGTAACAACATCATTAATGAAGAGACATATTTCATTAACAAGTCCAATGGTTTTTATATAAACTTGGTGTAAACTTGGTTTCAGCCAAACTGTTTTTCATTAAAGAACACCGAAAGAAAAGACATTATTAGACCAATGGCCATACTGACCCTCTATACACAAATACAAATTATACATTATATTCCATTTTCTGATGAGCTGCTCATTATTGCGTCTGATAGCCGCTTACACAGAGGCAGTTAACTGCAGAAACTCGTGAAGAACAGCATCTGTTAACAGAATATACAAGTTATAAGGTCAGACAAGCATGTTCAACGTTTTATTCATGTTTACAATAGCCTGTCTAAATCCTACACTGAACCAACACTATTTTTGAACAGTCAATGAGGATTAGCAGTAGGGAACTGTATCAGTACGGTATGTCGATATTGTTTCTAGTAAATACAGCATCAAGCATATACAGTATACAAATCTTTATTAATTAATATTGCACAGAATACGGGGCAATTTGACCAATCATATGAACGGGGTGTTTTGGTGCTGCATACATGTGCCATAAACCACCACACACAAACTCAAAAAGGAGATATCAAGCCGAAAACTCATTCTCTGTTTGTTAAAGCAAAACTAAGCATCGACAATTTTTCGTTTGTGAGGTTGAGTAGAATAATTTAGTGATCGGAAATAACTGATAGACTACAACTTACCTCCAAATAGCAGGACTTTTTCTCCGGTTCTTTCCGGGATCGCGTAGGCCATTTTATTCCTAGCCGGTTGTCGTCGCCATTAAGGTCAGGCTGCGATGTCACTTGATTGAACTGGTCCGAATTCCCAAGTTTGAGCGATGTATTGCGCTTTCAATGTTTTTTTTTAAATAAATAAAGCATTGTGACACTGTACTTCACCTGCAAGCCTCCTGTAAGTGAGCGAGGGGGATTCAGACGAGTACCGTGACGTTAGCAGCTCTGATTGGCTGAAGGCAGTGAGCAACAAAATCTGATTGGTCACAGACCAAGTTGAAGAGAGTTTTGAATTCTGATAAACCACTCAACCCATATTTTCTTGCATGCACTTGTGCTGCTGGTGTGTTGTTTAATATAGATTTGTGTGTACGATTGTAACATGATTCTTTTCTGCCCGTGTAAACATATTTACACATATTTGCAAAATGTAGGCTACACTGCATATTTTTAAAAATTGGCTTTTAACATATCAGTCATACATTTTAACACTTTCTGAAAGAAATATGCACAAATAATGAAATGAATTCCAAGCATGAATAAGTAAACTAAAAAATTATACTCAAATTTAACTTTAAATACACTACAACTTCAGGATATTAAATAATGTACTTTTTAAATATACTTTCAGTGCATTGTTACAATTACTATTTGAGCATACAGTTTAAAATATACCTAAAATATATTTTAAAGTAATGTTCAAATAAATACGCTTTAAAAAAATACACAGAACATTCATTTTAAGTACATTTTTCTAAAATGTATTTTTAGAAAATATACTGGATTACAATTATTCTAAAGTATGTTAAAAGTTGTATTGTGAAAATAGGTAAAAGTATGATGCTAATATACTTTTTGTATATTTAAAGATGGTACACTTTTTTGTTAGTATATTTGCAATGTACTATTGAAAAGGGAATATATTTGAAATACAATAAAGTATACTTTATTTTTCACCAGGGTTCACGTGCAGGAGTACATAATACGCTGTCGTAAATGCTGCTAATTGTCACATGAAAAAGTTAACAAATTTACAATAATAATAAAATTCATATAACGCTAATTAGATCACTTTAATTTGGTAAAGTATTTAGATATGTCTAAGTCAAAGTGTCATCTAAAATTTAAGACCTCTCATAAGTAAAAATAAGACTAATACTTTTTAAGACTTTTTAAGGATCTGTGGGAACCCTGATTTGTGTTGTTTTATTTTCTTGATTTTTTTGTTACTTATAATCATTTCACCATTCAACAATTTAATTAATTTTCATTTATATATCATTTATCTTTTAATCATTTATTCATCTTTATTATATTACTTATTTTCTATGCTCTCGGAATTCTTGCCTTTGTTGTTTAATCTTATGATTTTGTGGTTTCATGGGATATTTGTCTTCATGAGTCACAG
Organism: Hypophthalmichthys nobilis; assembly: GCA_037950665.1. NCBI lineage: Eukaryota > Metazoa > Chordata > Actinopteri > Cypriniformes > Xenocyprididae > Hypophthalmichthys > Hypophthalmichthys nobilis. The sequence goes on along the minus strand of CM075483.1, from coordinate 18,082,661 downwards.
ATAAGAGGGAATGTCTCCATTTCAAGGTTTCATGGGATTGTATTTTGAATCAGTTTGAATTTGTGCTAGTCAGACAAAGTCTTACTGAGCAATGAAACAGACACAACTAAGATATTCAATAAAACGTCCATTTTTACAATTACTTTGTCTTCTGCTTACTACTCTTTCCCGGCTTCATCTATCAATGTCTTGGTTGATAAGAGATGATAAAATCAGACAAAATAGAGTGTTAACTGATTTTGAGTATCAGATGAAACATGTTACAACTGTAACCCTTGTTCCCTGAGAAGGGAACGAGATGCTGCGTCAAGGACGCTTTGGGAACGCCTCTGTGTGAATGCATCTGAAGCATGTGTGTGAACAGTCCAATGGCATGACAGAACTTCAAAGGCGGGGTGACGTCAGGAGCAGGAAGCTATAAAGTGCACCCAGACCAAACATTGTCTAATAGGCCGAAGCAAGTCCATTACAGGGACGCAGGGAGTTTAGCAGTGAGACCCAGCATTTCGTTCCCTTCTAAGAGAACAAGGGTTACATTTGTAACCTGAGACGTTCCCTTTTGAGGGAACTCGTACTGCGTTAAGCACGCTTTGTGAACGACAATACCCAAACACCATGCTTACAATTGCCTGTCTGTGTGAATCACTGCGAGCACACTAATGCCAAGTTTACACTACAGGACTTTAAATGTCTGCAGATCGCTGTGCTGTTCAGACTACATGACTTGCTATGGAGTCTTGAAGTCGTCAATGATCTGCAACAAGGGGTTACACACTACACGAGCTGATGACAACTGTCACCCAATGACTTTATTTGAAAATGGATGTTGGGAAGAAATTAGATTAAATTTTGTAATTAAATTGAATTAAAATTAAAATAACACTTTCACACATAAGTTTAAAATATTCTGGCTGATCTCCCAGAGTTAAGGCAACCATTATTTTAGAACGTTTCCCTTTATTGTTTATATGACGACGCATCATGCTTGTCACGTGACACACTGTGGGCAACTGGTCACACTGTATGACAGATGTATTGCTTTTCTCACCATGTCATCAACTATCTGATATTCCGATTCTCAAATAAGTGTTTTGTCATTTAAAAACCTATAACCTATAATGACCTTGATCTTAATATATAACGTGAATTCATCCATTTGTCCCGAAATACATGTGACCGGTGAACTGGGAGAACAACAGAGTGAGTGAGCTTTATAGTTACTTACACAATGTGTATCTGATATGAATAAACATTGGCAAATTATATTTGAATGGATTTATTGCTGCTTCCATAGACATCAGTGTATATTTCATTGGCTGTTGCGTCGCGAAACGTGACACCACAGGATATCGAGTCGGCCGACAGCTCCAGATATTTAGCATTTTAGCTAGATATTTGTCTGGCGTCAGCGAGGTGTCGGCGATGTGTCAGCGAGCCTCTTTGATGCGTCGTTGAGTAGTTCACACATAAACATTGGCGAGCGCCGATCACCTGCTGATTTTCCCCCGATCACAGCCTGACCTGTCGGCGAGCTCGTTAACTTACAAATCGGGCTTAAAATCCTGTAGTGTAAACTTGGCATAAGACTAAAGCACCTGAGAACCTGGTGTAGAGCTCATGTCCAGATTGGAAAAAAAACTTACGAATGCGAGTGGAGAGGACCAGCCTGCCACGTATACCTTTCATGATACCCCTTATATACCCTTACGAAAAAGAAGTTTATTCAAGTGTGCTATTAGTATACTTCCTTTAAACTAAAAATAAGAAAGTATACTTTCAGTCTATTTTTTATATACTTCTCAGAAATATACATTATGTGCTTCTGAGAAATATACTTAAAATTGCTTAAAACCTAAGTATACTTGTATTTACAGAATCACCGGATCAAAACGCAGGAGAAGAAGAAGCGATAGAAGATTACTCACGCAAATGTAAAATAAAGCGATCATCAAACATTAAACAGCATATAAATCAAAACTGCCTAATGTTAATGAATGTGGATATAAAGCTTTGGGGTTGTTTATGGACTCAATCTACTCCCCCTGTATTTGATCATCATTCTGAATCCCATCCGGACGTAGTCTTTGACAAAAATGCAATTTTCTCAGCTTTTTGTTTAAAATGTTTCCTTTTTTTTTAATGAAACTTACCCCTTTTTAAGTGTTGATAAAAAAGGATTCATGAAACTAGAATAAAATATTTTTAAAATGGAAAGAGTTAAAGTACAATTAAAGGTATTTTAAGTATAAAAATAATACCTAGATAGGAACATAGTAGAATACTTAAAGTGCAAAAATAATATATAAATTAAAATTATGTGATGTTATTCGGAGGCTGCGTCCTCCGGAGGTCGCATTTGAAGGCAAGGATGTCATATTTAAAAAAAGTAACTGTAATAAAATTGACTGATATTCATTGTGAGGTATAAATATACTGTAATTTCTTTCTTACTTTGCAATCTAACGGTTATTTTTCTTAAATGAGACTGCCTTGGTGATGTATGCAGCCTTCAAAGGGTGCAGCCCCTGAATTAGGACACAGGCATTGTTGAAAAATCTCTCGGCTTCCGTATTCTGAACGAATCGCATTGATGGGCGTGCTCTTGCTCTTGCTCTGGGTGATGTGCGTGTGCACGCTTATCAGCACGCTCTTGCTCTTGCTCTGGGTGATGTGTGTGTGCACGCTTATCAGGGAGAAGTGCCTATACCAGGAATTCCACCCTTTATGACATTAAATTGGCCATACTCGAAAAAAATTCGGTGAAACATCCACAACTGGAAGTAGTATATTTGGCACAGAAATACTCCGTCATACATCCAACTTGTGTTTTAAAACTTTGGCCATGTTTAGCATGAGAATGCAACTCTTTAACAGTGTAAATAAGTCAGAATGCATGAAATAGCATTACACCCCCCCTTTAAAGAAAACTTACAAGTATACTTGCACTAAACTAGTAGTTTACTGAGTGTATACTTCAAAGTGTACTTTCATATACTAAAAATGTACTACTAGTATTAAAATAGTTAACTACTAGTATACTTATAAGTTTACTTGTAGTACAGATGCAGTACAAATGAGAAAAGTAGCTGTGAACTAGTTGTGTACTTAAAGTTTACTACTGTTACACTTATAGAACACTTAAACGTATACTTCAATTGGGCCAATTTAGTCCCAAGCGGTATTAAAATAGTACACTTACAAGTTTACTACTAGTACATTGATACTAGAATACTTACTACATAAAGTATACTTTAAAAATATACTTGAACATTACTTAAGTATACTTGATAAAATGAACTTGAAGTATACTTCTTTTTCGTAAGGGTAATGAGGCTTTCTAAGCCTCCATACTCTTATCCTGGCTTCAAAGCATCACGAAGGAACGTACCCAAAGGACATGGTAGGCAGCTATAGCTACCACATGCACCTTCAATGTGGAAGGGGATAACCCCACAGAAAAAAATCTTGCAAAAACTCTTTCACTGAACCAACTGGGCAGTTAAACTGGATCCCACTGTCGCATTCTGCACCAAGAAGCAAAAACCCTCCACTTCAAGGCGTACAGTTTCCTCATGGATGGAGCTCTGGAGTGAAGTATCCTCAGTTGAGAGACCTGAGTCTATAAGGTGGGCCCCCTCAGAGGCCACACCCATAGATTCCACAACTCTGGGTGGGGGTGAAGGATTGTGCCTCCCACCTGAGACAGAAAGTCACTCCTGACTGGAATCTCCAAGTGATTTAGTGAGAGGCATCGAGGAGGGACACTAGGTCCGAGAACCACACTCGGTTCACCCAGTACGACGCTACTAGTAGTAGACTTATTCGGCCCCGACGGACCCTCTCTAGAACTCCTGGGAGCAGAGCAATCAGGGGAAAAGCATACAGATGTCTGCACCAAGGTATTCAGCCCCAGCGAAGCTGGATGTGTGAGGGAGATCCAAAGTGGAAAGTATGTCATATCCTGAGACGCAAACAGATCCACTTCCGCTTTGTCATAATACTCTCAAATGAGCTCCACCACCTCAGGGTGAAGTCTCCATTCCCCAGGCCTCAGGCCCTGCCTTGACAGGATGTCTGCTCCTAAATTTTGGGACCCCGGGATATATACTGCTCTCAGAGAGAGCAGTTCCCTTTGGGACCACAGAAGGATCTGGTGTGCCAGTTTGCATAGTGGATGTGAGCGCAGACCCCCCTGGTGACTTATGTAAGAAACCACTGACGTGTTGTCTGTTTGGACCAGCACATGATGGCCTCTTAGGTCCCAGGTTGAGCGGCTTTCCATTACCACTCCTCAGTCTGTGAAAGAAACATCTGTTGTGAGCGTGATGCGATGACAATGAGCTCCTAACACAGGACCCTGGGACAAGTACTAAGGTTTCCTCCATATAACCAAGGCGCAGAGACATTGGCGTGTGATTTTAATCATACGAAGTGGGTTGCCCCTCGTGGAAAACTCTTGGTTTTGAGCCACCACTGCAAGGGTCTTATGTACAGCAGGCCAAAAGGTATCAAGTTGGATGCAGCTGCCACCAGACCCAACAGTCTCTGAAACTGTTTGACAGTGAATGACTAGCCTAGCTTTATCTTGTTTATGGCTGTTTGTATAAAATCGATAGGAGCAGGAGACAGACGTGCCTGCATCATCATTGAATCCTACACTACACCTAGCAAAGTGGTTCTCTGTGCTGGAGAAAGCACACTCTTCTTGGTATTCAGCCTTAACCCCAACTTATTCATAGTAGCGAGGATGACATCTCGATGCCGAACCACCATTTGTTCCGACTGTGCTAAGATTAGCCAATCGTTGATCTAGTTTAATACGTGGATGCCCCAGAGTCACAGCGAAGCCAGTGCTGCATCCACGCATTTCATAAAAGTGCAAGAGTGATAGAGCTAGACCAAAGGGAAGAACCTGATATTGGTAAGCTTTGCCCCCAAAAGCGAACCTTAGGTACTTCCTGTGCTGTGGAAGGATGGATACATGGAATTATGCATCCTGAGATCTATCATGACAAACCAGTCCTCGGATCTAATTTGAGTCACAATGCTTTGAGTGATTTAGATGCCGCAGATCTAAAATGAGACGCAACCCCCCATCCTTCTTAGGAACGATGAAGTACCGACTGCAGTAACTGGACTCCGTCTCGGGTGGAGGAACACATTCTATGGCCTTGGCAGAAAGGCCTCCTGAGGGCACCGAGAAGGTATGAGCACATTTTGAATGAATTGGTCAAAATTCTGAATTGGTCAAAATTTTGAATGACTGAGTCAATGACCCATTCATAAACAACTGGGTCACTCTTGAATGAATCATCCATTGGAACGAATTGTTTGAATGAATGACTCATTCAAACAATGTGATCACGTGATCTCCAGTGGTGTAGCGGACGGGCATGCAGGGCACATACTGAGGGAGGATGGGGACAAAACTTCATAAGACAGTAAGACTTCTTTTTAAAGAATACTGTGGCAAACAGGGTGAGGCCGAGAGCTGTGGGAGCTGAGCAAGGCCAGTGGCACGAGTGCTAATGAGCGGTCTTGAGTCTCACTGAGAAGCTCCGTAAGGATAAAAGGAGGAGTGAAAACAGTGAATGACGAGAAAAATCAAGATCTTTATTTTAATGATCTTTATTTTAATCTCAATATCGATTCTTAAAATTTTTAATTTCTCAATTTACGCCAGAAATTTTTTTTAGCTGCAACTGAGTTAAAAATGAATGAATCTTTGCAACCCATGGCAAAAGAAATCATATTTTACTGAATTTTGTTGAGCTGTGTTTTCTGCCTCTTTGATGCTCACCTGGCTGAGGTTCCTTCTGTAGATTTTCTGTTCTCAGATGACTTACAACAGGTGGCATGTAAATGGCACAGATTAATGGACAAGATAATGTTGGATCTGTGTGTGTGTGTTTGTGTGAGAGGATCTTTGATGATTGTCCAGCTCTCTGTAGTGATATGGAGACAAGTGCTGGTTCACTTCACCTGGTTTATCTGTCCTTAACAAAAGCATCTAACAAAAAAAAAAAGAAAAAGAAAAAAGAGTGCTATACCTGAAGAGTTCCCTCTCTCTCAATGTAAACTGTGTCTTAACGAGGATCATTATCTTCCATCTTGTTATCTTAATGGGGGACAGATAGTGTGTCTGGGTGTCTCATTTACAGATTAAAAAACGAAAGTGCCGCTCATCAATTATTTACCTCCTACTTCACCCCACTTCTCTTCTCTTCTTTGTTCTGTCCTGCTCGCTGGGGCATTTTGTGTTGTCTGAGCATTCAGTACGGGCCCAGGACAGGATCACATTTCACTTCTAATTACACAGACATCTTATCATGGTTAACGAAAATGGAAAGGACACAGGAGACCAGAGACAGAGACAGAGAGAGAGAGAGGATGGGAGGGAAGGGGGGTGGTAAAGGGGTTTTCTTATATCAATAATCTGTTCCATCAGCATAACTAAAATATAAAAATCCATAATTTTTCAAATAATTTAAATGTATCAAAAAATGTTTCTCTACTTTAAAAATGTAAAATTAACATATCTCCCACTTTACCCAAAATGTTTCCCACAGACAATTCAATTAGAAAATTCTAATATATTTTTAACCATTTTAAAATATGGAAATGTTTCAGGTTACAACTGTAACCCTGGTTCACAGAAAACAGGGAACAGGACACTGCGTCCTGAGATGCTATTGGGGAACATCTCCGCATGACTGGTACCTGAAGCAACTGTCAAATCACGGCAATAGTATTGGCCAGCAACAGCCTATGACATACTACTAGTGCAACCAGAAAGTATATAAGGGGTGCCTAGAGAACATTTCATCCACTTATCATCTAAAGGGATTGTATAGGCAGCCCGGAGACATGGCAAGGAGACACAATGTCTCGTTCCCTGTTGTCAGGGAACCAGGGTTACAGTTGTAACCCGAGACATTCCCTTTTGAAAGAGAATTCGCACTGCGTCCTGAAATACTAATGGGGAACAAAATATCCATGCCGCCATGCTAAGGGGAGTGCATGTCAAGAAATGGCGGTGACTAAGCACAAATAATTTTCAACAGAAATGCAAAAAAAAAAACAAAAAAACAAATACTCATCCCTTCACACACTAAGCTGTCAGTGACAGTACTCCCTACAGCCACTGCCCGAGCTATCACGCCACAATGAGGAAGTACCTTCATAGTAACAGAAGGACTTGCCAAATGCCACTCAAAGGCTTAGAACCAGCATCTTCACTGGGAAGGGGTAACACTCTGGGGTGAGCAAACATGCCAGCACGTTTTACTGGATCTTCTTCACGTGGCAGCAAAATTGACTTAAAATACTCTGTCATTTTTTGTAATACAGATAAAAATAATACATCAATTTAAACTACAGAATGTTGTTGTGAACAAGAGTCAAGATGGCATTACAGGGACCAATTTACGACAGGGCCCCTCTCTAACTGCTGGTGTGTAAGAAGATGTGCCGCACTGTGATTGGATCTTTGGTGAATGAACATAAACAAATGTTCAGCAACATCAGATAAGATGTTAGGACAACTGCCAGACACCTCTTCCAGAGCAGGAAGGGGGACCTTCTGCACCCACCAAAACCAAGGAGAGGACTTCTCATTGGACGACACATTGACTCTAACCACCAAACTCATTCCTAAGGTTTAGGCAAGGACTGCCATAAAAATTCCTTCAGGACCCCCTGGATGGAGCAGCAGTGACTGAAATAAAGAGAGGCCACAGAGATCTATCTAAATCCATTCATACCTATGTTTGGAGGCCTTAATTTAATTTAAACTGCATCACATCCACTCCATCTTCATGCAAAGCACAGTTTATGTTAATGGTTACTGACTGTTAAAACAACAGGTCATGGGACAGACCTGTTAACAGATAAACAAATGCATGGCCGATGACTTAACCATTTCATATCGTGTTTGGTGTCTATCTGTTCCCTACGATGCCTTTAATAATTTGGAAGAGGTTTGGTAAAGAAATAATGCATGGGTAAATTGTTAAAGACACTATTTTAACACTGTACTTTATGCTATGCAAATGAGTTCCACACTAGGGTGGGCAACATCGGGGCTGCTTCAGATAACAGTGACCAATCACACTCCAGGATCGGCAAGGCGCCACATTTCAATCTCTTCCTCATCAGAAAGGGATAAATATGTCCCCCGGGTAGACACACCCTTGTTCTGCGTTTCCAGCTCGACGGGGAAGGAGACATTAACAGACACTCCACGTCCTGAGTTTCTGACCTGACAAGGAAAGAGACTACAAGACAGTTAATTTTAAGCTTTTGCGAGCAAAAACTTTTACATTGCTTCCAGTTGCACTCTAGCTGCAAAAAGGCCCCAGCATTGAGGGACTTCATCTGACCCTTACGGCTCCTACAGCAGCGCAGCCCAGTCCGCAAAGGACCTCTGCATTGGCAGACATTGCCTGTACCACACAGCTCCTCAGCGACACAGCCAGCCTGCAAAGGAACCTGTGATGATTCATCTGACCCAGCTGCCCAGTCCATCCTAAAGGACCCTCTTGGCGCAACCGAAGTTCAGCATCCTCCAAGCCCAGCGTGGCACGACTACTGGATTGCAACTCTGCGCACTGCACGCAACCTGCATCATCAGTGGAAGATGTCTCTGCTACCGGATTGATCACTCGACTGTGTGAAACGTAAATATAAACTTACCAAACCTCTTTCTAGAGACCTTGGCATTAGTTTATATATGCAGCATATGTTTTTCTAACCTGTTTAGATAACAGTTACTTGAGGTCAGCTTGTTACAAATAATAGGGATATTATTTGTTGAATGATAATTAAGCAATTATTTATCACCATTTTACCAGAGCCATTAGGTGGCTTCCATAAGAAGCATTCCCATACAATTCTCTTCCATTCTACATTCAGTTCAACAGCACTGCATTTATCCATTCTGTGTTCACTTCATTTATTTGTTTCTTTGATTTAATTCAGTATTCTCCTTTGATTATTGTTTTACTATCTTTTAGAAGTGCATATTCATTATTTCATTATTAATCGTTGTGGTATTTACTCTTGCATGTCTATTGATAATAAATTTCATTGATTTTGTTATAACTGTGTCTTCCTTGTGTTGATGATCAAAGACTCTACTAGTTGGCCAGACTCCCTCCAGTTTATAATAATTCTGAATTACTGAACAGCTCTTTTGGAGTGTTCTTAAATTGTTAAGTATTCTTTAATTGTTAATTGTTAAGTATTCTTAACTGGTGCCCCGTATTACAAAAGTAGGTTTAAGAGTAGGGGGATAGAATTTACAGTTTGTACAGTATAAAAACCATTACACCTATGGAATGTCCTCACTTTGATAGCAAAACAAACCTGTGTGTATACTACAAGTATGATATTGCGTTTATACAACAATTCGGCGGCACAAGTGTGTAAATAAGTAAGAAATAACAATGGAGTCTTTAAAACGTCTCAGGTTATTGGCGTAACCTATGTTCTCTGAATAGGGAACGAGATGCTGCGTAGCTATGAATTGTCTGAAGCCCATATAGAATCATGCCAATTCATTGGCTGATGGCGCGGGTGCCGCCCCGACGCTCTTATGTTGCCATCCTATACTGACGAACGCGCCATCTGCTTCTCAGATTTCTCTGCCGAAAAAGGCCACTTGTCGGCAGCGCGAGGAGCTTGGCAGCGGAGGCAGCGTCTCGTTCCCTATTCAGAGAACATAGGTTACGGTAGTAACCTGAGACGTTCTCTTTCATAGGTTCACTCGACGCTGTGTAGCTATGACGCAATGGGAACGATATACCAAACACGCAAAGCTAAAACGCTGCTGTACCTAACACAATGAAAAACCAGATAGCAACCATGGCTGGTTCAAACAGACAGAACCTGGGAACCCGGAGCCATATGTCAAGATCCAAACTATAAAATTTAACAAATGTGTGCGGAGAGGACCATCCTGCCGCTACACACATGTCATCCAGGAGGACCCCTCTAAAAAGAGCTTTAGAGGAAGCCAAGTTTCTGGTGGAATGTGCCCATACACTGAGAGGTGAAGACAGACAATGCACCTCATATGCCAGTGAAATAGCCTCTGTAACCCCGTGAGAAATTCTCTGCTTTGATGTGGCAAGCCCACGGCAGCCAGCACCAAAACATACCAAAAGCTGATTTGTTTTTCTCCAACTACTATTGCGATCTACGTAAGACTTCAGAGCTCGGACAGGGCAGAGCAAGTGAAGTTTTTTCATCTTCATCAGAGGCGAAAGGAGGAGGATGGAATGAGTGAAGGGTGATAACTTGAGAGCGAAATGGTGTAGACAAGACCTTGGGCACATATCCTGGCCTGGGTCTTAAGGTTACCTTAACTAGACCAGGGGCGAAGTCCATACACGGCTCGCTAACAGAGAGAGCTTGCGAACCCCATGCATAAACGCAGAGACCAACCTATGTTTGCCCAGGGGAATTTCATCTGACTCCCTTCGAGCAGCAACGACTGCAACATAAACTCTCAGAGTAGTAGCAGCTGCCCCCACAGCAAATTTTTCTTGCAGGAACTCCAGCACTCAACCCACAGGGCAGTTGACTGGATCCACAGCATGAGCTGAGCACCAAGACTCAAAAACCCTCCACTTGGAGGAATACAGCCTTCTTGTGGAAAAAGCTCTCGCACTCGCGATGGTCTCCTGGACGTCGACAGGAAGACTAGAGATTAAAGCTGGCAGCCTTTGATGGGCCATACCCACAGCTTTCAAATCTCGGGACGAGGATGCCATATCTTGCCCTGAAGCTGAGACAGCAGGTCTTGTCTGATAGGGATCTCCCATGGAGAGGAGTCCAGAAGAAGAATAAGCTCAGAGAACCATGTCTGGGACGGCCAGAATGGGGCTACAAGTAGGAGATGGACCTTGCTCTCCCTCACCCTGCACAGAACAGCTGGGATCAGCTTGACAGGTGGGAACGCATAGAGTTTCAGTCTCTGCCATGGGTGAGTGAATGCATCTATGCCCAGAAACCAAAGCGGGCATTGAGACGACTCCTGCGACGCGAAGAGGTCCACCTCCACTCTGCCAAACACTTCCCAAATCCGGGCTACTGTTTGAGGGTTTAGCATCCATTCCCCCGATCTGAGTTTCTGCCTCGACAGAAAATCTGCTGCGAGGTTCAGGCTTCCGGGTACATGAACCACTCTCAGGTAGAGGAGTTTGTTCTGAGCCCAAAGGAGGAGACGACACACATGCCTGTCCAGGGTGTGTGACCCTAGGCGTTTTATGAGACAACACCGCCATGTTGTCCGTCCTGACAATGACATGGGGTCCCCTGAGAAAGGGGTGAAAGTACAGCAGGGCCAGGGATACAGCCATGAACTCCAAGCTGTTTATGTGCCAGGAGAGGAACTCTCCCATCCACACTCCACATGCTGGCCTGCCCTCGAAGACCGCGCCCCAGCCAGTCAGAGAGGCGTCCGTTCTGATCATTTTCCGACGGAAAATAGCACCCATGTTGGCCCCTTTTTGAAGAAAGAGTGTGTCCCGCCATATCAAAAGGGCGTGAAACAAACAGGCGACACTTTCAACAGGCGAAAGGCCGGTCCTGTCGATCGGACCCCTAAGAGCTTCATCCACCAAAGAAACAGTCTCATGTGAAGCAATCCTAGGGGCAGCACAGGGGAGGCTGCGGCCATAAGGCCCAGGAGCCTGCGACAGGTGCTTACAGAGACATGATGGCCTAGCCTGAAGGGGGCCAAACATGTAACAAGACTGGAAATCTGGGCAGGAGCCAGATGGGCCTGCATCTGTACGGAATCCAGGTGAACCCCTAAGAACACAGTCTGTTGAGATGGGGCGAGAACACTCTTTTCGGTGTTCAGTCTGAGGCAGAGAGACCGGATGTGGTGAAGGACGACATATCTATGGCGAGTCACTAATTCACTGGAGTGGGCTAAAATGAGTCAAGACAGCGACAGAGCTGGAGTGTGTAAGCGAACTGCACTGTTTTTAGAATCCAAGGCGATACCCCTGGCAGACGCCTCCATTCGTGAAAGAAATGTGGTCTTTAAAACACCAAATATCACAAAAAAAAAAAATAAATAAAATAAATAAAAATAAATAAATAAATAAATAAAAATAAAAAATATTCACAAGTTTATAATAGGCAAATTCGATTTTAATTCTTCCACCCACTAATTTTCTAAACATCATGTCCACATTAGTGGTCCCAAGTTGTATTCCTTTTCCATATTGCTAATTTAGCTGTTCCCAATAAATAATTTAATAAGCATGTCATCCTTCTCATTGAATACCTATACGTAACACCCCCAATAAATATTTTATTTGAAAATTTCTCATCAAATTTTTCAAACAAATCTTTAAGAAAATTAAAAAGATCTTGTAATCTTCCACATTTTAAAAACAAATGCTCTAAGTCTTCTTGTTTTCCACAAAATCTACATTCACCACCCACTGCTGAATTCAGGTGCGCCACATGTCTGTCTGTAGCTATTGCCCCGTGAATAATCCTCCACTGTAGATCTGCTGTTCTCTTCTCTATGAGAGGCTTATACAGGCCTCCCCTGTCCCTCGCGAGGAAGTCTGATCCTAACAGTCTTGGCCATTTTGAATCTTTTATTCTCTTGAGAAAAGTTTGATGTGTGACTTTTACTGAAGAAACGTAATTTGCTTTCTTTGATGCTGATTCAAAATAATCCAGCCGAGGTGTATCAAAAGACAGAATTGAGTCCATATTTACTTCTACTGTCTCCTCAAGTATAACTGGAGACACTCTGATTTTTGGAAATTCCTTTTCTGTGTCTCTTAAGCCCATTGAGCGGCCTCTTTCAATGTACCCTCTGTGGCCACTTGGTAAGACATTCCAAATCTCCTCTATCAGTTTTGATACAAGATGTTCAGATTTTTACATTCAAGCAGGCTCGGGTAACCCCACTGCTTAAAAATCCCACATTAAACACGTCACTTGTAGACAGCTACAGACCTGTTTCTCTCCTACCATTCATAGCAAAAACACTTGAACGAGTTGTTTTCAACCAGGTGTCATCTTTCCTCTCACAGAGCAATCAATTGGATGTCAATCAATCTGGTTTCAAGAGTGGCCACTCAACCGAGACTGCACTACTGGCGGTCACTGAATCCTTGCGGATTGCAAAGGCTGATTCCAAATCATCAGTTCTCATTCTGCCTTTGACACGGTGAATCATCAGATCCTTCTGTCCACCCTCTCATCACTGGGCATCACAGGTACTCCACTTCACTGGTTTGAATCCTATCTCACAGGAAGGTCTTTCAGGGTTGCCTGGAGAGGGGAGGTATCCGAAGCTCATCAACTGACCACGGGGGTTCCTCAGGGTTCAGTTCTTGGACCCCTCCTCTTCTCCATTTACACTACATCACTCGGTCCCATCATACAGGCACATGGTTTCTCCTACCATTGCTATGCTGATGACACACAACTCTTCCTTTCATTCCAACCAGATGATCCCACAGAACCTACACGAATCTCAAGCTGTCTGGCGGACATCTCGGCATGAATGAAAGAACATCATCTGCAGCTCAACCTGGCTAAGACTGAGCTTCTCGTCTTCCCTGCCAATTCGACTCTAAATCATGATTTCAGCATCCAGCTAGGTACATCCTCAATTACCCCATCAAATTCGGCCAGAAATCTTGGAGTAATCCTTGATGACCAACTGACCTTCAAAGACCACATTGCAAAGACAGCTCGTTCATGCAGATTTGCACTATACAACATCAGGAAAATCAGGCCCTTTCTAACAGAACATGCAACACAACTCCTTGTCCAGGCCCTGGTCATTTCTAGGCTTGATTACTGCAATGCTCTTCTGGCTGGACTGCCATCATGCACTATCAAGCCTCTTCAAATGATTCAGAATGCTGCAGCACGTCTCGTCTTTAACGAGCCCAAAAGAGCCCACGTCACACCTCTCTTCATCTCCCTGCACTGGCTACCACTTGCTGCTCACATCAAATTCAAGGCGTTGACGCTTGCTTACAGATCTACCACAGGCTCAGCACCCTCCTACTTCCACTCACTCTTACGAGTCTACACTCCGACCAGAAGCCTACGCTCATTAAAGGAGCGAAGGCTCGTGGTACCATCACAGAGAGGCACAAAATCACTCTCCAGGACATTCTCGTTCACTGTCCCTTGCTGGTGGAATGATCTTCCTGCCTTCATCCGCAATGCAGAATCCCTGGCAATATTCAAAAGACAGCTGAAAACTCATCTCTTTCGTGAGCACTTATCCTCATCTTAAAAAAAAAAAAAAATTCTATACCTTTCTATCCCTTCACTTCCTTTAATCTCTCTCTATTGTAGCTTATGATACTCTGAGCACTGCCTAAAACTTGTATTGTGAGCACTTCTTGTCCCTATTCGCCTCGTCATGACGACTCGCTTACTGTATTCCTCACTTCTAAGTCGCTTTGGATAAAAGCATCTGCCAAATGAATAAATGTAAATGTAAATTTCAATCCTGTCATTTCTTTAAGGATTCCAACAGGTTTCCACCCATCATCCAAAAGGTGTTTCATTTTTACAACCCCATTATGCTTCAAAACTGTAGATACACTTACTGAAGACAAAAGCCTTGTTTGAATCATTGGATTAAAAATTAATGGTTCCTCCAGAACCCAGGGTCCTGTGTCGTCACTACTCCGATCCACTTTAAAAACTGTTTTCCAGGACTGTAACATTGACTTATGGAAGGGAGTGATTTCCGACAAGCTCACCTTCCCCAAGTCCATTATAAACAAATGTTTATCCAAACCGAGCCCACCTGCGTTCTTCAAAATGAATCTTGCAGTATGGGCCCAAGCAAAGTCTTATATAAAAGTCTTTGTGCTGCTTGCATCCTGTAAACTGTCAACCGACTTCTCACATCCACCAGCCCTTGACCTCCTTCATGGACAGGTAAATAAAGTGCCGCAGCATGGATCCAGTGTGCCCCACTCCAAAAGAAATTCACAATTGTCCTTTGTATTTTACAAACCAACTCAACTGGAGGCTCCATAACAGCCATTTTAGGCCACAATGTCGAGGCCACCAAGTTGTTAATGACCAAGACTCGCCCTCTGTACGACAATTGTGGTAATAGCCATTTCCATTTAGACAATCGGGCTGACACCTTCTCCAGCAATCCCTCCCAGTTTCTTATCTGAAAATGTTAATTTCCTAAAAAAACACCCTAATTTATCAAGCATCTCAGTCGTAATTTAAGTGAAGTGTAGGACTAAATCTTAAGTGTCAGTCTTAGAGATGATTCACGACACTTTGCTGTGCCACAAACAGGATTTTGGATGACAACATAGGCATGGACCAATCACTGAATAGATTTCCTTATTTAAGAATATTCTCAGATAAATTCACATTGAACGGTGAAATTCCTAAGAGGAGTTTACATTCAATTAATATTAATGTTTAAGACCATAAATAACTACATTTGTGGTGCCCTCACGTGAGGCTAATCCAAAATCACTACATTTTTGGTGCGTCCCGTGTGAGGCGAGCTTAGATTGAAAACGAGCCTTTTGTTTGTCAATACAACTGAAAACACAGAAAGATAAGAAGAGTAAAGCTTTAAAAGGAAACCAAGTTTCTGTTCAGCTTACCAGCTCCGACTACAGAATCTATTATCAGTTTGTGGTTCCCTCCAGACCTGATTGATAGTTTTCTCCACTCACATTTACAGTACTGTTTACGGATAGGATTTGTTTGGCAAGTACAGAGTTTGACTAGTCTGTGGATCATTGTGTGTTGGCATAGATCTGGTAATTTTCCTGTATCAGGAACCGGTAGCATTGGCAGACTGTAACTCTTGAGTAGTGGCCATTTAATTGTTATTAAGGATAGCATAGGGCATATGTACCTAGTAAGCCTATAATATTGCTTTATTGTTACTTTGTGAAACTTGTTGGAAGAGGTCAAAACCCACCAACAACTTAAAAGCTAGCAATAACAAAAATTCCTTTGTCAGGAAAACATAGCCTTGGCAAACACTGTAACTTGTGAGCATTTGCCATATTGTTGCTAAGCATAGCATAGGGCGTATGTACCTAGTAAGTCTATAATATTGCATTATTGTTTCTTCGTGAAACCTGTCGGAAGAGGTCAACACCCACCGACAATTCAAAGCTAGCATCGTACCCTCTGCTTCTTTGTGTGACCTGCTGTAACAAAGGTTATCTATACTTTTAAAAGGCAGCTGAGTGTAACACAGCAAGGTTTCTGTTAACCAAATGGCTGAATTAACAACGCCTGAACAGCTGGTAGTAGACCTTACCAGTGGCGTTAATCCAGGGTACGTAGAAACACTTCATGGTCTAGACTATGATGAAATTAGCCAGAAAACAGAAGAGCTAGTATCTGAAACGGCAACCAAAGCCCCAAAGGGTGACAAGCTGATTAAATTGCTCTCTAGTTTAACATTAAACTGGGCTGCCCAGCTAGCGCAAGCTGTTGATAAAGTAAACATTGCCCATGATCATATCAAAAATAGAGATTTGAGAATAGAGGACCTTAAGAGTGAGATTGCTGAGCTGCGTAAAGAAAATGACCGGCTAAGGGCTGAAGCTAATAGTCTGTCAGCAGAAAAAGAGGACTTACAATGTATTGTCCATGATCAGGAAGCCAAAGCTAGAAAGCTAGAAGATAAGTACCTAGAAGCTAAAAAAGAGCCTAAGAAACTTAAGGAAGGACACTCAGGTCCACCTTCTGTAGTAGACCGCCAAGATGCGGATACTGCCGCTCTACAAACAGAGCTGGCACAAACTCGGCAAGACTTATCGGCCAAGGCAAATGAGGTAAATGCCGTGAAAACAAGCAAAACTGAAGTAAAGGCAGAATTAAGAATTGGTAGAGAACAGGATCCCTTTGTATTTAGTACCTGTGAAACTTGTGGAGAGAATCTTGAGACAGGCTACACTGGGAACCACCCAAACGCAACAAATACACTTGGCCTATGGTTTGGATAGTGCCATGCCAGTCCATGTAGACCCAAAAGCTGGTGAAATTGGTTTCTGGTTAAACTTTCTAATTTTTGATGTTAGGAACATACAATGTGTAGTCCACTCCCCTAACTTTCTCCCATCACTACACACAACATAGACTAATCAGCAGCATGCCCCTGCTAACGTTGCTATGCAGTCCTTTTAGAATCCCCCACTGTGTAGATTAACTCCTTTTTTTTTTTCTTTACTTTAGAGTCATCTTTAGATTTCAATTTCTCTAACCTGATATAATTCTTGTTAGTTATAAAGTTTACCGAAATGCCAATGGTCAAAGGATTAGGTGTAGTATGTTGTTTCGCTCAACTGTTCACCTTTAGTACAATTTAAAAAAAACTCTAAGACCATTGCTAACTTATTCTTGTCTCTACCTCCATTTATATTTATATTTATTTATATTTATATTTAAGAAGCCCACCCTTAAAAGCCCCATAAGAAAGAGGAAATAAAAGAGACAGGACAGGTACAAACATAACTCATAAAGTTTAGAAATCACCATGTGCAATTTGTTCATTTTACTTTTCTTTTCTTTTTTTTTTCCAAAGCATGCCTTTTATCCTTCCTTAACCTTGTTACCATTTTCTTCAGTTGGAATCTCTCTTTTTTTCACTTAAGGCCTCGTAACTGACTGTTTTCTGCAACAACATCACTGACCCAATGAATTTTTCTGTATCTGGAAAAAAATCCTTAACCTTCACCACTTTTCCAAATGTTGCATCCAAAAAGTTATTAATTTCCTGCAATGTGTACGTATCATCCAAAACCTGTGAACCTATCTCAGAAATATCAGAGATTGAATCATCATCTCCTATCTCTTTCTCCCCAGACAATCCAACACATTCAGATGTCCCTGCCACATCATCTGCACTTCCATTAACCTCAGCCTTTTTACTTTGTTCAGATTTTTCAACTTTCTCAACCTCAGTGTCATCACCATCATCATTAACAACATCATCAGTTTGAATAGCACTTTGAGCTTGACCGTCAGGATATTAAAATAGAAAACCATTACTTTAAATTGTAATAATATTTCACAGTATTGCTGTTTTTTTCTTTATTTTTGATATACAGCATGATGAACATGAGATTTCTTTTAAAAACATTATAATAGTAATGTTGTCACAGACACGCCAGGTTCCCTCCAATCACAACGCACTCAATCACCAGAATACTGATCACCGACACCTGCACCTCATCAGTTCACTCATTACCTCACCATAAAAGACATTCACACACCCTCACTCATCGTCCGGTCTCGTTTGAGTCAAGTCATACGAATGCTTCGCTCAAGGACTCCTTACCTGTGTACTTACCTGCCTCCAGTGTCTACCGATCTCCTTGTGTGTGATTCCCTCGTGTGTGAGTGTCTCCATTCTCCAGCGACTACCTGTAACTATAACAAAGACTGTATCATCATCTTCATCCACTCATCGACAACTTAACCTTCATTCACTCACCTGTTGCACTGTTACCTCTGCTGAGTGTGTTAATAAACCATCTTGCTCTACTTCCTGTCTCCGTACTATCTGTACTGTAACAGAAGACCGGACCAAGACAGAGAACACACCAGCATGAGTCACCCGGATCCGTTTCAGGAGCTCGTCGAAGCCCTTCGAGCACTCACCTCTCATCCACCTCCTTCTTCACCTGCCATCACCGCCGTCAACACACCACCGACTCCTTCACCACCAGCGCACGCCAGTCCCATGGCCAAACCGGCGCCCTTCTCTGGTTCGGCGGAGGATTGCAGCGGTTTCCTCCTGCAATGTTCGCTGACCCTGGAGATGCAACCGCACTTGTTCTGCACTGACACGGCTAAAGTCGCCTTCATCATCTCTCAGCTGCAAGGAAAAGCGCTACAGTGGGCAGATTCATTATGGTCACAAAACAACCCTATAATCAAATCCTATACCGGTTTCGTTACCCACTTCCGGGAAGTGTTCGGCAGACCCTCTACTGATTCTTCAGCTGGTGAGAAATTATATAAATTAAAACAAGGATCTATGACCATTAATGAGTTAATGCCATTAATGATGCTTTACGACAGGACACTTGCAGCCTCGAGTGGATGGAACGAACAAGCGCTCATCACGACCTACCACCAAGGCTTGGATCCCCGCGTGCGGTTGCATCTCGCTGCATACGAGGATTCCATCGGCTTGGAACGCTTCATTCAACTCTCCATTCGTTTCGCCACTCGTATGCAGTCGTGTCTCGAAGAGAACCAGGGTCAGCCTATTTACAACACCTCACTCTGCCGACCAGAGTCCGTCAGCCCTCCAGAACCAGCCAACGAACCCATGTCAGTAGAAGGCTCCCGGCTCACACCCACTGAACGGCAGAGACGGCTGACCCAGAATTTATGCCTCTACTGTGGCGCTCCAGGGCATGTACTCTCCACATGCTCCATTCGACCTACTCGTCCCATGGTGAGTGCTATAATCCCTTCTATTAAGAAAATGCAACCACTCACCACCGTAGTAAACCTTACTGCTGCCAATGTTTCAATTCCAGTTGTCGCCCTCCTTGATTCTGGGTCAGCCGGCAATTTCATCTCCGGCGCCCTCTGCCGTCAGCTCGCCCTCAAGACCACGGCCACGCCGACCACCTACCAGATCCGCTCAGTGACCGGGAAGCCCCTCAGCAAGAAACATGTCCACCTTACAGTCGGTCCATTACAACTACGCGTCGGCCTGCTACATGTGGAGGATCTCCATCTGCTGGTTCTGGAGGAATCCACCTCTGACGTGATCTTAGGGCGATCGTGGTTGGAGCAGCACAATCCCATCATCTCCTGGAAAGTCCTGAAGTGGGGCGAAACCTGTTTCCCGAGCTGTTTTCCTAACCTCCCAAGACCATCTTCTCCACAACCTGACCAACTCACACTCTGTGCCACTACCATCGAGAGTCCAGTGGAGAAACGCTCGGTGGAAGTTCCTGACTGCTACGCCCCCTTCAGTGACGTTTTCTGCCCTCAAAGAGCTTCCAAGCTGCCTCCACATCGGCCATGGGACTGTGCCATCGATCTGCTTCCGGGTGAGCCAGTGCCAAGGGGACGCATTTACCCCCTTTCCATCCCGGAGGAGAAGGCCATGGAGGATTACATCAAGGAAGCTCTCGCCCAAGGTTACATCCGGCCGTCTACTTACCCTGCTGCTTCCAGCTTCTTCTTTGTGGCTAAAAAGGACGGAGGTTTGCGGCCCTGCATAGATTACCGCGCCCTCAATAACATCACAGTAAAGTTCCGGTATCCCCTTCCTCTCATCCCATCAGCCCTGGAACATCTCCGAGGTGCCACTATCTTCACCAAGCTGGACCTCCGCAGCGCGTACAACCTCATCCGGATACGCGAGGGGGACGAGTGGAAGACCGCCTTCATCACGCCCACCGGCCACTATGAATATCTTGTGATGCCGTATGGCCTGGTCAACGCCCCCTCCGTATTCCAGGATTTCATCCATGAGGTGCTCCGGGAGTTCCTCCACAAGTTCGTCTTGGTGTACATCGATGACATCCTCATCTACTCCCGGAGCTTGGCCGAACATCGCCACCACGTTGCGGAGGTCCTCAACCGTCTGAGACAATTCCATCTCTTCCTCAAAGCCAAGAAATGTTCATTCCACCAACCATCCGTTCATTTCCTGGGGTACATAATCGACAGTAGTGGCATCCGGATGGACGAGAGAAAGGTGGAAGCTATCCAATCCTGGCCACAACCCTCCACCATCAAAGAACTGCAACGCTTCCTTGGTTTCTCCAACTTTTATCGCCGCTTCATTCAGAATTACAGTTCCATCGCTCATCCACTCACCAGCCTGCTCAAGAATAAGCCCAAGTCTCTGTCCTGGACCCCTGAAGCCACCAACGCCTTCCAAGCCCTTAAAGAAGCCTTCATCACCGCTCCACTCCTCGTTCATCCTAATCCTGACCTGCCCTTCGTGGTGGAAGTGGACGCATCCACCACCGGAGTTGGAGCGGTGCTGTCACAGCAGCAGGGGACACCAAGTAGACTCCATCCATGTGCCTTCTTCTCCCGCAAGCTCAACCCGGCGGAAAGAAACTATGACATCGGCAACAGGGAACTCCTAGCTGTCAAACTGGCCCTCGAGGAGTGGAGGCATTGGCTGGAGGGAGCCAAAAATCCTTTCCTGGTCCTTACCGATCATAAAAACCTGGAATACCTACGGTCTGCTAAGAGATTAAATCCCCGCCAAGCACATTGGGCTCTGTTTTTTATACGGTTTGACTTCTCCATCTCCTATCGTCCTGGCATTAAAAACATCAAAGCTGATGCCCTCTCTCGTCTACACTCACCCGAGGACAACCTAGAAGATCCTGAGCCAGTTCTTCCCAGCAACCTCTTCATCAGTCCCATAACTTGGTTGGAAGAGACCTTGCCCTCCTCCAATGCCTCCACCAATATTCCGCCGGGTTGTCCACTGGGCTTGCAGTACACACCCAGAGCACGGCGCACTCCACTAATACACTCTGCTCACTCTTCACTCGGCACTGGCCACCCGGGGGTCAATGAAACCCTCTCGTTGCTCAAGGAACGCTTCTGGTGGCCCAACATGGCAGCCGACGTCAGAAGGTACGTGCAGGGCTGTGAGGAATGCGCCATCTCCAAGAGCCCTCGCCATCTTCCATCTGGCAAGCTCATGCCTCTGCCCGTTCCCAACCGACCCTGGTCACACCTAGGAGTCGACTTCATCACAGACCTCCCAGCATCCAACAATAAAACCTGCATCCTGGTCATTGTCGATCGTTTCTCAAAATCCTGTCGTCTAATTCCTCTGAACGGACTTCCCACAGCAATGGAGACAGCCGAATTACTCTTCAACTTCGTTTTCCGCTACTTTGGCATTCCTGTAGACATAGTGTCTGACAGAGGACCACAATTCATTTCCCGCGTCTGGAAAGGTTTCTTCAAGCTCCTAGGTGTGACCATCAGCCTAATATCGGGATACCATCCTCAATCGAACGGGCAGACGGAACGGAAGATCCAGGAGATCGGCCGCTTCCTCCGTACCTTCTGTTACGGCCACCAGGACTCCTGGAGCCAGTATTTGGGTTGGGCCGAGTGCGCACAGAATTCCCTGCGCCAGCCAACCACCGGTCTCACACCATTCCAGTGCGTGCTCGGTTACCAACCCCCACTGTTCCCCTGGACTGGGGAACCTTCCGACGTTCCAGCTGTGGACTACTGGTTCCGGGAGAGCGAGAGGGTCTGGGACTCAGCTCATCACCAACTGCAGCGAGCCCTGCGCAGACGCAGGATAACGGCAGACCTTCACCACTCCGACGCCCCCTCATACCAACCCGGACAGAAGGTCTGGCTGTCCACCCGTGACATCCGCCTGCGTCTGCCCTGCCGGAAGCTGAGCCCCAGATTCATTGGCCCATTCACCATCACCAGACAGATCAATCCCGTCACGTACCAGCTCCAACTTCCTCCACAATACAGAATTCATCCAACCTTTCATGTATCCCTTCTCAAACCTCACCACCCCTCTGTTCCTCTCTCCACAGAACCTGGCGTGGCAGCAGCCGAACCCCCCCTTCCTCTCCTAGTGGACGATGGAGCTGCATACGAGGTACGAGAGATCCTGGACTCCCGGCGCCGTGGTGGTCGACTAGAATATCTGGTAGACTGGGAAGGCTACGGTCCCGAAGAGCGTTCATGGATTCCCTGAGACGACATCCTCGATCCCAATCTTCTTCACACTTTCCACAATGACCACCCTGACAGACCAGCTCCCCGTGGACGAGGACGACCACCATGACGTCAGGGTCCGCGGCCCTCAGGAGCGGGCCGTGGAGGGGGGGGTACTGTCACAGACACGCCAGGTTCCCTCCAATCACAACGCACTCAATCACCAGAATACTGATCACCGACACCTGCACCTCATCAGTTCACTCATTACCTCACCATAAAAGACACTCACACACCCTTACTCATCGTCCGGTCTCGTTTGAGTCAAGTCATACGAATGCTTCGCTCAAGGACTCCTTACCTGTGTACTTACCTGCCTCCAGTGTCTACCGATCTCCTTGTGTGTGATCCCCTTGTGTGTGAGTGTCTCCATTCTCCAGCGTCTCCATTCTCCAGCATCTCCATTCTCTAGCAACTACCTGTAACTATAACAAAGACTGTATCATTATCTTCATCCACTCATCGACAACTTAACCTTCATTCACTCACCTGTTGCACTGTTACCTCTGCTGAGTGTGTTAATAAACCATCTTGCTCTACTTCCTGTCTCCGTACTATCTGTACTGTAACAAATGTGTCCAATCTTTTGACTGGTACTGTAATTTAAACTATAATAGGCCTATACAAAATTTTCTTCACATGATGTGCAATTATACATGCATGCATGAGATCACAAAAATCATGTTTTCTGTCAAGAGTGGACATTATATTAACGTTAATACAGCTAATAAGATCCTGTTATCAGAGGGTTTTTTCACATAGCCTACCTGACTGAAAGGGCTCATTATGCGGGTCTGTGTCTTCTCGGGTGTGATTCGCAGCATTATTCATGAAGATTCACACCTCCATGCATACTGTGTGTCTTGACAAAAAGTGTCTTACAAAATTTAAATCAATATATTGTTTTATATGAACGAGTAGGCAGGATAATTTTTACATCATTTTGAAGCAAAAATTCTAGTCTACAATCTCCAATACCCAGAAGTCTTGTGAACACATATTTAATATTTGTTTTTTGGCCTTATTTCAGTGACTTAAGTTTTTTGTTTTTTCAATAACCGCGCATAAACGTTATTCCTTCAAAAATACAAACATGTACATACATGTTGCTCACATATTATGGTAGCCTAGTTTGCTGAATACAGTGTAATGACAGCTTTTCTATTAATATGTTTATGAACAACTGAAAAAAGCACAAATGTCAGGGCATGTCAAAACTTCTCCAGGGCCCCAAATCAGCCTCAGACTCCAGAGGGTTAATATAAAATAAATCAACAACAAAACGAAAGTAAAACTCCGGCAGTCCCTCACGGCCAACTGCCGGCCACACAAACATAATAAAACATAAAATCCAGGCCTGGTCCTCTCTCGTCCTTCACTGTCGTCGCTCCTCCTTTTATGCTTCCGGAGCTCCTCCGTGAGAGATACGAGTCCGGTGCAATGCGCAGCTGACGCTCATTATCACTTGCGTCACCGGCTCTCGCCCCACCTTGCTTGTCACAATTTTGAGTTGTGTTGAATAAAAGAAGCTGTTACACCAAGATCCTGATGTCTCAACTTAGTGCTGCAACCAGCAACCGTGACAATAATGTGATAGCTAATGACCCTTTCCATGCATTTAACAAGTATTGATCTTAAGGCCACAAGATGGAAGTCCTCTAAATTTTTAGCTCCCACTTTTTTAGGTAGGGGTCGTATTAATGGCAACATCCACATATTAGACACGATATGCAAGTCTAATAAAAACTTAAATTATTTTGTTAACGGGTCAGTTAATTCATTTGCACAAGCCTTTAAAACATGGCCCCTAAGGCCATTTGGACCCATTGCTTTACATGGCCTTTACAATACTCCTGAGGCACATTCTAATCTGTTCGCCTGTTAAGTGAATGGGTGACCCCACAGGAATACTGGCACCAATTTCATCGATCTTATCTCTATTGTCGGCTACATCACATCTTCCATAAAACATATTTGAATCATTAACCCATTTAAAAATATCTGTCTATAATATTATTTAACACCTCTTGAGTCCCGCCCAATCATCTTATTCAGATCATGCCAAGCACTTCTTACATCTTGATCCAAACCTGGATTTTCTTTTCCAGTGGTTTCTCCCTTCTACCATGTCTGTATTTTGGCAGTAAATGGATAACATTATGATCTGATCTACCAATAGGTGCTCTACATATTGCCTTATATGCATCCTCAATGTTAGCGTAACAGATTCAGTGCGAGTGAGAAATGGGTTGGGCAATCAATATATTGATATATCTTAATATATATCTTAGTAAAGCACTCTGCAATGTGTTCCACTGGTACATACACATATTCCGCTTAGAAAAATGGTTATTCGACCAAATTCGCCTGGCAGATAAAAAGGTCTAAAAGATACACCAAGTCTCATAATTCGGGGTACAGGACTGTTCAGTTATAGTAAACTGCAATGGCCAGTTCTTATCAACATACATACAGAACAGAGTCCCCCACCAACAGATTTCCATAATTTTACCTTGTCCCTGTCAGCTCGGATGGAAGTAAATCCCTCTTGTTTAACCCAGAGTACAACTTCATCCATTATATTATTGAGAGATCTCACATTAGACAACGTAATCACAAAATTTTGTGACGCCTTTGCAAGCTGTTGCGAATTCCTCCTCTTGACCCTCGCTTCCTAATCCTTGATCTCCTTCTTTTATGCAGACTCTCCGCCTCTCCCTCATAGTTATTATATCGTAGAGATAGCAAGAAGTCACTTGAATAAGTCTGGCTCGGCACCATCAACGCCAGTCGGTCTTCGAAGGCTTCGCCTGCAAGCACCAATCCAACTAACACTGTGACCACACAGATCATGAACACATTCAAACTGCTCTTCAATTAAAGGAACAAAAAATAAGACTAATAAAAAAAATAAATAAACAACTAAGATACACAAACAAAAACACCACAAGACGACAGCGAGATACAGGATTAGCAGCAGGCCGTGTCCCTAGAAGTAAGTTTGTGGGATGTCTGTGTTTCTGTTGAACATGGAGGAAAGGTACTGTATGTCATGGTCAGATCCTGTCATGGCCAACAAAAGAACAAGAGTCCCGATTAAAAAAGCCTTTTGTCTTTGCCTCTCCAAGAACATTAAAGCATGAAAGATAACAGAGTAAGAACTAAAGGGCTGTAGTCAAACAGAGCCCTTTTTAATGGCCAAGACAAGAGACTGCAGGTTACCAATCCCTTGTGCTCAACGTCTCTCATTCTATAGGTCTCCAAGCAGCATTCCTTATCTTAGTCTTGGAGAGGGAGAAGAGAACAGATGGCTTGAGTAATTCTACACCCTTTATAGTTCTTAAAAAATAGTAATACACTGGTGATCCTTGTCAATAATTGTCATTTATGTCTATTTTATTTAATGGGAAACATCTGAGTTAACATTTAACCTCAATTAAATCATAACTAAGAGCTCCATTTTGTCTCTATAGCTATGAAAGAGCAATCTCTTGAGTGGTAAATTTTCCCTTCTGTAACCATAAATGAGCATTTAGTCTGATTAAATGGCAGGCCTCCAGAAGTCTAAGCCTCACATCCAAGGCAGGAGATATCAGTGACAGACCCAAAAGACCTCCAGTGTCCCTCATTGTAAGAAAGGTTCACAACAGCCCTTCAGACCGAATTACACAGCAGACAGAACCAAAATCTCAGTACATTTTAAAGAAGCCATTTACGGCTGAAGTTCAGGGAACAATGGCGTAACATGAAGCTTCTTTCTACTGTGTCCAAACGGCTGGATGACATAACATTAAAGTTTGATGAAGCTGAAGCAGATCGGTGGGAAAGCCTGGGTTGTTAGTGTGTGTAGACTTGGCACTTGTCAAAGAGAGATATGGATCTGAAACAGTGCCAAACGTCTGATCTCACACACATAGACATGATCACACAAACTCTGTGTAATGTACACTGGGAAAAAAATGATAACATCTAAATTACCTGGTTTTATTCAAATTAAAAATATTATTCAGTATCACAGAATCAACCTAAATACATTAATTTATACTAACAAAACTATTTGTATAGGTTAAACAAGGTAAAAACAGCTCTTTAAGGTAACAATTGCAGGTTACCACTTTTTACAGTGTAGTCAGCTGACCACTGAGCCACATCTTTATCATGATTTTATTATGAAAATTACAGAGCATGACCTTTAAAATAATATTCAAAGCTAATTCTCTGCACAGTCTGACAAACAAGTTCAAACAAGACAAACATGTACATGAACAAGGATAATGTAAATCATACACACAATTCTTACAGTACACAGGTGTTTTAAAATCTTACATGTATATTATCTTAAAGCATTCCACTAAGAACAAATTAATCTGTTAAAATTTACAAAACAATCGAATTCAAAATACCAGTTATATTATTACTGTAATACTCTGATTTCATAAGGTATTCAGCTTCATTGTGCTCATTATGCAGTACTTTGACAGTCAAATGTGATAGCAGATTACTCGAAGAAACATGTAATATAGAAACATGCATTTTCTGCAAAGCTGCTTTAAAATGTGTTGTGAAAAGTGCTATACAAATAAATGTGAATTAAATAAAGTCAATTTAAATAATTTCAATTTACATTTTGATTTACCATGGATTTACTCTTATTTTCTAATGTTCTAAATACCTACTCAATGACTCTGCCATTATAAAAGTAAAATTAACAGGGGATATCAATTTAAGGTGGCAAATATTTAATATATCAAATATCAAATATTATATCAGTTCATTTCTGTCACTGCTGTGAACTAACCGCGCACAGAGTTTAAAGAATAAACCAGTCAAGGTACCAGCACAACACTTAAATAAAAAAATTATTGTCTAATTATTGTTATTGACAAAATACCAGAGTAGTGCAGTATTGGCCTCTAAAGTTTGGTGCTACTTCAATTCTGTATGAGCAGTATGTCCTGCTAACAATGCTTCTATACAAATGAAAAATAATATAAACTCTTTACAGTTACAGTATCTGTCCTGTTGATGCTTTAAAAGGAGGCTATTGTTGATGCTTTAATCATATTATATACTTGAAGCTCTTAATTGAATAAGGTAATGCATAAATTATCTATGCACATTAGCTTGTGAAGGTCAAGGAGAACAGTGTATAACATTCTTTAAAGTAAAGTTCACTTTAAATTCAGAATTATAATAACCATATCAAGAAGATAATTAAAAAAGTGGGGCAAGCAATATAGAGACCTTGCTTCTATGGTGAAGCAAAACTTGTGGACAATATTCTGCCCAGTTCAAGTATTGAACTGCAATTTTACACACACATACACACACACACTTGGATTAGCAAGATATTAAGTCTTGTATCCCTGGGGGGTATTCCAGAAAGCAAAGTTAACTTACTATCACATATACTCTGAACTCTCGGCTGATTAACCCAAACCTTGCTTACTCGAGGTATGCTGGTTCCAAAAACGCGTCCGGGAGTAAGTTCAGTCTAACCCAGAGTATGTCCCCCATTAACACACAAGACATTCAGAGACAAGACATTCACAATCCAACAAAGCGACAAAATCGATGATTCACCATGGAAACAGACTCTAAGAAAAAGCGAGCCATTCTACCTCCTTCTTCTTCTTTTGTTTAATGGTGATACACATAACCTACTTAGTGCACATCTCCACCTATTTGGTAATAGTATTAATAAATATTCTTTATTCACAGAGAATAAGACGTATATTGTTTGTGTGTGTGTGCGTGTGTGTGTATATATATATATATATTGTGTAATACACTATTCAAAAAAATTAAAGGAACATTTTGAAAACACATCAGATCTCAATGGGGAAAAATATCATGCTTGATATCTATACTGATATGGACTGGGAAATGTGTTAGGAACGAAAGGATGCCACATCGTTTGATGGAAATGAAAATGATTAACCTACAGAGGACTGAATTCAAAGACATCCCGAAAATCAAAGTGAAAAAAAAAAATGATGCAGCAGGCTAGTCCATTTTGCTGAAATTTAATTGCAGCAATTCAAAATGGTACTCAGTAGTTTGTATGGCCCCCACATGCTTGAATGAATGCCTGACAACGTCGGGGCATGCTCCTAATGAGACCGGGCATCTCTGAGCTCCTGGACAGTCTGAGGTGCAACCTGGTGGCGTTGGATGGACCGAAACATAATGTCCCAGAGGTGTTCTATTGGATTTAAGTCAGGCAGGTGTGGGGGCCATTCAATGGTATCAATTCCGTCATCCTCCAGGAACTGCCTGCATACTCTTGCCACATGTCATGTCATGCACCGGGAGGAACCCAGGACCCACTGCACCAGTGTAGGGTCTGACAATGGGTCCAAGGATTTCATCCTTATACCTAGTGGCAGTCAGGGTGCCATTGTCTAGCCTGTAGAGGTCTGTGCGTCTCTCCATGGATATCTCCCCAGACCATCATTGACCAACCACCAAACCGGTCATGCTGAATGATGTTACAGGCAGCATAACGTTCTCCATGGCTTCTCCAGACCCTCTCACATCTGTTACATGACCCTCTCTCATCTGTTACATCTACTCAGGGTGAACCTGCTCTCATTTGTGAAAAGCACAGGGTACCAGCGGCGGACCTGCCAATTCTGGTGTTCAATGGCAAATGCCAATCGAGCTTCACGGTGCCGGGCAGTGAGCACAGGGCCCACTAGAGGACGTCAGGCCCTCAGGCCGCCCTCATGAAGTCTGTTTCTGATTGTTTTGTCAGAGACATTCACACCAGTGCTGGAGGTCATTTTGTAGGGCTCTGGCAGTGATCATCCTGTTCCTCCTTGCACAAAGGAGCAGATACTGGTCCTACTGAAGGGTTAAGGACCTTCTACAGCCCTGTCCAGCTCTCCTAGAGTAACTGCCTGTCTCCTGGAATCTCCTTCATGCTCTTGAGACTGTGCTGGGTGACACAGCAAACCTTCTGGCAATGGCACGTATTGATGTGCCATCCTGGAGGAGTTGGACTGCCTGTGCAAACTCTGTAGGGTCAAGGTATTGCCTCATGCTACCAGTAGTGATACTGACCCTAGCCAAATGCAAAACTAGTGAAAAACAGACAGAAAAGATTAGTAGGGAAAAAATGTCAGTGGCCTCCACCTGTAAAACCATTTCTGTTTTGGGGGTTGTCTCATTGTTGCCCATCTAGTGCACCTGTTGTTAATTTCATTGCTGAAACCCCAGTAACACTTTAGAATAACTTACGCTATGAAGCATTAGTTAAGCATTAGTAAATAGTTCATTAATCATTTATAAAGCATTAATAGACATTAGTAAGCAGTTTATAAATACACCCATAAATGCGTTGTTCTTGATTTATAAGCATATCTATAATGTGTTTAATAATTGTATTTTCATACTTTATTAATGATCAATTTATCATTTCTAAATTATGTATTAAATTATTTACAAACCAGTTATTTAGAAGCTGTCAGTGGTTCATAATATCATTTATAAAGTGTAAGTAAATAATTAATAAACAATTTAAATGTACATTTATGCATCTTATTATTTAGACACATAGTAATAGTTACTCAGTGTGTTAATAAATGCTTTATTAACACATATTCCTACTGTAATTCATGATTAATTCAGGTAGATATAAAACATTTAGTGGTTGTCAGTTAACTATTTTTGTGAGCTCATCTAAAGTGAGGACTATTCATGCCTCGTAAAGCTTTTATTGAAGGAGATAAAAGAAGGAGAAGGAGGATACAGAAGGAGGATACAGAACATAGAAATATTTATTTCAAGGAAAAAAATGAAACTTTACAATGGGTGACTTGATAAAAAATTAAAAAATAAATCTCTGCAATCTCACAGAAAATAAAAATCCCTGTACTCCTCCAGAAAACATAACTACGCAGTAAAATGAAACTAAGCTTATGCGTGTAAACATTGCTGAATAAAAATTTACCAGTGCCAACACTGGATTACAGGAGTGCCAAAATACAACAAATAATGTTTTTATAAAACAATAATAATGTAATCAAATATTTCACAGTGTGAAAACTACCTCAGTACTAACTTTAAAACATTAGAGAACAGCAGTGCAGAAGATCACTGAGCCTTTAAATCTCCTTTGTAAAGCTTTACGAGGCATGAATAGTCCTCACTTTAGATGAGCTCACAAAAATAGTTAACTGACCACTTCTAAATGTTTTATAACTACCTGAATTAATCATGAATTACAGTAAGAATATGTATTAATAAAGCATTTATTAACACACTGAGTAATTATTACTATATGTCTAAATAATAAGATGTATAAATGTATGTTTAAATAGTTTATTAATCATTTACTTACATTTCCTAAATGATATTATGAATCACTGACAACTCCTAAATAACTGGTTTGTAAATAATGTAATACTTAATTTAGAAATGATAAATTGATCATTAATAAAGTATGAAAATACAATTAAAAAACACATTATAGGTACGCTTATAAATCAAGAACAAATCATTTATATGTGTATTTATAAACTGCTTATTAATGTCTATTAATCCTTTATAAATGATGAATTGACTGTTTACTAATGCTTAACTAATGCTTCATAGTGTGCAGTTATTATAAAGTGTTACCGAAACCCCCTCTGCTACTTAACTGACCAGATCAATATCCCTGGAGTTTAACTGACTTGATGCCATTCTCTGATTAAAAGGTTAAATTAAAATGCTTGCCCTGTAACGGCCCTTTCAGGCGGCTCAGGGAAAGAGGTATTGCTAGCAACTCGAGTCAGTTGACGTGCCAATGCAGCTGGGGGCCCGTCCACACCCCTGAAACTGCATGCCCGTTGTACATGGCACCCAGGCCGGTGGCAGAGGCATCTGTGAATACCACAGCATGCCGGGACACCTGCTCTAGGGGTACTCCTGCCCGAAGGAACAAGGGGCACGACCACGGCTGAAGGCTTGGCAGCATTCCGGAGTGATTGCCACTCGGTAGCTGACGTATTGCCACGCCCATCTCGGGACTCGGCCGTGAAGCCAGTGCTGAAGCGGTCTCATATGAAGCAAACCGAGCGGGGTTACTGCCGCTGCGGCTGCCATATGCCCCAGGAGCCTCTGAAAGAATTTCAGTGGGACCGCTGTCCTGCCTTTGAATGTATTCTAGCAGTTCAACACTGACTGAGCACGTTTCTCAGTGAGGCGTGCTGTCTGTTCGACCGAATCCAACTCCATACCGAGAAAAGAGATTCTCTAAACAGGGGAGAGTTTGCTCTTTTCCCAGTTGACCTGAAGGCTGAGATGACTGAGCACCAGGTTCCTGTGTTCACATAACTGATCCCGAGACTGAGCTAGAATGAGACAGTTGTCGAGATAGTTGAGGATGCGAACACCCTGTTCTCTCATGGGAACAAGGGCTCCCTCCACGACTTTCATGAAGATAAAGGGAGACAGGGCCAGCCTGAAGGGCAGGACTTTGTACTGATATGCTCGACCCTCACGGCCTGTGTCGAGGGAGAATCGAGACATGAAAGTACGCGTCCTTCAGGTCGATCGCTGCAAACCAATCCTGGGGACGGATGCATTCGAAAATGCGTTTCTGCGTGAGCATTTTGAACAGTAGCTTGTGGAGGCTCCGATAAAAACTTGCAGATCCATGATCGGTTGTAACCCACCGCTTTTCTTGGGTACAATGAAGTAGGGACTGTAGAACCCTGACCCATATCGGCTGGAGGGACCGGCTCTATCGCGTCCTTTGCCAGTAGGGCCACGAACTCCGCACGCAAGACATCAACATCTTTCACTGCAGTGAAGTGGACGCCCCTGAACTTGGGGGACGCCAGGTGAATTGAATCGCATAGCCGAGCCTGACGGTCCGAATGAGCCAGCGAGACGGACTGGGGAGCGCTAACCAGGCTCGCAGAGACCATACAAGCGGGATCAAAGGATACCGTAGGCGTACCCGCAGTGGGGCAGCGAGGTGGAATGCTGGGACGCGGCTTGGGAGGCTCTCTTTGTGAAACGGTGCCGCTTGGATGGAGGCTGCTGCTGCGGCGCGGGAGTGGGGGCAGCAGCAGGGGGATGCCCTTTGGCGATGAGCAGGCTGAGGTGCTGCCGGCGGCGGATGGGTGGACGCAGCAGCTGACTGCCACGGCAGGACGTGGCTGATGGCCTCAGACTGCTTCTGTACAGCCAAGAACTGCTGGGGAAAGTTCTCGACCGCGTCGCCAAAGAGGCCGGTCTGGGACACGGGAGAATTAAGAAACCCGACTTTGTCGGTATCCCTCATGTCGGCCAGACAGAGCCAGAGATGGCATTCCTGGACCACCATAGTGGACATCGCACGACCCACTGACCGCGCTGTAACCTTCGTCGTGCGAGGTCCGTCGCGGCAAGAAGTTCCTGAGGAACTTGTGGATCGTGACCACTCTCATGCAGGTCCTTCAGTGCCTTGGCCTGATGGACCTGCAACAACGCCATAGTGTGTAAGGCGGAAGCGGCTTCCCCGCAGGCCTGGTAAGCCTTGCCGGTAAGATCCGATGAGTGCTTACAGGCCCGGGAAGGGAGAGACGGCTCCCCCCGCCAGGTGGAGTTAAGGTACAGTTGCATAGCAACGGCCCGCTCCACAGGGGGGATCAAAGCACTGTTGAATATCAAATGTCAAGTCAAATGGTACATGGGTACATGACGCATCCACGAATGCTGCTTCAGCGTGCTTTAAGCCCAGACACGTGACGCAGCGATCGTGACCATCCCTTGGTGCCAGGTAATGACCGCATCCAGAAACACAAGTAGAATGTAATCTTTAAAACACAACACGCAAGCTCTACTTGTGCAAGCTCTTTCAGGGACTTGCTCTTAAAAGCGCTGAAGCACGCAGGGGAACGGCCGCGGCAACACAGACAGGGATTGTGTGCAGCCTGTCGTGTGCTCTCCTCTCTTTGAAGGCGTTCACCGTTACCGGCCCGTGAGAACAGCCGAAAGAACAGCTTTTTGCTCAAAGGGCAAAAAAAAAAAAAAACACAACACAAAGAGAGAGAGAAAAAAAAGAGGACTTCGACCCCGCTGCTGTGCTGTACGCCTGCACTGAAGAGAAGTTCATCCTGAAGAGCTGACTTGTCTTAAACACTTGCTTGCAGAGAGACAGGAACATACCGTTTGGCTCCGAGCTGCAACGCACCTGCTGCTCATTAAATACCCGCGCTGCGAGGCAAGCAGCTGCTGCATATGATTGCATGCCAATATGCATTGGCTCGTTTTAGTTACACTCGAAGCAGATTGGCCTCTCTGGCGAGATTCCTATTCGTCGGTCTGTCCGGCGTACGTCGAATGTGACCGACTGAATGGGAACTATAGTTTACCCTCTGGGATCGGTGAAGGCGACTTGCATTTTTTCCTGATAATGGCGAAAAGAACTTAAAGGACTCAGTAAATTTTTGTCATAGAGACAAACCATTGTGCTTTTGTCATATAAAGAACACAAACAGGGTGCACTTTCTGCTGTCTCTGTCTCCGTGAACTTCTTTCTGAAATGCACAGGGGTGGAAAGAGTACTAAAAAAATATACTCAAGTAAAAGTAGCATTGCGTTCCTAAAAATATAGTGTGAGTAAGAGTAAAAATTACTTGTCCAAAACACTATTTGAGTAAGAGTAAAAGAGTAGCTTATTTAAAAGTACTCATGAGTAGTGAGTAGTGAGTACTGAGCTGTGGATTCTACCCCCACAACGCCATTTAAAAATGCAGAAAACACTGTACATACTATAATCCACATTATCTTTTGTTGTTTGTCAGAAAGAATTAAGAATATCTATCATTTAACAGTTTTAATTTTGACTGCCAACTTTTTAAAATACATCAAAACACTAAAAATACATCAATACACTATTACAGTGTATTACAGATGAAAAAGTTATTTTCAGTATGCTCCTCGCCATTTTTTTAAAGGCCTTAATAAACACTGAGTAAGCTATTGTTGCACATAAAACATCAATGTTCAGAACAGTGCAAAGAATACAGAAAACACTCATATGATAAAGAAATGAGGATCACTAATATTATTATTATTATTATTTTCAAATTAGAGGAAGATGCTGATATCTCAATTGAATTGAGGCTTAAAGGGTTAGTTCACCCAAAAATGAAAATAATGTAATTTATTACTCACCCTCATGCCGTTCCACACCCTTAAGACCTTCGTTAATCTTCGGAACACAAATTAGGATATTTTTGTTGAAATCCGATGACTCAGTGAGGCCTCCATAGCCAGCAATGACATTTCCTCTCTCAAGATCCATTAATGTACTAAAAACATATTTAAATCAGTTCATGTGAGTACAGTGGTTCAATATTAATATTATAAAGCGACGAGAATATTTTTGGTGCGCCAAAAAAACTAAATAACGACTTATTTAGTGATGGCCGATTTTAAACACTGCTTCAGGAAGCTTCGGAGCATAATGAATCAGCGTATCGAATCATGATTCGGATCACGTGTTAAACCGCCAAATTGCTGAAATCATGTGACTTTGGCGCTCCGAACCGCTGATTCGACACGCTGATTCATTATGCTCCGAAGCTTCCTGAAGCAGTGTTTTGAAAATCGGCCATCACTATATAAGTCGTTATTTAGTTTTTTTTGGCGCACCAAAAATATTCTCGTCGCTTTATAATATTAATATTGAACCACTGTACTCACATGAACTAATTTAAATATCTTTTTAGTACCTTTATGGATCTTGAGAGAGGAAATGTCATTGCTGGCTATGCAGGCCTCACTGAGCCAACAGATTTCAACAAAAATATCTAAATTTGTGTTCTGAAGATTAACGAAGGTCTTACGGGTGTGGAACGGCATGAGGGTGAGCAATAAATGACAGAATTTTCATTTTTGGGTGAACTAACCCTTTAAAGGATATGCTTCCACAGCAGCCATGATAAACAACAGTTGGCGCCAGCTACTGCTCTGGATAAAGTTTTCTATGCATGATTTGATTATGAGACAGATTACTCTCTCTCTCTATCCAGTCATGTTGATGGATAAAAATAAAATTAAAACAAGCTTGTTATGACCACAAACGGAGGGAAAATAGTGGAGTAAAAGTACAGATACATCACATAAAATGTACAGTAAAATACACATTTTTAAACTACTTAAAAGAGTACATTATCTGATAAAAACTACTTAATTACAATGAGTATTTATAATTCGTTACTTCACACCCCTGGTTGTGTCGCAAAAATTAACCAAAACTGCCATGTCCAAGACATGTCATGTCTTTTATTTGGAATCTTGTATTTTGTATTGTTCATGATTTCTCATCCTTTTGTAGTCTGTGCTCTTTGTAATTCCTTTACTGTTACCCCACCCTAATTGTGACCAGGTGTTGCTTGTTCCTTGTAGTCATCATGTCTTTAGCACTGTGTTTGCTATTGTCTTTTGTCGATTATTGTTTGTATTCATAGGCTTTGTGTTGTTTCCTTGTTCATGTCATGGATTATGTTTCCAATTTGGATTTATTAAACACCTTTTAATCTGCATATAGATCCAGCTTACTTGCTTAATTTTTTTAAAAACACGTTACTGTCAGAACTCTCTGATTACTGAAGCCTTTTTTAATCACAGTGAAACTGCACGGCCATTGGTTTGTGCAGTTCAGGTAAAACTAACCAATGACAAGTTTGTTTAAAGCAAAATGCACTTCAATTAGACACACACACTGCGTACCCTAACATCACTAGCATTTCGATTTCATGTAGCCTATGTTAGTATTCATGTACTGTATGTCAATAATTATTTGAAAACTGTAGGTGAGTTTCCTTGGCCATGGTTCTCT
This sequence comes from Hypophthalmichthys nobilis, assembly GCA_037950665.1. Classification (NCBI taxonomy): domain Eukaryota; kingdom Metazoa; phylum Chordata; class Actinopteri; order Cypriniformes; family Xenocyprididae; genus Hypophthalmichthys; species Hypophthalmichthys nobilis. Next base: position 18,046,087 of record CM075483.1, on the reverse strand, counting down.
TTCCTGTGATTCAATGAGAATGTAATTATGATAAAAGTCTCTCATTGAACAATGCAGTTTGCTAGTCCATCTGTCATGATAGCAGGGGGTGCGGCACTGGCCATGGTAGATTTGTGTTTACAGTTCACAGAACAAAATGCAGTGAGCTAAATGAACACAGTTCAAACAGAACGCTTTTTTGCTTTTAAAACATGATATGCAGTGCAGTGGGATAGAATGATAAAAGGTCTTGAGGCGCATTAATAAAAGTTGAACTTCTTTGACGAAGAAATGTGGCGCAAATGGTCAAGACCACAGTGCATGTTAATAAATATAGAAGAGCAATTAAAAGAGCAATGTAATGCAAAAAGAACTTTAAACAGAAAAACATCATTGATTTAAGAGCTGATGTAATGTCAAAACTTTTGAGATTTTGCCTAATTTCTATACTTTATAACTTTGGCAAGTTCACAGTGGGACAAAGGTTTAATTAAGGTGGCTGAAATATAAACAAATAGCTGTTTTATTTATTCATTTATTGTGCATACTATGGATGAGAATCCTGAGAGCGCCCCTGATCTGCAAGATCTTTTTTTAATATAAATGTACATCAAATACAATTAAGTACACTTCTTTTTCACAACGGATTAAAAAACAAACAAACAAAACATATTTGCTGTTGCTAACGTATTATTAAATTCTTGAGAAAACATAAAAATAAAGGTATATTAATCACTGATTCAAAGTAATTTGAAAATAACGCTGTACAATTAATGACATGTTAACATATTATAACGTGTGTATTTATATATATATATAAATGGAAGTGTTAAATATATACAGTACTTTTACTTCTGTTTCATGGGACACTGCACACAATGCAGTGTCCCATGACTTTTTGATAGATTGTATCAAATATTTTTATTTTTCTTGTAGGTCTATGTACACATGCTCTAAAATCCTCTGTTGGTCAAACGTATTTAAACTATCCAAATTTTTGTCCCATTATGCATCCGATTCCTAATTCTCTGTCTGGTGACTTGCAAACACAGAGCCAAGAAGATTGTGAGTCAAGCCCAAAGACACAACTGATGCATGTGGCTTTCTGATTTTCTCATCTGCTCATTTGCATCATTTGCCATTAGCATGCTTTGTTTGATAATGGGTTGGAGATCAGATTTGAATTGGTAACATAGTGAGGAAAACATATGGCTGAGCATACGTGTATGCATATGCATACAGAAAAGACACATCTCAAGCTAAGCCAAGTAAATGCACCAGACTTTCTGCGGTCTGTTTGCTTTGACTCTGTAATCCTTTTTGACAATGGCATCTTTCTGACATGTGTCCTCTGTCTTTCTGTTGCTTTAAAGTTGCTGTCCTTCACAAGTTTTCAAAAACTTTGAGAAATTAAGAGGGGGGAAAAAAACTCTGAATCAAGAATGACTTGCTGGCATCTCTTCCTTGGATGTTTTTTATGTTCACAATCCAAGTTAAAAGCAAACCGCACTGTGATTTTAGAGCAAAAACACCATACAAGGTGGAGTTTGTATGGATTGGGCACATATTGCTTTCTGTGACTGGCTACTGTATTTTTTGGGGTATAGGACAGAACAGAGCACAGCTCATTCACTTTTAAACTGCAGGTTCCATATTTATTTAATTAAATCACAGCCTTTGGCAGTGTATTAATCATTGCTTTTATGACCATAATGAATAAAATCACAATTATGATATGTACAACTAATTGATTAGCTTGATTTTCAAACTACTTTGAATCAGTGATTACCTTGAAATGTACCTTTATATATATATATATACATATATAGATAGATATATCTTTTTTTTTTTTTTTTTTTAATGTAGTGCGACCACTCCATGATTTATTAGTTTGTGATGCTCACATGTGGTTATAGATTTTTTTATAGCCTTTGTGACTGTACATCCAGACCTCACCAGCTTCCAAACATAAAGTTTCCCATGTCAGACACACAATCATACATGGCACAATTACCAAACTACACTTTTCTTTCAAAAAAAATGTTGCACTTTTCTTTGACAGCACTGAAACATGGCTCTGTACTGTGTGTTTTAGACCCTGTGGCTATAGAGCACCCTCAACTCGCCTATTATTCCTTGAAGTTCATTCTTAAAACAAGTGCCTTACAACGGCGATGTGCCCAGAGGGACGTTACTGTATATGACGCAGAAATATTCTATTATCCTTATTCTAATCCTTTGAAGCTGTTAATGTCACCCATTCAAAGGCAATCTGGCCTGTATGTTATTTTTGCTTCCCTTTCTCTCTCACCACATGGCCAAGAATAAGTGTGTATAGGAATATGTAATCATAAGTCTAATAACCGCTACTATAATCATATTCTCAAGTAGGTTTGTAAGATTATTTTGATTAATCTATATTTATTGATTATCTACTTGACATTGACATTGACACGCATACACACCTATGGACAATTTAGTGTCTACAAACTACAAACCAGAGTACTCAACACAGAGAGGAGACACTTGGAGAACATACAAACACAAAAAGGCATCCACGATCAGCCAGGTCAAGTTACTCTTTATTTATATAACACTTTTTACAATGCAGATTGTGTAAAAGCAGCTTTACAGTGATAACTGGCAAATAATTTTGGCTGCACAGCAGCTCTAGAAGAAAATGGTGTCATTGTCCAGCTTAATTAAGTTCAACATTGATTCATTCTTTTGTAAAAATCAATAGTTATTAATTTAGTTAATTTATCTATATCAGCACAAACAGTGATGTCATCATCCAGCTCAGTTCAGTTCGCATACAATGGTGTCAATGCAGGCAGATCAAAGACATTGTTGAATATCAAGTGTCCCCAACTAAGCAAGCCAAAAGCTTGCTTAGTTGGGCAAGCTTTTGGCTTGCTTAGTTGGGGCTTGCTTAGCTTGCTTGCCACCTGAGGCTTCCCATTTCCAGGACACGCATATTTCATCACTGGACTGTAGTAGTGAAACTTCCAAAAGTCAAGACACAAATCGGCACAATGCCAAATGATTTTGTTTCATTATAACAGCAGAAACAACTTAAAATTACTGCTGTCAAAAGTACCACTTTAACACGTGATTTGTTTTTTTCAGTTTAATGCGTTAAAAATATTTAATGCAATTAATGCAGCATCCGTTTTTTTCCATTATAATTTGGCTAGCGTTACATTGTATGATCAGGCTCTTATTCACGCAAATGCTTTCAAACCATTCAAGTACCGCAAGACAAACGAGCACACGCTATCTGTGAATGTTATGTCTGTGACACACACGACTCGCGCACCAGTATCGAGTTATCAGTGTTGCGTTTGAACAAACAGCACACAGAATTATGCCAAAATGCCTATTTTGTTGCAGTCTTAAATGAGTTAAATAATGTCTTAAATGAACTTGCCAAGAGTTGTGAGAACAACTATTAAACAAATATTTAAAATATACTGTCTTTAAGTTGTTTCTACATTAATTAACTGTGAAATAACTGCAATATAAAAAAAAAAAACAAAAAAAAAAAAAAAACAATGTTTTTAACCCTCTGGGGTCTGAGGATTTTTGGGGCCCTGGAGAAGATTTGACATGCCCTGACATTTGTGCTTGTTCATAAACATATTAATGAAAGTGTCATTACACTGTATTCAGCACAAACTAGGCTACAATAATATGTGAGGAACATGTATGTACATGTTTGTGTTTTTGAAGGAATAACATTTATGCGTGGTTATTGAAAAAACAAAAAACTTAAGTCACTGAAATAAGGCCAAAATAAATAAATAAATAAATAAATCTGTGTTTACAAGACTTCTGGTTACTGGAGGTTGTAGACTAGAGTTTTCGCTTCAAAATGATGTAAAAAAATTATCCTGCCTACTCGTTCATGTAAAACAATATATTGATTTAGATTTTTTAAGACATTTTTTGTCAAGAAACACAGTATGCGTGGAGGCGTGAATCTTCATGAATAATGCTGTGATTCACACCTGAGAAGACAAAAGAGCCGCATAATGAGCTCTTTCAGTCAGGTAGGCTATGAAAAAACCCTCTGTGATCATGCTGATAGCAGGATTAATGTCCACTCTTGACAAAAAAAACATGATTTTTTGTGATCTCATGCATGCACGTATTATTGCACATCATGTGAAGAAAATTTTGTATAGGCCTATGTTAAATTACTGTACCAGTCAAAAGATTGGATGCATTACTAATGTTTTTAAAAGAAGTCTCAAGTCTCTAACCAAATAATGGTTTTCTATTTTAATATACTTTAAAATATAATGTATTTCTGTGATGCAAAGCGTCTGAACATTCCTACCTCTATGGCATTTCATATAGGCTACTATATTTGTTATATTATATAGCCTAAATGTTAATGTGTAGTTGACAAACTATACATCATTAAAAAGATCTAAGACTCAAGCTTTATATTTTGACCTCTGTTTTACTCTTAAAATGTTGTATTGACTGTAATTTCTTAATATGCTTAAAAGCATGCACATTTGGAGAAATATTGATGGATTCTCATATGTTTATCTCAATTTTCTATACAGAGGAGTAATATTTATTCAATATTTATTGTCATCACTATGAGCGCAGGATACTGTGTTTTCAATTCATACTTGCAGCCAGAGGAATGCCTCCTAAAGAAGAACAGGCATACCATGTGACTTTCCAGGAACTAACAGAGGCTTCCAGAGATCGCTAACCATGGCTTAACATGCAGATAAACACTTTTGAAGATAATAAATACACGATTGCGACGATGTATACATGTATTGCCTCAGAATTTGTGTCTGAATAGCGCTCGCTCCGTAGGCGTGGCCGCATTAGTGGATAATGAGCTGAATCACGGACTTCTGACATGGCTCTGTTTTCATACAGATTACATAAACAGAGAATATTTGTTTTAGATTTGACTTACACGATTTAAAACCTGACATTTCAACGTTTCTTTAGACATAAGTCTAATTTTTTTGTGATTAGTATTCACTAAGTTACACTTCATTTTCTGAGAACTATCAGATTGGACTTCGTTCAGAGGGAGACGAGAGATCACGCATCATGTTAGTTTTCTTTATTTTGCAAAAAGCACATAATTTTGTTTTTACTCTGAGTGTACACAAATAAAAGAAGATATTCCACATATTAAAATGGTGTATAACTCTTAATTGTATGTGCAAAATTGACGGAGTAATTTTAGTCTCTTTCACACTGGTAAGAAAAAATACAGAGGTGGTATCACTGGCGATACCTCAGACTCCAGAGTGTTAATTGCAATTAATCGCAATTAATTACAGAAAAAAAATGTGTGATTAATTAGTTATTTTTTTTAATCAATTGAAGCACTACTTAAAATACTCCATCAGAGTAAGACAATTCGAGGGTCTGTTTTTATTTGTGTACACTCTTCACTCTACACAATAAAAACAAAACATTGTGCTTTTGTAAAATAAGAAAAAAAAAAAAAAAAAAAGGATGCCGCATTCTGCCATCCCAATTTCCATGAAGCTTGTGGAGCGCATCACACAAATTCGAAACTCAGATACTAGCAAGCTCTTGCATCACATCTGAACTCTTGTTTTGGGTTGGTGCATAGATCGTCTGCTCTTTTTCCTGTTTTGGCGGTTAACAAACAGTGTTACCGTGCGTACCCCCTTCTGGACTGGAAAGTGGATTGCCTGTGACTGACTGTATTCGTTGTCTGACTGTTTCCATCGAACGATGATGTTCGTACAGTGATGGTTCAGGATGAATACATGTACTGTTACACCCCTAGAAGAATTAGATTTGAGGCAAAACAAGCGTGCCAATTGAGTAAACTATCCCTTTAAATGCTTTACTTCATCAAATATGTAAATTTGTTAGTGAATGTTAGAACTGAATAGGTCCTAAAACAATGAAATCATAACCCTGAAAGTGGCTGTTAACTCTTTCCCTGTCAGTGTTTTTGAACAAAGTTGCCAGTCAGCATTTTTGATTAATTTTGAATGAATATCTGAACATGGAATATATCAAAAGAAAGAACAGAGCCTCTGCTTTAAAAACAACAACAAAAACAACAACATTTTATCCTAGCTTCATGCATTCCTTTTTATCAACAGCTGAATGTGGATGAGTTTAATTTTAAAAAAGCAACATTTTGAACAAAAAGCTGAGAAAACTGTGTTCTTGTGAAAGACTATGTCTGGATCAGGGGCTGTATTCACAAAACATTTTATCTTACCACTAAGAGTTCTCCTAAATAGCAGTAAAAGTTCTTAGCTAAGAGTTCTCTCTTAAAGGATTAGTTCACTTCTGAATGAAAATTTCGTGATCATTTACTCACCCCCATGTCATCCAAGATGTTCATGTCTTTCTTTCTTCAGTCGAAAAGAAATTAAGGTTTTTGATGAAAACATTCCAGGATTATTCTCCTTATAGTGGACTTCAATGGACTCCACTGTTGAAGGTCAAAAGGTAACACTTTATTTTAGTGCCATAGTTACACGTTACTACATGTACTTACTATAGTAATAACAGTAAATTATGCATAATTACAAGTAACTAACCCTAAACCAAACCCTAACCCTAACCCTAACTGTAACTCTATAGTAAGTACATGTAGTTAATTAATAGTACTCATAGTAATAGTAATAGTAATTACAATGTAACTACGGCACTGTAAAATAAAGTGTAACCGGTCAAAATTACAGTTTCAGGGCAGCTTCAAAGGGCATTAAACAATACCAGATGAGGAATAAGGGTCTTATCTAGCGAAACGATCGGTCATTTTCTAAAAAATTCAAATGTATATGCTTTATAAACACAAATGATCACCTTGTGAGTGCTTCCGTCTTCTGTATTCTTCAAAAAGCTTGTACGCTGTATGTCCTATGCCTTTCCTATTCTACTTACGGAAAAAACGGAACTGGTGCCCCGTTCGTTCCGTAAATTGAGCTGGCCGATGACATCACATTCACTATTGATTTGGATAACGGAATGAATCAATACTGAATTTACTTAAGCTGTACAATGACACCATTTTCTTCTAGAGCTGCTGTGCAGCCAAAATTATTTGCCAGTCATCACTGTAAAGCTGCATTGTAAAAAGCGCTATATAAAAAAGGTAACTTGACTTGACAAATGAATGACTGTGTGAGACAGTTTATTCTGACTCCAGTTTTAATCCATGTAACTCAACCGATTGGGTTGATCATTACAAACTTAGCTCTAGAGGTCTGCGCGGGACAGTTTTTTTTAGTCCCGCTCCCGCAAGGTTCTAGTCCGCACCCACCCGCTCCCGCCTAAAATTCACTCTGTGTTCACTCGCTATCCGCTTATAATGATTTTCTTCCTGATGAGACGGGTACCGCTAAATTTATATCGTTTCCAAAATCTCGCATTTAAACTTCCCCTAAATAAAGAGAGTGATTGGGGATAACAAATATAAAATGTTGGATAGCCTATACAAGATTTTTATTTGTCATTTGTCTTGTGATGCTGTCAACACCCTAAAAAATGTCAGAGAAAAAATGTCACAAATAATAATAGGCTAAATATCACAGAGAAAAATAGGCTAAATGTCCCTCAAAACTATAGGCTAAGCCAAAAATACAAATAAACGAAAACTGTTGGCTTACTAGCTATACTGCAAAATTAAATCTTTTTTTAACATCCACGCAAGAACAGAATGACGCTGACTGATGACGGTTTCAGAATGTCTCTCCTCCAAAATCCGATCACAAAGGCTGAATGTTCTCTGAAGATGCACTCGTGGCCAGGATGCAAAGAACATATCTTGCCAGGTTTCTCAGGACAGGGAACTGGGGACTGTGTGAATGCCACCACTGCAAAAAGTTTTGTTCACTTCAAGTTCAAGCACAGATGCACTGTTGTCAAAGGATCTTGGGAGCGGCCGGGTTATTGTCAGACGCCCGGTCCTGCCCAATGTACACTATAGTTATTGACCGCTACCACCTTTCATTCAAAATTTAATCCCGCGCCGCAAGAGAGCCGCAGGAATGCAGACCTCTACTCACATGCACCTTGGCACCTTGTTATTTCACAGTTGGAAAAGAAACAGATGAGACGGAACAACAACAACGACAAACCACTGGAGATGGCAACAACAAGACACCCGCATTGATGAGTGCTTGTGTGAAGAGATTTAGCTTAAACAAGTAGCTACAAAGACATTTTTATCATAACCGCTGAAAAGAAATCGTGAGCTGTGTGTCATCTGAAGGTTTTAGGTCCAGGCACTGGAGCTACTCTCATCAGTTTTGTGGTCTGTGTGCGACTCAAATGCTCTGCTCTCGCTCGGGTATAAAAGCTACTGTCGGTTAATCAAGATTTGACAGATGAACTTGCCTCTATTGGACTTTTGTAGTGTTAAGTGTAATAAAACTTGTCAGTTTTATTATATACAGTTTTATACAGTTTTATGCGTGTCACCATCTTTGATATGTACTTTAGTCACTGTCACTAAGGTTACAGTTTATAGTCTGAAGCCCCGTTTACACTACTGCGTTTTTGTTTTAAAATGCCGTTTTAAAATAAAAACGATTCTCGTCTACACTGGCATTTCCACAGTGTTTCAGAAATGACACTACACTTTACAGCCGAAAACGAATGCCACATGACCGTTCATGCACACTGGGCATGTGCATACAGTTGCCTCTTGCACATGTAGGCAGCTGCAGTATTAAAAAAAAACAAACAAAAACGCAGAGTTTAACTGCACAATGGCTGCTAAAAATGACAACAAAACCAGCAAAGATTGCAGTTCAGTCTCCATGTTATAGTTTACATGGTTGTCAAGGATACGCAGAGCAAACATGGCCAGCCATGACATCGTTTATAAAAGTCTCCGTTTTGGTCCGTTTATACTGAAATGCAACCCCCGCGTTTTCAAACTAAAACGGGGTCTGCATCGTTTTCCAAAGTTTCTGTTTTCGAGGGTCGAAAATGCTGGCATAGTGTAAACGACAGGCATAACCGTAGTAAATCTTATGTGTTTTAAAACGAAAACGCATTAGGGTAAACGGGGCCTGAAATAGAATTCAGGCTTAGTTTCCATTGCATGTTCACACAGACAGCATTTGTGCCACTAATGTAGGCTGTTGTGTGAACAGGACATTTTGAAGCAAAATGCAGTTGTCAATCCCATGCACACTGATAGTGTTAGCAGAGTATATTCATGTTGAGATATCCTGCAAGAACCTGTGAGACCTGCATTACTCGACAATCAGACTTGCAGACAGTATTAAACAAGATCATTTAACTTAGGCTGAAGCTCTACAGCACTCAGTGTAAATAATTGAGCACAAATGGGTTTGAACCTTAGTTTGTTTAGGGAGCAGACCTAGGACCAGGGTAATAGAATGTGTAAACGAGAAAACCTGAATATTTATTTTATGGGAACCATTTGGTATTGATGGGATGAATAGCATGTTTACCTTGCAGCCTTCACAAGCGCTGACACCATAGTGGTACCCCGAGGACTTGTCCTGACAGACGAAGCAGGGTTTGTAGACGCGAGGAGGGGGCAGAGGTGATGGGGGGCTGGGGACCAACTCCTCAGAACTGGTGCTCTGAGTTTCAATGGCTGTAGGGGTAGAGAGAGACAAGAAACATGACCAATTATGATTGAGATAAAAACTGGCTTCAGACATGACTTAAGACTTTTACTTTTAAGCAGTTTACTTGAGACAATGAATGCAGTAATACATAAAATGATAATTGATACATACAATGAAAACAGCAGAAATACAACACGACAAGTGCTCAACCTCTAGGTAACCAATGCATGTTCGTCTTTTGAAAATAAAGCATGTCAAGTAAAACATACCAGAAAAAAATAATGTAAATGCTATGTAGGCATACACTGGACTTGTATCTGACAAATGTCTTAAGACCTGGGGACCATATGCATAAAACTTCCCAAAAATGCTCTTAAGAATAGGCTTAAGCTTTGACTGAAGTGTAATTTTTTTTTAGTAAAAAGTAGGACTTGTATAAGAGTAGGAGCTATTTATAAAGAAACCAAAAGAAACTTTCAGCAAAGTTTAAGACTGACTCTAAAGTGCTAACTGAAGTGTTCTGAACTAAGGACTACAATGATGTGTGGCTTTATACATATGGCCCCTGATTTAAACTTTGCCTTGAATGACTTGAGTCTAATCTACAGCTCTGGTACAAGTGAGAACCCAGTAAGCTGGTTTACTCTCTACAGGTAACAGCTGCTTTCTTAGAAAACATTCTAACTAGATTAAACTGCATAAGTGACTGATTTAGAATGATCTCAAATCTCAGACACTTACACTTGCCTTCACCACACAGGACACATACAATGATGCCTCAGAATCTGGCCAAAATGAGGCATCTTAGGATGACACACAGGTAGTTCCAAAATATGGAATGTTAAACTGGTTGCATAATGATGTATTCACACATCTGAATTTCCTTTGTCTTTCTTCTTTCACCTTGTTCTGCCTACATTTCATCAGATTGTTAATCACAATGTTAGTTAATTAGTTAGATGTTGGCATAATTAGCAGTGATTACCCTTGTGAAAAATGTGCTTAATTGTATTGAATGTGCACATTGTAGTGTACTTCAAATCTCTTACTTATTTTGATGCGTTGACTAACGTACTAAAGCACTTGTAAAGTATCTGATTATAATTTTACCTGCAGTGTGTTATAGTGTCAATATTACAAATTAATATGTTGTACATATATTACATTTTGAATTCATCATTACAAATGTGTAATTACAATGGCATTTAAATACATGGCATACAAGTTTGTTTCAGTATATATTACATAAAAGTATTGTACACACACACACACACACACACACAGAAAATGAATTCATTACCCTTAATTTATTTGAAGAATGGATAAATTGTCTTTTACACACAATTTAATTTAGTTCATTCAAAATAAATTAGTTTAGTTGGGTAAACACAATTGAGATGGTTAAGGTCAAATTAATTTACTCTAGCTTGTTTAACTTTACATTTGTCAAACTAAATTTTCTTATGTTGGTCTTGATTTTTTTTTTTTTTTTTAATTAATTTACTGAAGTTTAATTAATTTTCTTTAGTGCTGTCAAAATTAGCGTGTTGACACACACATGACTCATGTGCACAGAAACACCCACCTGTATCAACTCTTTCGCAATTGTACAAACAATAACACAGAATTATGCCAAAATGCGTTTTGTCGAGTATCCTCATAACAACAGTCTTAAATGAGTTAAATAACATCTTAAATGAACCTAAAAAGTTGTGAGAAAATGAGATGCGCGTCAGATCCGCGTCAAGTTCGGCAGTGGCAGCTGTCACAGCAGCCTAATAAACCAGTTGGTGTGATGTCTGTCATTAATGTTAATCAAAGAACAAAGGTAACAGAGAAAATTGTAGCTTTAATAAGGATTAATCTATATTTAACTTATAATTTATGCAATGAAGATTGTAAAGTGTTTGATAATTTAATTCAATTTCTGTATATTTCCTACCTGTAGACGAGTAGGAGGGCCACAGGTAAATATGACATTATAATGGGTTTATGTGAAGATTGTTTTAAGTTCACTCAAATTAAAAGTTGTTAATTTTTTGAAGCCTAATAAATGTTGAAATTGATAGCTTTTAGTTATAATGTAATATTGAATGTCTAATTAATGTAAAATAAAATAAAATAAAGTCTATTTCATAGAGACATCAGTACCAGTATTAGAATCAGTGATACTGGCCTTCATTCATAAAAAGATGCAATCAAACAAATATTTAAAGTATACTGTCTTAAAGTTGTTTCTACATGAATTTAGATTTTTTTAAAAACTGTTTTTAAAAATGTTTTTAATCATGATTATTACAGAAAATGTGCAATTAATTATTATGTGTAATTAGTTATTTTTTTAATCAATTGACAGCACTAATTTTCTTGAGTTCATGCAAGCAATTTCATTCATCATTACACACAAAGTATAAAAAAATAAAAATAAGAAAAGACTGGTGTCAGTATTGACAATAATATAGATCACTGAGTGCCCACAGCATAAACACAAGTGCCACTCTTAGGCACAATGGTAACCATAAAATTCAAAATCATTACAGAAACTGAAATGTCCAACCTAACTGCATTAAACACTAACATGTCTTTCCCTTTAATGAAAAACACAAAATAACACTTAATTTTAAACAACTAAATAAGTAAATTTGCTCTCCTAATGCAGTCCCTTGCAAAGCATTCAGGGAACTACAGATCCCCTGCCCAGTTAGTTGTGTCATCAAAAATTATTTATGTCATTTTAATAGCCTGTATTAGGTGGATTGAACCCAATGAAATCAAGTTGTGACAAAATGTTAAAAAAATGTTTCTTTACATTCAGCAGTATGCTTATTAAATATATTTCAAAGACAATAGAAGTAATCATGAGATTACATGTAAAGATGTATTTACAGTAAGTCCTTCGTAAGTGGGCCAAAAACACACTTAGTTCAGCTAATTGCATTTAATATAGATTTGAACTATAATACATTTTCACTTAATTGCTATTAAGTGCCCCAAAACATTACTGTACATTAATTTTGAAGTATATGCTTTAAAAGTATATTATTTATGTAAAAAAAAAAAAAAAAAAAAAATTCTTTTCGAAGTATGCTAAGCTGTACATCTTTTTCATAAGGATAGGTTCATAAGCTTCAGGATTTGAAACAACCACACACAAGCAGTCCATGTAGTCAGTATTTATGAATCAGTTGGCAGCACTAGTAGTCATGTACTGTAGGTACTCCTACACGCAGATCAGTTGTAAGCCTTATTTTCTGCTGTGAACACTCCAGTCTCTTCTGTGTGGATAACATAAATAAAACACGGGTTACAACGGTGATAATTCACGTTTCTTTCTTTAATCAGAAGTATCAGCATAACAGCATGAACAGGCGCCTAACTCACTCTCCTACAACTCGCTTCTTCTCTTTTCCCAAGGGACCTTCCTTAAAGGGGCCGAGGCACAAAATAACTTTCTAACTAATATATATATATATATATAAATCTGCATAAGACATGAAAATACATGAAAACATTTCTAAATATATTATGTCTTAACATCCACATCAAAATGTCTTTTTCTTTTTTCCCCTTTTTTAAATAAAACCATGAATTAACAAACTAAAATAAATAATGAATTAAACTGAAACTAAAATAAAATAATGAACTAAACAAATAAAATAATGAATTTAAGGTTACAGTCGTCCCCTGCTTAACAAGAAACATCCTCGTTTCTCAAAATAATTCTGTATAACTTTAACTCATTCACGTAGCAACAACATACTAACGTGACAACAGTGCATAAGTGCAGTATTGCATCAAAATTTGTTTGTGTGATATACCAAATTACTCCACAACAACCTTAGAACACGTTCCTCATATGCTGTATCACATTCCTATGACATAATACTGTATGAAACTTGTTATGTGCATTATACAGTACAGCAAAAGTACAGTGCACAGACAAACAATATCTGCATATCTGCACGCAGCCACTTTGAGTCAGTTGAGGTGGGTCCACTGATGGTAAGTTGTTTCGCTCCTGACCCTGAGAGTCCGTAGGGAAAACATTAGGCCTTGGCACAGATTCTGGCCCAGACAAAGAAAGAGTTTGAGCTGAACAGTCAGTTCTCGCCCCGCAAGCAATCTGCTTTGCAGGTTGGTTAGGCACATAAGGTGGTGCAGGGGGTCGGAAAGGCAAAGCTCCAAACAATGCAGTGAGGGCAACTGAGTGAGGGGCCTCAGCACTATTCACAACAGGAGGCACAGATACTGGAGAGGCAACGGCAGGTAATTTCCAAGAAGAACCCTTGTAAGGCTTTAGGTGATTGTGATGAACTACCCACCTTCTTGACTGTGGATTTCTTGGGTCTGTAATCTCGTAAGTTACACCAGGGGTGTCATCCTTGTCCAATCTCCTCAGAATTTTGTATCGCTCTTTCCATTTAGGAGCCAGTTTATTCTGCTTTTGAACTGGGTCGTCCAAAAACACAAAGTCACCAGGCTTATGTGGGTGGAAAAATGTCTTTTTATCATACTGCCATTTCTGATTAAGTTTAGCTGCATTGGACTGCACAGCAGCATCTTTGAAAGCATATGATAAACGTGTGGTCACATCACAAGCATAGTCCACAGGGGTGCCTGGTGTACAGGAAGTGATAGCAGGACTACAGTTCAAAAGGATAACGGCAGGTAGTCGTGGTTCTCTGCCATGTGCAAGAAAGAAAGGAGAGAACCCAGTGCTGGAATGAACACTGGAATTATAGGCCAGTTCAACTTGAGGCAGATATTTATCCCATTCACCCCCACTTTCACAATGTACTTGGCAAGTTGGTCTTTCAATGTTCGATTTAGTCTTTCGACCATACCATCACACTGGGCATGGTAGGGTGAGGTACAGGTTTTCTCAATGCCAAGTTGACTGCACAGATGTTTAATCAAATCTGACTCAAACTCTCTACCTCGGTCCATATGGTCTACCTCAGGGACCCTGTGCTGCTTAATGTAATCCTCAAAAATGCACTGTGCTACAGTTGTTGCACGCTGATCTTTCAGGAGGTACAGATTGACAAAGCAGGTAAAATTACAACTAAAACATACCTATTCCCAAGTGAAGTAACAGGTAGCTCAATGATGTCAGCAGCAATTCTTTGAAATGGTCTGTCTGCATTAATGGACTGTAATGGGGCCCTTTCATGAGGAGTGGTAGAAGCACATGACTGACAGGATACACATTCAGCACAGAATTTCTATATATCCCGGGACATGTAAGGCCAATAGCATATTTTCCTGGCTCTCAACAAAGTACGCTCAGCGCTCAAATGACCACTAAACTACTCCCCATGAAAACACTTAAGAGCAGTTAGAATGAGGCAAGACTACTTGGTGAACAGGAGGGCTATGAGGAGATGACTTTACTCTGCGACACAATATACCCTCTTGGACTGATAATTTGGGGAATTCATGCCAGAGTTTCCTCAGTGTGGCAGGGGAATGTTTCAGTCTGCCTAATTGGGGTCTTTGATTACCATTCACTTTCCAGCCCATGACAGTACTAAGACAAAAGTCAGCCTTTTGCTGAACTTGTAATTCAGCCAAATCAACTGACAGTGTCGGACTCGTGTCAGGAAGAACTCCGCAAACATTTGGCGCTTCAGCAGGAGAGGAGTCTTTTTCAGCAGTAGTATGGCTGGAAATTACACACTGCACTGCTTTTGTTTCTGTCACAGTTAAGCTAGGGCGCTGCGACAAGGAATCAGCATTACTATGCTGCTTTCCTTCTCTGTGAAGAATGGTAAAGTCATACACAACCATTTCAAGTATCCAACGTGCTCTTCTACCAGTCAGATCATTATCAACTGAAGCCTTTTTGAGATTCAACAAGGGTTTGTGGTCGGTAATAATTTTGAATGTGGCCCCTGACAAGAAATGTCTGAAATGTCGGACAGACCACACCACAGCCCACAGCTCACGGTCATAGGTGGACCATTTCTTTTCGGAAGGAGTCAGAGTGTGACTGGCATACGCAATTATGCGTTCCTTCCCATCCTGCATCTGCGCAAGCACTGAACCTACACAGTCATGAGAAGCATCAGTATATAGTAGAAAAGGTTGTGTGAATATAGGGTGAGCGACAATGGGAGGACTAGTGAGGGCATGCTTCATTGATCCAAAAGCCTCCTCGCATTCACTCGACCATTTGAAGACAGCACCTTTTTGGGTCAGAGCATGAAGGGGTGCAGCAACTACAGCAAAATTTCTGACAAACCTATAATAGGAGCATAGACCAACAAATGCTCTCACCTCTGTGACAGTCCTAGGGGTAGGCCATGACCGGACCTTGTCCAGGTTCTTTGCATCCGGTAACAGACCCTGGCTGGATACAACATGACTCAGGTAGGACACTTCACTACGAGCAAAATGACATTTGTTAACCTTCAATTTTAGACCTGCTGAATGAAAGCGACTGAAAAATTCCTCAAGACTGTTAAGATGTTCACTGAAAGTCCGACTGAACACCAGCACTTCATCAAGGTAAACAAGACAATCCTTCCAATGAAGGTTCCATCGCCATAACCTTGAATTGGTATAATGCACTGCCTGTATTGAATGCGGTTTTCTCCCTATCATTAGAATCTAGCTCAACTTGCCAGTATCTACTGGACAAATCCATTGTGCTAAACCAACACGCACCTGCCAAGCTGTCTAAAGCATCTGATGGTCAGGGTAAGGGCTATGAGTCTTTTACAGTGACTGCATTAAGCTTTCTAAAATCAATGCAGAATCTGTAACTGCCATCTCTCTTGTTCACTAAGACGACAAGGGAAGCCCAGGGGCTACAACTTTCCTCAATGACATCATGCGAAAGGAGCTGCTGAACTTGCCTATCTATCTCAGCTCGAATATGTGGCGATGTTCTGTAAGCCCTCTGCCTGATTGGCTGTACATCCCCAGTACGGATGGTATGCTTGACCAAATCTGTACGACCATAGTCATAATCATTTGCACTGAAAACATCTGAATATTTGAAAATCAGAGTCTCTAGCTGAGTCTGTTTTTCTCTGTCCAATGCAGACTGACTGACTACTTTGGGTTTTGGACAGGACTTGATTTATGTCTGTATCTGAGCTACTGTGGGTTCCAACATTGTGTATTCTTCACCTGGTTGAGAGACTAAGGAATGAAACTCACCAAGCCTTGTGCCACAGGGAACATGACAATCCTCATTTGTCGGATTCATGACTCGAACAAAAGTCACACCTGCTTTTACAGAGGTTACTGTACGTGCTACAAAAGACCTGGTACTGTCTGACTTTCAGGGTCTAAAAGTCCAACATATTTGCATGTGAAATCTTTTTCGCCAATATTGGGCTGAATTTTTGCCAAAACGTTCATCTGTGACCTGGCAGGGATCAGAATGGGCTCTAAAGTCACAGCACTACTTCGAAGAGGGACTATATCCTGCGAACACAAGAGAGGAACAGTCCAGTTCCACAATTTTAAATTATTCTTTCTGAGATCAATTACAGCATGATGTTTGCTAAGAAAATCCCACCCAAGGATAACTGGCTGTGTTGCATTCCTAACCACATGAACATAATGTGAGAACACTTCCTCACCAAGCCTAACAGTAATAGGTAACATGCCAAGCGTATCAATATAGTCACCAGTCACTGATTTTGCCAAGAGAAAGGATTTCTGAATTGTTTTTTTTTTTTTTTTTTTTTTTTTTGTGAGAGAGGGAATTGACATTCTCTGTGTTTTGCTGATCAAAGATATTTCTGAAACCACTGTCTACAAATGCTTGTACAGCAATGTTCTCAATGATAGCAAAAACATAAGGTTTGGCAATGACAGGAGTTACCAGTTCAGTTTGTTTGGGCCCGCTCATAGTCTCAGCAGATACCTTGCCCATAGTACCTGTTACCAGCCATTTCCCTGAAGTTCAGCATCCTCGTCAATAAAACTGACATGATGATGACCAGATGAGGGTGGATGGTCAGTTGACAATCGTAGGCAATATCTCTCACCAGTCTGTCGTACGACGATCCTGATGATGAGAGGCGTGATGTAAGCCATGATCTCAATGATCAGAAGTCTGGCTGACATAACGATCGCAATGATGTAGAGTGGGGATGACATGTTGGTTACGACGATAAGAAGAAGGGCTGGCATGTTGAGCAGCATAATGTGGAGGCAGATGAAATGAGGAGCATGTTGAAAACTTTGCTCATGCTGTTTCTTTAATTGACTGACTTCCATCCTGAGAGACTTAACAGCAGTTAGTTGCTTTACTGCAGTCATGATTTCAGAAGAAATGTCCCCAGTTGATGCTGTCTTTGTGGACACCATAGCAGAAAGCGATTCTCCGCTGGGTGAAGTTGCAGATGAGTTCGGTGTCAGGCTGGTCTTTTGACTGATATGGGAAAGGGGTGCAAGCCAGAGAACTTCCTGTGCCCGTTCCTATTTGCAAGCAATGGCTAAAGCTTCCTCTAGGCTAGTAGCACCATGTTCATGACATTTTGCTCGAAGAACAGGGTCAAGACCGGCTATGAACCGTCTAAATCTTCCCATAGCAATCGCAGACTCACCATAATTTGGAAATGCTTCCAAAACAAGTCTTGTGATCTCAGCGGCAAATACTTCCAACGGCTCTTTGGGCATTCGATGTCTGACATTCACAAACATCTAAAAATGCAGCAAAAATTGCTTCCTTCCAAAAACGTAATTTAATGCAGCAACAGACAGTTCATAGTTCTGTTGTATCTCAGGAGCCAGTGGTTGTTCCGCTCGCCTGATAAATAAACTACAGCTCGTACAAAATGCAGCAGCTAGAGTTCTTACTAGAACTAGGAAGTATGACCATATTAGCCCAGTTCTGTCAACACTGCATTGGCTTCCTGTTAAACATCGTATAGATTTTAAAATCTTGCTAATTACTTACAAAGCACTAAATGGTTTAGCTCCCCAGTACCTGAGCGAGCTCTTAAAGCATTATAGTCCTTCACGTCTATTGCGATCTCAGGATTCAGGCCAGCTGATAATACCTAGAATATCAAAATCAACCGCAGGTGGTAGATCCTTCTCCTATCTGGCACCTAAACTCTGGAACAATCTTCCTAGCATTGTTCGGGAAGCAGACACACTCTGTCAGTTTAAATCTAGACTAAAAGCATCTCTTTAACCTGGCATACACATAACACATTATCAATTTATATTTTCAAATCCGTTAAAGGATTATTAGGCTGCATAAATTAGGTCAGCCGGAACCGGGAACACTTCCTATAACACCAGATGTACTCGTTACATCAGAAGAAGAATGGCATCTACGCTAATATTAGTCTTTCTGTTTATCCCGAGGTCTACCGTAGTCAACCAGATCCGGGCCGTATCCAGGTGAGACCGAGGACCGGCGCCTTGACACGACCACAACGTAGCCCTGAAGTATCAGCAGAGACTGAGTCAACTAGATCATCCATTGTGAAGGCCTCATCGACACAACAGCCAGTGCCACAGCTCCTCAACAAACCGTCCATACCGGTGTGATGAATACGATCCTCAACTGGAATAAATACTTTGAATGTTGCGATCCTATCAGACATAAGATAGCAACCTGAATCGTAACAAAGCACTGTTCGCCAGAGGAGAACTGGCCCCCCGACTAAGCCTGGTTTCTCCCAAGGTTTTTTTCTCCATTTTATCACAGAAGTCTATTTGCCACCTGTTTGCCATCTGATGTCACCTGTTGGAGTTTGGGTTCCTTGCCGCTGTCGCCTTTGGCTTGCTTAGTTGGGGACACTTGACATTTGATATTCAACAGTGCTTTGATCTGCCGACATTGACACTATTCTTTAAGAGCTGCTGTGCAGCCAAAATTATATACCAGTTATCAATGTAAAGCTGCTTTGACACAATCTGCATTGTAAAAAGCGCTATATAAATAAAGGTGACTTGACTTGAAAGGGAGAGCCAGTAAGCTAAAGCATCTCCACTCAACCTCGCAGGCAAAATGGCAGCCAATTCTTGTGCCTGTGCATCAGCACAAGCCTTAACAGCAAGCTCTAATCAGGCTTTCAATAAAGAAAAACTGTCTTTGTCCCTACTGTCCTCATGAAAACACGGTGGAAGATCGACTTTGAAGTGCAGCACCTTTGTAGTGTGATTAGCCGAAGACGCATTCTCTGTACGACGAGCTGTTGTGTCCAATTCGTCATCATCGCTCTCGTTGGGCAACGAGAACGTGCAAGAAGCACGCAAGAATCAATAGACATTTGATTATATGAAATAGTCTCTTTTAAACGGACTAAATGTCTCATCAAAGTTCACTCACCACAACGCTTCGCAGTGCATTGAAAAATGCGCCGTCTTAGTTGAATGCCACTGCCGCGAAACTTAGTACAGAAATTCGTGAACTTGAAACCGCAGCCACCAGTCTGTAACCCTTATTTTCTGCTGTGAACACTCCAGTCTCTTCAGCGTGGATAACATAAATAAAACAATATAAAAATATATATATATTATTAAAACAAAACTAATTATTTATACATTTATTTCCTTATTTATGTATATATTTATTTTTTTCCACATTTATTTATTTTTTCTTTTATTTATTTATACATTTATTCATTTCGATTTTTATTTATTTGCACATTTATTTATTAATTAATTTATTTATGTATTTATTTCTACATTTCTTTATTTTTACATTTATTTGTCCGTAGGGTAATGAGGAGGGCGTGGTTTACCTCAGACATAGCAATCGAGCTCAGAGTAGGTGAGAGCGAAGCGTTGAGGCCACAGTGACATCTTGGTGTGGCCGAAATACAAGAAGTGGTGTGGCTGAAATACAAGAAGTGTAGCCTTCTGACGTTGACACTGTCTGTGATGAATGACTTGGATAGGTAGCTATATGACCAAAATCTTATATCACGGGTTAAGTAATGTGGGATTACAAATTTAAGAATCTGTTTAAGATCTGCTGATCCTACAACCTTACATAACATCACATGAAATACTAAGGTGAAGTACATTGTATTTAGCATTTTAAGGTAAAGATGATGACATCAGATGAATGATTCTGTTTAGCAAAGTTTCCAGCAAGAGTTCCTGTTCTCTTTATTGTATATCTAATGAGTCAGATTACTGAGATTCTCACCTTTTGTCGTTAATGGCTCTTGGAGCCTCTGTCCCATTCTTTGAATAGTTATGTTGATTGGATTAGGATTTGCAACACTCTAGAGTCTGGGGCGGGTTCCTATACCTGAATACTTCATTTGCATGCTTTGTTTAGGGTCGTCTCCCTGGTGCTTTGTCTCTATCCTGAAGTACTGCCCCCTAAAATGTATATAAACTTCAATGTACACTGCCTTAGTTAGACTTGGATGACTACAGCGACGCATAGTGCGTTTCTCAATAAAGAGTAACTTCTGCTTGAAAGATATCCCAACGTCTCCTGGTCTCTGCTTCGACGAGGAAAAGTTTCCTACAGTAAAATCACCCTAACTGTACTGTGTGACATGGATAGGCTACTCTTTATTCCAGACATGGCCGTAGAACATCGTCTGGTCTGGATTTGTAAAATGTCCTGCGCTGGCAAACATGAACAGCAACATCTTCAACAGATCTGATAACAGGGACTGAAATGGAAGCGCTTGTTATTTCCCATTATTAATCATTTGAATGAATGGGTTTGTGTTTGATTGAGACTCGGACACCGGTCAGAACACAGAAAGGAAGCAGCGCACATATAGGCTACAGTGTCGACACAAGCATTTTGATCAATGCATTTGAAACAAGACCACAAATGCACTTCACATTCATATTTCCTACTTTTACATGCACAGCATGTGACAAACGCTTAAAATACTATGCATATTTCAAAGATCCAAATAGAACGAGGCATCGGTTACAGTAGAACATTTTGTTGCGTCGCATTACTTCCCGTGTGGACAGTCACACTGTCAACTGGAAATATCCAGAATTAGCCTAGATAAATCAAATGTGCCCATGGAAACGGAGCTGGTGAAACACACACACTATGCATTAAACATACACAGATGCATTATGCTCTTTCAAACAGCACCTGTCGAGGGCTGCGATGTCGTTACTAAAACTGTGTGCATGTGAGGCGCCGGCGAGATCAGTTGAATTTTCGGTAGCACTTTATTTTACAGTACGTGTACTTTCCTGTTGCATATATAGTAATTATGTTGTACATACAGGTAAAAGAGTGGTAACACAAGGTACTTACCTGACATGTATGTACATGGAAACTAATAAGAAACACTGCTGTACTTTCCAATGGTACATACATGGTAATTACTTTGTACCTATAGACAAGTGTTGGGTAATAACAGGCACTTCCTTATAGTGTCTGTATATGGTAACTAACAGACACATTACTGTACTTACTAATGGTATGTATATGGCAACTATGTAGTACTTACAGACAAGTGTGGGTAATAACAGGCACTTATTTATGGTAACTAGTAAGACACATTACTGTACTTACTAGTGGTATATACATGGTAACTATGTTGTACTCACAGACAAGTGTGGACACACATAACAGACACTTACTTACAGTGTGTGCATGTTAACAACAGTACAAAACAGAGGCTTACCAAATAGTGTTATTTTCTCACTGATGCCATTTAAAAAACAAAATTCGCAAGAAATAAAGTAATTGTTTTGCTGCACTATGTATGTACTTTATGTAGTGTTTTATGAACTGTTATTGCTAAATTGCTCTCCACAACAGTGCATCTTATTTTACAGTCCTTACTAGTTAATATGCTTAAGCTTATTATTACAAAGGTTAAAGAGCTGGTAATTCCTATGTAATGTTTATGTACAAGGATGCACTTTATTTTACAGTCTTATTCCCATGTACTTACTATGAACGTACTAGTGAATATACCAGTTAGTTAATGTATAAGTTACACTTTACTTAGGTTGGGGGGGTGCCTGTTATTACCCACACTTGTCCATAAGTACAACATAATTACCATATACATACCATTAGTATGTACAGTAATGTGTCTGTTAGTTACCATATACGGACACTATAAGTAAGTGCCTGTTATTACCCAACGCTTGTCTATAGGTACAAAGTAATTACCATGTATGTACCATTGGAAAGTACAGCAGTGTTTCTTATTAGTTTCCATGTACATACATGTCAGGTAAGTACCTTGTGTTACCACTCTTTTACCTGTATGTACAACATAATTACTATATATGTACCAGGAAAGTACACGTACTGTAAAATAAAGTGCTACCGAATTTTCTTATAAAAGCAGAAACAACCTAAAATACGCAGACATTTATGGTCATAAGAGTAACACCATTCGAATCTGTGAAGGGAAGACACTCACAATAAAAACAAAAATTGCTTGTAAAATAAAGAAAACAAAAAGAATCTTCTGCCGTCTCTGTTTCCTTTCCTTGAATTTGCTTCTCAAAAATGAACTCAGCTTAGTCTATTAGGCCTATTGTCACAGTTTTTTTTCTTTCATTTTGTTAATATGTTAATTATTTAAGTGAAATATATTTCGCGTATAGGCATAGGCTATTTATTCCTTTTATATGATTTAATCCTGTTTTCTCCGTTGAGAAGCGCTGCAGGTGCGTGATGATGATGAATCCTAATGTTCTGTTGTTTATTCTGCTATTTGTTCATGTAGGCTAAAACTAAACCCCTGGGATTTTTTTTTTAATGTATAATTTTTTAAAGTATAATTTTCACAGACACTTATCCATTCTAATTTCGTTTAATTCTAATTTAATATAATCTTGTGGGTTAATGAAAGGATAATGATCGTGTTGGTTGAAAGTCAGGGAAAAAAACCTAGGCAATATTTCTAATTTTGGTTTAGTTTAAGTTTTTCAACTACTATTTATATTTCCTTTCAAGTTTATTTCGATTAGCATAACTGTTTATGCTAACAAACATTTATGCCATCCTAGCGCCGGGCCTGAATTAACGTGACATTCACACATTTAGTAAGGTTGCCCCTGGACATCAGTTTATGGGGGTAGGCTAAGGCTACCACCACTTAATAGAAAATAAGTTTGTTACTGTTAGTATTGTTTTTGGAAGTTACATTAAAATGCAGTCAGCTCAAAAATATGAGGGCACGCGACAGGTACTGTTTGAAAAAGCATGATGCATCTGTGTATGTTTAATGCATGGCGTGTGTGTTTCACCAGGTCCGTTTCCATGGGCACATTTTGATTTATCTAATTCTGGATATTTCTAGTTGATAACTTAGCCTAAGACATGTGATTAATAATACGACCACACCAAGAAAACCCATTAGGCTATAATCAGTGATGCTGTGACTGTCCACACGGGAATTGACGCGATGCAACAAAATGTTCTACTGTAACCAACGCCTCAAATAAATTACTGTTAACAAGAAATAAATTCCTTAGAACACATTGGACTTCATTAGAGAGCAAAGTCCAGTATGTGTGATTTCTAATTTAATGTATGGCTGGGTGGTGTAAAAAAATGTCTTAATGTCTTAATATATTTTCAGTTCTGAAATGGAATTTCAGTACTACCAGCATGACAATAGTCTGGGCTAAATTTCAAGTGTCTAGCGAAGTGTCTGAATACTTACGGTATGTCAGTGTGATATTTCAGGGTTTTTATTTTAGCACTATTAGCATAACTTAAATCATTATAGCATAAGGCTGCAACATACAATCTAAACAAAAATTAAGGGGTCTGAATACTTTTTGAATCAAAGAATTCAAAATGTATTGGCAGTTTAACTCAAGGGTCAAACAAGATGATATTACCGGTAAAATATTTCTGTTTAGCGCTGTCCTATAAGCGAGTGCAAAATTAGACCACTAACACAGTATTTATAGGAAACAAAAAGGCCAAATTAAAATCATTGTGATATTCACAAAAGTTTATTCATTTATTAGCAACAAAATCAGTACAAATACACTGTAAATATTTAACATATAGCCCAGCTTTGACGGCTAAGTTTCTGAATTATTTAAGTTGGTTTTTAAGACAAAATAGACTGATTTCAATCTTGTTGTATCTTGGTGGCATCATAGTAGCACATTGCTGATGGCCACACATCAAACTGCTGGCTTCAAAATAGTGCTCCGTCTTTATGATTCAAAGCAACATGACTTGCTCAAATTGATTTTTTAACGCATTTCTGAGTACATCAGTTTAGTAAACAAAATTACTGAGATCAAACGACTGTCTTGTTTGAGAGAGTAACAGGATAAAGAGACTATGCTTATTGTCACTGGATGAAATGCTATTAAATGCTGGATGTTAACCCAGCTAGCAAGGAACGTTCTCAGAACTTTGGCTAAAATTCCATAAAAGTTTTTTTTTTAATGTTTTAAAGAAAACATTTGAATGTAATGTTCAAAAAAATTTTAAGAATGTTCATAATTTCAGAAAATGTTCCTATAATGTTAAGTGTAAACAAATCTAGAACATTTTACCTACAACATTTTGAGGATGTTTTGAGGATGTTGTTGAGGTAACAGATTATATAATGTTGTCAATAAAACATTCACACAATGTTTCAGTAAAACATAGGAAGAACATTCTCTCAGCCACATTAGGAAAACGCTATAAGAACATCATTGAGGTTTGAGGTGATGGAATATTTTTATAAAACTTTCTTGTAATGTGATGGTTTAACAAAGATAGAACATTTTACCCGCAACATTTTTTAGGATGTTTTGAGGATGTTGTTGAGGTAACTTTTTATACAATGTTGTCAATATAACATTTGCACAATGTTTTAATAAAACAAATGAAGTACATTCTCTCAGCCACATTAGGAAAACACTATAAGAACATCATTGAGGCTTGAGGTGATGGAATGTTTTTATAAAACGTTCTTCTAATGAGACGTATTAACTAGGGAATTCAAGTATAAATTGCGAATCTATGTATTTATTCACTAAATTGAAGAATCTCAGAACTAACAATATATTGATTATGAAACTATCACATTAAACATGAGTTCTCAATGTACTATTGAAATTGATTTCTGGACATCTTAATGTTATTTTTTGTTCTACAATTGTTATTGAACATATCTGATATAGCATTGTATTAGCAACAATTTCCTTCACTGTTTTGTTTCTTTATGCTTTATTAAAAAAAAAAAAAAAAAGAAAAAAAAAGAAAAAGAAAAGAAAAGAAAAAAAGCCTGTTATTATTCCTTAATAAAGGAGTAACATTATCAAAACAACATTTGTAAAATGTTTTGAGGATATTATTCCAGATTGTGATGAAGTTTGGGCCAGATCTGGGTTACATTTGGCACTTTTGTTTTGGTTCTGGGCCTGGCATCATGTTTCACCCTTGTGTGAAACAGCATTGGGCTGAATTCTGAGTCTGGTCAGCCATAAGAAACAAAAGATTAAATGCATTATTTTAGCTGAACACTGGCTTGAGTAGTCTGCAGAAGTGAGTTGAATTCTGGAGAAGGGAGGGGAAAGTTTCGCATTTGGCTAAACTGTTGCGCGAACATGTTTACAGGAGACGAGAGGCGCTGATTGGGCCACAGTAGATCGACGCATAAAACCACCAATCACAGCGTGCTTTTCTCGTGATGTAAGAACATTTGAAATTGAGGAACATCGCAAATGGTTGTTGAAGAAATTGGCGCAAAATGTCCCTGGTCTGATTGTCTTTTTGACTAAAATAAGTGAGTACGGACTCGTTCACAAACAGACATGGCAGATATAGAGTTGTGCTGGAGGATGTTTTACCCGCTGGGACAGTTTGTGGCCCAAACAACAGAACTGTCTCCTGGTCAACGGAACTCTCCCTTCCACAATAATTACTGGACTGTAAGTTTTTTAATGTCTTTTTCAGTTTACATCTTTCGTTTATCCTTTACGTATCTGCATATACTAACATCCGTTTTAATCAGTATTAGATCTTTCTTAGAATGACATTGTGGGTGTATGCTGCTTTTGAATAACAGCTAACTTAAATTTGTTTTCATCCAGAGTCCAAACTGCCTACTTGAAAATGAACACTGATGATGCAATAAAATGTCTCCATTTACAACAAAGGTACTTTAATCCGTTGCTAGGTGTAATATTGTGTTCTATATGCATACGGATACTGTACATTTGCTACTTAAAAGTGTTAATCTGATTATGTCTTTTGAATTTAAATAATATTTCAGTAATTCATAAAGATGAAATGGGAAAGATATGAGCATTCAGTCTAAGACGTGTGTTTTTGATTTGGTAGTCTAGCAATTATTGTATGTACTGGTAATAGCAGTCTTAGGTAATGCATTAGGTAAAGTACGTCGTTGTATGTTGACAGACCATTTTTTAAAATATTTCAGGTACTTTGGGGCTGACGGTCATTGTGAAGGACACAATCTGGCAAATACTGAGGCAAACAATGAAAATGATCTAACAAAAACCTGCAGAGGTGAATGGGAGGATATGGGTAAGTTGTTTTGTAAGTTTTGTTGTAAATCTTCATAGAATTACCTTTAGAAACAGATCTAATCTTGTTCAAATATTAGGAAATAATTATGTTGGCTTAATAAATGCAACATATTGTTAACCTATTTGAACATTATTATTATTATTATTATGTTGTTTTCTTCCGAGACTAAATTTTTTAACCCTTAAAGGATTAGTTCACTTTCGAATGAAAATTAGCCCAAGATTTACTCACCCTCAAGCCATCCTAGGTGTATATGGCTTTCTTCTTTTTGATGAACACAATCGGAGAAATATTAATAAATATCCTGACCCATCCGAGCTTTATAATGGCAGTGAACAGGGTTCACGAGTATGAGCTGTATGAGTATGTCTCCATTCACATCCATCCATCATAAACGTACTCCACATGGCTCCGGGGGGTTAATAAAGGCCTTCTGAAGTGAAGCAATATGTTTGTGTAAGAAAAATATCCATATTTAACAAGTAATGAAGTAAAATATCTAGCTTCCGCCAGACCACCTTCCCTATTCAACTTACGGAAAAAGTGTAACTGATGCGACGCCAGTTTACACTTTCTTTGTAACTTGAATACGGAAGGTGGTCTGGCGGAAACTAGATATTTAACTTCTGTATTCATCAGAAAGATCAGTCATATACACCTAGGATGGCTTGAGGGTGAGTAAAGCTTGGGCTAATTTTCATTTGAAAGTGAACTAATCCTTTAACTCCTTCTAGATCTTTAATGCTACAAGCACTAAACACAGACCTTAAGACTGTTCTGCCATTGGTAACTGATCAGACTTAACAGTTTTCATATACAGTGTTATGTGAAAGTTGGGGAACCCTTTGCAGAATCTGTAAAAATGTGAATAATTTTAACAAAATAAGAGAGATCATACAAAATGCATGTTATTTTTTTTATTTAGTACTGTCCTGAGTAAGATATTTTACATAAAAGATGTGTGCATATAGTCCACAAAAGAAAAAAAAAAATAGCTGAATTTATGAAAATAACCCTGTTCAAAAGTTTAGGAACCCTTGGTTCTTAATACTGTGTCATTACCTGGATGATCTACGACTTTTTTTTTGTTTTGTGATGGTTGTGATTGATGAGTCCCTTGTTTGTCCTGAGCAGTTAAACTGCCCAATATTCTTCAGAAAAATCCTCCAGGTTCTGCAGATTCTTCAGTTTTCCAGCATCTTCTGCATATTTGAACCCTTTCCAGCAGTGACTGTATGATTTTGAGATCCATCTTTTCACACTGAGGAGGATTGAGAAACTCAAACAACTATAAAAAAAGGTTCAAACATTCTCTGATGCTCCAGAAGGAAACACGATGCATTAACAGCCGGGGGGTGAAAACTTTTTGAATTTGAAGATCAAGGTAAATTGTACTTAATTTGTCTTCTGGGAAACATGTAGGTATCTTCTGTTGCTTCCAAAGGGCAATACTAAATGAAAAAAATGATATTTAAAAAAAAAAAAAATGTACTTCCTGCTTTGCTACTGTTCGGACACTCTTACTTACAGCTCTGCGCTTTGCTCTATTGCTTTTATATTTTATCTCCTAATTTTAACTACAGCAAATCAGCACAGTGCTCAAACGGCAAATCTTGGCCCCTACAAACTTTTTAACTGGAAGATTGCTACAAAGAAAGGGGAATTTTTATCCAACCAGCCTCCCACTGACAGCAGCCATCAGCTTTCATTCCGGAGAAGGGAAATTCAAAAGGATTAGAAATAATATGCCTCTTCTGGTTAATCTACCTGCTGCACAAACTGCCACAGACTTCTACAAAGGATTGCAGTTCTTAAAACAAAGTTACTTGCAGGACTACCAAACCAGAAGGAACACACAACAGAGCTTCATCATGGACGTCCTCAGCACACAGCCGGTGAGTCCCATGAATCTAATGCTCCTAAACAGGCCATACTGAGTGCCGTAACTGATCAACATACTAATCAATGGCACAAACAGGGAGCGAGACCCAAAGGCACTCGAGACATCAGATTGGCACAAGTATCACATATTGCTGCAGTAGCATCCTCTACCCCAAACAGTGGTTCCCTACCAGCGCCAATACATCTGAAGAACAGATTTGAAGTGATCAAATCAGCCAGCAGCTAACACCGATGCTAACTGCCGCTCAAGGTCGAGCAGACAGCGGCACTCAGCTCATAGTGCAGCCGAGCCCAGGACTCTGATAGTGGGTGACTCCATAATCAGAAACATTAGCAGCAGGGATACAACTACATGCTACCTTCCACAAGCAACAGTTTCTGATGTAAACAGAGAACTTAAGAACATTCTGATAAAATATAAGACTGCAAATCAACTAATCATTCATGTGGGGAAGAATGATATTCAGAAAGAGTAGTCAGAACTCCTTAAAAGAGATTTCAATGAACTTTTTGAAACGCTTAGAAGACTAAAAGTTCAGTTGTTCATCAGTGGACCATTCCCAGCAAGAGGAACAAATAGATTTTCACGGTTGCTTGGGCTTAACACATGGCTGCAAAAAACCTGCAACATAAAGGGACTGCACTTCATCGACAACTTCAATCTTTTCTGGAGTCAGAGACAAATGTTCACACATGATGGCCTGCACCCAAACAAACTGGGCTCAGGAGTGCTAAAGGACAATATCTACTTCTCCCTCCATCATCCTTCAGCAGTGTGTGCAAATCCACTCAATCTGAATGGCACAAACACACCTGGACAGAGTACAACTGACCACAGGACTTCACTTCAGCACCTGAATGGACATGCGGTTAACAGATCCCACAAGGACAATGATAACACCACGCAGCCACAACAACCACTGCTCATGGACACAATCCCGACTGAGCCCTGCCCACAGAGCTCACCAATAGACACTGACGTGTTAGAACTGCTCCAAGTTTCAGCACCCAAGGACAACTTTCGGGAAAACAGCCAGGGAAGCCAGGACAACATATTATAGCCTCCGGTAACACCAGAGCAACAGCCCCTCTCACCGGACACGTTATCCCTCTCTCCAGCATCCCCTCTTCTGTGTTTCTCAGAGAAAATGGAGGAACTGGTGTATGCTGGAACCAAACTTTTAACCATCCGCTCACTTAAAAATAAATCACTTCTAGTCAACGACTTAATAACTACAAACAACCTAGATTTTATGCTTCTAAATGAAACATGGCTAGAAGACAGTTGCAGTGCAACAATCCTCAATGAAACAGCCCCTCATAACTTTACTTTTATGTGTGTCTGCAGAGCTGTAAGGAGAGGTGGAGGTGTAGCTGCTCTATTTAAAGATGTCTATCAATGCAAGCAAGTGTCATTTGGTGATTACTTGTCTTTCGAATATTTGGGTATTGTGTTAAAAAGTGCTCCTCGCATTCTACTTATAGTTATTTACAGGCCTCCAAAATACTCTCCAGCCTTTGTTGAGGACTTTACAGAACTGTTATCAGCAACTTCCTCAGAGTTCTGATCATTTTTGTATTTTCTTTGATATATTGATCTCTCCTACTGTTGAAGCTAGATCTATCTCTGTCAACAAGTGATGCTTAAATGAGAATACTAGTGTACTGTTTATGAAGGCTATATCTTTAACACCAAGCATATCTGCAGACTCTGTTGATTTTCTCCTTGATTCTTTTAACTCAAAAGTAAAGAATTTTATTGATAACATTGCTCCTGTGAAAGTCAGGAAGAACAGTGGCAGACAAAAAGCGCCTTGGAGAAACTCAACAGCAGTGCAAAATATGAAAAGACAATGCAGAAAAGCTGAGCGCATGTGGTGAAAGACAAAACTTGAAATCCACTATAACATCTATAAAGATATCCTTCATGCTTTCAATGTGGAACTAAGCAAAGCTAGACAGACCTTCTTCTCAAATATTATAAACAGAAATTTAAACAACACACGCACTCTTTTTGCTACTGTAGAGAGACTAACAAACCCCCAAGTCAGATTCCCAGTGAAATGCTCTCAGACAGCAAATGCTGTGAGTTTGCTACCTTCTTCTCTGAGAAAATCAATAATATCAGAAAGGCGATCAGCACATCCTTGAGCTGCACTGGGGTAAAACAGATCAGATCACAAACTCAGAAAGTAGCTATTATGTCTGATTTCGAAGCAATTGATGGTAAAATTTTGGAAGAAACAGTACAGCACCTTAAAACATCAACCTGCGCCCTTGACACACTTCCCACATCTTTTTTCAAAAGCATGTTTAACTGTTTAGAAGCAGATCTCCTAGAAGTGGTAAACGCCTCACTTCTTTCTGGGACTTTTCCAAAATCCCTGAAAACGTCTCGGGTTATGTTTGTAACCCTGGTTCCCTGAATAGGGAACGAGACGCTGCGTTGAATCGCATTGGGATCACTTCTGCGTGATTACGTCTTGAAGCACTCGTGAAATCGAACCAATAGTGTAACGGGACGTCAGAGCGGGTGACGTCACGGACCAGGAAACTATAAAGCACTCCTGAGAACAAAGAACGCCAGCTTCTGATATGGATGAAGCAGATGCTCACAGGCGCGCAGGGAGTATGGCTAAGCAACGCAGCGTCTTGTTCCCTATTCAGGGAACCAGGGTTACAAACGTAACCCGAGACGTTCCCTTTCATGGGAACATCGACGCTGCGTTGAATCGCATTGGGAACACAAGACCAAGTGCCTGTCCGTTATCTTTGGGACGAGAGCACCGCGGACCCCGGAGTGGAGCCCAAATCAAGGTTGTAAAACCTAATAAAGGTGTGCTGACCACCCAGCTGCATCACAGATCTCGTTGATGGGAACTCCCGAGAACAAAGCTTTTGAAGCAGCCATACCCCTGGTGGAGTGTGCCCGGACAGCCAAAGTTGAAGGCTGCCCGGATGACTCATAGGCAAGAGAGATGGCCTCGACCACCCACTTGCTCATTCTCTGCTTAGATGCTGGGCCCCCTTTCTTAGGGGACCCGTAACAAACAAATAACTGATCAGTCTTTCACCACAGGGCAGCTCTGTGGACGTAGGTGTCTAAAGCCCTCACCGGGCACAGCAGATTTAGTTTCTCCTGATCCGGATTTGTGAAAGGTGGAGGACAAAAGGCCTGCAGAACAATGGGCCCTGGGACATTGGTGGGGACCTTGGGTATATAGCCAGGTCTATGATGCAGGAAATCCTTGACCATCCCAGGCGCAAATTCCAAACTTGAAGGAGCAACAGAGAGTGCTTGTAGATCTCCAATTCTTTTGAGAACAGAAATATGGTTTTCAAAGTGAGGAACTTTTCAGATACTTCCTCTAGAGGTTCAAAGGGAGCCGCAGCCAACCCTTCCAAAACAATGGCCAAGTCCCAGGACGGAGTTCTTGCACGCACAGCAGGCCTCAGCCTCTGGGTACCACGGAGAAAACGTATAACTAGGGGGTTCTTTCCCACAGAAACATCCCCCAAAGGAGCATGATAAGCGGAAATAGCTGCAATATAAACCTTCAATGTAGAAGGAGATAGACCATCCGAGAACTTTTCTTGGAGAAATTGCAGTGCATGACTGATGGAAGAGTGGAACGGGTCCACCTGAAATCGACTACACCAAGTAGCAAACAGCTTCCACTTATATGCGTAAAGTTTTCTCGTGGACGGAGCTCTGGAGTGGAGTATGGTCTCCACAACCTCAGTTGAAAGACCGGATTCTATGAGCTCGGCCACCTCAGAGGCCAAGCCCACAGTTTCCACAACTCCGGGCGGGGGTGAATTATCATGCCGCCCGCTTGAGACAGAAGGTCCTGCCTGACTGGAATCTCCATGGGGGAGCCTTTTAATAGGGACACTAGGTCCGAGAACCATATTCGGGTCGGCCAGAACGGGGCTATTAGTATGAGATGGACCCCGTCCCGGCGAACCCTCTCCAGAACTCCTGGGAACAGAGCAATCGGGGGAAATGCATACAGACGCAGCCACGTCTGTACCATGTCATCCAACCCCAGCGGGGCTGGATGGGTCAGGGAATACCACAATGGGCAATGAGAGGTCTCTTTCGAGGCAAATAGATCGACTTCTGCGCGACCGAAATTCTTCCAAACGAGCTCCACCACCTCGGGGTGGAGTCTCCACTCCCCAGGCCTCGGCCCCTGTCTCGACAGGATGTCTGCCCCCAAATTTTGATGCCCCGGGATATGAGCTGTTCTCAGGGAAAGGAGCTTCCCTTGAGACCACAGGAGGATCTGATGGGCTAACTTGCACAACTGGCGAGACCTCAGATCCCCCTGATGGTTGATGTAGGAAACCACCGACATGTTATCTGTGCAAACTAACACATGGTGGCCCCTCAGGTCTGGGAGGAAGTATTTGAGTGCTCGAAATACCGCCATCATTTCCAGCTGATTTATGTGCCAGGAACGATGATGGTCCTCCCAAAGACCCTGAGCCGAGCGACCACTCATGATCGCTCCCCAGCCTGTGAGAGACGCGTCCGTCGTTAGCATTACGTGACGACAAAGAGCTCCCAGCACAGGTCCCTGGGACAGGAACCAAGGCTTCTTC
Organism: Hypophthalmichthys nobilis; assembly: GCA_037950665.1. Classification (NCBI taxonomy): domain Eukaryota; kingdom Metazoa; phylum Chordata; class Actinopteri; order Cypriniformes; family Xenocyprididae; genus Hypophthalmichthys; species Hypophthalmichthys nobilis. Next base: position 18,012,565 of record CM075483.1, on the reverse strand, counting down.
CACATGACTAAGGCACGAAGGCATCGCCGCGTGACCTTGATCGTGCGGAAAGGATTTCCCCTCGGAGAAAACCCCTTGGTCCTGAGCCACCACTGTAAGGGTCTCATGTGCAGCAGGCCAAAAGGTATCACGTTGGACGCAGCTGCCATCAGACCCAACAGTCTCTGAAACTGTTTTACAGTGAGTGACTGGCCTAATTTCACCCCTTTCACGGCTGAGAGAATGGAATTCACCCGAGCAGGAGACAGACGTGCCTGCATCGTGGTGGAATCCCAGACTACCCCTAGATAGTTGGTAGTTTGTGCTGGAAGAAGTACGTTCTTCTTGGCGTTGAGTCTCAGCCCTAACCTTCTCATTTGTGACAGAACTACATCTCGATGTTGAACTGTTTGATGCTCTGATTGAGCTAGAATCAACCAATCGTCGATATAATTTAGCACGCGGATGCCCTGGAGTCTCAGGGGAGCCAGAGCTGCATCCACGCACTTCGTGAAGGTGCGGGGTGAAAGAGACAGGCCGAACGGAAGTACCTTGTATTGGTAAGCTTCGCCCCTGAAAGCAAACCTGAGGAAGCGTCTTTCAGATCTATTGTCACGAACCAGTCTTTGGACCTGATCTGTGTGGTGATCTGTTTGAGTGTAAGCATCTTGAATTTGAGCTTTTGTACTGAACGATTTAACACGCGTAAATCTAGAATAGGACGCAACCCTCCATCCTTCTTCGGAACGATGAAGTAACGGCTGTAAAACCCTGACTGCTTGCTGGGAGGAGGAACCCTTTCTATAGCTCCTTTTTGCAAGAGTGTCATAACTTCTTGTTCCATAACCAGAGACTGCTTGGGGCCCACCACTGTAGGAAGGACCCCCTTGAACTGGGGCGGGTGAAACCCGAACTGTATTTTGTAACCCTTTTCTATCGTGAGCAGCACCCATCGAGAAATGTTGGGAAGACGTTTCCATTCTTCTAGAAATTCTACTAAGGGAACCAGTCTCTCTGGTGTTATTTGAGCATCTGACTCGGCGCCCTGAAGCGGCGCACCGGCAGGGAACAGCCAAATCAAACGCTGGCCGGCCCCCTTGGAGGGTCGGTGGGGACCGCTGCGCCCTGAAGCACGCGAGGTGGCAGGGTTGGCAGAACGGCCCCCTGAGGGCACCGAAGAGGGGTTAATTTTATAGATTTTAATGCAGGACCTTCTCCGGAGGAGGCTGCCCTCAGAAGTCCTGCGCCACTGGCGTCAGGACTTCTTCGAAGCCTTCCTCGCGATAATGACAGTCCGCAGATCTGTCTTACCCTTGGAAGGCTTCGACTGCGCCGCCCGCCCCGGTCCCCAAAATCTTTGCGGGGGAGCACGGGTGGCGACACTTTGTTTTTGCTGCGCCCTTTGCGCAGATGAGGAGCTGGTAGAAGGCCGAGGCTGCTCCCGCTCAGCAGCCTTGGCGGGGAGAGAGCGGCGAGGGAGGAACTTTTGAAAAGCCTCAGACTGTTTTTTGGCCTCCTGGAACCTCTCGACGACCGAGGTGACTGAGTCGCCGAAGAGGCCCAGGGGAGACAATGGAGAATCTAGCAGCACGCTTTTATCTCTTTCTCGGATGTCAGAGAGATTTAACCATAAGTGCCTCTCCGTGGCCAGCAGGGCTGCCATAGAACGGCCGATTGTTTTTGCCGTCTCCTTGGTGGCCCGGAGAGCTAGATCGGTGGCTTTACGAAGCTCTTGAATTGTCTCGAAAGTCGCCTCACCGCTCTCATCGATCTCCCCCAGCAGGTCAGTCTGATAGGCTTGCAGGATTGACATAGTATGTAAACAGGCTGCAGCCTGACCTGCTGAGGCATATACTTTGCCCACCAGGGCTGATGTTGTTCGTAACGGCCTGGTGGGCAGCGTCAGGGATTTAAGGGACGACGCAGACTCGGGCGAGAGATAGCCCGCAAGCGTCTCTTCGACCCGGGGCATCGTCCCATAACCATGTTGTTTCAGCCCCACGATGTTAGAATATATCGATGTCTGGGGGCTGTAAACTCTATATTGAGCCGGCTTCTGCCACGATCTCGACACCTCGGTGTGGATATCGGGGAAGAATGGCAATCCCCGACGCTGAGGCTGTGACCGGGCGGGCAGAAAGCGCTCATCTAACTTGCTTTTCTGCCGTTCTTCAGGTCTTTCGGCTGGCCAGTCGATATTTAATTTAGCCACTGGAGTCACAACCTCCAACAGCTCCTCATATGCTGGAGATGAGGATGGCGAGACCTCTTCTCCAGCCTCGACGCTCATCACATCCAACTCCTCAGAGCTGGATAGATGAAGCGCCGGTGCCTCTCTCCTGAGGGAAGAAACCGCAGCGCGTGCTTCCACAACCAGAGGAGAGACACTGGGTCTGGAGGGTGAGGGCCGAGATAAGGCTGGGCCCGTCTCTAACCCCTCCACCAGATCCATTTGTGAACCCCAGGAATGAAGCCGTCGCTGTGCCTCAGCAGCAGCGGGACCCGATCCCTGGGGAACACTCGCCGCGGCGCCTTCTTTCTCTTTGTCGAAGAACGCCCCGTGCGAACGGAGTGTACGGAGCGTTAGTTTTTCACAATGCACAAAGACAGCTCCCTCGAGAGCTGCCTGGGCATGCTCCACTCCCAAGCAAGCAACGCACATCTCGTGTGTATCCCCGCCCGTGATGAAGCAAGGGCAGGGAGGAACACACTTGATAAACTGCTGCTTGCTTGTCGCCATAATAAGTGTCTTTTATATATATATATATATATATATATATATATGTGTGATATATATGCTTGGTGACAACGAAAAATACTCTTGTCCTCGGACGAAGAGATATTTTTGTTTGCTGTATGTGTAGCGGACAGACAACACCAAATAAGACAAACGAAAACACAGAGCGCTGCTGAAGACACAGAAGCTGGCGTTCTTTGTTCTCAGGGGTGCTTTATAGTTTCCTGGTCCGTGACGTCACCCGCTCTGACGTCCCGTCACACTATTGGTTCGATTTCACGAGTGCTTCAAGACGTAATCACGCAGAAGTGATCCCAATGCGATTCAACGCAGCGTCGATGTTCCCATGAAAGGGAACTGCAGTTGTTAAGCCCCTCCTGAAAAAGAGCAATCTGGATAACACCATATTGAGCAAACTACAGATCAATCTCAAATCTTCCTTTCATAGGCAAGATCATTGAAAAAGTTGTTTTCAATCAGCTGAACAAATTCTTAAGCTTGAATGGATACTTTGACAACTTTCAATCTGGTTTCCGACCGCATCACAGCACAGAGACAGTAAAGATAATTAATGATATTCGCCTAAACACCGATACAGATAAATTATCAGTGCTGGTATTACTCGACCTCAGTGCTGCATTTGACACTGTCGATCACAACATACTTCTTGACAGGCTGGAAAACTGGGTTGGGCTTTCTGGGATGGTCCTTAAATGGTTCAGGTCATATACTTAGAAGGGAGAGGTTATTATGTGAGTAATGGTGACCATAAGTCTGAGAGGACATCCATGACATGCGGAGTCCCTCAAGGTTCAATACTTGCACCCCTCCTGTTCAACCTATATATGCTGCCACTGAGCCAAATAATGAGAAAGAACCAAATTGCATATCACAGCTATGCAGATGACACCCAGATTTACCTTGCCCTATCACCTAATGACTACAGCCCCATTGACTCCCTGTGCCAATGCATTGATGAAATTAAAAATTGGATGTGCCTAAACTTCCTTCAGTTAAACAAAGACAAAACTGAAGTCATTGCGTTTGGAAACAAAGATGAAGTTCTCAAAGTGAACACATACCTTCACTCTAGGGGTCAAACAACTAAAAGTCAGGAATCTTGGTGTGATTTTGGAGTCAGACCCGAGTAGCCATGTAAAAACAATAACTAAATCAGCATGTTATCATCTCGAAAATATTGCAAGAATTAGATGCTTTGTCTCCAGTCAAGACTTAGAGAAACTTGTTCATGCTTTCATCACCAGCAGGGTGGATTACTGTAATGGACTCCTCACTAGCCTTCCCAAAAAAACCATAAGACAGCTGCAGCTCATACAGAATGCTGCTGCCAGGATTCTGAGCAGAACCAGAAAATATGAACACAACACATCAGTCCTCAAGTCCTTGCACTGGCTTCCAGTTGCATTTAAAATTGATTTTAAAGTACTGTTACTAGTTTATAAATCACTCAATGGCCTAGGACCTCAATACATTGCAGATATGCTCATAGAATATAAACAGATCACTCAGATCAAGTCACTTAGAAATACCAAGAGTTCACTCAAAGCAAGGAGAGTCTGCTTTTAGCTGTTACGCCAGCCACAGCTGGAACTGTGGAACTGGAACAGCAAGAGATCAGATGTGCTCCAACAGTAGCCACATTCAAATCCAGACTCAAAACATATCTTTTTATCTATGCATTTACCGATTGAGCACTGTGCTATGTCCGAACTGTTTGCACTTTATTTTATACATATTATCTTTTTATCTTTTTATTAATTCTTTTTCTTGTTTTTATTTAATTTTTAATGCATTTTATATCTTTTATGCATCATCTTTTTATTTCTGACTTTTAACGCATTTTAAATCTTGCTGTCTGGTTGAAAGAGCTGGGAGAATTAGGAAGTAAGCATATGTTATCCCTGGATGGAGCTCTGACAGAGTTAGTCCAGGAAGATTTGTCTGTAAGGGTACTGTTTAAATGCACAGCTACCTGACAAATATTTTTAGAGTTATCCCTGGATGGAGTTCAGTGTAGAGTTAGTCCAGGAAGATTTGTCTGTAAGGGTACTGTTTAAATGCACAGCTACCTGACAAATATAAATAGTTATCCCTCTGCGTGAGGAAGATCCATTTAGATCTGCTCTGATGGACAAAAAAGTTCAGTTATCCCTCAAGCGTAAGGAAGATCCATTTAGATCCGCTCTGATGGATAAATCCATTTAGATCTGCTCTGACGGACAACAAAAAACTCCCTGAAACTCCAGATAGAGGAATTCTCTGTTTTTACTGTTATTTCTATTTCTTATGCATTCCATTTTTATTATTATGTATTTGGTTCTTCTTTATGTAAAGCACTTTGAATTACCATTGTATATGAAATGTGCTATACAAATGAAATTGCCTTGCCTAAATAAAAAAATATTATGCATTTTGTATGATCTCTCTTATTTTGTTAAATTTTTTCACAGATTCTGCAAGGGGTTCCCAAACTTTCCCATAACACTGTAATTGGCGATCAAATAATCCCAAAATCCCACAGATTTAAATTGGCTGAGCAACATTAATGCTGTCCTATAGAGGGAGCCACAGGATAAGAAATCTTTGAAGTCCACTACTTTACTCTCCGATTCAATCTTGATATCTAATTCTCAATTCTGAGGGGGTTTTTTGCTCAGAATTGTAAGGTATAAACACACTTTTGCAAGTAAATGTCAGAGTTGTGAGCTGACTTTTTTTCCCCTCAGAATTTGACTTGATAACTTGCAATTGCAACTTTTTATCTCACAATTCTGAGAAAAGTCAGCCAAAAAAAAAAAAAAACATTGCGTGAAAATGTCAGAATTGTGAGATAAAAATTTGCAGTTACCTTTTATATATTTTTTTATTCCATGGTGGAAATAAGCTTTTATACGCACATACAGTAGTTCATATATAACGTGCAGATTGCAAACAGGAACCTTCAGGAGCACAGAAACTTGTCAACACTGTCCTGTGATTTACCAATAAGAAAACAGCTTAGAAACTGAAAGTTATAGCATATATTTTTCTTTCTGCTTTTGAAGTAACTAAATCCTACAGCTTCACTATTTGCAAAGAGATGCTACACTGGTAGGATTAATTCACACACGCAACTGCTCTCGCTGATGCATTCAAATACAGTGCTACTTTATCTGTATCTGATTTAAAACAAGCAGAAATCGTCTCGGGTTACATCTGTAACCCTGGTTCCCTGAATAGGGAACGAGATGCTGCGTCGAGACGCGGTGGGAATGTCTCTGCGTGATTGCATCGTGAAGCACATGTGTAAACTGTCCAATAGTGTGACAGAACGTCATAGGCGGGTGACATCACAGACCAGGAAACTATAAAGCATACCCAGAACAAAGAACGCTAGCTTCTGATTGGATGAAGCAAGGCGCTTTCAGGCATGCCGGGAGTATGGCAGGGCAACGCAGCATCTCGTTCCCTTTCATGGTGTGAGGTGAGGACCACCCTGCTGCATTGCAAATGTCTTGCAGGGAGACCCCAGAGATAAAAGCTTTTGAAGCAGCCATACTCCTGGTTGAATGAGCTCGGACAGCCAAAGGAGAAGGCTGACCGGTGGACTCATAAGCAAGTGAGATGGCCTCGACCACCCACTTGCTCATTCTCTGCTTAGATGCAGGGCACCCTCTCCTGGGTGACCCGAAACAGACAAACAGTTGATCAGTCCTACGCCACAGGGCAGCTCTGTGGACATAAGCATCTAACGCCCCAACAGGGCAGAGCAGATTGAGTTTTTCCTGATCTGGAGAAGAAAAAGGTGGAGGGCAGAAAGCCTGCAGCATAATAAGACCTGCAATATTAGTAGAAACCTTAGGCACGTAACCCGGTCTTGGGTGAAGAAAGGCTTTTACCATGCCTGGAGCAAATTCCAGACATGATGGAGCAACCGAAAGGGCCTGTAGGTCTCCATTTCTTTTGAGAGACAAAATAGCCAAAAGCAAAATGTTTTTAAGAGTGAGGAACTCTTCCAGGGGCTCAAAGGGAGCCAGGGTCAGACCCTCTAGTACGATGGCTAGATCCCAAGCCGGTGTTCTTGTGCGCTGAGCAGGGCTCAGCCTCAAAGTACCACGAAGAAATCGTGTAACCAACGGATTCCTCCCAAGAGATGTACCATCAACTGGTAGATGATAAGCAGAAATAGCTGCAACATACACTTTACGAGTCGAAGGGGATAATCCAGTGGAGAAGCATTCTTGCAAGAACTCGAGAATATGACCCACAGAGCAAACAGCCGAGTCTAAATGTCGTTCTTCACACCAAGAATAAAATAACCTCCACTTGGTGGCATACAATCTCCTCGTGGAAGGAGCTCTGGACTGGAGAATGGTCTCTACCACCTCAGTGGAGAGACCAGAATCTATGAGCTGAGCCCCCTCAGGGCCATGCCCACAGCTTCCACAACTCCAGGTGAGGGTGAAATATCATACCTCCTGCCTGTGACAGGAGATCTTGTCTGAGTGGGATCTCCATAGAGAGACCGTCTAGAAGGGACACCAGAACCGAAAACCAAATTCTGGTCAGCCAGAATGGGGCTATAAGCAGCAGCCGAACCCCATCCCGGCGAACCCTCTCCAGAACTCCCGGGAGCAGAGCGATCGGGGGAAATGCGTACAGACGCAGCCTCGGCCATGTCTGTACCATAGCATCCAGGTTGATATAAGAGACCACCGACATGTTGCCCGTACGGACCAACACGTGATGGCCCCTCAGGTCTGGGAGGAAGTGTTTGAGAGCTCGAAATACCGCCATCATTTCCAGCCGATTTATGTGCCAGGAAAATAGATGGTCCTCCCACAGACCCCGGGCTGAGCGACCACTCATGATCGCTCCCCAACCCGTGAGGGAAGCGTCTGTCGTTAGCATTACGTGATGACAAGGAGCTCCCAACACAGGCCCTTGGGACAGGAACCAAGGGTTTTTCCACATGACTAAGGCACAAAGGCATCACCGCGTGACCTTGATCATGCGAAAAGGATTTCCCCTCGGGGAGAACCCTTTGGTCCTGAGCCACCACTGTAAAGGTCTCATGTACAGTAGGCCAAAAGGAATCACGCTGGACGCTGCTGCCATGAGACCTAACAGTCTCTGAAACTGTTTTACAGTGAGTGACTGGCCTAGTTTTACCGCATTCACAGCTGATAGAACTGAAGCAATACGGGCAGGAGAAAGCATGGACTTCGAGTCCCATACCATGCCTAGAAAAGTGGTCGTCTGGGATGGAACGAGCACATTCTTTTTGGTGTTGAGCCTGAACACCAACCTTCTCATATGGGTGAGAACTACATCTCGATGTTGAACCCGCCATGCTCTCGGATTGAGCTAAAATCAACCAATCGTCGATATAATTTAGTACGCGAATGCCCTGGAGCCTCAGAGGAACCAGCGCTGCATCCACGCACTTCGTGAAGGTGTGGGGAGATAAACCTAGGCCGAACGGAAGAACCCGATATTGGTAAGCTTCGCCCCTGAAAGCAAGCCTCAGGAACTCCCTGTGCTGAGGATGGATGGATACATGGAAGTACGTGTCCTTGAGATCGATTGTCACAAACCAATCCTCAGACTGGATTTGTAACACAATCTGTTTGAGTGTAAGCATCTTGAACTTCAATTCCTGCACTGTGCGATTCAGAACACGCAGATCTAAGATAGGACGCAACCCTCCATCCTTCTTTGGAACAATGAAGTATCGGCTGTAAAACCCTGACAGCTTTTTGGGCGGGGACACCCGTTTTATAGCCCCTTTTTTCAAGAGAGTCAGAACTTCTTGTTCCATAACCAGAGACTGCTCTGGGTTTACTACAGTAAGTAGGCCCCCTTTGAACCTGGGTGGCCGGAGCCTGAACTGTATTCTGTAACCCTTTTCTATTATATGCAGCACCCATTGAGATATATTGGGCAGACGTTTCCATTCTGCCAGAAAATCTACTAAGGGAACCAGTCTCTCGAGACTGGCCTCTGGTGTTGGTTGTGCGATCAGACCAGCGCCCTGAAACAGCGAACCGGCAGGAAGCAGCTGAACTGAACGCTCCACGACCCTCCTCGGAGGATCACTGGAAGCCCCTGCGAAGCACACGAAGTGGCAGGGTTGGCAGAACGGCCCCCTGAGGGCGCTGAGGAGAAGCGGGCACCGTGAGATGAGGTGAACTCCGTTTCTCCCCAGAGGGAAGCACCCTCAGAAGCCCGACACCACTGGCATCAGGACTTCTTCACCGAAGACTTCCTGGAGATAATGACAGTCCTCAGATCTGCCTTTTTCTCCTGAGCCTTCGGCTGCAACCGCCACCCAGACCCCAACCAACTTGTTTTTGTGGCGGAGCCCGAGTGGTGTCGCTGAGCTTTTGCTGAGCCCTGTGTGAGGAGCTGGTACTCGGCTGAGGCTGCTCCCGCCCAGCAGCCTCAGAGACTTGAGTTCGGCGGCGAAGAATTTTCTGAAACGCCGCTGCCTGTTTCTTTGCCTCCTGAAACCTGTCGACAACAGTAGTGACAGCGTCACCGAACAGGCCAGAAGGCGAAAGCGGGGCATTTAACAGAAAGCTTTTATCTTTAAAGCTTTTATTTTATGCCCACCAGCACTGAAGTGGTCTTTAGGGGCTTGGTGGGCAGTGTCGGGGATTTAACACTCGGAGGTCGGCTGGTCGCGCCGGCAATACCACCTTGCTTTTTTTCTTATCAGTATGATAGAGACTCCGAGAGAAATACTCCGTCAATTTTGCACATACAATTAAGAGTTATACACCATTTTAATCTGTGAAATATCTTCTTTTATTAGTGTACACTCAGAGTAAAAACAAAATGTTGTGCTTTTTGCAAAATAAAGAAAACTAACATGATGTGTGATCAGTCGTCTCCCTCTGAACGAAGTCCAATCTGATAGTTCTCAGAAAATGAACTGTAACTTAGTGAATAATAATCACAAAAAATGAGACTTATGTCTGAAGAAACGTTGAAATGTCAGGTTTTAAATTGTGTAAGTCAAATCAAAAACAAAAATTCTCTGTTTATGTAATCTGAATGAAGAGAGAGCCATGTCAGACATCCGTGAGTCAGCTCATTCTCCACTAATTCGGCCACACCCACGGAGCGAACGCTATTCAGACGCAAATTCTGAGGCAATACATGTATACATCGTCGCAATTGTGTATTTATCTTCAAAAGTGTCTATCTGCATGTTATAGCCATGGTTAGCGATCTCTGGAAGCCTCTGTTAGTTCCTGGAATGTCACATGGTATGCCTGTTCTTCTAACAAGACATTTGTGGACTAAATGTGCACAGAGCGGCCTCCGGCTGCAAGTATGAATTGAAAACACAGTTTCCAGCGCTCATAGTGATGACAATAAATATTGAATAAATATTACTCCTCTGTATAGAAAATTTACATAAACATATGAGAATTCATCAATATTTCTCCAAATGTGCATGCTTTTAAGCTAAAAGCCCTGATGGATGTTGTTTTGTCAAAGGTAATGACTCCGTTTTTCATATTCATAACTCCTGACGCATAGGCTATTAACAAATTACGGTCACTATAAGAGTAAAACAGAGGTCAAAATTTGAAGCTTGAGTCTTAGATCTTTTTAATGATGTATAGTTTGTCAACTGCACATTTAGGCTATATAATATAACAAATATAATAGCCTATATTAAATGCCATAGAGGTAACATGAATGTTCAGATGCTTTGCATCACAGAAATACATTATATTTTGAAGTTTATTAAAATAGAAACCATTATTTGGTTAGAGACTTGAGACTTCTTTTAAAAACATTATAATAGTAATGCGTCCAATCTTTTGACTGGTACTGTAATTTAAACTATGATTGTTACAATCACAGAAGGGCAGGGACACTGGACGTATGAAAGTAAGGTGTTTATTTTCACAACCAAATGAACAACACTTTAGCAGGTGAGTGAATGGTAAATCTTCAGGTGAATGGTGATAAATGGAATGGTAATTCTGTCCTTTGTTTTGTAGGTGAAGGATGAATGCAGGTTTCCAGACACAACAACGGAGCTGGACTTCACACACGAAGACGATGCACACAGGAGGAGAACAGGAGACAAACTGGAGACAGGTAAGTAATCCAATGGAGTCCTTGAGGTAAGCATTTAGGTAAGATGATAACGAGACCGGACAATGAGCGTGTGTGAAAGAGAGTCCTTTATACTGCTGGTGATGAGTGTGCTGTTGACGTGCAGGTGTGCGTGATTAGTATTCGGGTGACAGGGTGCGCTGTGATTGGGTGACAGTGGAGCCTGGCGTTTCTGTGACAGTACCCCCCCCCCCTCCACGGCCCGCTCCTGAGGGCCGAGGACCCCGATGTCGTGGTGGTCGGCCTCTTCCAAGTGGTGCAGGTCTGTCAGAATTGTTAGCGTGGAATGTGTCGAGCAGGTTGGGGTCGAGTATGTCGTTTCTAGGAACCCATGAACGTTCCTCAGGGCTGTAACCTTCCCAGTCCACCAGATACTCCAGAAGGCCACCACGACGCCGGGAGTCCAAGATGTCTTGCACTTGGTAGGCAGCGCCGTCTTCAAGGATGAGAGGAAGGAGGGGTTCCGCGTCATCGCCAGGCTCTGTGGAAACAGAAACAGAGGGGTGGTGAGGTTTGAGGAGTGAAACATGGAAGGTAGGGTGAACCCTGTACTCAGGGGGGAGCTGGAGTTGATAAGTGACAGGATTGATCTGCTTCACAATTGTAAAGAGGCCAATGAATCTGGGACTTAACTTCCTGCACGGCAGACACAGCCTGATGTCCCTGGTGGACAGCCAGACCTTCTGTCCTGGCTGGTAGTTGGGAGCGTTGGAACGACGAAGGTCGGCTGTCATCCTGCGTCTGCGCAGTGCCTGTTGGAGTTGGTGATGAGCAGAGTCCCAGACCCTCTCGCTCTCTTGGAACCAGTAGTCGACAACAGGAACGTCCGATGGTTCCCCTGACCAGGGGAACAGTGGGGGTTGGTATCAGAGTACGCAGTGGAAAGGTGTGAGACCAGTGGTGGATTGCCGCAGGGAATTCTGTGTGTACTCGGCCCAACCCAGGAACTGATTCCAAAAGTCCTGGTGGCCGTGACAGAAGGTACGAAGGAAGCGGCCGATCTCCTGGATCTTCCGCTCCGTCTGCCCGTTTGTCTGAGGGTGGTATCCAGACAAGAGACTTACGGTCACACCTAGGAGAGAGAAGAAGGCTTTCCATACTCTGGAGATGAATTGGGGCCCTCTATCTGACACGATGTCCTCCGGGATTCCGTAGTACCTGAAGATATGGTTGAACAAGAGCTCAGCAGTCTCCATTGCAGTGGGTAGTCCCTTTAAAGGAATCGGACGCACAGATTTAGAGAACCTGTCAACAACCACAAACACACAGGTACAGTCATTGGAAACAGGTAAGTCAGTGATAAAATCCACTCCTAGGTGTGACCAGGGTCTGGTGGGAACGGGCAGAGGATGGAGTTTTCCGGAGGGAAGATGGCGAGGGCTTTTGGAGATAGCGCATACCTTACATCCCTGCATGTACCTTCTGACGTCAGATGCCATATTCGGCCACCAGAAGCGCTCTTTTAGCAGTGAGAGGGTTTCATTGACCCCAGGGTGGCCAATGCCCAGTGACGTGTGGCTGGAGTGGATGAGGGGAGTGCGCCGTGTCCGAGTGATGTAAAGCAAACCTGGTGGGCAACCCGGCGGAGTGTTGGCGGAGGCATTGGAGGAGGGTAAGGTCTCTTCGGTCCAGGTGATGGGGCTTACTATGAGTTTCTCGGGTAGGATGGGTTCATGTTCTTCAGTGTTTTCTTCGGGACTGTACAGATGGGATAAAGCATCAGCCTTGACATTCTTTGGATCGGGACAATAGGAGATAGTGAAATTGAACCTAGTGAAGAAAAGCGCCCACCGCGCTTGTCTTGGATTGAGTCTTTTTGCATCACGGAGATATTCTAGGTTCTTATGATCAGTCAACACGAGGAATGGATGTTGAGCTCCCTCCAACCAATGCCTCCACTCTTCCAGGGCCAACTTGATGGCGAGAAGTTCCTTGTTGCCGATGTCATAATTCACTTCCGCCGAGTTGAGTTTGCGGGAGAAGAAGGCACATGGATGGAGTCTACTAGGGTTCCCCTGCTGCTGAGACAGAAATGCTCCAACTCCGGTGGTAGAAGCGTCCACTTCCACAATGAATGGTTTGTCTGGGTCGGGGGGAACGAGGAGAGGAGCAGTGGTGAAAGCTTTCTTCAAGGTCTCGAAGGCGTTCCAGCTGGATTCCAGGACAGAGACTTGGGCCTATTGCGGAGGAGGTTGGTGAGTGGACTGGAGATGATACTGTAATTCTGGATAAAGCGACGATAGAAATTTGCAAATCCTAGGAAACGTTGAAGTTCTTTAACTGTGGATGGTTCTGGACAGTTCTTGATGGCTTCCACCTTCCCCTCGTCCATCCGGATGCCACTGCTATCGATGTTATAGCCAAGGAACTGCACTGAGGGTTGGTGGAAGGAGCATTTCTCTGCCTTGAGGAACAGGTGGAACTCCCTCAGGCGTTGCAGGACCTCCGCAACGTGCTGGCGATGTTCGGCCATGTTCCGGGAGTAAATGAGGATGTCGTCGATGTATACCAGAACTGACTTGTGCAGGAACTCCCGGAGCACCTCGTGGATAAAATCCTGGAATACGGAGGGGGCGTTGACTAATCCATACGGCATGAAGAGATATTCGTAGTGGCCAGTAGGGGTCACAAAGGCAGTCTTCCACTCGTCCCCCTCACGTATCCGGATGAGGTTGTAAGCACTGCGGAGGTCCAACTTGGAGAAAACAGTGGCACCTCGGAGATGTTCCAGAGCAGCCGGGACGAGAGGAAGGGGATAACGGAACTTGACTGTAATCTTGTTGAGGGACCGGTAATCAATGCAAGGCCGCAAGCCTCCGTCCTTCTTAGCCACGAAGAAAAAGCTCGAAGCAGCAGGGGAAGTAGACGGACGGATGTAACCTTGGTCCAAAGCCTCCTTGATGTATTCCTCCATGGCCTTCTCCTCCGGTAGTGACAGAGGGTAGATCTTTTCTCTGGGCACTGGCTCACCCGGAAGCAGATCAATGGCACAGTCCCATGGCCGATGTGGAGGCAGCTTAGAGGCTCTTTTAGGGCAGAAGACATCACTGAAGTGGGCGTAGCACGGTGGAATGTCCACAGACCGCTTCTCGACAGGGCTCTCGATGGAGTTGGCACAGAGGGAGAGATGCCTGGAGTGTGGAGAAGACGGTTAATGTAGGGTCGAGAAGCAGGTCTGGAAGCAGTTCTTGCCCCACTTCAGGATCTCACCGGTCTTCCAAGAGATGACAGGGTTATGCTGCTCCAACCATGGGCACCCTAGGATCACGTCAGCAGTGGACTCCTCCAGAACAAGCAGACGGAGTTGTTCGATGTGAAGGACACCAACTTGAAGTTGAATGGGTCCGACAATATGACTGACTTTTCTTCGACAGAGGGGCCTTCCAGTTATTGAATGGATCTGGTATGTGGACGGCGTGTTAGCTGTCTTGAGCTTGAGCTGGCGGCAGAGGGCGCCGGAGATGAAATTGCCAGCTGACCCTGAGTCGAGGAGGGCACTGACTGGAATAGAAACATCAGCAGCAGTAAGGTTTACAACAATGGTGAGTGGCTTCATGGAATTCATAGGAGGGAGAATGGCACTCACCATGGGACGAGGAGGACGGATGGGGCATGCCAAGAGTAAATGCCCAGAAGCTCCACAGTATAAACATAGTCTCAGGGTCAGCCGCCTCTGCCGCTCAGTAGGTGTCAGCCGCTTATTGTCGAGTTGCATGGGTTCGTTGGCTGGTTCTGGAGGGCTGATGGATTCAGGTCGGGCGGAGGGATGTTGGAAGCTCAAGCTGGCCCTGGTGCTCTTTGAGACACGACTGCATACGAGTGGCGAAGCGTATAGACAGCTGGATGAAGCGTTTGAGCCCGATGGTGTCCTTGTATGCAGCGAGATGCAACCACACGTGTGGATTCAATCCTTGACGGTAAGTGGTGAGAAGAGATTGTTCGTTCCATCCACTGGCAGCTGCAAGCATCCTAAACTGCAGAGCACATTCATTCACGGTCATATATCCTTGTTTTAAATGATAAAGTTGCTCACCAATTGATGAATCCCATGCAGGTTTTCCGAAAACTTCCTTGAAATGGGAAATGAAACTGGTGAGTGACTGGGTTAAATGATGAACGCCACTCTCGAATGATCATCTGGGTACAGGTGCGGTTGCATCTCTGGGACCAGCGAGCACTGTAGCAGGAATCCATTGCAGTCCTCTGCCGATCCTGAGAAGGGCGCCAGTTTAGCCATGGGACTGGCGTATGCTGGCGGTGAAGGAGAAGTGCTGGGTTGTGCGGAAGTGATCGCTGGAGGATTGGCGTTGAATGTGCGGTGCATGGCGTCGGCGAGCTCTTGAAACGGGTCCTTGTTGCTCATGCTGGAGTGAGTCGGTTATGGTCTGGTCTTCTGTTACAATCACAGAAAGGCAGAGACACTGGATGTATAAAAGTAAGGTGTTTATTTTCACAACCAGATGAACAACACTTAAGCAGGTGAGTGAATGGTAAATCTTCAGGTGAATGGTGATAAATGGAATGGTAATACTGTCCTTTGTTTTGTAGGTGAAGGATGAAGGCTGAATGCAGGTTTCCAGAGGAGCTGGACTTCACACACGAAGACGATGCACACAGGAGGAGAACAGGAGACAAACTGGAGACAGGTAAGTAATCCAACGGAGTCCTTGAGGTAAGCATTTTAGGTAAGATGATAACGAGACCGGACAATGAGCGTGTGTGAAAGAGAGTCCTTTATACTGCTGGTGATGAGTGTGTTGATGACGTGCAGGTGTGCGTGATTAGTATTCGGGTGACAGGGTGCGCTGTGATTGGGTGACGGTGGAGCCTGGCGTTTCTGTGACAATGATAGTCCTATATAAAATTTTCTTCACATGTGCAATAATATGTGCATGCATGAGATCACAAAAATCATGTTTTCTTGTCAAGAGTGGACATTATATTTACGTTAATACAGCTGATATGATCCTTTTATCATCAGAGGGTTTTTTCACATAGCCTACCTGACTGAAAGGGCTCATTATGCGGGTCATTATGCGGGTCTTTGTCTTCTCAGGTGTGAAACACAGCATTATTCATGAAGATTCACGCCTCCACGCATACACACAGTTCTTGACAAAAAGTGTCTCAGAAAATTTAAATCAATATATTATATGAACGAGTAGGCAGGATAATTTTTACATCATTTTGAAGCAAAAACTCTAGTCTACAACCTCCAATACACAGAAGTCTTGTGAACACATATATAATATTAGTTTTGTGGACTTATCTCAGCGACTTAAGTTTTTTGTTTTCTTTTAATAACCACGCATAAATGTTATTCCTTCAAAACTACAAAAATGTATGTTGCTCACATATTATGATAGCCAAGTTCGTGCTGAATACAATGTAATGACTCTTTTTCAATTAATATGTTTATGAACAACTGAAAAAAAGCACAAATGTCAGAGCATGTCAAAACTTCTCCAGGGTGCCAAAAATCCTCAGACCCCAGAGGGTTAAGCGACGATGCAGCTTCAGTGGAGAGATAGCTCGCGAGCGTCTCTTCAACCCTGGGCATCGCCGCATAGCCATATTGTTTCAGCCCCAGGATGTTAGAATAGTTGGAAGTGTGGGGGCTGAAAACATGATAAGAAGTCGGCTTATTCCACGACCTCGACACCTCGGTGGATGGGAGAAATCTTTCATCCAGTAAACTTTTCGACTTTTCTTGCTGCTTCTCGGCTGGCCAGTCAATGTTTAATTTGGCGACAGCACGAGTCACAACCTCCATAAGCTCCTCGTATGCCGGTGTATGAGGTGGCGAGTCCTCAGGGTCGATACTCACAATGTCCACCTCCTCGGAGCTGGACATGTGAAGTACCCGTGCCTCACCCTGGGGGGAAGAAACCGCTGAGCGTGCTTCCACCTGGGAAAAGGCACTGGACCTGGCAGGTGAGGGCAGAGAAAGGGCGGCGCCCGTCTCCAACCCCTCTGCCAGAACCATTTGCGAACCCCATGATCTGAGTCGCCGCTCTGCCTCAGTAGAAGTGGGACCTGAACCACGAGGAACGCGAGCCGAGGCACCCTCCTCGAAGAGCGCCCGGTGGGAGCGGAGAATTCTCATATTAAACTTGTCCCAATGCTCACAAGCAACCCCCTCGAGGGCTGCCTGGGCATGCTCCGCTCCCAAACAAACAACGCAGAGCTCGTGTGTATCCCCACCCGTAACATAACGAGGGCAGGGAGAAGCACACGGTCTGAATTGCTGTTCTTTGCTCGCCATAATGTCTTATATATATTGTTAGACAGACAACAATAAATAGACATGAGACAGATACACAGAGTGCTTGCTGAAGACACAGAAGCTATCGTTCTTTGTTCTGGGTATGCTTTATAGTTTATGACGTCTCCCGCCTATGACGTTCTTCACGACGCAATCACGCAGAGGCGTTCCCAGCGTGTCTCGATGCAGCTCGAGTTCCCATGAAAGGGAACTGTAAGAGATGTAATTATCCATAGACAAAATAACTGATGAAAATTAGCTGTTATGTCATAGCAATAGAATTGTGGGCAGCGTTCTGACATATGCCGCAGATCTGCACAAGTCTCGGTTCGAGGTTCATGCTTTTCAAGCAAACTACAAAGTAGTTGTGTTATTAACATATAATGGATTAAGTAGATGTGTTTTAAATAACAGAAACAGAATAGATACTCATAAAGTATCATATCTATTCAATGTCAATATTGTTTGTGATCTTAATATGTAATATGTATTTTCTGTTTACACTGTTGTATGCTCCTCTGTTATAGGCTATGAGGAAAAACTCTACACACAGACACTCTATGCACAGAGACATCTCAATGCTGCTAACTGGCAGAGCAGCTGGAAAACTAAAAGACAAGAAAAGTAGAACATTAATACAGACAACTATATTATTTTTCTGCAAGAACCAAGACAATCAAAGACAATGATGAGCACTCTGAGCAAACACAGCAGTCAGACGCATGATTACACACTGGACTTAACTGAGTTCTTCAACATGTGATGTTAGGCATTTACTGTAAGTAGAGCTACTAATAATTTATGTGGATGCCATTTATAGACCTGTTAGATTTTGATGTTTTATTTTTGAGATTAATAAAATTGTGTTTTAACAATGTTATAGCTTTTTTTTTTTTTTTTTTTTTTTTTTTGAATATTTAGGAGAACATTCTGGGAACAAAAATAAAACTTCCTGCTAAAAAAACTTTATAAGAACATTAGGGGATAATGTTCTAACAACGTTATGACAACATTTATAGAAGGTCATCGCAAAACATTTTTAGAGCATTTTTAGAGAATGTTTTCCTACCTTTTAGAAGAACATTCTAAGAACAAAAATAAAACTTCCTGCTAAAAAACTTTAAAAACTTCATAAAAACATTGGGGAATATTGTTCTAACAATGTTATCACTAAACAGTTTTAGAATGTTTTCAGAGAATGTTATCCTACCTTTTAGAAGAACATTCTGGGAACAAAAATAAAACTACCCGCTGAAAATATTATAAGAACGTTATGGAATAATGTTCTAACAATGTTATCACTAAACAGTTTTAGAATGTTTTTTAGAGAATATTATCCTACCTTTTAGGAGAACATTCTGGGAACAAAAATAAAACTACCCGCAGAAAACATTATAAGAACGTTAGGGAATAATGTTCTAATAATGCTATAACTAAACATTTTTTGAATGTTTTTAGAGAATGTTATCCTAACTTTTAAGAGAACATTCTGGGAACTAAAAAAAACTACCCGCTGAAAACATTACTAGAACAATACATTGTAATGTTCTCAGAACATTTTTAGAACAAAAAATTTCTAGCTGGGAATGCTGAATTAGCCTCAGGCTTTAGCTGGTTAATTTTCTGAGAGAGGTACATGTTTACATTTGATTCAGCAGATTTTGGGGTATGAAGATCTTTTCTTTTAAAATGCTCTTTATACATGACAACCTGCAAAACAAACACTGTTCTTTGAGAAAACAGATGTCTTTAGAGATATATAACAGTCTTTCATAAGCCTTTGTTTGAATGTGTTTACAGAAACCCAAACTTTCAACAGCACTAAAGTTCAGGGATGTCAGCTGTTGACAGGATGACACTGTTGACCCCAAATGACCCTCCAAAACACACAGCAGACTTTTAGTCTCTCCAGGACTATCGTGTTCACCAGTCGACCAATTTCATAGCCTGTGTTGTTTAAAGGCCAATTCACACTGCACTGAAAGATGCCGCCAGACGGCAACAGACACTTCAGATTTTGTTGGATCAGTGTGTTACCCATCAGCATCGGCTCTCATTTTTGCCAATTGAACATGTTGGATCAGCATTTATCGGGTTGTGGAATATCTGACATATTGTAATCCGGTGTTTGTCCACATTGATTGGAGTCTGTCGGTGCAGTGTGAATTGGCCTTAAGTCATATTATCTTTTACCATGCATGTTTTGTCACCCAACTTGTCCATATTGCCATCTGCCTGCCCCTACAAAAAAAAAAAAAAAGTAGTTTATTCAAGTGTGCTATTAGTGTACTTCTTTAAACTTCTTTAAAATGATAGAGTATACTTTTAGCCTACTTTTTATGTACTAATCAGAGAGATGCTCCCTCAGTTGTCCTCAATGTGAAAAGACTGACCTCAAAATCATACAGTCACTGCTGGAAAGGGTTCAAATAATTAAAAGATGCTGAACAATCAAAGAATCTGCAGGACCTGAAGGATTTTTCTGAAGAACAGAGCTCAGTTTAACTGCTCAGGACAAACAAGGGACTCATGAACAACCATCACAAGACAAACAACCAGTCGTCGATCATCCAGGTAATGACACACAGTATTATAAGAATCAAGGGTATGTAAACTTTTGAACTGGGTCATTTTTATAAATTCATCTATTTTTTTTTTTTTTTTTTTGTCTTGTGGACTATATGTAAACATCTGTTATGTGAAATAGCTTATTCAGCATAAGCAAACTCCTGCATAGAGAATTATGAGGCGGCCGCCTCCGTCGAATTTTGTGTCGCCTCCGGGTGTCGAGTGTTGACAAAACTCAGACAGGCAGTCACATGCTTAGGTACCCCTTTACTATGGTTCCGTTGCAGCTTCCCGGCCTGTGTCTATTCTCGAACCGTTCTGCCCATCCCCACTGCAGAACATTTGCTGTGCCAATGTTCTGGTTCCATGCCAGAAAGATCGCTTTCACTCCAGCCCTACAACTTGCTGGCCTCGAACGGAGCCTCTCAGGACATTCTGCGAGAGCGCACAAAGTGATGCGCGGATCGTGGTTATATCCACATCAGATAACTTGCTGGGTTGGGCCGGCCAAGTAATACAAAATAACATTCCAAGTAATTGCGGTTGGGTTGCGGGTGAATGAGAGATAAATCATTAATGTGTTTATTTTAATAAAGACACGGAACTCTCATTTGGTATAACACAAGGAACGTACTTCACTCTTTTACTTTCGTTTTCAACGACAACATATTTCTATTCAGGAAAAACCAATCAAGGAAAGCATATGCCTAGAGCACCTTCTAGTGGTCATTATATAAAACACAAAGGAAAAACCCCCATGAGATATTGCTTAAAAACTTAAGAGCTTTAACTAAAAATATACACAAGTTTAACAGAAATTATTCTGATAAGAGTGTTTTTTTCAACAATGATATAATGAAACACTGACAATTTTAGTTTGAAGGGAGTAAAACCTATGTTTACAGGCTATTAACCCTAGTGAAAAAATAGTATACTTAAGCACAATTTATTCATATGTACTTTAGTATAACTAAATGTATTTTTGGCACGCTATAAATTGGTATACTTAAAGTCTGCTAAATTGGAACAACTAATTTTGTTCTAAATGCATTGTAGTTGACCAAAAGCAGTGCTGAAGTTCAACTAAAGTTGTATTAAATATACTTGTTTGTGCTAAAGTGGAACTATTCCAAGTATACTTAAGTACACTTTAAATATACTCTTTTATTTAAGTTATGAAATGCAGAATTCACTTAGCATAAACTTCAAATGTATTTTGGTGACATCAGAATTGCAATTCAATTACATTGTAAGAGTGTTGAACATACATTAATATCATACTGATAACAAACATTTAGTGATTTTAAAACACATTGTAATGGCATTCCAAGTAAACTTGAAGTATGCTAATGGCATCATTATAGTGTGCTTCAATAGAGGCTACAATAAAGTAATATTTATAAATAAAGTCACAGCTTTAGAACATGCCTTTTACAGACAGCCCCAGTATACCAGTAACTAACTTATCAGTGAACAGATTTATATTTATATTGAATGCAGGAACCAGTACGGGCTTGAATTGAACCCAGGTCACCCTGGCCGCTGTCGCACAAGAGCACTTGGCTTAATTGTTGCGCCACGGCGCAGATATAAACTACGCAAAACTGGGGTGACTTTTTGTTCTCTCTATACTGTTACAAGTACAGCTATAAGCGAACAGACATTATTAATGACAACTATTAATGACAGCACACACTACATGGATTAAAAGACTGTGAATCGCAGAGAAAATTATTAATATAGACACAGTAAGTGGTGCGTGAAAATAAACGTGAAACGGCCTGTAGCTATACAACACGGACGTGCATTAAACTTTAAGCTGTTGAAGAAATAAAACCAGCAGAAGCAAAATTAAATATCAAGAATGTTTTGCTTCCCTTTTACTTGACATGATCTGTCATTAACGCAACATGAAGCAATTGCTTAAACCGGAACAACATTAGTTTTATTCTTGTGCACGCACTAAAACACAGACAGTTCCATTCATTGGTGGAAAAATGTGAACGTGCAGAACTGCTTGTGTTTCAGTGGGTGCGGTTGAAATATAATCAACTGTAACATTTCTCTGCCGATTTTCTCTGCACACTTTAACTCTCAATGCAGCACAACTGCTGCTGACTTAAAACGCAATGAAATGATTTGGCGGTCTCGCATTATGCTGCGGATTTATATGTGACGCATAAATTAAAATGATACTTTTCATGCAGTTAACGTTTCTGAATTTATTTGATATTTTAAATTTCTGTGTAATTTTTTTTTTTTTTTTGGTCAGGATCAGTTTAATAACTAATTTAATAATTCATAATATTTTGACAGCCCAAAGGGCTGCAGTCCATATTTCAAAGTGCAAATAAGGGCTATTAAAGTAGCATTAATGGGGAAAAAGTGTATTACAGTAGGTGCATTGAAGTGCATAGGAATACACTAATGTAATAAAACTTCTGATCAGGTACGTGAATTTCTTTCACCATTTCAAACGGACTATATGTTTTCTTTATTTGTCATAATTACAAATATTTACGTATGTAACTACTTTCTATATGTACTGTATCTGTTTGCAACCATGCAAAATTGTGAAAAGTGATTTAGAAATAAATTTGTATTGAATTAAACAATAGCCTACCTGATATTCAAAGTGTGAGCAAATTATTAAAAAAGGTAAAGGTCATAATTATAAAACTTACTTCATGATCATTTTTTGCAACTCAAAACACATTTCCTGTAAACTTTTATCCAGGCCAATACTACTTTTTATACTAAACAAGTAGAACTCAAATACAGTTCATTGAATTGGACATAATCATAATCATAACAGTCAACACAATCATAACAGGTCAACATAGGATTCAACAAAAATAAATTACTGAAGAACTTAAAAATTTTACAGATTAAATCATTTTATTTGCAAATTTCTCATGGTTACATTTGAGCTGTAGGCAAAATGTAACGGTTTGAAAATTCTGCCCTTACAGCCAGTTAGCATAAACAAACTAGATGTTTCAGTTCATAACCTCATGTTTTCTTTGGTTTGCACAAAAAGAAAGTATCATCTAAAAAATTATATAGCATCATCTAAAAATAATTTGATCATTCTCGGATTTGAAATACATGGTGAGACTTGTGTCTTTAGCTACAATGAGTTTCTAGAGTTTCTAAAGTTTCCGTAACACAGATTCCCAATAGTGTGCACTCCAGTGAGTTCGGTTGTTTAGCAAAAGTACAGAAATCGGTTGATTGTTGGTGAGTGTGATGGTATTGGCTTTATGGTGTGATCAATCATTGTGGTCTATATGTGTCAACTTCTGGTTCAACCAATGGTAGGACATTGGGGCAGGCCAATGGGGGTCAAGGTTTAGCTTCAGCAGTTACAGTGAATGTATTTATGAGTTAAAATGCACATGAACATCAGCACAACTCATAATTATGAGTTTAGGTAACTCTGGATTTTCTTAAGACTTTCCGACTTAAGTACGTGACGGTGAGAAAACATGTTAGAGGCAATGGATGCAGAGTCTGCCCTAGTGAAAAAAAACCTACCAAAATATATTTAAAATAGGTCTACATTCATTTCACACCAACTAAAAACCTATTAATATACAGTAGTCAACATTTGATGTGGATCAAAAAAGATCATCAAAGTTGTCCTAAGAATTAAGTTGTCCTTAGAAGAAGGTTTTAGGACAACTTTGATGAAAGGTTTTGATCCACTTCAAATGTTGACTATTTACAGACATACTGACATAAATATTTTAATTAAAATTTATTTGAAGTTCTTCTTTATTACACAATGCGCAATGCATATTTCTAAATATTAAGCCTAAAATGTGTTTATTATCACTATTAGTAAGGATAGTATAATCACTGTATAATTTGAATGCAAGATATATATACTTGTACTAAAGTATACTTGTAATAGTTCCACTTTAGCACAATCAAATATACTTAAGTATATCTTTAGTTGGACCTCAAACAAAAATACTTGTTCCAGTTTAGCAGACTTTAAGTATACCAATTTAGTATACTAAAAGTACAATTGCAGGGTATTTATATTAAGTACATAAAAATGTAAATGCAATTGTAGTATACTTAGCATAAAATAAATGTATTTCAAATACATTTTAGTATATTTATTTTTCACTAGGGAAGGAAATCTAATTTTTCCAAAGAAGAACTTTTATTTTAAATATTTATATAAAAGCAGCCTACTTAAGTGTCATATGTTATTATATCTTCATGCTTAACACTGAGAATTTGAATAATTATTCTGAGATGATCAGGTGCAGATATCTAAATCAGAGAATATCGTAGGTTTGGGCGGTTGGATGATTTATTTTTAACAGCGTATTTGGGTGATGTTGCTGATCCGCACATTTCTAGCGCACAAGTCCTATAGAGTCCCCTTTAAAGTTCAGGTACAAGACTTTTTCTTTGTTCAGTTTGCACACTGAACATGGATTGCACACTGAACAGGATTTTACCACCTCCGCCTCATTTTGAGCCAGGAAATACCCTGTTCAGGACAGTACTAAATAAAAAATAACATGACATTTTTATGATCCTTCTTATTTTGTTAAATCGATTAACAGTTTTGCAGATTCTCAAGGGTTACGTAAACTTTCAAGCTCAACTGTATACTTGGTTTATATGTATAAAGAAAAGTCTATTTAAAAGTATATTTAGCCTATACTTGTACTTAATATTTTGATCGAGATCTAAATAAGAAAAAGTCTCAGGTTAAGCATGTAACCATGGTTCCTTGAAAAGGGAACGAGACGCTGTGTCATACCACGACACTTTGGGGAATGCCTTCAGCGTAACAGCACCTAAAGCTTGTGTCCAATTCTGATTGGTGCAACGTCCTCTCGTGACGTGTGCCTGTGGAACACGGAAGCTATAAAAGGAGCTGGCATCACAGCTGTTACAGCCTTCTGATCGATTGAAGCAAGCCGCTCCCAGTCATGCAGGAAGTGTGGCAAAGGGACGCAGGGTCTCATTCCATTCTCAAGGTACCATGGTTACATACGTAACCTGAGACGTTCTCTTTCAAGGGAATTCGTGCTGCGTCGTATGACAACACTTTTGGGAATGATATACCCACTTCGCCTGTCACGGTTCGCAGGTTCTCTGAGGACTGGTCGCCCATTGTGGTCCCTGTGCTGCCAAGAGAGACATTTTCCACCAGCACCCACAACATCTGACTTTTGCTATCTTTTCATTGCAGTTTTCTAATAAACCATGTTTTCTGCATTCACAATTGTTTCCTCTTCATTTCTTGTGACATCATGATACTGACAAATGCCTGTCCTAATTTGAAGCTTATTTAGGCACAGCCCAGGACATAAACGCTTGGGACCCTGCTGTGGCCGGCAGGGCTATTGAACCTTATAAAAGTGTCCGGGGAGTACTACCCCACTGCATCACATATATCTTGGAAGGATGCCCCCGACAATAAAGCCTTAGAAAATGCCATACTTCGTGTGGAATGTGCTTTGAGAGATAGAGGTGAAGGCAGCCCAAACACCTCATAAGCCGTAGAAATAGCCTTGACAATCCACCCGCTTATGGTTTGTTTAGTAGCCAGGCAGCCCTTCTTGGGGAGAAACATGGAGAGGAATGAAATGCCTGGGTGTGATTGCTAACAGAAACACCATCTTTAGAGCAATATATTTGTCAGATACAGTGTCCAACGGCTCGAAGTGTGCCAAGGATAAACCATCCAAAACTATGGTCTGATCCCAAGCTAAAACTCTGACCTGAGCCATAAGCTTCATCCTGAGGGTACCACGAAGGAAACGAGTCACAAGATGGTGTCTCCCCAAAGATATGGCCGCCATGTACACCTTAAGTGTGGATGGGGAAAGGCCGGCATAGAAACGGTCTTGGAGAAACGTCTCAGATGATGCATGTAACCATTGTTTCCTGAGAATAGGGAACAAGATGCTGCATCCCCTAGGGGTCGCTATGGGAAATGCCTCTGACATGCCAGGTGCCTGAAACATGACAATGAACTTGACATTGGCAGGCGGCAGCCTATGACGTCACCACAGGTGCGACCGTAAGTATAAAAGGGCAATAACATCATCCATCATCCTTGTCTGAAAGAGACAGAGAAGGAATGCCTGAAGCATGGCAAATGGACGCAGTCTCATTCCCTATTCTCAGGGAACCATGGTTACATGTGTAACCTGAGACGTTCCCTTTCGAAAGGGAACTCACGCCGCATTCCTCAAGGAAGAGTCTAAGAGAGGAAGCGTAGCTACGTTCATACTCAGGCCAACTTCCAAAAAGGCCCACAAAGAGCCTAGAATACTCAAAACTTCAAAAAGCAGCCCTGGAGAGAGGAGGCCTCAACAAGAGGCCTGACAACACTCTAACCCAAGGGCAGTGCCGGGTTGAGTCCAGTTGTCCCACGAAGCTACGCAGAGTGGAGGCCTAAATAATACCTCCCAGATAGAGAGGGGACCTAACACACTCGTATTGAGGTAAGCATCCAAGGGGGCTCAAAGAGAGCCTAACTACCTAGCACACTACCCTACTGCCTAGCCAAGCTCTAGGAGCGGAGGCCTCGGCATGATGAGTCTCTTATCGAGAGGAGGCCTAACAATGTTTCACACTCAGGACAATTCACGAGGAGGCTCAAAGAGAGCCTGCAACCCATAATTAATATCCAGTGGAGCTCTAGATAGTGGAGGCCTCAATAAGAAATCTCCCACTAACGAGAGGAGACCTGACGACGTTCAAGTTAGCCAAGGAGGCTCACAGAGAGCCTGACTACTTAGCTAATAATAGCTGAGCTCTAAGAATGGAGGCCTCAGCATAATGACTCTCCTATTGAGAGGAGGCCTAAACAACATTCCACACTTAGGATAACTTACGAGGAGGCTCACAGAGAGCCTTCAACTCATAACTGTTACCCTAACAAAACTCTAGAAAGCGGAGGCCTCAATAAAATAACTCCCACTAATGAGAGGAGACCTGACGACGCTCAAGTTAGCCAAGGAGGCTCACAGAGAGCCTGACGACTTAGCTAATAATAGCCGAGCTCAAGGGGCGGAGGCCTCAGCATAATGACTCTCCTATCAAGAGGAGGCCTAACAACATTCCACACTATCTTGCAAGGAAGCTCACAGAGAGCCTACCACCCACAACTGATAACCTGGCAGAGCTCTAGAGAGCGGGTGCCTCAATATGAAAACTCCTACTAACGAGAGGAAGCCTGACAACAACAATGTTAGCCAAGGAGGCTCACAGAGAGCCTGACAACTTAGCTAATAATAATCAAGCTCTACGAATGGAGGCCTCAGCATAATGACTCTCCTATTGAGAGGAGGCTCAGTGTGAATTAATGGGGCAGCGGTTTCGTATACTACACATAACTTACATTAGTAAATTGCCATGGCTATTCCCAAACTATATTGATGATATTGATATACCGAGATGAGTGAAATCGACTGAAATTCGTAATAAATACTGAAATAAAATGTGTTAGCAATGTATTAAACTGCACATTAACATTTAGGCTCTATAATTTAACAAATATAATATATAAAATGCCATAGAGATAATATGAATGTTTAGACTCTGTGCATCACAGAAATACATATTAAAATAGAAAACCATTATTTTAAATTGTAGTATTTCACTTTTTTTTCTGTATTTTTGATTTAATGCAGTCTTGATGAGCATGAGACTTCTTTCAAAAACATTATAAATAGTAATGTGTCCAATCTTTTGACCAGTACTGTAATTTAAAATACAATAGGCCTATACAAAATTTTCTTCACATGATGTGCAATAATACATGCATACATAAGATCACAAAAATCATGTTTTCTGTCATGTTTTAAGAGCGGACATTATATTAATGTTAATACAATAGCTTATATGATCCTGTTATCAGCATGCTCACAGAGGGTTTTTTCTTTTATCTCACAGATTTGAGAATCATAGAGACCAGATATTGGCCCACATTGGACATTTTGAATTAATATAATGGTGATATCATTGACTGGAAGCAGGAAAGATTTTTTTTTTCTTTCTTTTTTCTCCAGTGCAAAGAAACACCAAACACCTTGGAATGCCAGTTAAGTGATGTTCATTTATATCTTTGGACAGGATTTATTTCCAGGTAAAACTGTATACTGAAAATGTGCCCTCATTTTTTTAAAATGTATATTGTTAACTATATTCTGAATAAACTACAAAAAAAACTACTTTGTACTTTGATTCTTTATTTTTTCTTACATAGCCTATACTGACTGAAAGGGCTCATTATGCAGATCATTATGTGGGTCTTTGTCTTCTCAGGTGTGAATCACAGCATTATTCATGAAGATTCACGCCCCAACACATACTGTCTTTCTTGACAAAAAGTGTCTTACAAAATTTAAATCAATATATTGTTTTATATGAACGAGTAAGGAGGATAATTTTTTATAAAAACTCTAGTCTACAACCTCCAATACCCAGAAGTCTTGTGAACACATATTTACTATTTGTTTTGTGGCCGTATTTCAGTGACTTAAGTTTTTAGTTTTTTCAATAACCACGCATAAACATTATTCTCTCAAAAATACAAACTTGTACGTACATGTTGCTCACATATTATGGTAGCCTAGCTCGTGCTTCCCCATAGCGACCCCTAGGGGATGCAACGCGAGTTCCCTTTCAAAAAGGAACTCCAGCACTGAAGCCACTGGGAAGTTATCTGGTTCCAATAGATGCCTCCTACATTACAAAGTGAATAATCTCTATTTCAGAGCATAAAGTTTTCTTGTGGAGGGAGCTCTAGAATTGAGCATGGTCTCTACTACTTCAGCAGAGAGTCCTACATTTAGGAGCTGATCCCCCTCAGGGGTCAGACCCACAGTTTCCACATCTCTGGCCGGGGGTGATACCTTGTGCTCTCTGCCTGTTTTAGAAGGTCCTTCCTGATCGGAATCTCCCACAGGAGACCGCCTAGGAGGGCTACCAGGTCAAAAAACCAAACTCAGACCGGCCAGAATGGGGCTACCAGCAGAAGACGAACCCCGGCCTGGCGAACTCTTTCTAGAACTCCTAGGAGCAGAGCAAACAGGGAAATGTGGACAGCTGAAGCCTCAGCCACGGCTGCACCATGGAGTCCAGCCCCACTGGAGCTGGATGAGTGAGGGAAAACCAAAGGGGACAATGAGAGTTCTCTTATAACGCAAACAGGTCTACGTATGCCTAGCCAAACTTCCTCCAAGTTAGCTGCACCATCTGGGGCGCAGCCTCCATTCCCTGGGCCTCAGCCCCTGCCTCAACAGGACATCTGCTCCCAAATATAGGTGCCAAGGGATGTAAAGTGCTCTGAGAGAGCAGCTTTCCATGAGACCACAGGAGGATCTGATGTACCAGTCTGCACAGAGGGCGTGACCTCAGACCCCCTTGATGATTTATCTACGAGACTACCAACGTATTGTCTGTTTGAACTAGAACATGGTGGCCTCTGAGGTGTGGGAAAAAAATGCCTCGGGGCTAGCAGTATATGTGCCAAGAGAGATGATGTTCTATCCACAGACCTTGGGTTGAGCGTCCTTCCATGACCACACCTCACCCTGTGCGGGATGCATCTGTCGACACTAACTTGCGATGACAAGACGCTCCCAACAGAGGACCCTGAGACAGAAAATGAGGTTTCTTCCACATGATCAAGGAACAAAGGCACCTGTGCGTAACCTTGATTGTGCAAAACGGGTTGCCCTCGGGGAAAACCCCTTGGTCATGAGCCACCACTGCAGTCTCATGTACAGCAGATCAAAAGGTATCACATTGGATGCAGCTGCCATGAGCCCTAACAGTCTCTAAAACTGTTTTACAGTGATGAGCTGGCCTAGCTTGATTCTGGTCACCATAGCAAGAAACAACTCCTTACGTGTAGGAGACGGCTGTGCAAGCATTGTGATTGAGTACAATACGACTCCCAAATATGTTGTCCTCTGGACATGAGTGAGCATGCTCTTGTTTGCATTGAGTCTTAACCCCAAGCGCTTCATGTGGTCAAGCACGACATCTCAATGCTGTGCCGCCATCTCCTGAGACTGAGCTAATACCAGATGGTCGTCTATATAACTGAGAACTCAGTCCCTGGGGCCAGTTGTTCAAAAGTAATCTGATCAGACTTCGGCTATCGGATTGGATCAAATCTTGAAAATGGGTTGTTCAAAAGGAAAAAAAAAGTATTCTGAAATAAATTAAATAAATAAATCATAAAATCCAATCTTGGTTTTGATTTGGATAAAATCATTAGTTTGTGTTGTTCAAAACCTTTTAGTAAGATTGGGATATCTTTGATCCAAACAATCTGGATTATACTGATCCCATCCGAAGGGTGGATTTCAGAAACAAAAATGTAATAAAACTTTAAAACTGGTCAAAAAATATAAGATTTTTATCATGTAATATATACATACACATATTTTTTTCATTTTGCTTTTGTTTAATTGAACTGTTGAAGTAATAAATTAGAAGTAGACATTAGGCTACATATTTATATTTGGTAACCTGCTGTAAAGTAAAAAAGAGATTTTGGTGTAATAAAATAATCCCCAAACAGCTGTAAATATCAAACAAAAATATCATGTTTAAATATTATATTTATTTTATATGGATTACCTGATCCTGGATAGCAAAACATGGGATTTCCAAATCCAGATCATTCTGATCCAACTTTTTGAACAACTGGCCCCTGGAGTCTGAGTGGCGTCAGGGCTGCATCCATGCATTTTGTGAAAGTGCAAGTGGACAGTGCTAAGCCAAATGGAAGAACCCGATATTGGTACGCTTCACTCCCAAAAGCGAACCTCAGGAACTTCCTATGTTCCGGAAGGATGGAGACTTGATTTGAGTCACGATAAGAGGTATCGTCAGCATCTTGAACCTGAATTTCCTCAGAGAACGGTTGAGCTGATGAAGATCTATAATGGTACGTAATCCTCCATCCTTTTTCATCGCCACCAGGGCTGCCATGGAACGGCCGATGGTGCGGGCAGTCTCTGTGGTGGCGCAGAGAAACCAGTCGGTGGCCCAACGCAGCTCTTTAATATCGTAGGGCCCCAAACCTTCACCCTCGTAAATAATTATATTCACCGTGGAACTTGAAAGCCTAGATGTATATGGCTTTTTTCAGGATCTTAACACTGTAGTGTGGAGATCCTGAAAGAACGGCAAGCCCCGACATGGAGGTTGTGGAGCTGACTGCAGGAAGTGCTCATCTAATTCGCTCTTTCTCTGCGCTGACTGCGGTGATTGGGCTGGCGAGTCACCCAAATCACTTGCTTCTATGATTAGCACATCCAGCTCCTTAGAACTAGACAAACCCAGCATCAAAGGCTCGCTCGGGGTGGAAGAAGCCGCCGAGTGGACTTCCGGATCCCGAGTCTGAACGCTGGAGCTAGATGTTGAGGGCTGAGAAAGGGCCAAGGCTGTCTCAAGCCCTTCCTCTAACTCCATCTGCAGCCACGGGACCCGAACCATGGGGAGCACAGAGCTGGCCGCTCTTACTAAAGAGCGACAGATGGGAGCAGAGCATCCTTAGAGGCAGACGCTCACAGTGCACAGTCAACCCCCTCGAGGGCTGACAAAGCATGCTCCGCTCCACTTAAATTGCTGTTGCAGTTCACTTGCTATTTTATGAATGAAACTAAGAATATAGTGGCCAACAGGACAAACAAACACCAAATAAGATACACACACATAGATCACTTGCTGAAGATCAGAAAGCTGAAACAGCTGTGATGCCGGGACTTTTTATAGGTTCCGCATTCCACCGGCACACATCACGGGATGACGTTGCACCAATCAGAATTGGACTAAGTTGCACACGTGCTTCAGGAGCTGTCATCCTGAAGGCATTCCCCAAAGTGTCATCATACAACGCAGCACGAGTTCCCTCGAAAGGGAATTAAATATTCTAAGTATAGGCTACTTGATTTGAAAGTGAAGATTTTCAATTAAAAATAACTTAAGAAGATTTGTTATATAGCAATATGAACTACTTTCAATGAAACTTTTATTATTTATTTATTTTAGAGATTTACAACTGCAGTACTTATTACTGTATGTATGCTCAAAGAAGACAAAATAAAAACATGAGAGTGCCTTGTATTGTCTCACACTATGCTCATCTCTGATTCGAGAACTTTCAATACGTAAAATCCATTATTCTCCATTACATCAAACTGTCTGTAGCATTTGAATCGATCAAACACACAATTGTAAAAGTTACTCTTCCAACCCTTCACCCATGCAGGCCCCATAATGTCTGGCTCCCCCACTGAGTGCTATCACCCTTCTGCTTCAATCACACACTTCAAAGGCACTTGGCACATTGATTGTTCTCAATACAAGAAACAGACATGCAGCCCATAAAAATGGCATCCTTTCCGATAATTCCACCTTTCCTCAGCCACCCGGGCTGGCGCAGCCGGGCTGGTAGGCCTCATTCACTTCAAGCCATGCACAACTTCCTCGACAACAGAGTCAAATTAACAGCGCAAGTGTGTTGTCATTTCTTCACTCAATGCAGAAGATATTGATTACAACTTCAGCACCATTGGATCAAACCATCAAGAATTTCTCCTGAGCCTGCAGATCCTGACGCTCCTCAACAGCTCAGGCATTTGCAAGTATCATACATTTGAACACTAAACGGCAAATTAGTATTAAGTTTGGACCCCTTTGTTAACAAAGGTGCTTTATAGTGAGAATCTGGTTGTACTTCCAGCTTGTTAAATGACTCTTTTCATAGTTTCATTCCCCTGTTATGCTATGGTTCAAGGTCATTTCCACTCTCTCATTCCCAATGTATTAATGAATTGTATGTTTGTGTGTGTTTAGTCTAGCTATGGGTTCGTGATTTAGTTAAATAAAACTTGTGTGCACATTCTTGCGAGTTGATTCTGATCTGCTTATAAAACCAATGTCCCTGATAACGATTATGATAACAGTTACGTGCTAAGAAAGCAATCCTTTCTGTTGATAGACGATCAATACTGAGTGTTTGCTGGCCGAACAGATTAATTGATTGTAATATTAAATCAGCTACATCAAGTTAATTCGATTAACTGATACAAATATTTATAATTAATTATAACGAGTTATGATTAATTATTCACATTTCCCTTTTGAGCTAATTCGCTACGTCACACTTTAAATTGGGTGCCTTTAACTAAAAAACATTGCTGAATAACACTTTTGCTGCTACTGATGTGGGATATGGGTAAGTTTAGGGACAGGCTTTGTGGAGTGTAATTACAGATGTACACTGAAGGAATTACAGCTTTAATTACAAGCAGGGATTTTTAAATATAAGTACAATATAAAAACATGTATGTAAACAATAAGTGCATTGTATCAAATTATTAATTTAAATGTTAGTACATAAGTCACTTAATATAAAATGAGACCCAACAAACTCAAGAAATAGTAATAAAATAAATAAATAAATGCATAAATAAACTTTTTTTTGAATGGACTAGACAACAATCAGCACTCTAGCAACACACACAGCTCTTGAGTCCAGATGACCTGGGTAGATAAATCCAGCTATTATTTAAGCACACATTCATTGTATATGGCTGAAGTCTCTCCCTGAGTGCTTGCTTGAACAGGTTGTTTAGACAGATGAATGACCCTCATATCTCACTCAAGTGACACTCCTGTGAAAGAAGCCTGATTAAATTAATGAGTGCAGCCGGACATTTGTTTTCATTCAAACAATGACATTTGTTTTCATTCAAACCTTGTGGTAGAAAACAATGGTTTCCAAATGGGAATCGCTGGTACTATCCATGTCAGTGCTGACAACATTTGCTCTTCTGATGTAATCGTTGAAGACCACAATGACAACTGATGTGTAATCTATTTGACATGGCATATGGAGAGAGACTTGCTTAACATGCTTAATAGGTACAATGAGAGTATTTACACAAGATAACTCTAGACCACAAACAAAATGGCAAGAGAAGGCCAAGTTTAAGGCATAAAACATGCCGCACACAACTACATGAATGTAGTGCTGCACATCTTAAGTGCAAACTCCACAAATGCCTTTTGACTCAACCAGTACTCAAACTAGGGATATTCCTGCTGTGAGACAACCCACTGAGCCATCGTGCTGCCTTACAGCAGCACATTTATGACAAAATCATAATTGTAACACTATAGGCATTCTTCCATTATAACTCTGGGTTATTACACCAGAGAGAATGAGAAAAATGACATCTGTAGAATATAAATAATCATTCTTACATTTCGCTCATTGCTGTTTATTTTAGGACAGAGATGAGAAGTTCAGGACACCTGCGGACACAAAGCACATAAAGGCATTTCCATTTACTCTTTCTGGTGGAAGGCTGCATTCACCACACAAGGTGCATAGGAACCTTTCTCCATTTTCTGGGTGATTTAATCTCATCAAAGTGGCCAGGCGACTTCCTGCATGCTCACATACACAGAGCAGCCAATAGATGAGAAAAGGACAATGACAGACAGGCCAAAAAAGGTTGGCAAAAATGGTGAATTGTGCTGTTAAAGAAAATCTCATGGTTTGTCTCACTGAACTCTTACCCTCTGGCTGAACCCACGCAGGGTCAAACAGGAAACTCTCACACCCATTCCAGGCCATTTGCTCAGGAAAACAAACTAGAAACAGCACTGCTGATGCACACAGTCAACCCAGAATGCCACGGAAAGAGAGAGAATGGGAATGAGAATAACAAATCCGAAGAAATGTGTACAGGATAATTATTCGAATTTCTACCGACCAATCCTAAAGGAAATCTCTGGAAGGATTCCTGGTATAATCCTGGAAGGATTTCTGGTATAATTCCCAATAGGATAAAATGCTCTTGCTGACTAATAACTTGTAGATCTTATAATGCTAATCAGACCAGCATTTCAGAAGAATAGATTCGCTGCTGAAAGATGCCACAACAACTTAAAGAACATTTGTTTGAACACAAAACATGTATTTGCAATATAACACTCAACAGGCGAGTTACATTAATTGATATGAACAAAAGAAAAGATAACGGTTTAAGTCAAAGCAAATGTAAAAGTGTAAAAGCTAATATTTAGTTGTAAATCCCTTGCAAGCAATCACAGGAGCAGGGCTCTGAACCGGTTCAAGGAACGAAAACGAAAACCAGAAACGAACGAAATTTTGACCGGAACATAACCAGAAACGGAAACAAAATAAAATTTAATCGTTCTGAACAGAAACGCTAATTTGAAATGGCCATTAACCGGTTAATAACGTTATTTTATCGTTCTGTTTAATATTTTGATTTGGCAGTCAACCAATCATGAATTCAAATAGTACAGCCTATGCAAATGTGACGCTGACGCATCTAAGTTTGTGTGAAATGCCCGCATTCAGGCTTTAAAGTGAGTGAAATACCCGCGCTGACGCACTCAGGCTCAGCTGCAAGTCATCATGGGTTAGGTAAGTCACAATGGCAATGCACTAGCATTAGTTTTTCCGATGATATATGTCACCAGCCGTCAAGCATTAGGTCTGCATTTAAGTGAAAATGAATGTCAAGTAATATGCAGCTTGTTGTGTGTTTTGAAACCAGCGAAAATTGCAGGAAATGTAGAACATGAGTTCACACAACGCCACATCACACACCTGCAGCGCTTCTGTGAACGGAGAAAACATAATAAAACTATAGGCCTACATAACACATAAAATAAAAGGGAATATTTAGGCCTATAGTCTACGCGAAATATTTCACTTAAATAATTAGGTCTACAGATGAACAAAACGAAAGTGGTTCATTGTGGCGCACTCCAAAGATCTAGGAAAGGAAACAGACTGTTACACATTCTGCTTGTTTTTGTTATTTAAGTGTCTTTTGTAAATGTAAGAATGTGTCTTGCTTTTACCTGTATGACCATAAATTACAGTTTACTGTCTTAGAAGGGGAAAAAAATTCCAGTGGTCGTGCCGTCGCCTCACGCGCACACAAATTCTTGCATTGCTTACTTGATATCGCAGCCTGTTAAATAAATCAAGCATTCTGCGTTAGTTCAGGCAGGCCTCGTAGTCAAGCTCCGCTATCAGCTGATTCGCAAATTCTAACCCCACCCATATCAGCTGATCTGATTTCTATGGACTCAATTGGCAACTCTAAAATAAGGTGCAATACTTAAACACAGCTTCTGTCTCTCCGCTTGCTTGGCTGCTTCCACTGCACGCTTCTTGCAACCCACCTCCTCCCCCAGCTCTTCCTTAAACTTGTGTTTAACTTAATCAGTGTCATTCTGTTGTCATTGATGCATGCTCTGTTCTCAATAGGGGGATTTTGTGCTGCTCTCCCAGTTAAAAAATGGGAGGTTGTCCCCAGAAGCTGCTGCTGTTCCCGGTCTTAGCTTTCATGGAGCTCATGAAAAGGATGGGGAATTTAGAACAGAGCCATACCACCAAATGTATCTTTAGCAAAATATGCCAATAAAAATTGACTAAAAAGTTTGCCTCTTGTAATTTTTGACTTAAGTGGTCCTGACTGAATTAAAATACAATCAACCAAACATATAAAAGGTTACACTGCTCAATTCAATTCTGTAATACAATCTGCCGTTTACCACCCGTGACCAGCACCTCACTGTGCTGTTATGTGAAGAATGATGTTGATAATGCGAGTGAAGTACAAAGCTTAGGCTACATAATATATCGTTTAGCATTCGTCTCGAAAATGGAAACAGTTGGATTCGTGCCGAATGAGAAAGGTAGGCTTCAGATTCACTTTAAATTAATTTGTTTTGCATTTGCATTTAGTTTTACTTCTAATAAATAAACCTGTTTCTCGCCTTGAATATAGCAATAGAAGCTGGAGTAGCGTTAAAAAAGAAAAGAGAAATTTTTTTGTATTCATTTTGGCTTGACGTAGATATAGCTGGAATAGGCCAACTGTTAACTTTAGAGGTTTTGTGGTAAAATAAAATAGGGCAGTTTTGTTCATAATTTACGTTTACAAACATTATAAACAAAGCTATATAGGCTAGGCTATTTGTAAACATTTCACTTTACTTACCGATAAATTACATTATTTCTGAATGAAGTGCGACATTTCCTCTCAGGAATAGCGTCGGTATTTTTAACCATGCAGCAAACATTTTAAAATATCTTGAAAAAATACTTTAATTTATAAACTGTTGTTTTTCCTTTTGTTTAATAGGTTTACATTTGGACAGAATCTTGTTATAAAAGATAGCTAATCGTAGGCCTATTGGCTAAGACGGCAAATATTCTATAAATAATTGTTTTTTTAATAAATAAAATACTGTACGTATTATTATTATTATTATTATTATTATTAAGTAGGCTACATGCAAACAAACAAAGTTAAAAATAACGTTATTAACCGCTATTTTTTCTAATCAAACCAGTTTCGGAACGTTAATAATACAGAAGGAACGCTGGAACAGAAACGTTAAAATATCAATTCTGCTCGGAGTGAAGCGATTGAATTTTTTTTTCTTTTCGTTTTTAAGCCCTGCACAGGAGTGAGTCTGTGACCCATAGACATCACCAGACTCTTGGTTTCACACTTTAAAATGCTTTTCCAGTCCTTTAATGCAACCATTTTCTACGGTTGCTTATTTTGGGGAGTTTCTGCCTTTAGTCTCCTCTTCAGCTGGTGAAATGATGTTACATTCACGTCTTCCCGGACTCCAGTTCCCAGAATCCTCCTGTTCTGCACACCTGTCTTCACTTCCCTCATCAGTCTTCCCGCTACCTCCCCGGATTCCCAGCACCTGTTGTCCTCGTCAGCACTCCCTTTAAGTTGGACTCACTCCCTGCACTCCTGGCCCGTTCTTGTTGTTGTTTAATGTGTATGTTGCGTTGGTGTACTCCTGGATTACGAATAAAGCCTGTTATTTAGTGGATTTCCGTATCTGCCTCATCTGTACAGCAGCACACGTAACAGAAGAACGGGCCCGAACTAAACGGATTTCCACTCATCAGAATATGGGACTTTTTGATTTATCTGATGTTCCTGCTTCTCCCGTGCCTCCCAGGCCAGCTTCTGCCGCAGATCGCCTTATTGGGCTCCTGCAGGACGGTCGTTCGCTGGAGAGGTATGTGGAGGAATTTGTCGAGTTGGCTTATCTGACGAATCTGCCAGATGCGTGTTTAAACGCCCTTTTTCTGGAGGGGCTGGATGAAAGCACGATCTGTTTTAAAGAACCTGCCTGTAATTTTTCCCTAGTCGATGTAATCAATCAGATTTTGTTTCTAAATTGTTCTGAGTTTGTAATTGAGGAGGTTCTTCATAGATCGTACGATTCTCGTCCAGTTCCCCCAGAAACACGGGCGGCCTGGCCGGTTCGTCAATCTCCATTTTCCTCCGCATGCCCATCCAGTGAGCTTTTCCCCGGTGTCCTGCCGGACCCAATATCCCACATGGCAAAAGAAAAATCCTCTGCTGAGCCCAGACGGCCCAAGAGGAAGAAAAAGAAGCCCCAGTCTCTTGAGTTTTCTGCCTCCGTGCAGTCCCAGTCTCCTGAGTTTTCTGCCTCTGTGCTGCCCGCTCCTATGTCAGTGGGGCTTTTGGTGGAGTATGAGGGGATGGACTGGGCCCTATTCTCTGCTCCAGCTCCAGCCGGTCACGAGCCCGCTCCAGCTCCAGCCGGTCACTAGCCCGCTTCGACTCCTGCCGCCGCCGAGCCCGCGGCTCCTGCCGCCGCCGCCGAGCCAGCTCCAGGAGCCCACAAGCCCTTCGAACCCCTGAGTCTCCCAAAGAATTTTTTTTGGGGGGGAAGGGTACCCGTGGGTGGGAAAGATGGGGGTGGGCTTGGAGACCCGCCATGGCCGTCCACGGCTCCAGACCCGCCATGGCCGTCCACGGCCCCTGACCAGCCATGGCCGCCCACGGCTCCAGACCCGCCATGACGGCCTAGGACCTGGTACCGCCCTGGAGACCTCCGCACTCGTCTGTACCCCCCACACCTGCCTGTAGGTCTCCAGGGCGCCCACCCCGCCCTCCCCGTTGTATCATCTTAGGCGCGAGGACGCGCCTACCGGGGAGGGGGAGGTAATGTTACATTCACGTCTTCCCGGACTCCAGTTCCCAGAATCCTCCTGTTCTGCACACCTATCTTCACTTCCCTCATCAGTCTTCCCGCTACCTCCCCGGATTCCCAGCACCTGTTGTCCTCGTCAGCACTCCCTTTAAGTTGGACTCACTCCCTGCACTCCTGGCCCGTTCTTGTTGTTGTTTACTGTGTGTGTTGTGTTGGTGTACTCCTGGATTACGAATAAAGCCTGTTATTTAGTGGATTTCCGTATCTGCCTCATCTGTACAGCAGCACACGTAACAAATGCTTGTTCAATAGGATTTAAATCTTTAGACTTGGCCAATCTAAGACCCAAAATCTATTTACCATGATATTCTCCTTGATTGAGTTGGCAGTACTGATGTTTTGGGTCATTGTCCTGTTGCCATATGAAACACTTCCCAGTGAGTCTGGAGGCATTTTCTTGAACACTGGTAGGTAAGATTCTTTTGTACACTTCTGAATTCATTCTTCTGCTGCCATCATTGAATAAGTCATCAATAAAGATGAGTGAGCCTGCTCCAGAGGCAGACATGCATGCCCATGACATGAGGTTGTATGCCTTGGATCATTTGCAGTTTCTTTTTTTCCCCCACACTTTTGCTTTCCCACTTTGATAAAGGTTTAACACTCTGGAGTCGAAGGTATCGCCGGCGATACTCTGTCAATTTTGCACGTACAATTAAGAGTTATACACCATTTTAATCTGTGGAATATCTTCTTTTATTTGTGTACACTCAGAGTAAAAACAAAATTATGTGCTTTTTGCAAAATAAAGAAAACTAACATGATGCGTGATCTCTCGTCTCCCTCTGAACGAAGTCCAATCTGATAGTTCTCAGAAAATGAAGTGTAACTTAGTGAATACTAATCACAAAAAAATTACACTTATGTCTAAAGAAACGTATGAAATGTCAGGTTTTAAATCGTGTAAGTTAAATCTAAAACAAATATTCTCTGTTTATGTAATCTGTATGAAAACAGAGCCATGTCAGAAGTCCGTGATTCAGCTCATTATCCGCTAATGTGGCCACGCCCACGGAGCGAGCGCTATTCAGACGCAAGTTCTATATACATGTATACATCGTCACAATCGTGTATTTATTATCTTCAAAAGTGTTTATCTGCATGTTAAGCCATGGTTAGCGATCTCTGGAAGCCTCTGTTAGTTCCTGGAAAGTCACATGGTATGCCTGTTCTTCTTTAGGAGGCATTTGTGGACTAAATGTGCACAGAGCGCTCTCCGGCTGCAAGTATGAATTGAAAACACAGTATCCTGCGCTCATAGTGATGACAATAAATATTGAATAAATATTACTCCTCTGTATAGAAAATTGACACAAACATATGAGAATCCATCAATATTTCTCCAAATGTGCATGCTTTTAAGCATATTAAGAAATTACGGTCAATATAAGATTTTAAGAGTAAAACAGAGATCAAAATGTAAAGCTTGAATCTTAGATCTTTTTAATGATGTATAGTTTGTCAACTGCACATTAACATTTAGGCTATATAATATAACAAATATAGTAGCCTATATGAAATGCCATAGAGGTAGGAATGTTCAGACGCTTTGCATCACAGAAATACATTATATTTTTAAAGTATATTAAAATAGAAAACCATTATTTGGTTAGAGACTTGAGACTTCTTTTAAAAACATTAGTAATGCGTCCAATCTTTTGACTGGTACTGTAATTTAACATAGGCCTATACAAAATTTTCTTCACATGATGTGCAATAATACGTGCATGCATGAGATCACAAAAAATCATGTTTTTTTTTTTTGTTTTTTTTTGTCAAGAATGGACATTAATCCTGTTATCAGCATGATCACAGAAAGTTTTTTCACAGCCTACCTGACTGAAAGAGCTCATTATGTGGCTCATTATGCGGAACTTTTGTCTTCTCAGGTGTGAATCACAGCATTATTCATAAAGATTCACGCCTCCACGTAGGGATGGGCAATATGGCCTAAAAATTTATCACAATAATTTCAGGTATTTATTGCGATAACGATACCAATGACGATAAATATATATATTTATATATATTATTATTATAAATTACTTTCTTCTGTAAAATAGCAAATTATGTTATGTTTAAGCTGTGTTCCAGTGACTGTGCTGAAAAACATCACACAACAATTACACAGTAATAATTGGGGGAGGGGTTGTTTGGTTTTATATATATATATATATATATATGTATATGTATATATATATATATATATATATATATATATATATATATATATATATATATGTATATATATATATATATATATATCTCAGAGGTTGCATTAGTCCGTCATTTTGACGGACAGTAAAAAATGTCATAATTCATAAATCATTTTAATTTTTATATTTCAATGATAAGACATTTAATAGCTTCTGATTTCGTCCACATTTTCATTTTATTCACAAACTTACAGGATATGTAAATAGGCCGAGGCTATGCATTTATTTATATTATGAAAAGAACAAAGACTGCGTCACTTTTCAGTTTTCATCTTGAACAGTTGTCATGGATCGTGAGTGAACGCGATCATCTTTTCCTCTTTGCAGAACGAAATATATGAAAATATAGAAAATATATTGAAAGACACAGTAGCTTACCGAAATCGTCAGTTCAGTCAGCGTTGCAAACAATATCACGTAACATTATACCTCAGAAAAGCCATTCGTTGACCATAAACTTGATAGTCAGCAAGAAAAATAACAAAACGAACTGGATTAGAAACTTAATTATGTAAGTATAAGTATTATAACTTTATTATTATAAAATGGACTTAAACTGGGTGCTTGCCTGTGTGTAATCAAACGCATCGTTTTATTCTGGAGACTGAACTCGCGCTCTGCAGACACACTGGAGCAGTCACCACCAACTGGACAGGGGTGGGAATTACATTTACAAGCTACATCAGCCTCAGTAATCTGTCAAAATGACGGACAGGCTACATATTTTTTCCGTCACTGCTAAAAAAAAATTTAAGTTAACGCGACCTCTGAGATATATATATACACGTCACACTACCGCCGGTGACACTCCACGACCGCGGTTGTCATGCCGACCGTCACAGCCCTAACTGTATCAAAACGTAACGATCCCAGCTATCTTCAGATAGTTTACAAAATACAGCTGTGACGCAACTCTCCCTGTAGGCGCTTCGGATGAGTACACACAAATCTCCTCACAGTGCGTGCAAGTTCTCTTTTGTGTCTTATGGTTGAATGTTTAAATTGGCAAGGTTTAAATGAGTTTAGTTTAAACACAGATAGCAGATGTTCAGGTCTCACCTGCGCTCGTGCGCTATCAACACCCGGGTGATGACGGCGTAAATGACTGCTCATAGAGCATATGGCTCTTGCATTGAACATCTGTTTATAGTGATTACGGTAGTTTGCTCTGCATCTGATTTTCTATAACCAAACCAGTTCCAAATTTTGGAGGAAGCTCCTCGCTTAACAACAAGCTGCTCCTCAGCCTCACGTCCGCCTTCCACCATGCTTGTTTTCACTCCGCACGTGAACAGTGAATCGGTCGCACACGAAACTACGTCATCAACTAGACTTATCGTTATTATGGTGAGGAGACAAATTTTTATCGTGAGGAGAATTTTCAACGGTATATCGCAAACGATAAGATATTGCCCATCCCTACCTCCACGCATACTGTGTTTCTTGACAAAAAGTGTCTTAAAAAATCTAAATCAATATATTGTTTTATATGAACGAGTAGGCAGGATAATTTTTTACATCATTTTGAAGCAAAAACTCTAGTCTACAACCTCCAATACCCAGAAGTCTTGTAAACATAGATTTAATTTATTTTTTTTGGCCTTATTTCAGTGACTTAAGTTTTTTGTTTTTTCAATAACCACGTATAAACGTTATTC
The DNA here is from genome assembly GCA_037950665.1 of Hypophthalmichthys nobilis. NCBI lineage: Eukaryota > Metazoa > Chordata > Actinopteri > Cypriniformes > Xenocyprididae > Hypophthalmichthys > Hypophthalmichthys nobilis. Next base: position 17,969,893 of record CM075483.1, on the reverse strand, counting down.
CTTCAAAAACACAAATATGTACATACATGTTCCTCACATATTATTGTAGCCTAGTTTGTGCTAAATACAGTGTAATGTCACTTTTGTCATTAATATGTTTATGCACAAATGTCAGGGCATGGCAAAACTTCTCCAGGGCCCCAAAAATCCTCAGACCCCAGAGGGTTAATCGAGGATAGTAAGAATGCAAGGGCTTCAGATACTGTTTTGGATGCGACTACCTTAGTGAACTCTGTACATTGTTTGGTTCCGGCTGTAGAGCCCGTGCAGCAGGGCAGTTGGGTAATGGTGAGGCGGCCTAGCCGCGGAAAACACCACTCTTCCGTTCCAATAAGAACATCAAACACGTTCTCCCCACTCAGTGACACACCCACTGAGAATCCTGTTGAAAGTGCCCTAGTTATTGGCGATTCTATTACACGGAACGTGAAAATAGAGACACCAGCCACCATAGTCACATGTTTGCCGGGAGCCAGAGCACCTGACATCAAAGCAAATTTAAAAGTGCTGGCTAATGCTAATCGTAAATACTCTAAAATTATTATTCACGTTGGCACCAATGATGTTCGACTTCGCCAGTCGGAGATCACTAAAATTAACATTAAAGAGGTGTGTGAACTCGCAAGTACAATGTCAGGAAAAGTAATTTGCTCTGGCCCTCTTCCTGTTCGTCGGAGTGATGAGATAGTTAGCAGATTATCATCACTCAATGGCTGGCTGTCTAAGTGGTGTCCGCAGAATAATATAGGTTTCATAGACAATTGGAAAATTTTTGGGGGGAGACCTGACCTGTTGAAAACAGATGGTATTCATCCCTCCCGGGATGGTGCTGCTCTTCTCTCTAGTAATATGGCACATAGTCTTAGAGCTGAAACATGACAAACTGGGGCCCAGGTCAGGAAGCAGCAGACAAACTGGCTAAACCGACCGTCTGCTAGCTGCCTCACGTTACAGAAGTCAGATAATTCCCAACACATAGAAACTCTTACACCTAGATATTATCACATAGAGACTGTGTCTGTACCCCGAATTAGTAAAAACAAAAAATTCCAAACCCATTTAATGGTAAAAATTTAATTGATGTTCAACAAATAAAAAACAGAGATAATACTGATAAACAAACAAAGCTTGGGTTGTTAAATATTAGATCCCTTTCTTCAAAAGCACTTATTGTAAATGATATTATCACAGACAATAATCCAGATGTGCTGTGTTTGACAGAAACTTGGCTAAAACCGGACGATTACATTACTTTAAATGAGTCTAGCCCTCAAGGTTACGATTATTGACACAATCCTCATCAGAAAGGAAAACGGGGAGGTGTTGCTGTAATTTATAGTAATATTTACAGTATTAGCCAAAAGTCTTTCAAATATAATTCCTTCGAAGTGATGGTACTTTATGTAACATTATGTAAGTTGACATTTGTGTTGGCTACTGTATACAGGCCACCAGGACACCATACAGACTTTATCAAAGAATTTGCTGATTTTCTATCGGAGTTAGTACTAGCTGCAGATAAAGTCCTTGTTGTTGGTGATTTTAATATCCATGTAGACAATGAAAAAGACGCATTAGGATTGGCATTTACAGACATTCTAAACTCTACTGGAGTTAGACAACACGTGTCAGGACCCACTCATTGTCGTAATCATACTCTAGATCTAATATTGTCACATGGAATCGATATTGATGCCGTTGAAATTCTGCAGCAGAGTGACGACATCTCAGATCATTATCTAGTCTTGTGTATACTACATTTAGTCAAGGCTGCCAAACTGCCTCCCTGCCATAAATATGGTAGAACCATCACTTCTACCACTAAAGATCGCTTTCTAAATAATCTTCCTGATCAGTTTCATCGCCTTAGCATACCAGACAGCTTAGAAGACTTTGATGTTGCAACGGAAACTATTGTCTCTGTCTTTTCCGGCACATTGGACTCAGTTGCTCCTTTGCGTTTAAAAAAGATTAAGGAAATTAATCCAACGCCGTGGTACAACAAGCACACTCGGGCCCTAAAGGTAGCAGCCAGAAAAATGGAGCGCAGCTGGAAGAAAACAAAACTAGAAGTTTTTCGCATTTTGTGGAGAGAGAGAATGATTGAGAACAGAAAGGCCTTAAAAACTGCTAGATCTGCCTATTTTTCAAAACTTTTAGAAGAAAATACACACAACCCTAGGTATTTATTTGATACAGTGGCTAAATTAACAAGAAATAAAGCTTCAACTTCTGATGTTTCCAAAGAGCACAGCAGTAATGACTTTATGAACTGCTTTACTTGCAAGATTGACAATATTAGAGAGAAAATTATAACCATGCAACCGTCTACTACAGTATCACATCAGACAATGCATTGTAGTGTCCCTGAGGAAAAATTCAATTCATTTACTGCTTTAGGAGAGGAAGAACTGTCTAAACTTGTTAAATCATCAAAATCAACAACATGTATGTTAGACCCTATACCGACTAGGCTATTGAAAGAGTTGATTCCAGAGGTCATAGATCCTCTTCTTAATATCGTTAATTCGTCTTTATCACTCGGATATGTACAAAAAACTTTTAAGCTAGCTATTATTAAACCTCTTATTAAAAAACCACAACTTGATCCTAGAGAATTAGTCAATTACAGGCCGACCTCAAATCTCCCTTTTCTGTCAAAAATACTAGAAAAGGCAGTATCATCACAACTATGTTCCTTTTTAGAAAGAAATAGTATCTGTGAGGATTTCCAGTCAGGATTTAGACCGTACCATAGTACGGAGACTGCTCTCATTAGACTTACTAATGATTTGCTCTTATCATCAGATCGTGGTTGTATCTCTCTATTAGCGTTTCTGGATCTTAGTGCTGCATTTGACACTATTGATCACAATATTCTTTTAAATAGACTCGAAAATTATGTTGGCATTAGTGGAATTGTATTGTCATGGTTCAAATCATACTTATCTGACCGTTATCAGTTTGTAGTAGTAAACGAAGAGATGTCATATCGATCACAAGTTCAATATGGAGTACCGCAAGGCTCAGTACTAGGACCGTTGCTTTTCACTCTGTACATGCTACCCTTGGGAGATATCATTAGGAAGCATGGCGTTAGTTTTCACTGTTATGTTGATGATACTCAGCTCTATATTTCTTCGCGCCCTGACGAAACTTACCAATTCACAAAATTAACAGAATGCATAGTTGATATAAAAAATTGGATGACCAGTAATTTCCTACTACTAAATTCAGAAAAAACAGAGATTCTAATTTTTGGACCTGAATCGTAACAAAGCACTGTTCGCCAGAGGAGAACTGGCCCCCCGACTAAGGCTGGTTTCTCCCAAAGTTTTTTTTCTTCTCCATTTTAACACCTGTTTGCCACCTGATGTCACCTGTTGGAGTTTGGGTTCCTTGCCGCTGTCGCCTTTGGCTTGCTTAGTTGGGGACACTTGACATTTGATATTCAACAGTGCTATGCATCAGCCTGCATTGACACCATTTTCTTTAAGAGCTGCTGTGCAGCCAAAATTATATACCAGTTATCACTGTAAAGCTGCTTTGACACAATCTGCATTGTAAAAAGCGCTATATAAATAAAGGTGACTTGACTTGACGTGACATTGGCATAATTCGCATGCCCAGACCGATGAATATGGGCCGAATAAGGGTTTTTCAGAATGGAGATCGGGAAGGAATGGAAGGCTCACGGGAGTTGGAGGAGTATGGCCGGAAAGAAAGCGTTCGTCTAGCCTCCCACGAACCACTTCTTCCCGAGCGCGCGCCCACGGCAGTTTTAATCTGCCCGAGGCGTGCTCCATAACATCCAACATCTCAACATATGAGGGGCAGGATGGTTGCACAGGCTCAGATGAAACACTCTCACTGCCCTCAATAACCATCGTCTGCACTTCAGTGTGGCTTGGAGCCAAAAGAGCACTGTCTGCTGAACCAGAGGATACCAGAGAAATGGCATCCTCGTCGAGCAGATCGCTCTCGTGAGCCACCGAATCGCAAGAGAGAGAAACGCCTTTCTCAAACTTTTCGGCGAGCTCCACCTGCGAGCCCCACGACTTGAGTCTCCTCTCTGCCTCAGCACGAGAAGGACCCGAGCCGCCAGGTGCAGATGCCTGTCCTTCTCCCCTCAAGAAGATTGACAGGCGAGAGCGGAGCGTCCGCATAGGCAGATGCTAACAATGAACGCAAACATATCCCTCGAGTACTGAACGCGCGTGCTCCTCACCCAGGCAGTGAACGCACAAGTCATGTGTGTCATCAGGTGTCAGATATCTCGGACACGGATCGGCACAACGCTTGAAACGCTTCTCAGACATGATCACAAAAAGGTTCTTACCTTGAAACAATCGCAACAGACAAAACAGTCACTGAAGACGAAAAAAGGATGACGTTCTCTAGGCGCCCCTTATATCTAAGTGTCTGGTCGCACTAGTATGACGTCATAGGCTGTTGCCAGCCAATAGGATTGGCGTGATTCCACTTTAACTTCAGACACCTGTCACGCGAGGGTGTTCCCCATATGCGTTCTAGGACGCAGTGCGAGTTCCCTTTCGAAAGGGAACATTTATTTCATAATGTGAGTTTCCCCCCACTTTCAATTGTTAGAATTTTGTGATTTTTTTGAATGAAAGATCAAAAAGATAAACAATGCAGATTTATTTTCACAGCCACCTTTGCTCATATTTACTAAGGGTGCCAATAATTGTGGAGGGCACTGTATATATATATATATATATATATATATATATACGCACACTACAGGCTATGAATGATAATTATATGTCTCATCCAGTCAGTACTGCTGCAAATTGTTTCCAAGAGCTTCTAAAGGACCCTGTGTGTGAACAATGCCAGATTATTAGATTGTGTTAAATATATTCAAAGCACATAAAAGTAGCAGTATTTTTGCATTTTACAAAAAAGAACTTAAATGATTAACTTCACCAATAAATCAAGTCAAAATCTTTTTTTTTTTACCTTAAAAAACATATTTTAAGGGCTTTGCTCAAATCATTAACTCTCGGTGCATTATAAGCAATACAAGGCCCTCTCTTTCCAACCATCAACTACATATTACAAGCAGCTTCATCCCATTTCAAAGTTGTTTTAGAGCTTTTTTATTCCCACAATTCAGCCATCATATCACAGACCCACAAAATTATGGCCTTTCAAGGTTGCCTGTGAAGCACTAAAGAGGGAGAAAGACAGAGAGCAAGCTAGCATGGTTGTAATTAGCACATATCACACTGGCGTAATGGAGGGAGGTGTATAAATATCTTGCTCTAATCTCCGAATGCCTCTTATGATGTTTTCACATGCTGAGGCTAAAGGGTTCAAACATAGCTAAGAGCTCTGATGACAGACTAGTGGTGTGGGAATACTGTTGTTTTGAGCCCAACACAAATTTGCTGTGTTGAACTGCTTAAATGACATTAGACAGGTTTCCCAAATGTGGTTGACTTTTTATAAAACAGATATTCCTGATACTGATACAGTGGTCAATTCAGCATTGTAGCTATGCTAAAATACACAATATACACAATACACAAACAATTGGTTGACAAGTGGTCTAGGGTTGCCAACTTCAGTGAGGCAAAATAAGGGACACCAATTCAGGTAAAACTTCAAGTAAAGCTGGCAGAATTGGAAGATCGAGAAAGACGCAATAATGTCCGAATTGTTGGTCTCGCACCGAACCGTGAGGGAGGCGACGCAATACCCTTTCTCACAGAAATGCTTCCAAAGTGGATCCTCTCGCTCTCAAACAGGCCCATAGAGATCGAACGAGCCCACTGCATCTATGGACAGCAGAGGTCCACGGAGACAGGTCGCACTATGATTTTTAAAGTGCTGAGATATCAAGACCGTCAGTCTATCTTAGACGGGGCTAGAGAGGTGAGCAAGAGGGGACCAATTCTGGATGGCGAGAATCGGCTGAAATTTTTCACTGAATACAGTGCCTACACTTCGCAAAAACGGAGAAGCTTTGCTGATATACGGAGTTGCGAGCAGCAGGAATCCAATCTTTTTTGATTTACCCAGCCATTCTGCGCGTTATGCATAATGGTGAGAAACTGTCTTTCTCTTCGCCACAAGAAGCAGAGGAGTTCTGACTTCAGATCGCAGACTCTTCGTGGGCAAAATGGCAGCTGACTTTCGGCAATATCAATCCATACGAGATGGACACGAATCAAACTGATAATTAACCAGCCATCGTTACTGGTAGAACTGTCCATGGAACTGTATGGTTAAGGACACTTTACATTTACTTTGGTTTAACACAGGCAACCAATAAGTTAAATGTTGTTTCATCCTTAAGGTCATACCGTTCTTAAGCTTGGTATTTACGTTCAGGATTGCTTTCTTTTTCCAGACAGCACTAATTTTGAAAGTATTTAACGCAGAAAGGCGTGCTTTTAGTTGAAAGTGTAATTTATAGTTCTATTGTTCTTGTTAACCTTTGTTTTTGATGTCTACACACGGGAGGGAGCGGGCGAGTTTCCGATCAGTGGAACATATGATACTGTCACGGTTCTAATACACAAGTTGGGGAATATCTAGCGGTCGGGGGGAGGGGGAGTTTCGTCCAGCCATGTATCTCTTTGTTTATGTTAGTAACGGAATGTGCAATCAGACTAGTCTAGTCTAAAATAACTCATTATTTGCCCTTCAATTTAGTTCAAGTTTACAGTCTCTTTGATAATGGTTAATATCTCAATGATATCAGTTAACATCAGAGGTTTAAATAGTCCTATAAAGAGAACAAAGTTTCTACATAGTTTAAGCAGACACAACGTAGATGTAGCTTTAGTTCAAGAATCTCATCTAAAAAAAAAAAAAAACGATGTTGCTCGTGTACAAAAAATTTTTTATAAAGTCATTGCTGCATCTAGTGATGGCACAAAAACAAAGGGATCGCTTATACTCATTAAAAGAAACCTTCCTCTTGTTATTGAAAGATGTAGTAAATAAATCCGGTAGGTTGAGCTATTTCTGCACAAGTATTCAAGGCAAGAAAATAGCTTTTGTCTCCGTCTATGCCCCAGCAGTTTTTGATGTAAAATTTTTTCGGTGGTTAACTAATCAGTTGCTACTCCTAGATGAATATGCACTCATTATTGGAGGGGACATGAATGCACTTGCCGATTTGACGCTTGATAAATCCACTACTATATTTCTCAAATCACAAGAGATAACGTCAGTAAATTTTAAGTCCTTTATGCAAACTTTTCATCTCATAGATGTATGGCGTGTTCAGAATCCACTGGTTAGAGATTACACTTTCTTTTCTTCAAGGCATCAGACGCATTCTAGAATAGATTATATTTTATGTTCTTGCTGATGAGGACTCTTGCTGACATATGGAATATAGTGCATCTTTTAATGTACTGGCTTCATCCTTTTTTTGTTTTTGCAACTGCGTTCAGCCCTCAGAGCTTATGGAGTCCCATGGGGATCAACTCTCGAAGCACATCCAGTTCACAGTTTGCTCTTTAATCCCTATCAACAAAGGGTAGTGTGAGCTTTTTATCCTCACCTTCTTGAAGTTAAGCAAAAACAATTATCACTGTACACAATTTGGATAAGGGAGCTATCTGTAGACCAGATTGATTGGGAGATGGTATGGAAAAATATTTTCTATGCATCAAAAAATCCAAACCACCAATTAATTAATTTCAAATTTTGTCACAGATTGTACTGGACACCAAAGAAATGTTTCCTCATTAAATTATCTGCAAATCCCTACTGTAGTTTTTGTCCCTACCAACAAGTGGGAACATTCATGCATATGGTCTGGGAATGTGAGAAGGTTTATGAGTTTTGGGAAAAGATTTCATTAATACTGTCTGATATAATAGGTAAAAATATACCAGTACAATCAGTTGTGTTCCTTCTAAATGATGACTCCAATTTAGGTTTTACAGAGCTACAAAGAAAGATTTGGGTGGCAGGACTAACCTATGCCAAAAAGATAATTGCGCAAAAATGGCTCCCTCCCAATACTTTATCTGTGCGACACTGGCTATTTCAGTTTCATGATATAGTAATGTTAGAACTTTCAATGGCCAGAATAAATAAAGCTAGAGCCTCAACCCTTGAGGCTTGGAAAGCTGCGGCAGATGAGTTGACAGAAAAGCTTCAAGATGGTAGAATTTAATTTTGTGATATGGTTTGGACCCAAACCTCTGATGATCTTTATGTTACTCTACTTATCCTTAGTTTCTCATATTGTAGTCTGTATTTGTGTTTGGAGGGGGGGTTGGTGGGGTTCAGAGGGTCACCTCCCTGTTTATGTTTTATTGTGAAGAAAACTATGGACAACTGTATGTGACCCTATCAATGCAAAATCAAAAAAAATTGATCAAAAAAATAAAGAACTGATATTTCAACACGACAACTTGACAGCTCAACAGAACAGAACACATTATATTATTTTACAGTAGATTATTTTATTTATTTATAAAGAACTCTTCGGGCATATGTTGGTGTGTAATCATTTTTGACAATTCTGCAGCTCACATCTCTGGATGGGATGAATTTTTATTTTTAATTTACTTAAATTAGGATAATGTAATTATTTGTCCCATTTTTTTATCCAAATATTTTAGCGCTTTTTAATTTTTTTTTTAATTTCATAAATTGTTTATGACAGATAGAATTATTTATTATGTATAAATTTATAATTAATATAAATGATAAATTAATAACATTAATTATAATCAATAAATTGATCTAATAATGTTTAAAAATATAGGCTAATAATTATGTCTACCAAGCTCTGATAAAGTATGGAATATTACATTAATAGATTATCCTATTTTTTTATTTATTTTTTATTATTTGTTTTAAATAGGCCTATACATTTAGAAGCATTGATATGTATGCGGCTTTCATTCTGACAGTCCACCTTGAGCAATTGAAATGCTTCTGCCTTGCGTTCATTAAATACTGGACAGATCCGTTGATAACTTTTCCATTCAGCCCTATATCTGGAGAAGCTCTTGCGTTCAAAGGGTGGACGTGAGACTGACATGTTTTAAAAATTCAAGCAGGTTTACCACATGCTGAGCCCCGTGTGAAAGGGCCTTAACGGCGTGTTCTTGAGACTCCATCGCTATGAAAACAAAGACGCAAAAATGCAATCACGCACCAATGAGCTTCTCTACTACTTCTTATGAAACTGAATTGTGCCTGATTAGATGATGACAGGTGTCGTGATCATTCACAAGTGTGTGATTAGAACTGCTGCTGTTGCTGTTGTATCAGTCAGTGGTTAGATCAGCACAGCAGTCAATAAACGGGACAAGGGAGATCACATATGGGCAAATCAATTAGGCCCAATATACAGGACGTCCCAGCTTATAGGGGACAGTTGGCAACCCTAAAGTGGTCACTAAATGTAATAGGACAATATTTGCCAGTTTTGAGCTTGTTAGCTTATCCTCTCGTGTCCTACAAAAACAAGCATCAAAAACAATAAAACTTTTATTTACTTTTTTAATTTGTTACTTTTTTCAAATTCTGGTACAAAGTAAAAAAGCTCAGAGATATAATTGTTCTAATAGTATTAGTCTATGGGCCTGTTTACACCTGGTCACTGTAAATGTTTTATGTTTTATTACCATTCTAGCTATCCGATCAATTAAAAGACCAGGTCTAAATGCCCTATGAAACGCATTTGAGATGGATTTAAATCCGATCACTCAAACCACTTCAGGAGGTGGTCTGAGACGCATTCCAGTCAAAACTGAACAAGTCTAAATGTATCTGGTTGTTAAAACTACATATGTAAATTTTACTCCTCCCAATAAATGTTTAAAAATATACGTGTGCGAGCGTGTTATAGGCTAAATAACATATTATAGCCAGACATGACAGCGCTACTGCATCACGCATCACCGCAGATAAGCAGCTGAGTATCGCTTCAGCAAGCTGATGCACAAACTGCCGCAAATGAAACTGAAAGGCTAAGTCGAAGACACTCAACACACAATCATCTTCATTAAAAGCAATGAGACTAAATGATCTTACCAGTGCTTTCGCCATGCTCTCTCCTATTGTGGTATTAGATTTTGAAATTCGCTGATGGTCTATAAAATGCAGCTCATATTTGTTGCTTTCGTTGACATGAACTTCATTAAATCTGCATATAGCGCAGGAATCGAAGATCGGATTTATACCCGTTTTGCGGAGACACATTTATGTAACCAAATGTAAATGGAATCACTTTGATAAATCAGATAGCTATCTGATCAGTAAAAATGTATGAAGTGACCAGGTGTAAACAGGCCCTATATCAACATTATCACCCACTGTCTAGTTATAAGTCAACCACTGAAAAAACATATACCAGTTTACCAGTTAATTCATAAAGTGGCATCCTTATGCTTGAAGATATAGTCCTTGACTTGTAAACTAAGGTTATTTTACCTTAGTTTACAAGTCAAGGACTATATCTTCAAGCATAAGGATGCCACTTTATGAATAAACTTATTTATATATATATATATATATATATATATATAAATACTAATGTCATTACTGTACCTTATCATTTGAACAATACACTAATAAAACAAATTCAATCAAAATTAATTTTCTTCTATACTTTGCGTTTGAACTGGCAGTATCTTAAGGTTTTTTAATCAATTAGTATTATTTCAAACACAGCCAACAAGAATCTCCACTAGATCTAGATCCACATAGTGCAGACTATGCAGAATAATTCCTAATTTTAGGAACTGAGTATCATGTAGTTAGATAACTTTTATTATATTCTGTTTCTCATCACTGCAAAATTTGATCAGAGAGGGGAGCTGTTTTTAGCAAACTCACATTTTCCATGTCCCTCATTAATACGGTAAAGGTTTTCATTACTCAAAATAACAATTAAAATACTTAAAAGGCTTTTCAATTCAAGCAGAATTAAATGAAATCTTATTTTAAAATATTGCGATAAAAGCATAAAATAAAGAACAAAAGAGCCTCATTATCTTGTTGAAAATTCATTGCACCACAGATGAACAGTATTATCAGAGCAATTTAAAGGTGCAATGTGTAAATTTTAGCGGGATCTAGAAGTGAGGTTGCGAATTGCTCAGTCCACCGCTCACCCCTCCATTTCAAAGCACATAGAGAAGCTACGGTGGCCGACACAGGACAAAGATGTTGTCGTCTGAGACAGCAGAGAGTAGCCAGTCAAGCAACGAGGTTTCTTCTTCTAACAAAGAACGGTCTCTGCTTCTAATAAACCAGACGACTACAACTACTACTAACACCTTCTTCAAATCGTGCATATTCACCGTAGTGATGATGCAAGATGCCTCTAAAAACACCAACAAGGAAGAAGAACAACAGCATAGTGATGAAACGCGCTCTGTAGAGCAGTTTGTCTGTTTAGGGCTACTGTAGAAACATGCAGGCGCAAAATGCCTACTCGAATGGGACCCGCTGTGTATGTAGATAGAAATGACTCATTCTAAAGTAATAAATGTTTTATGTTTCATTACCATTCTAAGGTAATAAAACATAATGGTTCATTACGTAAGTTCTTTATATTATACTGCATTTCTGTCAATAGATCCTAAAATTTAAACACTGCACCCTTAACAATACACACTAATGACGGTCATTTTCTAATTCACTGAGATTCAAAAAAAGGTTGTGATTAATAAAGAATCTGTTTGCCTATAGAAAATTATTTAATTACTCATAGCTGCTTAACCAAATAACACAATACATAAGATATAATGATTTGTGAAAATTATGCTAAATTCCATCACATGATACTATAGTACAGATTTTGTTTTATTTAAATAGTTGCATTTTTTGCCTTGGGTGAGATCAAGCAGGTCTGGGGAAAGTTCAAGTTAGAGCTAATATGGAGAAGACTACATGATTTGAGTCATACAGTAATTCAAATATTAGTCACACTGAGTGAATGGGTTGTGGTACTGCTTCAGTACAGCATGAACGTGGGCATCTCAGGGAGCTTGAGTAGGCTGTTGATACCGTCAGATAGCTGCCATCTGATCAGGGCCACTTTGCTTTGATTTGTGTCCACTGAGCAAATATGACAGTGACCCTGCACTCATCTTCATGAGGATCATTAGGACGTCAAAATAAATAATGCTTTTGACGGTAAAGGACCAAACAGACATTTGGATGACTTGTGCGGAGGATGTGCTTTCACAATAAATAAGCACACAAGCAAGCTCAGATAATGTTTTTTTTTGTTTGTTTTCTTTTTTTTTTCCTGTAAATGTTATGAAGTTAGCCATGTTTAAAAGTTGTTTTTGTGTATATCTTTATGTGTGTGTGCGGGTTGGGGGCCGTGGGTGTCAAAGTCATGAATGTTTACAGAGCACATTCCTAAACCATAACCATCACAGAAGGGAAACAGTTTTTCCACACAGTGCAGATATGTAGTGTTCGGCTGTATCAAAAAATTTGGTGGCTTGTGTTTTTGGACATCATAGGCATGTTCCAGGTTTTTACATTTTGGCTACACACCAGATAATATAAGTGAAAATATAGTATCTCAGACTTGGAGAAAGTGAGAAGCTTCATGACATGTACAAGTTAGAGCAAGACCATTTCATCTAATAACATTCTGCAATAAGTACCCAATATTTATTTCTTCATTAGACCATAGACATGATCGCTAAAATGTTTGGTAACACTTTACTGAACAGTCTCAATGTTACACATAATATTAGTAATTATTATAGTAAAACAATAACAAATTTTTTTTAACTACAAGCAGCTACATCAAATAATTAGATGAAAAGTATGTGTGCATATATATATATATATATATATATATATATATATAATTATATTAATATATTAATTTTCTTTTTTTTTTTTTTTTGGCTGTTATCAGTAATGCATGGTATTATTTATAATTGTATCATAATTTGTCATAGTAAATATCATAGTAAACATATTATAGTAAACATAGTTGTGTGTGTATAGAGCAAACCTTTACAAAAAGTACCAGGTTTCTATTATGGTACAGTGACGTATCAGATGCCAGTATCGATGTACTTGTATACAGTGCTAACAGATATATACCATGTTACTGAATGATTGCCAATGTCATACATGGTATTTTAAAAATGTCATGGTACATGTTCACAATATTACCATGGCAAGTAAGTGATCAACAAAATAGTATTACCATGGTACTGTGACATAATACAACTGAACCACCGTGGTAGATAGTTTTACCATGGTACTTTTTGTTATGGCTAATTATTAGGCTATTTTATTCAAATAAATAATTGCAAACGGCAATTAAAGGTTGATTTATCACGAATTAAGCGCAATGCATATGAATCATTATAAAACTGATAATAAGGGAATAAAAAAATTAGACATACAGTGTTTGGTGCGTCGGTGTTGCCAGCTGAAGCACGCTTTGAGCGCTTTCTCCTGCAACATACACGACGAGGAACTGGACGAGTAAAACTCCAGCATGTGTCCCGACAACACATCCATACAGTCAAACATCATGCACTTTATTTCACTGAAGAATAAAAGAATACGATATCAATCTGGTTGTCCTTCAGTTGTTCACAGAAACTCCATCAAACTCTCACTGTGGTTTGGCACGCGCGAATCTCTCTGTTTCCACACAGTCACCAGACAACAAAATCATGCGATCCATTCCGATTATCACTTGTGATTTTCCTGTTTTTCCAGAATAAAAACGATCACTAAACGGATATAAATATGGTCCCGCTCGGTGTTGTGACCGGTTCCGTTCCGGTTAGTGACAGGTTCTCGGTAATGATAGATGATTTTATATATATATATATCGTTTGAACACGCAATGACGGATTTTGGCTCCTGCCTGCGTGAAGCTCATTTCCTACTAGTTCATTCCGACACAATGAAAGATTGAGTTGCCTAATATATGCGAGTGAACTTTCTGTGAACCCTTCCGAGGCTGCTAACCTTCAAATGACCCACACTAGTGTGACATCACACACACACACACACACCAGCAGCTCTGCAACACAGGAGAGGCTGAGAGCAGAAACATAGCTCAAAACAGCTTTTCCCTCGAAAGAATATTCCCTACACATTCATAATTTCCTGAGTTAGAACTTCACAGCATTGAACTGACCAGTAAAGAGTAGGCTGTGAACCCTTACACACACACCTGACAAACTATTATTACTATGATAAAAAATTATGATAGCCTACAATTATAAATGATACCATACATTACTGATAACAGCAAAATAAATAAATAAATATTAAGAAAATTAAATATTCATATAGAAAATTACAGAAAATTAGTCGAGCAGCTGAAAATATATACTTTAATATAATTTACTTAAAGGCACAATATGTAAGATTTTTATATTAAAATACCCAAAAACCACTTGCACAGTGTTATATATTTAGTTCAGCTGTGTACTTACATTATCCTAAATGTTTCCAAGAATTTTTAAATTCAGAGAAATTCACAATTTTAAATAGTGCCCATCCCTCCCTTGTCACTTGTCGCCTGTCAAAGACATAATATCTGTGTTATCCCTGGTTTCCTTGTACTGCATAGTAACCATGGCAACAGACGCGGACAGCTGCATAACGTCTAGCAACAGACACGCTGTTGTTGTTTCGTTCAAACATTATGGACCATGGCAAGCAAACTTTGGGACAAAAGGAGAAATAAAACGAGAATCAATATCGGCGTGGCGTTTCCGAGATGGTGAGAGCTTTGCGACAACTTTGAATTGACAGAGCTCGACACCGCTCTTGCACGTTATTAGAGAAGGTAAGCAAATGTAGGCTACGTAAGACTAATCAATGTTATATAGCTCAACACGATGAAATGTTAGAATATCATCAGTATGTTGATTAGTATAAGTCAGTATATTCTAATGTTGATCTAGCTTACTGTTAAGCCCAGAACACACCAAGCCGATGGTTGGCCGTCGGGCAGTTTTTGTGCATTGGCCGACTAAGTTTTCACAGTGTGTTCCGCAGTGTCGGCTAAAGTTGGTCCTCGTCGGTCAGTCGGGCCATCTGATCATTCTGATTGGCTGTTCAGCAACTGCCACCTGCTGGTATGGAAAGGCAGTTCTTCTTACGCAGGCACAGAATAGACATACTATTTGGCCGTCCCCCCTCAGTCTGCTTTCGTTGCCACTAGTTCGCCTTCATCGGCTTGGTGTGTTCCGGGCTTTAGTCTCATACAGCCAACAAATACAATAGAATAACAATACAGCTTTCAACACACTCAAATGCAGTTTAGTATGATAGTGTAACGTGAGACCAAGTAAAACAGTGCTGGTTACCTCACAATTTCTAATTACCTCAAAATTAGGAATAA
Organism: Hypophthalmichthys nobilis; assembly: GCA_037950665.1. NCBI lineage: Eukaryota > Metazoa > Chordata > Actinopteri > Cypriniformes > Xenocyprididae > Hypophthalmichthys > Hypophthalmichthys nobilis. The sequence continues at coordinate 17,954,541 of CM075483.1, read as the reverse complement.
TTCTGCATAGTCTGCACAAAGATCTAGTGGAGATTCTTGTTGGCTGTGTTTGAAATAATACTAATTGATTAAAAAACTTTAAGATATTGCCAGTTCAAACTCAAAGTATAGAAGAAAATTAATTTTGATTGAATTCATGTTTTTATTAGTGTATTGTTCAAATGATAAGGTACAGTAATGACATTAGTATATATATATATATATATATATATATATGCATTAAGGCTGCCCTTGTGAAAAAGAAGTGTGCTTAATTGTATTGAAAGTGTACTTTTTGTGTACTTCAAATCTTAAAAGTATACTTTTTAAAAAGTGCACTTGCAGATAATATAATATAATTAAAATTAAAGTAAAAATTTATTTAAAGGCCACTTAAGTATACTTAAAGAGAATATACTTTAATGACAATATTTATTAACACACTTAAGTGCACATTTTAAAAATGCACTTTGTATTTGTCACAGTTCCTGTCAGTTTTGGACTCCATCTCCCATTATCCTCCCTGGTCCTCACCTGCACTCACTCCACCACTCAGTAATCACCCGCACCTGCAAGCCATCCACTGATCACCACAGCAGCATATAAACACACTACTCACATCCCTCAGTTGTCTGTTCTCGTTTGCAAAAGGACGCTTACCTCAAGGACTCTTGATATACTTATCGCTTCCACTCCAGCGTCTTCCCTGTATCCTCCTGTGGCTTCGTCTGTGTGTTTGTCTCCTGATCACTGTCATCCCCTCCATATCATTCTTCAGTGAGCTACCATCCACGATCATCGTCCCTAAAACACTAAGGACAGTATCAGTCTTCCCATTATCACCACTGAAAGTCTATATCTGCTGTTTACTTACCTGCTTCACCATCTTAACCTGCTGTCAGTCCAATAAACACCACCCACTAGCATTCTCGTTGTTTCCAACTCCTCTGTCTGTAACAGAAGAACGGACCAACGCAAGACTACAGCAGCATCATGGGTCTCTTCCTCCTCCCAATCTCTCCAGCTGGTCCCAAGAACAACATCTCGGCGGAGGACCGCCTGTGGAGTCTCCGGCAGAATGGTCGTCCACTGGAGAGGTATGTGGAGGAGTTTTCTGAGCTTTCTTGTCAGGTGGGCTGGCCAGATGCTCCTCTTAATGGGTGTTTTCTGATGGGTCTGGACAAGGATACTATTCGCTATATTGAACCTGCCTGTTATTTCTCTCTAGTCAAGTCTATTAATCTGATTCTCTATTTAAATGGTTCTAATTTCGAAGTAGAAGTTAAAGAGGAAAAAGTATCCTCCTTGTCCAGCCCCATCAGAAACGCACGTGGCCTGGTCAGTTTACCTTCCGCCGGGTTCCCTCCACATACCCCTCCAGCGACTCTGTCCATTCCTGCCTGCCTGTATATCCCCGAAGATGCAAGATGGCCGGCGCCGCGCCTGAGCCCTCGCTCATGATGGCCGGCGCCGCGCCTGAGCCCTCGCTCATGATGGCCGGCGCCGCGCCTGAGCCCTCGCTCTTGATGGCCGGCGCCGCGCCTGAGCCCTCGCTCTTGATGGCCGGCGCCGCGCCTGAGCCCTCGCTCATGATGGCCGGCGCCGCGCCTGAGCCCTCGCTCATGATGGCCGCCGCGCGCTGAGCCCTCGCTCATGATGGCGCCGCCGCGCTCTGAGCTCGCTCATGATGGCCGCCGCGCTCTGAGCCCTCGCTCATGATGGCCGCCGCCGCGCCGAGCCCTCGCTCATGATGGCCGCCGCGCCGGAGCCCTCGCTCATGATGGCCGCCTCGCGCCTGAGCCCTCGCTCATGATGGCCGCCGCGCCTGAGCCCTCGCTCATGATGGCCGCCGCCGCGCCTGAGCCCTCGCTCATGATGGCCGCCGCCGCGCCTGAGCCCTCGCTCATGATGGCCGCCGCCGCGCCTGAGCCCTCGCTCATGATGGCCGCCGCCGCGCCTGAGCCCTCCCAGAAGAGGACCATTGGCTAATAGACTTCTGGTCAGAACCAGTTTCTCCAGTCGCCGAGCCCGCTCCAGAGCCCTGGGGGGGGGAGCCCTGGAGACCTCCGTACCAGTCTGCACCTCCACCCTCACCTGCCAGTAGGTCTCCAGGGCGCCCACCCTCCCTCCCCGATTGTTCCATCTACGGCGCGTGGGAGGGGGAGGTACTGTCACAGTTCCTGTCAGTTTTGGACTCCATCTCCCATAATCCTCCCTGGTCCTCACCTGCACTCACTCCACCACTCAGTAATCACCCGCACCTGCAAGCCATCCACTGATCACCACAGCAGTATATAAACGCACTACTCACCTCCCTCAGTTGTCCGTTCTCGTTTGCAAAAGGACTCTCTTTATGCTTACCTCAAGGACTCTCGATATACTCACCACTTCCACTCCAGCGTCTTCCCTGTATCCTCCTGTGGCTTCGTCTGTGTGTTTGTCTCCTGATCACCGTCATCCCTCCATATCATTCTTCAGTGAGCTACCATCCACGATCATCATCCCTACAACACTAAGGACAGTATCAGTCTTCCCATTATCACCACTGAAAGTCTATACCTGCTGTTTACTTACCTGCTTCACCCTCTGTACCTGCTGTCAGTCCAATAAACACCACCCACTAGCATTCTCGTTGTCTCCGACTCCTCTGTCCACAACCGTATTAATGTGTAATAAGTTTTACTTAATGACAATATTTATAAACACGCTTAAGTGCACTTTTTAAAAATGCACTTTGTAACAATGTCTAATTAAGTTTTACTTAAAGACATTATAAATAATTGTTTCATAGTGTTTTAAATAGGTAGACTTATTTTGATGTATTGACTAGTATACTAAAGCACATTAAAAAATAATTTAAATAAATAATTAAAACTTGTGAGTTGTCCAAAATGACATTTGTTAATGTATTTTAAATGTGCTTAGTCTTTAATATATACTGTGTGCATTAATGCACATTAATACACTTGCTTATACAGTATAATTCAGTACAACTTATTGCTTAAAATTTTATCTCCTGCTCTAAACTCAACAAGTGTCAGTTTTCTACATAATGTTTGAAATAAAATGTCATTTATGAGAGGAGTACTGTATTTGTGATACTTAATGTAATAGTACTGTACTTTACATATGTGTACAGAATACTTTTAATACCATTATTGTTACAGTTCCCGTCAGCTCTGGACTCAATCTCCCATCATCCTCCCTGGCCCACACCTGCACTCACTTCCTCATCACCTCTCCTGATGAGTAATCACCCGCACCTGCAAGCCATTTACACTTCATCACAGCAGTATATAAGCACACCACTCACCTCAGTATGGGTCCGTTCTTGTTTGCTCAATGACTCTCTTTATGCTTACCACTAGAACCCTTATTATACTCACTACTTCCACTCCAGCGTCTTCCCTGTATCCTCCTGTGGCTTCATCTGTGTGTTTGTCTCCCGGTCACCGTCATCCCTCCATACCACTCTCCAGTGAGCACCTTCCACGATCATCATTCCTGCAAAGCACAAAGGACAGTATCAATATTCATCTTACCATTCACCTAAGTCTATATCTGCCGTTCACTTACCTGCATCCTTGTGTATACCTGCTGTCGATCCAATAAATACCACCCTGTTGTATTCCTGTTGTCTCCGACTCCTCTGTCCGTAACAATTATGTTGTTCTAAGTCGATTAAACACACTTAATTGCATTAATTGCAAGCAAAAGTTTATCTAAACAAAAATTCATTTGAATTCATATTCAGTTAAAAAAAACTTAATTTTAATCAGACTAAACTGTAAAAATGACTGAGTGAAGTTCTGTAAACTTACAGAGTCTAACTACACAATTAATTAGAAAAACTTCAGCTTAAACAGAAATGAAATCATGCACGTATTATGTAAACTTTTTGTTTAATGCGAATGCGCCAAAATACTACGTCATGACGGCGCACTACTTCAGAGTTTGAAAAATGCAAATGCAAAAACAAAAATAAATTTAAGTTTGAAAAATGCACTTTCAGCCATCTTTCTGTAATCGCGATGCGTGAGGCAACTTTGCTGATCAAACAAGAAGAAAACAAAGGAGCGTACATTTGGATGACTACAGATGAGACGTTATGTACTACAAATTAAAAAGTCAAGTATATATTGATATACACTTTCTTTCTTTTTATTTTGATATGCGCTTTCTTTTTATCTAACTTATTTATTTTAATCGCAGACGCAATATGGAGGTGAATCATGCTTCTTATAATGTATCTATGATTGCATTATAATAATTTCTTATATATGAATGTGATCGCGTGTGTGGGCGTGTTCAATGAATTTGCTGCTGAAAATACAATATTTTAAATCATTTTAAACTAACTAAATGACTTAAAGTTAAATTTGCTGAACGAAATCCAAAGATCTGATCTTGTAACATTCAAAGACATTTATATACATTTAATCCATATAATAGCTATTATAACCACCATTAATGTTCAATATATCACCCCCTCTAGAAATACTGCTTATAATCTATATTTTTCTTTTGTTTTTGCATTTGAAAAGTGAGGTGTTCAGTTACTGTGTTTGTAATATGTAATATTTTTGTGCTTATCTGAAACAGATGTGCTGATCTTTACAGATTTGTTATTGGAGATACAGTGCAAGCTGTGTGGAATCAAAGACCCGTATTGATGAGGTGATGTTATAAGTTTTGCCATTAATTCTTGCCCAGCCAGCACACCCTGATCACACACTACAAGCTAAACACTGCCATCAACTATCCTTATAGCTTTTAAATGCTTTAAATCTTTTCTATTTGCAAGTAATATATTCCCACCTGTGTACTTACCAATCCCCATCTAATCATTATATATTTATATTATTATTTTCAAAGCAAAAACACGTTCTGGTTGAACGAGCCCTCAATTTGCTTGGGTCTTGGGTTATTTATCTATATTTGTGTAATTGATAAAGTTATGTTTAATTTCATGTAAAGTAGGAATAAAAACTTTTATAAAAATGTTCTCTATTTTTAAAGGCCAGTGTCAGTGAAGATGGTGTGGTCACTGGAATCCTGGTGTTTGTGGGAAATGTGAAGGAGCCTCTCCTAGGATTCTACTACAGTGTTGTCCTGATGACTGAGGTAATTCAACTTAGGTGATGCAGTTGCGGTCAAACGTTTACACACCTTGCAGAATAAACTGCTTCATTCAGGGAAGTACTAAATAAAAAGACAACATGCAAATTTTTATGATCCCTCTTATTGTTAAAATTATTAACATTTTGCAGATACTGCAAGGTGTAAGGGTGATTTGCCTACAGTGGTTCAGGCTGCAGGATGGCCGAATGACTAAAGAAACGTTATCAGACAAGAAACGTATCGTTTTCTACCATCTTGCTATTACCACCCACTGCCACTTATACCAACGACAGAAATAAGTGCAGTTACAATAGCAAAATATGTCGGAGAGCATTACGATATATTGCAATAGGTAGCACATCAAAGTTAATACCAAATCAAAACTAGTTAGCACATCATTTATAATTGAAATGGTTTAATAATATTTGGTTTTGGGCTGCACAATATTGGAAAAAACTGACATTGCGATATTTTGTTTTTCTGCGATATATATTGCTATATGAAAAAAATTCACCAGATGACTTAAATAGCTCTATTTGGGAAGAATTAATCATTCTAGGATGATTGGGTTGATTTTGTAGGTGAGTGAATGCACATAGAAGAAAATGAACAAATTACAAGCATAGATAAATATAGAACAAAGATACAAATGAAATAAATAGTGCTTTATATTTTTCAGCTAAGTCTAACAGGATTCAGTAGGGCTTGGTATTGACACAATTTTCACGATTCGATTTGATTTCTATTCACAAGCTTGCGATTCGATTTCGATTCAGTATAGATTATTTTGGATGTATATCAGATACAGTAGCTAAATGGCAAATTTTCTTGAGGAAATCTGTCAAAAAATCTCTCAAATAATGCTGTAAACTATACAAGGGAGTCACTTGGTACTATATTACTATAATATTGAAGGTTAAAATTAACTTATTTATATACAAACACTTAAATTACACCCAATTATGTTTTTTTTTTATAATAGTTATAATACTAACTTTAGAATTACATAATCATATTTCTACTCCAATTTGTTTATATATATATATATATATATATATAAACATTTAAATCGTGGCTGTCATAAATGATTTATTCAAACATGCATTAAATACATAAATGAATTATAAATAAAATAAATATTTAAAATATAATTATAATGAATATGTAACGTGGTACATATATTTATCAGAATGCTCCTCTCTAGAGTTCATTTTTCTAGCTGACTAACGAGTTTATGGTCACTGAATATGGTTTTTCTGAGGTAAATGTAACATTACGTGACATTGTTTACAAGCTGTTTTATTGACGTCTTTCCATGGTTGAAACACTGAACGATTACATGAGACATGATATGGATGTCGGTAAGTTGTGCTGTATCTTGTAACATACCTTCAGATGTTCATTCATGTTTATTTCACACTAACTGGTATTAAAGTGGAGGAGATGATCAGTACACAGTACACATCTTGGCCTACAGGCTTCGATCACTATCAGCAACTCTTTGCCTTTAGGAATACCAAATGGGTCTAGGAGGGGGGTGGAAAAGGACAGCAAATGTCTTTGTTCATTTTCAGATATCTTTGATTATTTTCGAACCTAAATATCTATTCCTTTCATTCAGTTGAGCCAATTATAATAATGGACTGAATCTGCTATAAACAATTGTTTTCCTTCTGTTTTTTTTTTCCCCGTCAAGGTATTTTTTTTTTTTTTTTTTTTTCAAAATTCCATTCACTGTAATGCTGGAGTAAGATTTTAGAAAAAAAAACCCTTTTGGTCCCATTTAATGTTTGTGCTAGTAAAGGTTTCAGAGCTTGTAAGTAACAAGGTTCGGTAATAAGTAATAAGGTCTCATTTGTTAACATCAGTTAATATATTAGCCAACATGATCTAATTATGTGCAATGACTTTTTTACAGTATTTATTAATCTTTAACATTAGTTAATAAAAACATAGTTTTCTTTACATTTTGTTTGTATTAATTGGGTGTTATCTTATTTATCATCTCATATATCATACAGAATGATGTTTTCTGAAAATGTAAAAATGGAGAAAGTTTTGTGTGATGGGTAGGTTTAGGTACCTTTGTATGTGAGGGAGAAAATGATTGTGCATATAAGCCTCATTGTCCTCCAGACTCTCATTAAATGAGAGTTAAAGTGTTGTAATTGTTTGTGTAAAGTATTTCTTGGGTTTTTCTTGTGCATCAACAAAAAGGTTTTTGTGTATTTGTTTTAGAGATTGTTTTGTCAATAAATGTAGAGGGTTTCAATTTGCATTTGTGTTGATTGTAACTTGGTAATTAAGTTTTGAAATATACTAAATTGTAACTTCATTATGATAAAAAAATGAATTACAAATGTATTAAACTATATAGTGTACATGTAAATTACTGTTACGGACAGAAGGGTAGGAGACAACAGGAATTCAACAGATAGATGTTTATTGGTGAATAGCAGGTTTAACACAGATGAGCAGGTAAGTGAATGGTAGAATTAAACTTGAGAAGTGATAACTGGAGTACTAATACTGTTCTTGGTCTTGCAGGTTGGTGGATAGCTGATGGCAGACGGTTGGTAGCTGGGTGGACAAACGGAGACGGTAGGTGAACTCACACACAGATGACGAAGCACAGAGACTGGGGAAACACGCTGGAGTGGAGAAGGTAAGTATCAATAAAGTCTTGTAGATAAGCTTAGAGAGTCCTGATGCATAAACGAGACCGGATAATGACTGAGGTGAGTGCTGTGCTTAAGTATCTGTGGTGATGGGGTGCTGATGGGAAACAGGTGCGTGTGATCAGAACTCTGGTGAGAGAGTGCGCTGTGTTTGGCTGGTGATGGCGGGTCTGTGACAATTACATTAAAGTATATTTTAGTCCACATTAATCGCTTGTCAGTTCATTGAGCAGTGCACTTCAACTATATTTTAAAGATACTAGAAGCAATTATGAAGGAAAATATAAAGTTGTATTAAAGTCCCACTAAGTGGTTTAAAATAATCATTCAAAAGTTCAACTAATTGCATTTAATATGAACTTAATCTATGATACATTTGAAATTAATTACAAATAGAATGCACTTAAACGGCGAAAACATTACATTGAATTCACACTTAATTGTGTTCTTTTAAAATATATTATTTGTGCAATAAGTACACTTTATAAAAGTATGTGTTACAACACAGAAGGGTTGGAGACGGAATATCACAGGTAAGGTGTTTATTGACAGCAAGCAGAGGGTGAACGTGAACACAGGTGAGTAAAACTGAAGTTGATAAGTTGAATGATGAATAAAGTGAAACTGATACTGTCCTTGTATGTTGTAGAGTGGAGATCCGAGTGGAGATGGTGGAGATCAGAAGATGGATGAAGACAACACACACACACACACACACACGGAGAACACAGGAGGTAATTCGGGAACGCTGGAGACAGGTAAGTATAACACTGGAAGTCCTTGAGGTAAGCATTAGATAGAGTCCTTAACGTAAACGAGACCGGACGAGGAGTGAGTGTGTGTGTGTGTGTCTTTTATGGTGCTGGTGATGGTGATGAACGTGCTGATGAGGTGCAGGTGTGTGCGATCAGTACTCTGGTGAGGGAGTGCGACGTGATTGGAGGGTGCTGGAGCCTGGCGTGTCTGTGACAGTATGCTAAAGTGCACTTCTTTTTCACAAGGGTGGAATACACTACACAACTTAAAGGGGACCTATTATGCAAAATTCACTTTTGCATGGTGTTTGGACATAAATGTGTGTTGGCAGTGTGTGTACACAACCACCCTATAGTGATAAAAATCCACGCACTCCTTTTTTTTTTTTAATCCCCATAAATCATAAGCAGTGTCTCAGAACAAGCCATTTCAAAATCCCTGGCAATGTGACGTCACTTTAGCCACAGGCCCCACCCACGAATGTTGACAGACACTGCCGTTTGAATATAGAACATGTTTGAACATGTTTCCCAGTCTTCGTGCTAAGTATCTGTGTGTCTCCCTCCACCACTTTGCTTCCTGCCATTGACAAGTCATCCACCTGCAAGAGAAAAGGACAGTATTACCACTTCTGTTTCACCATATCAAATACCAGTTTACCATCACTCACCTGCTCATCTGTATATACCTGCTGTTTGTCAAATAAATACCACCTACCTGCAAACCTGTTGTTTCCTACCCTTCTGTCCGTAACAACAACAGGCTTGCAGTAATATAGTGGATAAAAACAAGAAGACAATATAAGTTATAACTGTAATTGAACTAAACTATACCTGTTCTATCTCCATGCAGCATATATTCGCAGTTTCTGACATTATTGTGCGTCCTGACGGGGCGGAGCCAGGGGTGGCCATGGCCACCCCGCTCACAACTGCTGTTTCTGTCTACTTTTTTTGTTGACAAGAATTGCGTTTATTTAAACGCAGAACCGTCTCTTTAAGACCACAAAAAAACAGGAGACTTTTCAGACACGCACTCCAACTTCGCCTCAGTGTCAGGCGCAAGTCAAACGCACACGGAAATGATACAGGTGCCGAATGAGCTTCAGCAGAACAACAGTGAACGGCGAACATTATTTATAGCTTACGTAAATGTTTCTCAACTGGTGGGTTGCAAGACCGCTCACTTTTCAATCACGCGCAAAAACTCTGTATATTACTCACTATAAATAAAGCGCAAAAGAAACAAGCATGCAAAGTCGTAGTTTTGTCGTCTATTAAGTCATGAAATAACCAAAAAGGCGTTAAAACTGTGCATGTATGTAGGCCTATTTGTTATATATATATATATGCGTCACATGTCAAATATTCTGCCATGCAAGATCACAATACAAGGCACAAACTGATATGTAATTTTTTAATGCATACATAAATGTGAGAACTGTGCATTTGTACTAGAAGATGCTAATTTTGCGTTAATTTATAAAGTACAAACAAAAATGTATCACATTTAAATGCATAAAATAATTAATTTTACATTCTGGCATGTGCTGTTGACTTCCGCTTCCGCATCAGCAAATGGGAATTCAAAAGAGAACACTTTTTTTTTTCTTCTTTGTTTGAGTTTAATTTAGGTATGCAATTATTTATTTTGACAATATAGATAGTTAAACATTTAGTGTTTACTTTTTTGGTTAGTTTTTGAAACAGACAAACTCAGAATTGTTGAAGTTCATTGATTATACATTAAATTCATTGAAGGTTGAATAATCTTTGAATTACAGTATGTGCATGTCTCATCCATGGAGATAAGCTATTGGGGGTTTTGAGAACCAGAACTGACTGAACAAGTTGAAATTTAGCTATAGTGTGAGTGATTATTATGCCTGCAAGTGAGGAATGATTAAAAAAGAAAAAAAATGGTCAAATTCACTCTGCATTCCATGATCTAATTCACTATCTCAATTACAATTAAGTAGGCTACAAATTAACTGTATTCAGTTGTGTTGTGTTGTAGGCACAGTCCAGTACATTATAGTCAGACTCATTTTTATGTTGAAATAATGAAGATTTCTGTGCCACCCCAGACTGGATGCTGGCCCCTGCCTGGCCACCCCTATGAAAAAATCCTGGCTCTGCCACTGCATCCTGACTGACTCCTGTCACCAGCGAATCAGCTCGTGAAGCTCCGCCCTCTTAAGCCGAGCACAGCAGCTCATTTGCATTTAAAGGGCACACGCTGAAATGGCTCGTTTTTGCTCAACCACTAAAAGTGGCAATTTTAACATGCTATAAAAAATTATCTGTGGGGTATTTTGAGCTAAAACTTCACATACACACTCTGGGGACATCAAAGACTTATTTTACATCTTGTAAAATGGGGCATAATAGGTCCCCTTTAAAATCGGAACAGATTTTTAAACAGCAGGCATCATACACTTGCCAACTTTGTAAATGGTTACAGAAAAAGCTGGGCATCACGACTAAGGATCACACACTACCAGACTTTAAAATTGTTCCGAACACAAACAGAAACATGCACCTCGTTGCCAGGAGACGCATGACGGGCAAAAAACGCAGGAGATGAGATGACCCGCAGTAGTGGAGCCAAGTGCGTTTCGAGATGAACAGGGGTGGGTAGACACAGTCAGTATGGAGTCAAAGATTACAACAGGAGTTAGAGGTAAATGGTGTAGTTTTATCTATGTTGTTACCTTTAATATAATCCGTTATTAGTCGCTGTTTACATTTAATGTAATATTATCAATCATTCGCAGCTATTGACATTTTAATCTGGCCTACTTATCCAGGATAAAGTGTAAATGTCGAGCCCTGGATAATGATGAATATTAACATGTAATAATGAATGAATCTGGTTTTACCTCAGAATGTGGTCAACTCACGACAAAGCTAACAGTACAGTACTTACCGAAGGAATTTTTCCTTCATGGTGGAGCTCCACTTAGTATTCTTCAGTGATTTTTCTGTATTTTTCAACCTGGGAGCGACGTGAGCTGTATTAAAGGTGCAATATGTAAAAGGGCTGGGCTGTGTTGCTGGATGGGCTGTGTTGATAAATGGCATGCAATTAATTTTAAAACGTATTGTATAATGGAGAAAATGCTGTATTACTGTTACTAAAAATGAAGCTGCATCTGATTATGCTATGTTAGCTGCTTGACAAAATAGTGTTTTTCTCTAAAGCATGGTAAAGCATGGTACTTGCAAAAAAAATCAAGAAAATTAGATTTAAACAATAAGACTAAACGTCAGGGCTGCACGATTTGGAGAAAAAATCTAATTGCGATTGTTCTGGTTAAAATTGCGATTTGCGATTTAAAATGTGATTTTATAAAACAAATGAAAAAAAAAAAAAAAAAAAATTACAAACAATACCAGGCTTGTTTTGCTTGTTTGTAGGGCTGCACAATTTGGCCCGAAATTTTGTGCTAATATATTATTTTGACTAATTATTTTTTATTATTATCATTATTGCCAAATAAAAATTTTAAACCAAATAAGAAATATTACTGTTGTAATAACTTTCATTATTAAAGTATTTAGCATTAGTATTTAACTATAAATATAACTATAATAATTAGAAAATATTTAAAACTTGTATAACAAAATGTGGGGTTACCTGTTAACACGCAAGCAGTATGTCTATAAATCATTAGAAAGGTCTAAGGATTTATTATCAGATATTATATTATGCTAAAAATCTGTCTGAATAATTTCTTTATTTTTGTCAGGAGGTATGCAAAATCAAAAATGGAGTCCATGTATTTAATATGAACTACGTGTCTCTTATGCATCCACTGTGGAAAAAAAACCCTGTACACTTATGTACGCTGGAGAAAAACATATTGATTATATGTTTAGAGAGAGGAATTATTTTTTCTACTTTTACCCTGAATTTACTTGGCGCTAAATATGTCTGTTTCATACTGGACGCCGGAGGGCGCCCTTGAGCAGATACTCCAAATACTCCAAATATACGCAAGGAAATCCCCAATAGGCATCATGCTATCGCAGTAACTGAATGAAAAGCAGGTAGAAATGCTTTGATTGATTAAACATTAATAAAATAAACAGACGACTACAACAATACATGGTTTATATGTTTTCTTTAAATTTATAATCCAATGCTAATCAAAATGCTATTTCAAACACTCAACTGACGTTATGAAGTGCGTTTGGAGTAAAAACACCTTAAATGTTGTTAGAAAAGAAGTTCATAAAGGCTTTTCATGTTTGGAAAGTTTGTATATTTGACGTGTGTTGCTTTTTCTAATGCAGTGCTCTCAGATGGAGCGTCATTTCCTACTGATCACAGAGCAGCTCTTCACTAACATGCTGTGTACATATTTATATAATTAAAAATCGCAGCTTTTGCGATGTCATAATCGCACTAAGCCAAATCGCGATTTCGATTCAATTACGATTAATCGTGCAGCCCTACTAAACGTGTTGAGCTATATAACAATAATTAGTTTTCTGCCTATAAATATATCAAAACAGTTGTTTCCTTGTCTATTAAAACATGTAATATATTAAAGCATTTTTGGTGTTTCCATGGTTTCTACATAGTAAAACCAGAAACCGAGGATAACGCAGGTATGACGCAATTGACAGGCTTGCACGTCCCAGAGCCTTGGTTAAAATTGCAATTTTCTCAAGAATTACAAATAGTTGGAAACATTTGGGATATTGTAAGTACTCAAGTGAACTAAATATATAACACTGGCCTAGTGGTTTTTGGATATTTTACTGCAAAATTCTTACATATTTCACCTTTAACCCGACTGTGTGACGAAACTGCCGCAAACAATTAATGAACAAACGGCAGATTATGCGTGTGATGTGCGAGCTCACGGCTCCATATTATAGTGTCTCAACATGATCGCTCGTCAAGCGCCAAGCTTGTGATTTGTGAACTGGATGATGGTAAGTTTTTCCTTGTTTCCTTCTTGTACAGTCGTCTCCATTTTTTTTTTTCTCGATCTTTGTGACTTCGCCCCCTTGATTTCCATTGTCTGGGCAGTGTATGACTGTACCGTGTACTCTATTTATTAGCAACACATATCATACACTGATATGTGTTCTAAAATCGGCTCAAAATATCAAACATGGTTTGAAATCCTCTGACTGGATGGAATCAAAGTCTGAAGCTTTAAAAATCGGAGTCTGTGGCCATCATATACTATGCGATTTTCCATGAAATCTGTCGGCTCAAATCTGCAGACTGGCTCTGCCCTACTTTATACCACAGTCATGTTAAAAACATGAATTCATTCAACTCATCCATGAACATTATTTCGCCATAAACATTATTAGATCCATCGGAATGACGACAAGTTCCATGAGTCCACGCTCATTCACTGCGTTATCTATCTATGCCTTTGTTATTGTTTTGAAGAGTTTAGCGACCCCTAGCATACTACTGTAACATACTGTGCCTTTAAACGTAGGGTACAGTGATAACAGGGAAATTATGCATTTCGGCTGTTGTTCAGCCGAAGTCAGTTCAGTGTTGATTCAGTTCCATTGTAAAGATCATCAATTATTAAATTAGTTTGTTTCATTTATAAAGCAGTTCTGCAAACATTATCATAGTCCAGCTCAGTTCCGTTCTCATACAAGTGTCAGTACAGTCAGATCAATATTGTTGAATACACAGCACTCTCCAAAGCCACACCAATTCAAAACACATGAATGCACACAGCAAAGTCTGTAAATTAGGTAAATTATACCTCATGTCTCAAAGCACATAACATTTCAATAATAATGAACGTCATTCGGACTGAATGCAATGATTGGACGAACATTTTTTTGGTCCTGAGACATCCACAGAAGATAAATGTACATATGTATATATGTTTTAATATTTAGACCACTTCTATTATTGATTGCAATCAGGATGTGAAGAGAGTTTCAACCAGTTTAACAAAAAGTATTTATAAAAAAAATTGCCTACCCTACGTTGAAGTGCAAACTGAACATAATCAGACACTTAATTTAACGAAGTTTATTAGTTTAAGATTTAAGCTAGATTTTAGAGTGCCTTTTTGACTCATTTTAGTAGGACTTAAGAAAGTAAAAGTAAGTAAGAGCACCATGACGCATGCTTGTTGTGTTGACATTGTGCATTTTCTCTGACTTTAAGCATAAATGAGGCAAGCTTCAGTCACAGGACAGATTAGTTTAAAGGGATAGTCAAGTCAAGTCACCTTTATTTATATAGCGCTTTTTACAATGCAGATTGTGTCAAAGCAGCTTTACATTGATAACTGGTATATAATTTTGGCTGCACAGCAGCTCTTAAAGTATAGTGTCAATGCCGGCAGATCAAAGCACTTTTGAATATCAAATGTCAAGTCAAATGTCAAGTGTCCCCAACTAAGCAAGCCAAAGGCGACAGCGGCAAGGAACCCAAACTCCAACAGGTGACATCAGATGGCAGACAGGTGGCAAATAGACTTCTGTGTTAAAATGGAGAAAAAAAAAAACCTTGAGAGAAACCAGGCTTAGTCGGGGGGCCAGTTCTCCTCTGGAGATAGTTCACCCAAAAATGAAAATGATGTCATCATTTACTCACCCTCAAGTTGTTCCAAACCTGTATACATTTTTTGGTAACACTTTACAATAAGGTTCATTAGTTAACATTAGTTAACTACATTAGTTAACATGAAATAATAATGAACTGCACTTATACAGCATTTATTAATCTTTGTTAATGTTATTTTCAACATTTGCTAATACATTATTAAAATCTTGTTAACATTAGTTAATGCACTGTGAACTAACATGAGCAAACAATGAACAACTGTATTTTCATTAACTAACGTTAACGAAGATTATACAGTAACAAATGTATTGCTCATGGTTAGTTCATGTTAGTTAATACATTAACTAATATTTAACTAATGAACCTTATTGTAAAGTGTTACCAAATTCTTTGTTCTGCAGTACACAAAGGAAGATATTTAGAAGAATGTTTGTAAGAAGTGTTAGAAGTGATTTTCTTTTTTCTCCCCCCTCACCAATGGACCTGTCAGCCATCCAACTGCTCTGCTTGACAAGGTGTGAGCCGGCAATATCATATATCACCGTGGGATTGCTAGCGGAGTACCAAGGTATGGACGAAGAACCCACCCACACTCCCACAACTGTGGGTAAGCTGCATCTGGCCTCTGTATTTTTTTTTATGATGAAGTGGAAGAGGATGTTTCCCTAGATCTCCCATCCCAGCTGGTCCAGTCCAGCTCGAAGTATCCTGTGTCTCCAGGGTTCTTGCCCAGTCAGTCAGGTCAGTCAGTCCATCGACCCAGCCTCCGCTGGTTCCGTTCAGTCCCTCGATTTCTCCTCTGATGCCATTCCACTGTGTAGATTTGCCTCAGATCTTCCAGTCTTCAGCTCCACCCAGTCAAGAGGATCTCCTGGCTCTGCCTCCAGCCTCCGAACCCATCGCTCCAATTCGGCTTGTCGACCTGTCGGCTCCCCCTTGGCTCCTCCCTCCCTGCCTCCCTCCCTGCCTCGGCTCCACCTGGGACCATCATCCTTATATATACACAGTGCTCAGCGTAAATGAGTACATCCCCTTTGAAAAGTAACATTTTAAACAATATCTCAATGAACACAAAAACAGTTTCCAAAATGTTGACAAGACTAATTTTAATATAACATCTGTTTAACTTATAACATGAAAGTAAGGTTAATAATATAACTTAGATTACACATTGTTCAGTTTTGCTCAAATTAGGGTGATGCAAAAATGAGTACACGCCACAACAAAAACTATTACATCTAGTAGTTTGTATGGCATCCATGATTTTCAATGACAGCACCAAGTCTTCTAGGCATGGAATGAACAAGTTGGCGACATTTTTGCAACATCTTTTTCCATTCTTCAAGAATGACCTCTTTTAGAGACTGGATGCTGGATGGAGAGTGATGCTCAACTTGTCTCTTCAGAATTCCCCATAGGTGTTTGCTTGGGTTCAGATCAGGAGCCACTGAATCACTTTCACCCCGTCGTTCTTCAGAAATCCAACAGTGGCCTTGTGATGTGTGTTTAGGATCTATTGTCATGTTGGAAAAATGCACAACGACCAAGGGCATGGAGTGATGGTAGCATCTTCTCTTCAGTACAGAGCAGTACATCTGTGAATTCATGATGCCATCAATGAAATGCAGCTCCCCGACACCAGCAGTACTCATGCAGCCCCACATAAGGACACTGCCAGCACCATGTTTCACTGTAGGCAACATGCATTTTTCTTTGTATTCCTCACCTTTGCGACGCCATACAGTTTTGAAGCCATCAGTTCCAAAAACATTTATCTTGGTCTCATCACTCCAGAGTATAGAGTCCCAGTAGTCTTTATCTTTGTCAGCATGGGCTCTGGCAAACTCTAGGCAGGCTTTTTTGTGCCTGGGCTTTAGGAGAGGCTTCTTTCGTGGACAGCAGCCATGCATGCCATTCCTCTGCAGTGTACGCCGTATTGTGTCACAGGAAATAGTCACCCCAGTTTGGCTTTCTACTTCTTTAGATAACTGCAGTGAACTTGCATGCCGATTTTTTTCAACCCTTCTCATCAGAAGACACTCCCGTCGAGGTGTTAACTTCTGTAGACGACCTGGACGTCTCTGCGAGATGGTTGCAGTTCCATCTTTTTTAAATTTTTGTACCACTTTTGCTACAGTATTCTGACTGATAAGTAAAGCTTTGCTGATCTTCTAGTAGCCTTCACCTTTCTGGTGTGAAGAAATTATTTCCTTACTCAGGTCTTGTGACATTTCTCTTCCATGTGGTGCCATTGCTGACAGCATGAAATGGGAAGGGGTTTTAACACCCTTTTAGAGTCAACTGTCTGCTGGACACTTGTGTAATGAATAATTAGATTCACCTGTGTTTAAATTCTTGTTAAATTAGACATTTGTAGTCTAAAATTTAGCTTTGCTCCAGAGACTTTCAGTGGGGTGTACTCATTTTTGCATCACCCTAATTTGAGTAAAACTGAAAATTTTGTTCTCCAAGTTATATTATTAACCTTACTTTCATGTTATAAGTTAAACAGATGTTTAAATACTTAGTCTTGTCAACATTTTGGAAATTGTTTTTGTGTTCACTGAGATATTGTTTAAAATGTTACTTTTCAATGGCTGAGCACTGTGTATGTATATGTGTGTGTGTGTGTGTGTGTGTATATATATATATATATATATATATATATATATATATATATATATATATATATATATATAAAAGGGTTAGTTCACCCCAAAATGAAAATTCTGTCATTAATTACTCACCCTTATATTGTTCTAAACCCGTAAGCCTTTCGTTCATCTTCAGAACACAAATGAAGATCTTTTTGATGACAGAATGCTGTCAGATTTCCTTCCATAAGCTGTGTCCCAATTCAGGGGCTGCATCCTCTGAAGGCTGCATTTGAAGTGCGATTGTGTCACCGTGGCGCGATGAAAGCTGCCCCAATTCGAAAGCTCATTTAAATGCTACTCCAAATGTGCCCTTCGTTTCTCGGGCAAATGAAGCATACAACTATCCACTTTGCGGCCTACCCTACCCCAGAATTCATTGCGCACCAGTGACGAAAGTATTTTTATTTAAAGGAAATAGCGGGTGATTCTGTGGCGGCCGAAGAATACTCTTATAAATGTCAGTACTGCGTTTTAATTACTCAAATAGCTAGCGAAAGTGTTAAAATTCAGGGGTTTTTCTAAAAAAAAACAAAAAACAAAAAAACCCTGTGAACTTAAAATAAACGTTACCACTGCACAGCTTCATTTGTTAGGTGGTCTGAAAACTTGTTCTAATATTTCGTTTTGTTTTAGGGAGCAAGGAGCAGACCACTCAATTTAATAAAATGAGGGCAATGTGGCAATGACCCATTTGTAATATTTCCACTAGGCTCTCTTGTGTATTATAACAAATATCCCTCACCCTATAAAGCCCACAACAATAAGACAACAAGATAAGGCAATAGTCTTTCACTTTGTTGTTTTTTGTAGTGCTGTCATGCAAGCCATGTCTACAAATATTTTTAACCAAATTTATGTATTTTGTATGCATGTACTGCTGTCATTTTTTCTAATCTTTTTAAGATTGCACCCCTGACTTAATATTTTTCATAAGTGTTTCCTTTTTATCTTGTTCTTACAGAGGCATTCCAACAACCCCAACGTCCTTATTGCCTCCATCCCTGAGGACACACCAGGGCTGAGTTCAGAAGAGGAGCCAGTGCCAGCACCAGCCAAGTGAAAACGAGACCGAGAGAACGAGCTGATTAGGGAGGACATGAAGTTTCAGAGAAAGACAGAGGAGAGGAGTGCACAGGAGAGCAGGGAGATAATGGACAGACTGTTTTCTCTTCTTAAGAGAATGGTAGAGAAATAAAATTGATTAAATTAAAATTGGTAAATGAAACAGAATCGTTCTACATTATTTATTTTTATGTAAGGTATAATTTGTTAATAAAACAAAAAAGGGTAACACGTTACAATAAGGGTCCATGAATAATCATGTACTAATACCTGAATTAATACTTAATTCAGCATGAACTAATGATTATTGAAAGCATGAACTAATCATGAACCAATGAAGAGCTAACTTTAACTACGACAGGAGTCATATGGATTCATGCATGAAAAACAGCAGCCTTAACTACATGTTAGTACGTTTGATAGTTACTGCATTAATTAACGTTTATGGCTAAACCAAATCAAACAGCCTCTTTAAGAAGGAATAAGAAGTAATCTGACTTTGAAACAAATTTAAATAATCTTATCAGAGTCTAAACTTTTGACTGCAGCTTTGTCATAAACATTACTGAATAGCACAAAATTAATTGATCCTCCTCATTAAATGTAGAAAACTCTAAATATACGCTATTTAGTGTTTTCTGCATTTCTACACGCTATAAAAGGTCTTTATCTGTTTTCTGATGTTATCTTTCCCTTCAAACTCACCCTCCTGCAACTTATGCACAGCTAAATAAAAATTCAGAACCCACAAAGAACATCTGTGGAACAGTTCCCAAAGAAACGACCAAACTGGGATCATGGTCAGAATGTTTGCTGGGATGACATCACTTAACTGGCCTGAACACTAATGTAGTTAACTGGTTAACTGAGGTTCGGGAGTGGGGCCACGCCTCAACCAATCACCTGACTTCTCAAAACCTTCTTATATCGGGCCACCCCCTACAGTACTGTTTGTCTCATTCTCTCAAACCCTCCCTTTCCCATCCATTCAACCATCCTTACAATCCCTGTTCTCTTTCCTTCCAGGTTGTATTGGGGGGGTCCTAATCACTCGGCCTACATCTAACCGAGATGATGCTCCCACTCTGAGTCTCCCGGCCACCAACATTAGATGCCCTGGGGTGCGTTTCCCAAACAACGATGTAACTCGCTGCTGAACTACCATAGCACGATGCATCATTGAACAAATCAACTAGCTAGTCATGACTGTTTCCCGAAACCGTACTGTTGCAAACCTGTCGTTCAACCACGTTGGTGAATGACGACGTCACGCAGGTGGTGGAGTAATAACTTCTTTAAATGAAACCGTTTGAGATCGAATTAATGCTAGATTTTTTGCTATAAATTACGGACATGGCATTAGAGGACTAATTCTCATTTTCCTCAGTTATTTTGCTTTATTTCCAGATTAAATCAAATGCTTGTTCTGACGTACTATAGCACGTACGCACATGCGCACTCTTCAAAAACTGTGCTTTAAATCTCTTGACAAACTTAAATATATAAATGACATTTGTATATATTCGAAATAAAACATATACATTGTGCTTAATGTCAGCTTGCTTATTTTGCTCAAGATAACGATTTATGAAGTCCACATGTCATAAAAACAAGAAACTATGCTTCTAACCACAGCTCGAGAGCTGTCGTTTTAACCACACAAGTTTGCGATGCGATGCGGGAAACACCAAATCGTTGAACTATGTTAGTAACAACGGAACTTGCGATGTTAGTTGGCTAACAATGCTTTTGGGAAACGCACCCCAGATTAACCTGATTACCATCCCCTTCCTCTTTATCCTCTCCCTATTCATCCCTAACTGATTACCATCCCTTTTCCCTTCCTCTTCATCCTCTCCCTATTCATCCCTAACTTTCTTTAATAAATAATTCTCCAACATTTATGGTTGTGTCTTGGTCCTTGCTCGTGAAGTTGTGTTAATGCATGTGCATATGATAGTAAGTTTATGATAAATAATGTGCTGAATTTAGTAAGTTGTTAACAGTGAGTTAATTATGATTGGGCCCTCTCAAGTAAAATCATTACAAAATAATGCATTAACAAGACATGAGTTGATGTTAGTGTATAGTTAGTTAATAATGAGTTAATTATGATGGGCCTTCTCAAGTAAAGTCATGACAAAATAATGCATTAACAAGGCATGAGTTGATGTTATTTTATAATGAGTTAGTAATGATTGGGCTCCTCAAAGTAAAGTCATGACACGATGCACTAACAAAACATTAAATAAAATATGATTGAACAAGCAGTAACAGTTTCATTCTTATTCCTTTTCACCACCAGTACAAAAAACAGATGATAATGGTTATCTGGAGTTCTTTTATTATTTATTGACATCAAACATATATGGACTAAAAAGAACATACCTGTAAATACATATACGGAACATTTACAATCAAATATAGCGCGTCCACAAGCTAATGCTAATCGAAGCATACAATTAAACAACAAACCAATACAGTTAATTATAGTTCATAACTTCCTGAAAATTCCCAATTAAAAAAAACACATGCAAACAAGACTTTAATTATCAATTCGGTTCACCAAAGCAAACAACATTAATTAGATTAAAATGCATCAATACCGTAGGCAACAGAACTAACCCGCCGACCAAGCACTAGACTGCGCCACTAAGAAGTGTCCCATCAGAAACAAAGCCTACATACTGTAGTCCCGGGAAGAAAATTAGCTATGTCTAAACATAAATGAACAATAAAAATAAGAAAGCGGTTTAGATCAAATTCAATTTATTTGTGGTCGTTATTAATCTATTTTCCACACTTGATTAGGCTATATATTAGATGGATCTATGTAATTAATGGCAAAATAATCATGCACCGTTCTTATTATTTGTCATGATGATGTAGGCATTATGGTATTATAGTTTAAATTTTGACGCTATTTATTCATGTTTAATTCAAAGTCAGAGACCTAATTATTTATTCTTATAGAGACTGTTTGATTTAGTTTACCCCAAATGTTAATTAATGCATTAAATATCTAGTCAAGTTACACTGTAAAAACAATTTCCGTAAAAAAAACGGATAATGTACTGGCTGAAAATTACCGGTACACTTTTCGTTAAATTACGGACATTTCCTTCAACTCCAATACGGAAAATTCTGTAAATTTACAGTACATTTTCTGTACTTTTACAGAGAATCCTTATGCATAAATGTCTATAAAATTATAGCATATCCTTGGTAGCAAATAAATCAACAACATTTGTAAAATTGAACATGGTTTATTTTTACATTTTGTAAACATTCTTAAAAAACATATTCAATGGGTAAAGACAAATTATTACAAATTAAACAATGTGTAAAACAATTTAAAAAAAGTATATTGTGAAATACTTTTTATACAACAACAAACAATTAAAAAGTGATACATGAGCAGGTACTTCATTCAGGTAATTAAACTTCATAAACTAGGAAAGTCAAGATGCAATACAATACACAAAGAAAGAAGCTAACAAACAAAAACAAATGGAATACAAAGACAGGGTTGCTGTTTTTATCATTAACAATACTGCTAAAGACAGTCAGTAGTGAAATGTTCCAGTGCTGATGCCATTTTTCTGTAAAGCCCAGTATACACCAAGCTGATGATCAGCCGTCAGGCAGCATGGTTTACAGTTTGTGTATCTGCAGCCTGCAGAGTTGGTTTCCCTTTCTGAATGACGAATATAGATGAATATATATGAAGCAATAGACAGCTGTCTCCTTACACACAGACGCAGAACGCATGTGGTAGCTGACAGTTGGCTGTAGTCCTTTCAGTGTGTCCAAGCGCAGATTTTTTTTCCCGACACGAGGCAACAACACAGTTGGCTTTCATCAGCTCTACTACTTTGCCGTCAGCTTGGTGTGTCCCTATACTAAGAGAAGACAACATTCGTCAATATTCATTTTGGGTTAGCTCATCCAAAATTTAAAATTGTCATTAAAGGGTTAGTTCACCCAAAAATGAAAATTCTGTCATCAATTACTCATGTCATTCTACACCCGTAAGACCTTCGACCATCTTCAGAACACAAATTAAGATATTTTTGATAAAATCCGATGGCTTCGTGAAGCCTCTATTGCCAGCAAGAACACTCCCTTTTTCAATGCCCAGAAAGCTACTAAAAACATTTAAAACAGTTCATCTGAGTACAGTGGTTCAACCTTAATATTACAAAGCAACGAGAATACTTTTTGTGCGCCAAAAAAACAAAACAAAATAGCGACTTTATTCAACAATATCTAGTGATAGGTGATTTCAAAACACTGCTTCATGTAGCTTTACGAATCTTGTTTCAAATCAGTGGTTCGGAGCGCGTATCAAACTGCCAAAGTCATGTGAACTATTGATGTTTCAAAACACTTACGACGTAACGAAGTCTCGTTTACTGAAATCATGCGATTTTGGTGCTCTGAACCACTGATTCGAAACAAATGATTCATAAAGCTTCATGAGGCAGTGTTTTGAAATCACCCATCACTAGATATTGTGGAATAAAGTCGCTATTTTGTTATTTTTGGCAGACAAAAAGTATTCTCGTTGCTTTATAATGGTTGAACCACTGTACTCACATGAAATATGTTTTTAGTAGCTTTCTGGGCATTGAAAAAGGGAGTGTTCTTGCTGGCAATGGAGGCCTCACTGAGCCATCAGATTTCATCAAAAATATCTTAAAAAGGTTAGTTCACCCAAAAATTAAAATAATGTCATTTATTACTCACCCTCATGTCGTCCACACCCGCAAGGCCTTCATTCATCTTCGTGTAGGGACCCCTAAAATGTCTAGCTGAATATGATTCATGTTGAGAAATAACATGAATTAAAATGTATTTTGTTTTAATTTTTATTTCAAAATACGATGTAACTGTCTTTTGTTTATGTCCAGTCAGAAATTGTGTTTAATGCAAGTGTTCATGTTGCTGGCCAATGACTGTTGATCTTGAATGTTACATCATGACGTGTGTTACGTGCGGAAGAAGGAAAAAGAGAGGAGCATCGCACATGGCAAGAAAAGGCGGCTAGAAAGTTCACTGCGTGTATTAAGAGTGCGTCATTTTGGAGACTTCATATATTTCTTTGAAATATAAGGCCCAAAGTGTAGAGTAACGGTGCTCGTTTTGTTTCTGTTCTTTATTTAAAGCGTAATTCATTATTTTATTTGTTGTTTTCGAGTCAACGCACTGAGTCAAGACGTGTTTGATCATGACTAACGTTAGGGCTTAACAGCTAGTGACATTTCAAGTTCAAAACAATCACTGTTGAGGAAGTTATTGAACATTCGTGGATTAATCGCATACTGGACAGATCGTGTGGTTCATCATGGGACGTGGATCTGCTGGATTCATCGCGTGTTCGGGACAGCTCGTGATGGGAAACAGTGTGTTCGTGGCGTACGAAATCTCCACATTGCTACAATTTCATCGGATGGACGTAAGTGTGTTCATTGTCAAGACTGTTGAATGTGGATTACACTGAATTCGTCAGCTGTTTAATGTGCACCAACGAGCTGGGCCCCAACGGTAACGAAACGAACAATATTTCGACTGCGTCACTGACTCGTGTATACATTTGTGACTGTGTGACTCGTAATATTGAACTGAAAGAGCTTGTATATTGTGAGAAACAAGTTTTTGAAGTGTACAATTGAGGTTAAGAGACATATTGTTTCATTTCCTTTTACTGATTTAAGTGATTTTGGAGAAAACAGAGTGTTAACCAATTTAAACCCTGTAAGAGTTAATCTTAAAAGTAGATTGATCACAGTGTACTGAAGTACTACCGAAAAAGGTTAGGAGTCCTACTTTAGAAAGCATAAAAGAGGAAAAAAAAAACATTCTGAGACTGAGAAGGTGATATTTTTTTTTTTTTGAGAAAATAAGTAATTTACATACCATTAGGTAAAAGTTTTCTGTTTTCTTACAAAGGGTAATATTTATTTGCAGTTATTGTTTTTTTTTAAAAAAAGGGGGGGATTATTATCTTAATGTAAACAAATAAATCTCTGTTATTCCTTTTCTCCTTAAAAGTTGCATTGTGGTATTTTTATTAAGTTTGGCAATTTAACTCAGTTAACAAGGTACTGATTTCTGGGATGCTATAAAGAATTTTGTTAAATTTTAGTGAAGTGTTTTTTCTAATTGGTATAGGGAAAAAGTTAATTTATTGACTATCATCATTTAAAGAGAAAAATACCGGCCAAATTCACTAGTCAACTGCCGGGAATCCAGGATTTTTCTTATTTCTTATTCAAATTAACCCCTAGGGTTAAGAATTGGGTTACATTCGGAAAACAAATTAAGATAATTTGATTAAATTTGATGGCTCAGTGAGGCCTGCATTCACAGCAATGGTACTTCCTCTCTCAAGATTCATATAGGTTTTTTTTTTTACTGCATCAGTAGTTCTACCTTAATATTATAAAGCGACGGGAAAACTTTGTGCGCCAAAAACAAAAACAAAATGACTTTTCAACAATAGAGTGATGGGCCGATTTCAAAACACTGCTTCAAGCTTCACAAATCGAATCAGTGAATCGGAGCACCAAAGTCACGTGATTTCAGAAGTTTAGCCGTTTGATAGGAGATCCGAATCACTGATTCGATTTGTAAAGCTTCGAAGCAGTGTTTTGAAATCGGCCCATCTCTTTATTGTTGAAAAGTCGTCAAAGTATTTTTGTTGCTTTATAGAACTACTGCAGAACTACTGAACTCACATGAACTGTTTTAAATATGTTTTTAGTGCCT
The DNA here is from genome assembly GCA_037950665.1 of Hypophthalmichthys nobilis. Lineage (NCBI taxonomy): Eukaryota > Metazoa > Chordata > Actinopteri > Cypriniformes > Xenocyprididae > Hypophthalmichthys > Hypophthalmichthys nobilis. The sequence continues at coordinate 17,928,950 of CM075483.1, read as the reverse complement.
TTATGGATCTTGAGAGAAGAAGTACCAACGCTGTGAATGCAGGCCTCACTGAGCCATCGAATTTAATCAAAATATCTTAATTTGTGTTCCAAAGATGAACAAAGGTCTTACGGGTGTAGAACAACATCAGGGTGAGTAATAAATTACATTATTTTCATTTTTGGGTGAACTAACCCTTTAATTTATGTTCTGAAGATGAATGAAGGTCTTACGGGTGTGGAACGACATGAGGGTGAGTAATTAATGACAGAATTTTCAGTTTTGGGTGAACTAAACCTCTAATTACTCACCATCATGTCGTTCCAAACCCATAAGACTTTCATTCATCTTCAGAACAAAAATGAATATCTTTTAAAGGAAAACTGAGAGATTTCTGTCCCTCCATTGACAGTCCACTCAGCTACAACTTTCAAGGTCCAGGAAGGTATACAGACATCATAAAAGTAATCCATATGACTCCAGTGGTTTAACCTCAAATTCATGAAGTGGGACAAATGCTTTGTGCGCATGCATGAGTGAGAATACAAGCACTGAGGTGCTCATGTGAATCTAAGAATATATTGTGTAAAAAAAAAAAAAAAAAAAAAAAAAAAACACTTTTTTTGTTTTTTGTTTTCCCACACACAAAGCATCTGCATCCCTTCCTAAAACTGGGGTTAAACCGCTGGCGTCACATGGATTACACCATGTTTTAACTATATGTGATATAACAGTGACACACAATAAAAGGTATGTTTTCCATGTTGTGACAGCGACACACGACAATTCTATTTTAGAAACCATTCTATTCTATTTTCTATTTTTCTGCGACGTTGCAGCTCAAACACCAACACAAAGTATGACACCAATTCCTTCCTAACCAAATGCGATGCAATAAGATTCCAGCAAACAAGCAGTTTGTCTGTCCACACCAAATGCGACGTGACCATGAGATGCAACAAAACCAATCAAAAATTACAGTCAATCAGAACAACGTCTGCAACGTTACAACGTCGACGAACAACGTCAACGTCTCAACGTTACAGGTTTGCAAGATCATAATGGTGAGTAATTAATGAGAGAATTTTCATTTTTGGGTGAAATACTCAGGTGAAAAACTTTCAATATTCTGTTCAGTTAAAGTTCCATATTTAGATTTGACAAAAGCTCAGATTTTACATGGATTTTCAAAGTTGTTCATACCAGAACTTCAGCAGTCTTGGAGGAATGTGTAGCTATTTGGTTTCCTTCATCTCAGCCTTCTCGACCCTCGTTCAGGATTTCTGCACAGGAGAGTTATTTGAAAAAATCGATATGTTTTTAGCTACACAAGAAATTGAAAGAAACTGAACTACAAAGTAGCATGCAGACCAGGTTGGGGTGGAAAAACAATCATACAGTATTTTAAGTTCATTAAATTATCAATTGCTATCCTAATACTTTCCAATTCAAACATGGTATATAAAATGCTAAGACTTGTGTTATATATAATATATATTAACGTTACATACATATTGCACACAATAAAAAGTCTTAACATACCTCGTCTGACAGAAAAGGTGATGGTGTTTGGTGAACTTCACAATGCCAGTACTGCTAGTCTGTCACGATCACCGTCAGTACCTGTCAGTTCCCGGACTACAGTTCCCATAATCCTCCCTGCCAGTCACATGCACACTCCACACCAATCACCCGTTGCCACATACACCTGGAGCCTATCATCTGGACTATTTAAGACACACTCACACACCACCTCATTGCGAAGTCTTGTTAACTCTGTTGCAATTCTGAGCGTTTTCCATTGTGTTTGTCTGCCTGTTACTGATCCTGTCTGGTTACCTGTTTCTGATTCCCTGCTGCCTGCCTTTGGACTGTTTACTGTTATCTGACCTGTGAACGATATCTGCCTGCCCTGATCTACTGCCTGTATCCTGACTACGTCTCTGCCTGTCCCTTGCTGTACCTGTTTGCTCCTGTTTGACCATGCCTGTACGACTACGCTCACCTAGCAATAAAGCTTTGCATATGGATCCCTGCCTGAGTCCCGCTTCGTTACAGAAGACTTCGCCAAACCAAGATCCAGCAGCTTTTGTGAGTGTTTCTGTCACATCCAAAATGAACCCATCTGCCCAATTAATGTGTCTCCGTCAAGGAGAAGGAACTATAGAAGATTATGTTGTGGACTTTATTGAACTGGCACCATTAACGTGTTTTAATGAGGAATGCCTCATGATATTCTTTCGCGGTGGACTGTCTGACCCGCTCAGTTCCGTCATGCCACTACATGATCCTAACGGGACATTAGAACAATATATAGAGCTGGCTTTGCAACTGAGTGGTTCTCCCTTTACTGTGGGTGTCGCGGAGGAACGCGACACCTCATCTCCTCAAGTAATGGCTGCCGCTAAGGAGAACACTCACAAAATGGCGGCCACCATCACAACAACACCAGTTCACGTCTCCGCTAATCTTCCAGAGCCAAGTCAAGTCTCCGTTGATCGTCTAGAGTCACGTCACGTCTCTGAACCTGTCCGAGAGCGGAGAGGGTTGCTGTCCAGTGTAGACGATCCACCATTAACTTCAGTACAAGCAGCTGGCATTCCAAAGCCTCCGCCGGTCGCTTCGCACTCAGGCCCGCCGGTCGCTACGCACTCAAGCCTGCCAGCCGCAACGCACTCAAGCCCGCCGGCCGCTACGCACTCAAGCCCGCCGGCCGCTACGCACTCAAGCCCGCCGGCCGCTACGCACTCAAGCCCGCCGGCCGCTACGCAATCAAGCCCGCCGGCCACTACGCACTCAAGTTCGCCGGTTGCAATGCACTCAAGCTTGCCGGTTGCTACTCACTCAAACTCTCTGGATGCTATGGACAAGATGGCCGCCCCTCCTGTGTCTGTGAACTTAGGGGTCGTTCCAACCATTGAGTCCGCTCCAGAGCCCAAGCTCCTTGCCCTGCCGGAGCCGCCCGAGCTCCTTGCTCTGCCAGCGCCACCCGAGCTCCTTGCCCTGGCTAGGAGCTCGGTATTGGCTTCCTTTAGCTTTGAAAATGAGGAGGATAAAGAGAAATTCAATGTTGTACTGGCGAAATTTGAGGAGTACTTTATCCCGAAACGGAATCTAAAACATGAGCGCGCATGTTTTTATCAGAGAAACCAGCTACCGGGGGAGAAACATTCGCTCACTGTATGAACTGGCCGCAAATTGTGAGTTCAGTGACAAAAGAGATGAGCACATTCGTGACCGGCTGGTGGTCGGTATAAAGGCAGGAACACACCAAGCCGACGGTCGGTCGTCGGGCAGTTTTTGTTCGTCGGCTGACTAAGTTTTCTCAGCGTGTTCCGCACCGTCGGCTGAAGTTGGTCCTCGTCGGCTTTTTTTTCGGACGATTCAACATGTTGAATCTGCGTCGGAGCTCGTCGGTCTGTCGGGCCATCTGATCATTCTGATTGGCTGTTCAGCTACTGCCACCTGTTGGTACGGAAAGGCATTTCATCTTACACAGGCGCAGAACGGACGTGCTACTTGGCCGTCGGCTGTCGAGCGTTGGTTTGGTGTGTCAGGCCAACTTTGGACCCAGACGCTGCCGACGTGAGCCAACCCCGCAGTCTGCTTTCGTCGCCACTTGTTCGTCGGCGTCAGCTTGGTGTGTTCCTGCCTTTAGGGACAATAGTCTTTCCCAAAAGTTACAACTGATGCCTATATTGACGCTATCAGAAGCAATACAACATGTGAAATGCGCAGTGAGCTTGTCCAACAAGTAAGACACGGAATGCCCACTAGAGGGAGGGAGAGATACACACACAGAACACGGAGTGCAGCAGCAGCACAGAGTAGCACAGCATGCTATGGGAATGCAAGGAATTGCAGTAGATGTGGTAAGAAACCGCACGCAAAAGACGAAATATGCCCTGCAACAAAAAGTACATGTAATAAATGCAATAAGAAGGGACTTTGGCAGAGGATGTGTAAAACAAATACAGTGAGAGAAATAACGGAAGAAATGGAAAATGCATTGTTCTTGGGAGCTGTTAATGAGGAAACAAATGAGGAACATTGGACAATTCAAGTGAAGATTGGTCAGACACAGGAGCTGATGCATGTGTGATAAGTGAGGAAAGATATGAACAGCTTGTGCCAAAGGAAGAACTGTACCCAGCAGTTACTTCACTCAGCACCCCAGGGGGCAAACTCAAATGCCTAGGTCAATTTCATGCAAAAATGACATATAAAGGCAAGTGTTACTCGTATCCAGTGTATGTAATTCCAGGAAAGGAAGCAAATAACCTGCTGAGCCGAGTGGCAGCCATAGAAATGGGGCTTGTAAAGCGAGTGAATGAAATAAAAGATGTGTTTCAGCAGGGTGGAAAGCTGAAAACAGATCCAGTGAAAATAGTCTTAAAAGAAGGAGCTGAACCCTATGCAGTGAATGTATCACAACGTGTACCTCTTCCTCTCCTGCCCAAGGTGAAAGCTGAACTGAGCCGTATGGAGAAAGAAGGCATCATTGAAAAAGTAACTGAGCCGACCGAGTGGTGCGCTGCCATAACAATAGGGCCTTCACCCTTACAGGGCTTTGGCCCTAACTAGGGAATCACCAAAATGCAATAATGATTTTGCATTCATTTAGTCTAAGAGGCGATCGGTAGTGCATAATAATATATAATGTATAATGTACTAACGCTAACAGGTTGCGCTGTTGAGGCGCTTGCACTGCCTCTCGAGGAGAAATCAAAACAAATGAGCACAGCAGACACAAAGAAACTCAGTTAACATACTGCGGTAAAACTTCAAAATGAGGAGTTTTTATATTTATAACTGTTATGTTGGAGGAGGAATGAATAATAAGCAGGCAGAACACGAGCAGTAGCTTAGCATTCACTTTACTATCTAGTATTTCTTTTACTCATTTCTTACATCAGAACATGTAAACACCACAGTGCCACCTAGTGGACATTAATAATATAGCAATGCAAGCTATGCAATGGAAAGAGAACACCCTTCCTCTTTTCAGAATGAATACAGCTGTTTGTTTAACACGACATAAATAAACAAGTCAAGAATAAACAAGTATTATTGAAAAAACAAAATAAAAAATGTTTAAACTTTGTGTGTCTTATTCATTCAAATATTCACACAACTATCTCAAGTTCTCCATATCCCTTACATATGTAAAACATATTCCTTGGTCCAGACATGTTTTTGTCTAACTTTTGTCTAACTCTAACAGACCTATTCATTGGACTTGTTGTTCCATGTTGTACCTCAGCAGGAGTAACACTTCCACTCGATTCTGGCATTTCAGCAAGACGTGAGGCATTCCACACCTTACCATCATCAAGCAGGTAGGAATCTTCACCTTTCTTCTGTACAACAGCTTTTGGTTGTGTGAACTTCCGATCACCCTTCTTTACCATCCAAGGTTTCTTAACTCGAACTAGATCGGCAGGTTGAAATCTTGAAGGCTTTGCATTTCTTCTGGCATCCGTGTAGTGTTTAAATTTGTCTTGTTTCCTTTTCACATGTTCTCGTATCATGTTTCTGTCAGTTTCTTTTACGGGAAAGTCCATGACTTGTAACTTATTTCTCATACGTCGACCATGGAGTAACTCAGATGGTATAACACCTGTGGTAGCATGAGGAGTACCTCGATAGTCCATCAAGAATGTTTGAGTGAACGTCTTCCAAGGCTCTCCTTCAATTGAAGCAGTTTGTAGACAGTCTTTCAGGACTCTGTTGAACCTCTCGACTTCTCTATTCGCACGTGGGTAATAAACAGCAGATCTGAAATGACGGATGTCTCTCTCTCTCAGAAACTCGGAAAACTCCTTTGGATTTCCTTCCTGAGAAAAACAGTAATCAAGAACTGTTTAACAGTATATGTGTCAACTCTGGACACGAAAACAACTTCGTGTCCAGTAAGCAACTTCGTGTCTGAAGTAATCCACAAGCGTTATTGCTTGTCTGAAGTCTGTTGGTGCAGTTTCAAATGGTCCGACAATATCAGTGCAGACTTTTTCCCATGCAGCAGAAGGCAATTCAACAGGGTTGAGAGGAGCATCATGTGTAACTGCATACTTGTCATTTTGTTTGCACGTATGATAGTTGCGTATCAGAACTTCAGTCTGGTTGTCCATCTTAGGCCACCAGTAAAATTGTCTAAGTCTTTGCTTCGTACGGACTATACCTTGATGCGATTCATGTGCTAGTTCTATGAGTTTTCTCTGTAATGACTCAGGTACCAAGAGACGGTATATTCCCCTGACAATACATCCATCCACGACAGCAAGCTCATGTCATTTAGGAATGTATCCCTGTAATTCTGCATCAACATCCTTTTTGTGTTTCGGCCAGTTGTTGCATGCAGACTGGAAATCTTCTTTGGAGATTGCACTGGAAGCAAATGAAATCATAGCAACAGACTCAATGATTTCTGCAAAGTCATGTTCAGTGTTAGCAAGAGGCAGTCTTGATAAGCAATCAGCAACACTGTTCAATGAACCAGGTCTGTATTGAACACCGTAGTCAAACTCTTTTAAGCATGCAGACCATCTGGCAACACGTAACGCAGCTCGACTATTTCCTAGTAGTAAGAGCTTGATGGTCAGTGCGTAGTAGGAATTTTCTTCCCCACAGCCATGTACGCCACTTCTCTGCAGCCCAGACACATGACAGTGCTTCCTTCTCAATGAGTATTTTCGTTCAGCATCAGACAAGGAGCGTGAAGCGAAAGCAATGGTTCTTTCTGTTTCTGAGTCAAGACAGCGCCAACACCATAGTCTGAGGCGTCACAGGAGAGTATTGTGCTGTGGTTGGGGTTGAATAAGGAAAGAGCAGGACTATCCACTATTGCTTGTTTGACTCGATCAAAACTTTCTTGTGCCGCAGTAGTCCAGTGGAATTCACAGTCTTTACGAAGTAAGGCTCTCATTGGCTCAACCAGAGTAGCATAGGCAGGCACGAACTTACTGTACCAGGCACTAAGACCCAGAAATGACCATAGTGTAGCTGCATCAGTAGGAGGGGGTGCATTTGTAATTGCAGTAGTATGAGCATCATCCGGGTGCAAGCCATCAGCTGCGAGTCTGTATCCAAGGAAGCTAAGTGTTGTCAAGTTGAACTTACACTTGTCTGCATTCAGTTTCAGACCAGCTTCGCTAATCCTGTGCAGAACAGCTTTGAGGTTTGCATTGTGAATGGTTTTGGATGCACCATGGACAATCACATCATCCAAGTAACACTGTACACCATCAAGGCCTTTTAAAATCATGGTCATCATCCGTTGAAAAGCAGATGGCGCCGAACATAGTCCATAAGGTATTCTACAGAACTGATATAGGCCTTCATGGGTAATGAAAGCAGTAAGCCCTCTGCTCTCCTCATGTAATTGTACTTGGTAGTATGCATTTTTAAGGTTAAGAGAAAAGAACATCACTGATCCATGCAACTCAGACAGTATGTCTTCGATCAGTGGTAGAGGATGACTATCTTGTACCACAGCCTTGTTAGGTTCCCTTAAGTCAGCGCACATATGAATTGTGTTGTTCTTCAGTTTTGTGACTATGATAGGAGAAACCCACTCAGATGAATCAATCTTCTCAATTATGCCATTCCCCTCTAGCATCTTGAGTTCGTCTGACACTGCCGCTCACACTGATAGAGGTAAATGAGTTTTTGTTGTACAGGCTTAACTCCAGGGCGGATCTTCACTTTGTGTATGAAATTTTTAGCACATCCAAATCCAGCAACAGTTGGTATGGAAACAGGACTATCTGTAGAAGCAAGTGAAATGCTGGATGGTTGAAGCATTGCACAGTCAGTAGCAGGTTCAATCAATGTGTCAGTCATGTCAACAAATATAGAAAATGCCATCCCAAGCACTCCTCCACCCATGGGAGTGGCCTAGTGTAGTCGTGGTTGACGCACATTCGAAGTGGCCTGAGGTACGGTTGATGACATCAACAACAGCAGAAAAAACAATTGAAGTTTTGCGGAACCTCTTCAGCAATTATGGACTGCCTGAAGTCCTTGTGAGTGATAACGGACCACAATTTGTCTCTCAGGAGTTTGTAACTTTCCTGAAGGCCAACCATGTGAAACATATCCGTTCCACCCCATATCATCCAGAAACGAATGGGCAGGCTGAAAGGTTTGTTCAGTCGCTAAAACAAGCATTGAAGGCTTCTAAGGGCTCTTCTACTCTTCAGAGACGGCTGGAAAATTCTTGTTGACATGCTGCAACACACCACATCCGACGACAAGAGAGTTCCCTTCCCTGTTATTTATGGGATGCCAGCTGCACACATGTCTAGATGCCTTAAAAACCAGTGTAACAGCTGCCGTGTGACTCTCACAGACCTCTCAGGTCCTCCGCTGAGCTGGTCGTTCGAAGCCAAGACAGTTTGGAATTGGTGATGCTGTGCTGGCTCGTGATTACAAAGGGAGAGAAAAATGGACATCAGGTGTGGTGATGGTTCAGAGTGGTCCAGTATCTTATACTGTGGATGTAGGAGCTTCTGAGGAATCAGGACGTCATGATGATCAACTCTTGTCCATTTTGAATCAAACAGCTGAACCTCAGGTGACACCACCACCTGACACTAGTGATGTGTCTGTTCCTGTACAGGCATCTGTAAATGGCACTTCTTCTGCACCACCAACAAAGGAACAAAATGTTAACAGTGAATCATACAAACCAGAGACTCAGACAAACCACGGCAAACTTAACATTCCATTAGTGCAGGTCAGACGCTATCCAGCCAGAGTGATCAAACCTCCCAACCGTCTGCCGGCGTCGGTATAACATGAGAGAAGTCATCGGCGAGCCCGCGCTCATTACGAGGACATAGACGAATTGCCAGCTTGTGCCCCATATATTCAGGTCGCAACGGTGGCATTACGTGCGCGGCAATATTGTATATCACACAGCTCGTTCTGCCGGTATGAAGGGGGGAGCACCACAGACTGGGTATGATGCTGGCTCCGCCCCCAGATTCCACTTATACGACCTAGTTGAAACCACCAGGCTCGGCTAGCGGCCAGAAACTGCAGGTAGAATATGAGTCGTACTCACCGCCAGGACTTGTGAGGCTAGGGAACACACGTCCAAATTGTAGAACCTGGCGAAGGTATTCTGTGACGACCACCCAGCCGCCATGCAAATGTCTCTGATGGCGACGCCTTTAGTCCATGCCCACGAGGATGCAACCGGCCTCGTCGAATGCGCTCTGACACCGATAGGGCATTCCATTCCTTGACTAGAAAAGGCCAAAGTGATCGTATCAACCACCTAATGTGATAGCCGCTGTTTAGAGACAGGTTGTCCTTTGGTACTGCCGCCAAAACACACAAACAACTGCTCAGATTGCCTGAACTGGGCCGTGCGGTCAATGTAAACTCGCAAAGCTCACACTGGGCATAGCACATGATGAGGGGCATTATCCGCTGACTCTGGGGTGAAAGCCGAAAGCGTTACCACTTGCGCTCTGAACGGCGATGATAGTGATTTAGGCACGTAACCCAGCCTCGGTTTGAGCGTGACGTTACAATCACCTGGTCCAAACTGCATGCAGCCAGCATCCACAGAGAGCACTTGCAAATCCCCCATGCATTTTACTGAAGCAAGGGCGAGCAGCAGCGCAGTTTTAAGTGAGAGCTCCTTTAAGCCGACTGACACGAGCGGCTTGAAGGGCGGCAAAGCCCCGAGCACAAGAGCTAGATCCCATGACGGCACCATGGGAGGGCGGGAGGGTCTTAGTCGTCTTGCACCTCTCAAAAACTTTACCACTAGATCGTGCCTGCCCATTGAGCGTCCATCTCCATTCTCCTTGAGGGATCCCGTCCCTCGACAGCATGTCCGCGCCGCTGTTCAAGTGGCCCGGAACATGTACTGCTCGGATGGAGAGCAGATGGCGATCGGCCCACAGTAAAAGCTGCGCCGCCTGCTCGTAAAGGGCTCGCAAGTGCACTCCGCCCTGGCGGTTTATGTACGATACCACTGAAATGTTGTCCGTGCGAATCAACGCATGATGACCCCGGACTTGTGTGAGGAAGCTTCGAAGAGCCAGAAAGACCGCTCTCAATTCGAGGCGATTTATATGCCACGTTTTCTCCGACTCCATCCAGTAGCCCGATGCCGGAACACCATCGCAATGAGCTCCCCAGCCCGTCTTCGATGCGTCCGTCGTAACCACTTTCCGCCGCGTAACCACGCCCAGCTGGGCGCCGCGTTGGTACAGGTCGGGATTCCGCCATGGCACCAGCGCGCTCAAGCACCAGCGAGTGACCACAACGCGGGCACGGCCCGTTCTCCAAGCTCTCCTCGGCAACTGTGTTTTCAGCCATAACTGGAGGGGGCGCATATAGAGTAGACCGTGGTGGCATACCGTCGCGGCTGCCGCCATCCGACCCAAGAGTCTCTGATATTCCTTCAGCGCTACGGGACGGCCCTGACTGAAAGCATTCAGGGAGGACATCAAATTGCGAATACGCTCTTGACCTAGATGCGCTCTCATCGCGACCGAGTCCAACTCCACCCCTAGATACGAGATCGACTGGCTGGGGCATAATACGCTCTTTTGTGTATTCACGCATAGATCCAAGCTCTCCAAATGAAGCAGTAGAGTGCGTTTGTGGCTGTTGAGCACATCCTCTGAATGGGCTAGGACTGGCCAATCGTCTAAATAATTGAGTATGCGTATTCCGCTCGCTCTCAGAGGGGAAAGCGTTGTATCCACACATTTTGAAAACGTGCGAGGAGCCAGGGCCAATCCGAACGGCATTACCGTGAACTGATATGCTGTGCCCTCAAACGCAAATCTCAGAAAGCGCCTGTGATGAGGGGCGATCTGAATATGAAAATACGCGTCCTTCAGGTCTACTGAAACAAACCAATCTTCGGGCCGAATCTGCGCGAGGATCTGTTTCAGTGTCGTCATTTTGAAAGGGCGTTTGTATAATGCTCGGTTGATGGGTTTCAGGTCTAATATCGGACGGAGGCCACCGCCTTTCTTTGGAACAACAAAATAGTGGCTGTAGAAACCGCTCTCTCTCTCGCTTGGCGGGACCACTTCTATCGGTCGCTTTACGAGGAGATTGGGAACTTCTTGTCTCAGCACTGACTCGTTGTGAGCCGGCACTGTCGACATAACCACGCCATCGAAACGGGGCGGTCTGCGTTGAAACTGTAAAGTGTAGCCGTTCTCTATTATGTTCCGCACCCAATCCGAAATACCCGGAACGGCCTGCCATGCGCTCGCAAAATGGCACAGAGGATGGAGCGCCCCGCCGTCTGTATTCTGAGCAACGCCGCTGTATACCGGGGACGCGTGTGGAAAACTGTCTGAGCAAATGGGCACGCTGTGAGGCGGCGAGTGTCGTGCATTGCCGAATAACGGGAAGCGCGAGCAGAATGTGCGAGTGACGCGGATGTGTGTATGAGAGAAGTGTCACAAGTGCTCCGCTGCGGCGGAGGTCCCGCGCTCAACATCAGGGCGCGAGCATCGCCGATTACACGGGGGAGCTGCGAGCCTGACTGTATCAGCAGTGTCTCGCCTCAGCATAGAGCGTGAGAAGCTGCTGTTGCTAGAGGAGGAGAAAAAAGCTCTTTTTGTGAGGGTGTAACAGTCTTTATTGCATTTTGAACAGAAACAACAACAGAAACATTCTCGTAGTCGCCTGCAACCGCCAAGGGGACTTCGTGAGAACATCTCGGACGCTTCGCGGTGGGTTCGCCGCTCAGCGCTCTCCTCCTCTGTACCCTCCCGTCAGGAACGTGACTTTTGCTCCGATGAAGGAGTAGCCCCGGGACAGCCGCCTTTCTTAAAGCCGTGATGCGACTTCGGCGGTCTCTGCCAGGGAGTTTTGGTGCGGGCAGAAGGCTCTGGGTCGGCGCCGATGGAGCGGAAGCAGAGGGAGTTCGTTTCGGTGGCTTGTTAGAAGTAGATGATGATCTACTGCGTGCTGGAGGCGGCGCTGGAGCTCGGCGCGGGAGGAAATGACTCATTGCCCTGGAACGCTTTTGTGCTTCAGAGAAGCGCTCCGCGATCGCTTCCACAGCGTCTCCAAAGAGGCCGGAGGGAGATATAGTATGAAGGTAAATCAGTAGCAAAACTCGAGAGGTTGCTGATTTGAATGTGAGAAGATGTCGTATTAATATTTGTATTTGTAAATTGAAATTTACACCCACAGCCCTGATGTGAAAAGCTAAATGTTTCGATTTGCACACACAGACAACAATCAAAACACCCGTGTTACAAAGTTGAAGTTGCAGATTAATAGTTACAAATGTGTAAAATGGCATTCACATAAACAAAATGACAGACACAAATGTGTGAGACATATTTACTTTTGCACTTTACTTAAGTTTCGCTGTACAACTTCAAGTCGGCGCTTACAACCTCTCAGATCTGGGAGTACAAGTTCAATTCCTGGCGCTTTGACTTTTGCTACTCTTTTTGCGATATTCCTGTTGCAAAACTGACTTGTGCACTTGAATGCAGACGTGAGAGAGCAGAACGGGGGGTGAAGCCGTTTTACTGGTCGATTTCTGACCAATGAACAACGCCAGTTTGCGTAAACCATGAGAGGGCGCTATTTTTATTTTTTACATAATTTTTAAATCGATTATTAAAATCTATCTGCGTAAACTCATGACATATTAAGAGAGCAAGAGAGAATGAGAATAAAGGTGTGCGTTTGTGTGTTGTAAAGTCAAATGTTTGAATGTGTGTGCATGGGTGGGCGTGGGGATATGGGTGAAAAGAAATATGATTGGATAGTTTAGTTTCGTCGCTTTTTCTACATATGAAAAATGACGTTACCGATAGTTAATGTTTAAAAACAGGCTCAAAATGAGTAAACGGTCTCTAAAACAGCTAAATTCGACTGAAACATTTGCAAAAAGGCCTAAAACTATTGAGTAGGGATGGAGAAATGAAGCCTCTTAAATCTTTAAAGCTTTTCTCTAAATGTTTCAGGAAAGGTTTCAAAGCATCAAGAGTGTCAAAAACGATGCCATCTTGTGGCGGGCAAAATTTACAGCAGCCATAAACCTGAGTGAGCAGCTCCGTTGTTTTATCCATTAAGCACAAATGAAAGCCTGATGACGCTAAATGTGTTTATTTCAATAATAGGCAATAAATGAAATGGATCAACAAAAACAATAATTATAATAATACTAATAATACATACTGAGTTGTTTGAGGCAAGTAAATTGTGCTGTTATTTTATTGTAGCCCAAATACTGTTTATATGACAGAACATATGATGATGTAATATAGGCTACAGGCTTATATATTTAAAATGTTTAGTAAATGGACTTGAACTTCCATATAGTAATGGTCTGGGTTCAAACATTCTGACATGCAAAGTGAAGCATTCACGTGACTGGAAACAATGTGCGCCTGTTGAGACATCGACCAATAAAACGGCTTCAACCACCCCACCCCCACAACCCCACCCCCGTTCTGTTCTCTCACGTCTGCATTCAAGTGCACAAGTCAGTTTTGCAACAGGAATATCGCAAAAAGAGTAGCAAAAGTCAAAGCGCCAGGAATTGAACTTGTACTGCCAGATCTGAGAGGTTGTAAGCGCCGACTTGAAGTTGTACAGCGAAACTGAAGTAAAGTGCAAAAGTAAATATGTCTCACACATTTGTGTCTGTCATTTTGTTTATGTGAATGCCATTTTACACATTTGTAACTATTAATCTGCAACTTCAACTTTGTAACACGGGTGTTTTGATTGTTGTCTGTGTGTGCAAATCGAAACATTCAGCTTTTCACATCAGGGCTGTGAGCGTAAATTTCAATTTACAAATACAAATATTAATACAAGTTCTCACATTCAGATCAGCAACCCCTCGAGTTTTGCTACTGATTTACCTTCATAATAAAGGAGCATTGAGCAGCGCTTTCCTGTCTGCATCTTTTAGCTCGGTGAGCGTCAGCCACAGATGACAGTGGAGCACTACCATGAAACCCATACTTCGTCCGATCACTTGGGCTGTTTTCTTCGTGGCCTTCAGTGTGCAATCAGTCGCAGCGCGCAGGTCTTTAAATGCCTCAGGGTCTGCTTCACCCTCGTCCAGGGTTTTCAGGAGCTGTGCTTGAAAAACCTGGAGCACCGCCATCGTGTGGAGTGCTGAGATCGCTTCGCCTGAGGCGGCGTACGCCTTATCTGCAATATGAGCGGTCAGGCGGCAGGGCCTCGACGGCAGCATAGCGCCCGCTTTCAGAGAGGCTGACAAGGGGCAGAGGTGTGCTGCGATAGATTCCTCGACTGGCGGAATGCATGTATATCCACAGGCTTCAGCGTCGTCGACTTTAGTAAATATCTCCGAACCACTGGCGTGGGCGTGAGCTGAATGGGGCGCGGCCCAGGTCCTAGCAGCCTCATCGTGCAAGTCAGGAAAGAAAGGGGCTCGCTTCCTTGGAGCGGCGGCTCAGCAGCCTGAGTGAAGAAACCACGAGTCCAGCTTGCTCTTCGTCGGTTCGTCGAGAATCCCATTCCAGACGGAGATTGCTCACGGCCTTGGTAAGAATTCTGATGAGTTCATCTTGAAACACAGCTTGTCTCTCCGCTTCAGATCACTCCTCCGGGGAGTGGTCTGCCCATTCCCTCTCGGACGCCGTTAGGGACATGGCCTCGTCAAGATCATCATCCACCGCCGCGCCAAACAAAACCATCTCCGACGCGCCGGGGCGGGTCGAAGACTCTCTTCAGCGAAGTATACTGGAGGGCGGGGTGGTGAGTCGCACCTAATCCCCGCGCAATCGCCCATATGTGGCTGTCCCACCAGCTCGTTGGCGGTAGTGGGACGTTGCCGAGAAGAATCACCAAGGGCGACGCTCCTCCGAGCCCTCAGCACCCGCACTGGGAGATCCTCGCAGTGCGGGCAGCCCGACCCGGCGAGTACTGCTTCTGCATGGGCGAGTCCCAGGCACAGGATACAGAACTCAAAACCAAAAGTTAATGAACGTAACTTTTCAAAAAAAAAAAAAAAAACTAATAAAAATATAAATTGAAACTGAATAAAATGTCTTTGAAACTTAAAAAAAATAAATCGCAGGCAAAATGTTTGACTTTGTTTTTAAAATACACTGCATATTTTGCTAACTGTTTCTCCTCTTTCTTTCACTGATCTGTACTTACAAATGCGTTTCCAGAGTTTTTGTTTGTTTTTCTGGCACAAACCTCTCGCAGGGGCGGGGCCAGCAGTGGTGTGTTCTCATTGGCTACTGAGTTTTTGATTGACAGCTTCTTGACCTGGAAGTGAAGACATCAGTGTTGTGTTTACAATTACATGTGTGGAGGTGAGCGTCTGTAAGCGGCTTCCTATTTCATTTTAGTGATATAAAGATTATTTTATGTGTATTTATCTGCTGCTACACTATGGTGAGATGATTTCTTAGGACTAGCACAGACGAATGATATAATCATCATTATCATCAATCATCGTCGTTATCTGGATACTCGCGGTAAGTCAGTATTTTTTAAGTTTACAAAATCAATATAAGTACTTGCTTTTGCTTTTTCAGGTGGAGAGGTATTTTAGAGCTCATTTAGGCCCCGTCCACACGGAGACGAGTTTTTGTGAATACGCACAAATTTTGTATCGGATAGGCGTTTTGTATATGTATATTTTGAATATATGTATATGTATATTTTGAAACCGCTATTTTTTGAAACCGGGTCCCAGAGTGGATAAATCTGAAAACGCCGTCTTTGCGTTTTCATGTGGACAGCCTATCCGTATATTTTGTGAAACGATGATGTCATCACCCCACGTGTCGACCTTAGTCTGACGCCGCTAACAGCACAAAACAGCAATAGCAACAACAATAGCAGACTCTAGATGCTTGTGTTCGTGCTGCAGAAGCTACTGAGCCAAAACAAAGCGTTATTTCTAAGCTTTACTATAGTTTGTATACAGCGCGCAAGGTTTATGCGCATGCTCCAAGTCTTACTCGCTATTTTAAGTGTATCTCTGTGGCAGAATTACAGCGCCACATACTGGTCTGGCATGTATACTACATCGTTTTGAGTCGTTTCAGTGGTTTCGTGTGGACGCAGATATTTCTTGAGACGAGGAAAAAAAAAGATCGGATAGGGTAAGCTCCGGCTTCGTGTGGACGTAGCCTTGGAGCCCACATTATACAGCAGTGTTGTCTTGATTTAACCCAATCATTACAGGACCTAGTTATGTACTGTACATACAGTTACAGTCTTGGATTAGATCAAAGGGGGAAAAGTAGTCTTTGATAATAATAAATATAAAGTACTGTGCAAAAAGTCTTAGGACACCATTAGATGTTGTTTTAGCAATGGTATAGTGACCATATAATTATTTCTCAGTCTCTTTATTAGAATATAACCATGAAATACATTAAATTTGTAAGCATATTAAAAAACAGAAAAAAAAACAACAATGATTTCTATAGGCTAAAGTGGCAAGTATTTAGTGACCTCTCCTTAAACTTGAGCAATAGCAGGAACCTGGCTCTCTTAAAGGGGTGATGAACTGAGAAATCAAATTTTCCTTGAGCTTTTGACATATAAGAGGTCATCATACTATAAGAATATCCTGTAAGTTTCAGAGCTGAAAACGTCCTTGTTAGTCCAGTAAAAGCTTTTATTGACACCAGACCCAGCAAACGACTTTTCAAAGTGGGGATCTATGACGTCAAAGGGCAGCAAGCAGCCACCGCAGAAGAAGATCAATGCCTACTTCATCACTGCCTGCTTAGCCTCGCCCACCGATTCGCGCATGATATGCAATAGAATAGGTAGCCTAAGTAACATAGGCCTACGTGGTGCTAAACTAGATCGAGCTACCAAGCAATAAACATGCCATTGAGGATTACAAAATACTGTGCAGTGCCTGGACTCGACAGTAATGCAACATGTAAGTAACTGTGTTAATTCTAATGGCTGATCTGATATGTAACCCGTGACTAAACATCAACTTGCGTTGTTTCTCTTAGTAGGATGAAAATAATCTGTTATTTAACGGTGATTAAATTATATAAAGAAAGCGATCAAAGAAAGCTCCCTTTGCAATTGTTGGAGCAGCGCGCTGTCAATCAAACTGGCACGCGCAAAACTCCCGTTTAATTCAACAAATCTCTTATATCGTCTCTTAAATCGTTATATCATGTTTGCACTGTTAGTGAAGATGAAAGCATTTGTTAGTGTACAGAAATTGAGTTGCAATGATGAGATCACTGATTTCATGCGCTCAACATGTCTGTGATCGGCTACACAGTGTTCATCTCTGCAACCTTTCATGCCATGATCTAAATATAATGCCATAGATCTAAGTGTAATGCAACACTTTTCACGATTAGTTAACCTTGAGAGCTGTAATAGTAAAAACGCGCTAAAAGAGAGAGTAATACTTGGCTATTTCAAATGGTAAGATGTTAGCCAATCACAGCAGTGGGCGTTTACACTGAAGTCTCACAGCAGACACACCCCTTAAAACAGAGCGTTCAAACCAGAGGCCTAAAATCAGGGTAGGAAAAATGCCTTTTATTTATAAATTATGATAATTTTGGATGTAAAAAGCATACTAACATTATAAGTGCACCCCAGGAAACATTATAAAACAATAAAACAACGCAGTTCATGACCCCTTAAAACATAAATGGAATGGAAAATGACTGGAAGACCAAGAAAACTTTCAAAATCTGATCAGAAGTTTCTCCTTTGAAAAATCTGGAAGAAGTCTTGGAGGTCAACCTAAATACTGATTTTTGCTTAAAGAAGCCATTTTGTTCAGATTTTTTATTTTATTTTTCATTTTGTGTACATATTTCCTGTATTTTCTGTTTGTATCATAATAAAGACCAAACAATAAACATGGATTGTCATTAAAACATTGCTAAAACAACAAAGCTAAGACTTTTGCACAGTGCTATATGTCCAAATGCAAAACCTAATACATGAAAGTAATTATGACTGAAATTGTATATAATTTGTTTGAAATAAATATTTTAAGTCTGCATAATTACATGAATACTATGCATTACACGAATACTATGCAGTTAGTGTTTTGTGGATTCTGGTCTTTCCTGTCACAACATAATTGCATCCAACACTTTCACTTTGATACTTGTGTATATGCTGTAATGACAATAAAGAATTCACATTTATTTAAACTGATTCATATTTTCATTTACATTTATTCAACTGGTTTTTATAAAAGTCGCAATTGAAACTGTTGATGATTGTTAAAAAAAGTATTTCCACTTTTATATGTTAGATGGTAATGTTAACTAAATAAAATAACTAAATAAAATTATCAGAATGATAAAAAATGGCAACAAGATCATTCTTTGTGTGGAATATGTACTGGAATGGCCTTTGAGGTCTATACCTTCTTACAGCAAGCCACAATTGTAATTTTCATATTTTTTGAATTCTTCAGAATTAAGTGATCATTAATTGTGATGGTGTATGTGCATATGCTAATAATGGGTAGACTGATGGCCATGGTTGCCAACCTTGATTTCCTGGTTGGAGTGAGACTTTCTTGACGGCTGAATATATACATGTATATGATACTAGTATTCTCTTTAAATTGTTACAGCACAACCTAATCAGACCCAACAATAGAGAAGAATCATCAGGAATAAACAAATATTCTCTGAAAACACTGGACATTATGCAATATTTTCAGTATTATATACTTTAATGTAAAATTAAACCTCAATACATTCATTTTCTCTCGTGTTTAATCTCTCACGC
This sequence comes from Hypophthalmichthys nobilis, assembly GCA_037950665.1. Lineage (NCBI taxonomy): Eukaryota > Metazoa > Chordata > Actinopteri > Cypriniformes > Xenocyprididae > Hypophthalmichthys > Hypophthalmichthys nobilis. Next base: position 17,910,227 of record CM075483.1, on the reverse strand, counting down.
TCCTAAAAGCTTATGTTGACAAAGTAGTAGCAGCAGATAAATACAGATAAAATTCAAAAACATAATTCCTATCTTTATATCACTAAAATGAAATAAGAAGCCGCTTGCAGACGCTCACCTCCATATAAGTAATTGTAAACACAACACTGACATCTTCACTTCCAGGTCAAGAAGCTGTCAATCAAAAACTCAGTAGCCAATGAGAATACACAGCTGCTAGACGCGCCCCGCGAGAGGTTTGTGCCAGAAAGACGAACAAAAACACTGGGATTGTAAACGAAAACTTCAGAAGCATAAATGAAAACTCTGGAAACGCATTTGTAAGTACAGATCAGTGAAAGAAAGAGGAGAAACAGTTAGCAAAACATGCAGTGTATTAAAAACAAAGTCAAACATTTTGCCTGCAATTTATTTTTTTAAGTTTGAAAGACATTTTATTCAGTTTCAATTTATATTTTTATTAGTTTTTTTGAAAAGTTATGTTCATTTTTATTGGCACAGAGGTAATTCCATAGGTTTGCTGTGTTTTGATAGAGTTAGTATATAAAGAAAAGGATTTTTAGCATTTTGAAATATAGAGTTTGTATTTATTTAACAAAATATGGTTTTGGGCAGAAAATTTACTGTTTGGCTAATTGTGTGATGTGGGTGTGTTGCTGTGTTAAGAGTTTAGAATAAGTACTTTAAGTTTTTGTAAACGCTTGTTAGCAGTTGTAAAAAAAAAAAAAAAAAAAAAAAACTGTAAGAAATGCCACATGGACTTTCTGGTTCACATTAAGTTCACTTGTCATTTTCTATATTTCTGATAAAATCATGATCCTTAACGCTGATGTAGTTATCCAGCACTGACTGCCTGTGGGCAGCTGATTGAATTAGACTGCATTTGTCCATTAGAGAGAGAGAGAGAAAAAAAACATTCCCTCTTTATGAGCCCTTCTTTAAAAGAGTGAATGTAGAGTTAGTAATAATTAACTAAATATGAGTGCTCAAAAGCTTGACGATTCCTACAGTAATTATGTTATGGAATTATATTATGATAGGAGGATAAACTGATGTTCCTTGTTTACTGTCTGGAATACACTGTTAAAGGAATAATGAAATTTCTGTCATTGTTTACTTCAACTCATGCTCATAAAAAAAAAAAAAAAAAATCATGAGACACATGAGAAGCAGTGACATTTGGTAACATTGTACTCCACGTGACATTTCTAGAACATTTTAACGTAGCTTCATCAACACTGGTCATGTGTACTACAATATGTAAAAAAGATAATTAACAAAAATGGCAATAGCAACCCTATACTTAATATATGGTTGTACAGGCTTTGATTACAATAACTGCAATCAAGTTCTTCTTATAACCTCTGCTGCAGTCTTTGCATCCATGTCCAGTGAAGTTGGCTACAGTGCCACGCATCTAAAACTTTTTGATAACAATGGGGAAACAGGAACATCAAGGTCTCTGTAGATGCACTTGTAGCCCTGAGATTGTCCATGCATGGCTGCAGTCTTGTGTTTTTTGTTTTCAATTTGACTTACACGATTTAAAACCAGACATTTCAATGTTTCTTTAGACATAAGTCTCATTTTTGTGTGATTAGTATTCACTAAGTTATACTTCATTTTCTGAGAACTATCAGATTGGACTTCGTTCAGAGGGAGACGACAGATCACACATTATGTTAGTTTTCTTTATTTTGCAAAAAGCACACTATTTTGTTTTTACTCTGAGTGTACAATTACAATTTAAAATAATGGTTTTCTATTTTAATATACTTTAAATCAACACCTGACTGACCCTGTCAGGAAGCTTAAACTGGGGGATGAGCTGAAGGAAAGAGTCCACAAGAATGGATCTCTGAATCTGAAGGATCTGGAGAGATTCCATATGGAGGAATGGTCTCAAATATCTTGCCATATTTTCATCAACATTATTACGCATTATAGGAAAAGATCCAGAGCTGTTATCTTTTTAAAAAGGAGTTTGCACAAAATATTAAATGAATGGGTGACAATAATTGTAGCATACATATTTTTCAGAAAAAAAAAAAAGTTTTATGATAATATTATTCTTTCAACTATTTGACTTTAATTGAAGGTTAGATTTTTGTTAATTTTTGAATGAAAGACTAAGAGAAGTATTTGCAAAAACAAATTTTCACAGTCAGTTTTGCTCAGTATTTGCCAATATTTGTGGAGTCCACTGTATGTTATTCTGTGGACACCACTTCGATATCCAGCCATTGAGTGATGACTGCTCTGTATCTCATCACCCCGGGTAAGTGGGGAGGGGGCCAGAGCATATTATAGTGCCTAACATAGTACTTGCACACCCCTTTAATATTATTTTTAGTGATCTCCAGGTCAGACATCATTAGTGTCAACGTGAATAACAGTCATAGAGTATTTGCATTTAGCAGTACCCAGCACTTTTAAATTTGCTTTGATGACAGGTGCTCTGGCTCTCGGCAAACATTTGACTATTGTGGCTGATATCTCTATGTTTACATTCCATACAATAGAATTGTCGATATCTAGGACACTTTCAACAGATTTCTCAGTGGGTGCGTCACTGAGTGGGGAGAACCTGTTTAATGGTTTGATTGGAACGAAAGAGCAGTTTTGGTCCCGTGACTATGCTGTCTCACAGTCACCCAGCTGCCATGCTGCAGAGGCTCTGCAAGTAACAATAACAGGAGAAAATGCCATGACTCACCGTGTTTGTCAATTGAATCCTTACCACAGTTGTTTGTTGGACTCATAAAAGTTGGAGCGCAAGAATGAAAGGTGAAGGTCAGCATGAATGACAACTTAACTTCCTAGCGAAATTGTAAAGTGCTGTGCTAGTGATAATGATGATAGGCAATATAAGATAATATCATATATGTGGTGATGATTAAGTTATATTTAGCAATTTAAAAAACAAGAAATAATAGTAAAATAGAGATAAGGTAGAGATAAGGTGTAAACAAGGTGTACAGAGCTATAAACGCAAACCACTCAGCAGCAAGGCTTTGTGTAAAGAACAAGTTAAATTTAAATTGATACTCATTGAAAATTTTATCCCCCACTCTCTAATCTCATTTGAGTTTATGCAAATTCCAACTTAAACACATTTAAAAACAAAAACAAAACAAAACAAAAAAGCTCCTAACCAAACAGGCTGTAGAGCAACATCACAATGAAACCATCTGTTCCACTCCAAGAACTCTTGGCAGAGAAACACACTGATGTGCAATGCCAAAAAATACCTTATCTTGATGGACACATTCATTATCACCTTCTAATTACAGGTGCATGTCCAGACGGATTGATTACCTGTGCAGGCGGGTGATGTGGAGGGTTAGTGTTACAGCTAGCAGGACGCAGGGGGTCGGGGACCTGTGGACAGGTGTGTGTGGGGTGGGGGTCCTTGGAGTTCTCTTTTCATTCCTCTACTGACTCACTGTATTATTCATAAAGCTCTAGAGGATCTATGCCACAAGCCTATGAATAACAACACACCTCCATATCAACTACACTAACAGATTTTTTTTTTCACATGCAGGATGGTAGAGCCATGGTATTATTTGAAGTTTCCTACTGTATGTAAACAATATGGTGTATGATGAATAATCATTCAGTGCCATGGTTTATATGAAAGTGCCATGGTATTAACATCTGATAAATCAGTGTATCATGGTTCTTACAATGGTATTTACTACTTAAAGTCAAAGTATACTTCATCGTCCCTTCAAGATTTGGTATGGGCGCACGTTACTACATTCACATGAACAATAAAAGGTATGCACATTAAAACACCAACAAACAAATAAATACCAACAACAACAACCAAACAATCAATTTGAACTACTACTGACAATTTTTACTGATACAGACACAAATTAGTTATTATAACTTTTTCATTTACAATGTGGAACTCTGTAGCTTCTCCCAGAAGAAAGCAATTGGTACTGTGATTTTCTTGTCAAGACAATAAAAATACAGTCTGCCAGTCCCGGTGCCATGGGCCCTGCGAGTCACTAGTGCCTGCCCTGGATAAGCCTGTCTCTGACTTTCTGGGAAGGGAGAGTGAGACGGAGGGCGGCTCTTTTGGAATCGTTACTGCTTGCCGTAGTCGCGTGTGTGGAGCGGGCAGTTTGATACAGCTTTGTTTATTGGTAGAATGGATAAAACTTTACAAGAGTTACAACGTCTAAAGGATTCAGCTTTGGTGGATGGAAACAACAGAAAGAAGAAAGGGCATGCTGGAGATAGATGTCATAGTATGTGGACTAATTGGGAAAAAACTGGAGAATTAAGGGTTTGATGGCGGGGAGGCACAGCTGTACTGTGAATGGGCCTGAGTGGGGAGATTGTGAGATAGAAGATAGTGATGATAGTATGGAGTTGAATCAAGAGACAGTGAGATCAAAAGAAAAGAGAGGGGGTAAGTTTGATGAAATCAATGCAAAAAAAAAAAAAAAAAAAAAAAAAAACTAGGAGCTCTAATGAAACAAGCGGTAGGCAGGAGGAAAGAGCTCAGGAAATAATATCATACAAGATTGTGCTTAGGTTTGGGGAAGGCAATGGTTTATCATTAATGAATCTGATTAAACAAATAACAATATTGAAAAATTTTGTCTTCTGCCTGCACCGCTTCAAAGAACACATTGCAAAGAACATGCAACACAACTTCTCATCCAGGCCCTGGTCATTTCTAGGCTTGATTACTGCAATGCTCTTCTGGCTGGACTGCCATCGTGCACAATCAAACCTCTACAAATAATTCAGAACGTTGCAGCACGTCTTGTCTTTAATGAGCCCAAAATGGCCCATGTCACACCTCTCTTCATCTCTCTGCACTGGCTACCACTTGCTGCTCGCATCAAGTTCAAGACATTGACGCTTGCTTACAGATCTACTACAGGCTCAGCACCCTCCTACTTCCACTCACTCTTACGAGTCTACATCCCTACCAGAAGCCTGTGATCGCTAGAGAGGCACAAAATGGCTCTCCAGAACATTTCCGTTCACTGTTCCTTGCTGGTAGAATGATCTCCCCGCCTTCATCCGGAATGCAGAATCCCTGGCAATATTCAAAAGACGGCTAAAAACTCATAATTTTCGAGAGCTCTTAATCTCATCATTAAAAAATCTATGCTTTTACTTCCTTTAATCCCTCCCTATTCTTGCTTATACTACTCTAAGCAATGTCTGAAACTTGTATTGTGAGCACTTCTTGTCTATTTGCCTTTTCACAATGACTCGCTTGTTGTATTCCTCACATGTAAATCATTTTGGATAAAAGCGTCTGCAAAATGAATAAATGTTAATGTAAATGTAAAACCAAGTGGGAAAAATTTGTATGGCTAAGGTACTGAGAGATGGAAATCTACCGATTGTGCGTAAAAATGAGGAACAGAGAGAAAAAGCAAGGAAAATCAAGGAGATTACAGAAATACAAAGTGTTAAATGCGAGCAATATTGAGATAGGAAGTAACTGAAGTAAAGGAGTAATCTGGGGGGGTGCCAATTAATGTAAATATGGAGGATCTTAAGTCAAATTCATGAGGGGGAAGGTTCAAAGAAGATGGTTGCAAACAGTCAGGGATGGAACAAGGAGTGATAGTGAGGGCATTGTGATTTTTAATGGTGAGATACTCCCGACAAAAGTAACGCTAGGATACCTGAAGCTATAATGTAAGAGAATACATTCCAAAACCAGTAAGATGTTACAACTGTCAAAAATTCAGGCATTTGGCCAAAGTATGTAAAGGAAAGACAAGATGTGCAAGATGTGGGGGGAATCATGGATATGAGGAATGTAACCATAGTGCACACCCAAATTGCTGAAATTTTGGGGGGAATCATAGTGTGGCAGTAGTGAGCAGTAATGCAGTAATGAGGAGAGAGAGAGAAATTCAGCAAATAAAGAAACAAAATAAGATCACATATGCAGAAGCAGTGAGAAGAATAAATCAAAAAGAAGGAATTGAGGGAAGACACAGAATGACTAAACAAGCTATGGAAGTACAAGAAGAATCAGTTGAGAGGAAAATGCTGGTAGAAGTTGGTAACATTCATTGCAGGAGTGATAAATACGACAATGGAAATCAAGTCAAAAACAGAAAATTCAGGTAATAGTAAAGGCTGCTGCACATCATCTTGATGTTAGTAGGATAACATGGGAGGAGATGAGAAATGATTTGAATGCACAAGCAAGTCAAGATAATACTAAATTATTATGCCAATTATTTTGCAATGGAATGCTAGAAGCCTTTCGCCGAATGGACAGGAGTTTAAAAAATTTATTGAGGATTTACCTAATAAGCCTGATGCTATATGTATTCAAGAAACATGGTTGAAAATAAATCTGGATTTTAAGATAGCAGGATATACATGTATTAGATGTGATAGGGAAGAAGGAATAGGGGGATGTGTAACATTTATTAAAGAAGACATATCTTTCAGAGAAATAGAAAAAGGAAGTGATCAGGAGTATATAGTGGTGGCAGCATGGATTAAAGGAGTAGAACTGGTAATAGTTAATTTTAATCCTTGTAAAAACTGGACATTGGTAAAATGAGACAAATAAAAAAGATTAATGGATGGAGGGTGATTATATTTGGAGATTTTAAAGGGTCATGAAACCCCAGAACACATTTTTTGCAACATTTCAACTGTAAATAAGTTATAAATGTTAGCTAGATTGTGGTCATTACCTGTCTAGCAATGTATGTTTATGCTGAAATCTAATAAAATAATGGTTTGTATTTTAAGAAACATCTATCGCGCTTCGTTATGTGTAGTGAGTTGGCTCACGTGATTTCGCGCTTAAGAACTTCCTTTAAGGGAGCACTTTAATGCACATAGTACATTGTGGGGAGGGGAGAGGCTAGACAAGAATGGAGAGGTAATTGTTAGAAGAAATGAATATGGTTTGTGTAAATGATGAAAGAGGGACTAGAGTTGATATGCATAGAGGAAATGTATCGGTGCTAGATTTAACGTTAGTGTCAAAAATTTTAGGAGATATATGTAATTGGGAAGTATGGGAAGAATCAACGATAGGTAGTGATCATTTTCCGGTGATTAGCCAATTAGTATGGAGAGGGGAAAAAGAACAAAGCAAAAGAATAGAGAAATCAATATTCAGTAAAACTCAGTAGAGGAAATTTATGTATTTATATAATGTTATAATGGAAGTATGGAAATGGATTTAAATGAAGATGTAGAAGAGATAGGAAATTTAGAGAAGCCATAATAAAAGTTGCTAGGCAGACAATTAAAAAGTAGGGGTAAAATGAAGAAGAGAGCAGTACCCTGTTGGACAGATGTTTGTAGTGAGGCTGTTAGAGAGAGAAATAGAACTTTTAAGATGTTAAGGAAAACTTTGCCCACTATTGCGCAGGCAATAGTGAAAAAGACTATTAAGGAGGCAAAGAAACAAAGTTGGAGAGAATATTGTAGTAAAATAGGAAGAGTAACATCAGTTAGAGAAATTTGGGGTATGATAAAAAGTATGAGAGGGATTAAAAAATAATGACAATATCCAGTATTAAAAACAAGGGAGGAATTAGCAGTTACAGAGGAGGAAAAAGCAGAGATGATTGCAAGAGAACTTATTAAAGTACATAGCTCAAATAATTTAAAAGAAGATGGAATAAGAGGTAGAGAAAGAATGAAAATGAAATACCCAGGTATAACAGATAAGAGAGAGAGTACAGAGTCCAATGGATGTTCTGTTTACTAGTAGATTTGAAGAGGGAAAATTTAGGGCAACAGCACAAGTAAAGGACAAAATATGCTATGAAATGTTAAAGCACCTAGATGTATTAGCTTTGGGTAAGTTAATAAGGTGTGGAAAGAAGGAAAACTTCCTATCAACTGGAAAGAGACAGTAATCATTCCTATTAGGAAACCGGGAAAGGATGCAGTAGATCCTAGTAACTACAGACCAATAGCACTTACCTCTCATATTGGGAAAATGATGGAAAAAATGATAACTGAAAGACTAACCCATTATGTATAAAGTAGAGGTATTATTTCAATGCATCAAAGCGGATTTAGAAGAGGAAGAAGTGCTATGGATCCTAGTGTGTCTAGAAACAGAAATTAGAAAGGCACGGGTTAGTTAGGAGATAGTATTGGCAGTAGTTATTCATATAGAAAGGGCGTAATGATATGATATGGAAGAAAGGTGTAATGATTAAATTAAATAATTTAGGAATTACAGGTAGGATGTTTAACTGGATTAAAGACTTTTTATTTGGTAGAGCTATTCAAGTTAGAATAGGTTCAGCATTGTCAGAAAGATACGTAGTGGAGAATGGAACTCCGCAAGGGAGTGTAATAAGTCCCATTCTCTTTTCAATAATGATCAAAGATATCTTTTCTAATATACAAGATGACATTGGACGATCGTTGTTTGCAGATGATGGAGTGCTTTGGAAGAGAGGAAGGAATGTTGAATATGTTAAGCAAAGGATGCAAGAAGCTATAAATTTAGTGGAGGAATGGTCATATTCATGGGGTTTTAAATTATCGGGTGAAAGGACAAAAACTGTATTGTTTACTAGGAAAAACATAAATTATATAGAAATTAACATGAATGGATAGAGACTGGAACAGGTAAAATTGTTTAAGTTTTTGGGGATGTGGCTTGATACAAGATTAACGTGGAAAGATCATATTAATAAAATAGTCAACAAATGCAAAAAAAAAAAAAAGTACTAAATGCAATGAGATGTTTGACTGGAACTGAATGGAGAGCAAGTAGAAGTGGGCTAAGAAACATTTTTGTAGAGTTGATTCGATCAGTATTAGACTATGGATCAAGTCAAGTCATCTTCATTTATATAGCGCTTTTTAACTGAAAACAGAAGAATTTTAATGCGTTCTTGCTGTTCATTTACGTGTTTAGTCTATAGGTTTGGGGCGTTTGAATGTATATGTGCACAGAAGCTTAGTCTTTTCTACAAAGTGACATTGCCAAATTACTTGTCTGGCCCTTATAATACAGAAAAACAAATTTTTTGTTTCAGCGGATCTATGCGAACTGGAATTATTTTGATAATGTTTTATCTATACTTAGGGAAAGAAAAGGGAAGGAGGTCTTCAGTTGAAACTTCAGGGCTGCGTTTTCGTCATGTCTAGGTGCAGGTCCTTCATCTCATCTGGATATGGCCTGGATCTGGCAGACTACGGCAAACCTCGGGATAAACAGAGAGAGACTAATATTAGCGTAGACACCATTGTTCTTATGATGTAGCAAGTACATCAGGTGTTATGGCAAGTGATCCCGGTTCTGGCTGACCTAATTTATGCAGCCTAACAATTTACATTATTTGAATTATAGAAGTAGATAATGTGTTATGCGTATGCCAGGTTAAAGAGATGTGTTTTTAGTCTAGATTTAAACTGACAGAGTGTGTCTGCTTCCCGAACAATGCTAGAAAGACTTTTCCAAAGTTTAGGTGCTAAAAAGGAAAAGGATTTAGCGCCTGCGGTTGATTTTGATATTCTAGGTATTATCAACTGGCCTGAATTTTGAGATCGCAATAGATGTGAAAGACTATGATGCGTTAAGAGCTCACTCAGGTACTGAGGAGCTAAACCATTTAGTGCTTTGTAAGTAATTAGCAAGATTTTAAAATCTATACGATGTTTAACAGGGAGCCAATGCAGTGTTGTCAGAACCGGGCTAATATGGTCATACTTCTTGGTTCTAGTAAGAACTCTAGCTGCTGCATTTTAGACCAGCTGTAGTTTGTTTAGCAAGCGAGCAGGGCAACCACCCAGTAGAGTGCAGAGGTGTAAAGAGTACCTGAAAACCATACTTGAGTAAAAGTACTGATACCTTACATCGAAAATGGCTCCACTACAAATTACAAGTAACCAATTCCAATACGACTTGAGTAAAAGTCTTAAAGTATCTGATTTTAACAGTATTTTACTCATGCTGAATGTAGGCTCAAAGATGCACTAGTCCTGAGAGACATGCCAGTGAAAATAAGAAACAATTGATTTGTAAGATGAGAAATCAAGTTTATTTTCTAAAATAAAAAAAAATAAAAAACTGAACACCTAAATGTTGCAATAAATCAAGGTCGACACAACAACCTTTTAAACGTCTACAAACTCTCAAGTCTCAGTTGAGCTCAAGTGCACAGAAAGGCCATAAGTAAACCAAAATCCTTCAAAATGGTCTTGTCAATATAGCGGATAAATAAAACAATGTTAAGTAAAATTAAATAGTCTACTGTATGTTCTGGTTTGAGCCTCATCACCAGCTGCAGTCATTTCCTCATCTAATAAATAAAACATCTGCGATCAGCAACTACCTGCTAATGCACTCACATTCACGTAAAGTATCCTTGTTGACAAGTTTTGGGTGAGTAAAGGCAAAATGCACAAAATATAGTACCTTCAATGCCCTTAGATGGAGATATCGCTTCTTATATCAGAAACAAACTGCTGCAGAAAAAGTTAGCTGCCATGAAAAATGTAATTTGTAATTGCATTACTCATCACAAATGTAGTGGAGTAAAAAGTACATTTACTTGCTCAGAAATGTAGTCAAGTAGAGAGTAAAAGTTGCCAATATCTTTGATACTCAGTACAACTACAAAGTAGCCAAAAAGATACTTAAGTACTGTAACTAATTACATTAACTCAAGTACTTTACACCTCTGGTAGAGCATTACAGTAATCTAACCTTGAGGTCATGAACGCATGAACTAACTGTTCCGCATTTGTCATTGAGAGCATGTGTCGTAGTTGTATATACAGTGGGTACGTAAAGTATTCAGACCCCCTTAAATTTTTCACTCTTTGTTATATTGCAGCCATTTGCTAAAATCATTTAAGTTCATTTTTTTCCTCATTAATGTACACACAGCACCCCATATTGACAGAAAAACACAGAATTGTTGACATTTTTGCAGATTTATTAAAAAAGAAAAACTGAAATATCACATGGTCCTAAGTAGTCAAGTCAAGTCAAGTCACCTTTATTTATATAGCGCTTTTTACAATGCAGATTGTGTCAAAGCAGCTTTACATCGATTACTGGTATATAATTTTGGCTGCACAGCAGCTCTTAAAGAATAGTGTCAATGTCGGCAGATCAAAGCACTGTTGAATATCAAATGTCAAGTGTCCCCAACTAAGCAAGCCAAAGGCGACAGCGGCAAGGAACCCAAACTCCAACAGGTGACATCAGATGGCAAACAGGTGGCAAATAGACTTCTGTGATAAAATGGAGAAAAAAACCTTGGGAGAAACCAGGCTTAGTCGGGGGGCCAGTTCTCCTCTGGCGAACAGTGCTTTGTTACGATTCAGGTTGCTATCTTATGTCTGATAGGATCGCAACATTCAAAGTATTTATTCCAGTTCAGTCCAGTTGAGGATCGTATTCATCACACCGGTATGGACGGTTTGTTGAGGAGCTGTGGCACTGGCTGTTGTGTCGATGAGGCCTTCACAATGGATGATCTAGTTGACTCAGTCTCTGCTGATACTTCAGGGCTACGTTGTGGTCGTGTCAAGGCGCCGGTCCTCGGTCTCACCTGGATACGGCCCGGATCTGGTTGACTATGGTAGACCTCGGGATAAACAGAAAGACTAATATTAGCGTAGATGCCATTCTTCTTCTGATGTAACGAGTACATCTGGTGTTATAGGAAGTGTTCCCGGTTCCGGCTGACCTAATTTATGCAGCCTAATAATCCTTTAACGGATTTGAAAATATAAATTGATAATGTGTTATGTGTATGCCAGGTTAAAGAGATGCGTTTTTAGTCTAGATTTAAACTGACAGAGTGTGTCTTTGCTGTGACACTCATATATTTAACTCAGGTGCTGTCCATTTCTTCTGATCATCCTTGAGATGGTTCTACACCTTCATTTGAGTCCAGCTGTGTTTGATTATACTGATTGGACTTGATTAGGAAAGCCACACACCTGTCTATATAAGACCTTACAGCTCACAGTGCATGTCAGAGCAAATGAGAATCATGAGGTCAAAGGAACTGCCTGAAGAGCTCAGAGACAGAATTGTGGCAAGGCACAGATGTGGCCAAGGTTACAAAAAAAAATTTCTGCTGCACTTAAGGTTCCTAAGAGCACAGTGGCCTCCATAATCCTTAAATGGAAGATGTTTGGGATGACCAGAACCCTTCCTAGAGCTGGCCGTCCGGCCAAACTGAGCTATCGGGGGAGAAGAGCCTTGGTGAGAGAGGTAAAGAAGAACCCAAAGATCACTGTGGCTGAGCTCCAGAGATGCAGTCGGGAGATGGGAGAAAGTTGTAGAAAGTCAACCATCACTGCAGCCCTCCACCAGTCGGGGCTTTATGGCAGAGTGGCCCGACAGAAGCCTCTCCTCAGTGCAAGACACATGAAAGCCTGCATGGAGTTTGCTAAAGATGGTGAGAAATAAGATTCTCTGGTCTGATGAGACCAAGATAGAACTTTTGCCTTAATTCTAAGCGGTATGTGTGGAGAAAACCAGGCACTGCTCATCACCTGTCCAATACAGTCCCAACAGTGAAGCATGGTGGTGGCAGCATCATGCTGTGGGGGTGTTTTTCAGCTTCAGGGACAGGACGACTGGTTGCAATCGAGGGAAAGATGAATGCGGCCAAGTACAGGGATATCCTGGACGAAAACCTTCTCCAGAGTGCTCAGGACCTCAGACTGGACCAAAGGTTTACCTTCCAACAAGACAATGACCCTAAGCACACAGCTAAAATAACGAAGGAGTGGCTTCACAACAACTCCGTGACTGTTCTTGAATGGCCCAGCCAGAGCCCTGACTTAAACCCAATTGAGCATCTCTGGAGAGACCTAAAAATGGCTGTCCACCAACGTTTACCATCCAACCTGACAGAACTGGAGAGGATCTGCAAGGAGGAATGGCAGAGGATCTCCAAATCCAGGTGTGAAAAACTTGTTGCATCTTTCCCAAAAAGACTCATGGCTGTATTAGATCAAAAGGGTGCTTCTACTAAATACTGAGCAAAGGGTCTGAATACTTAGGACCATGTGATATTTCAGTTTTTCTTTTTTAATAAATCTGCAAAAATGTCAACAATTCTGTGTTTTTCTGTCAATATGGGGTGCTGTGTGTACATTAATGAGGAAAAAAAAAATAAACTTAAATGATTTTAGCAAATGGCTGCAATATAACAAAGAGTGAAAAATTTAAGGGGGTCTGAATACTTTCCGTACCCACTGTATATATATATATATATATATATATATATTAGTGGTGGGCATAGATTAATTTTTTTAATCTAGATTAATCTCACTGTAATCTTGGAATTAATCTAGATTAAAATGGCTCATTTGAATTCCGCCGAAGGCATTCAGAATATGTGTGCTACCCAAATAATGACTAAAAGTAAATCTTTGAGAACGGGTTTCTCAAGCCAGGTGGCGCATTAGACCAGGGGCTCATCTCCTCTTTCCAAAATGCATCACAAACTGCTTGAGAAAGCTGTTCTACTATGATAATTGGTGATGAAAATAAATTATGTTTAATAAGATGTACTTGTGTTTACTAACTGTTTATTCAGTTAAACATGAATTTTGAACTGTAGGCCTACATAAGAGGTCGTGATGAACTGTTTACAGGCAGTAGCTTTGTGTAGCTCTGTACAACATGCGCAACACAGGGCAAATGCTCGAATGGCAGTATCCTCCCTGCTGCCACCATATTAGGAGCGCTGTCTGTTCCAATAGTGCTGATTTTGTCAGCTATCCCCCACTGATTAGCGACGTCGAGAAACTGCCTGGCACACGCTTCTGCAAAGTGACGCTCCTCTGTTTTCATCACACCTAACGGACAGACAAAGTAGATCAGAATAAACAACTAGCAATCATCAAGAAGCAAACATAATGTGGTGGTAATTCGTGGTGTCGTGGTAATTAACAGGCTAAGTAATTCAATTAAATTATGTAATTTAAAATTACATAACGTAGCCTACCTAAAGCGAAGGAGTGAAGTTCCCAGCTGGCATCGATAAGGTGTACAATAACGCCGAGGTAGTTATCGTTGTTGACAGATGTCCAATGGTCCCCAGTCAGTGCTACACACCTCGCCTCTACCATCTTCTCATCTTTTGCGGCTTTCTCTGCGGCGTGCTGGTCATGTATTCTCCTCATGATAGTTCCCCTCGCAGGTAGTTTGTAAGATGGGTCACCTGTGGCCGCCTGGAGAACAAGCTCGAGCCCATCATCTTCAACCACGCTGATGGGCCGGCAGCTGGTGGCAATCCACTGAGCGAGGAGATTAGTTAGCTTGGCTGATAGAGCTGTGCTGACGGGCTTGCCTCGGTTCCACTCAAACAGTTTGACGACGACTCTTCCCCTGCGCTACATCAGTGCTTGGCCCGGCATCTTCCGCATTAGCTAAGGGATGCTTTGCGTTTAGGTGGTATTTGAGACTGGAAGAACTCCTACAGTAAACTAATTCCGCATTGCACAAGGCGCAAACAACCTTAGTCTTGTCGAGGTTTCCATTGGGAAGCTTCTTAAAAATAAATTTTCCCTGAAGCAAACCCGGCGGCTTCATAGCTGCATCCATGTTAGCACGTCACGTTTGATGTGGTAATTTCATACACAAGGCATACACACAGGTTTGAAGACTCGTTCTCGCCCCCTACAGTGCAATTCGGCTAGGTATACATCCGCGCTAAAATATCAAGGTGAAAGTCATCATAGCTTGCGTAGTATAGACCCAGCTCCCAACCCAACTTTGAGAATAGATTAACGGCAATATTTTTTTTAACGCCCGATAAGAGGCTCATGTTAACGCAGCACGTTAACGCTGATAACGGCCCACCACTAATATATATATATATATATATATATTTTAAGATGGAAGAACGCAGTTTTACAGATGCTAGAAATGTGGCTTTCAAATGAAAGCTTGGTATCAAAGAGCACTTCCAGGTTCCTAACTGATGACAAGGACTTGACAGAACAGCCATCAAGTGTTAGACAGTATTCTAGGTTATTATGTACAGAGGTTTTTGGTCCAATAATTAGAATCTCTGTTTTTACTGAATTTAGTAGTAGGAAATTACTAGTCATCCAATTTTTTATATCAGCTATGTATTCTGTTTTGTCAGAAATATAGAGCTGAGTATCATCAGCGTAACAGTGAAAACTAACGCCATGCTTCCTAATGATATCTCCCAAGTGTAGCATGTACAGAGTGAAATGCAACGGTCCTAGTACTGAGCCTTGCAGTACTCCATAGTGAACTTGTGATCAATATGACATCTCTTCGTTTACTGATACAAACTGATAAAGGTCAGAAAAGTATGACTGAACAATGACAATGCAATTCCACTAACATAATTTTTGAGTCTATTCAAAAGAATGTTGTGGTCGATAGTGTCAAAAGCAGCACTGAGATCTAGTAGAGAGATACAACCACGATCTGATGATAAGAGCAAATCATTTGTAACTCTAATGAGAGCCGTCTCAGTTCTATGGTACGGTCTAAATCCTGACTGGAAATCCTCACAGATACCATTTGTTTCTAAGAAGGAACATAGTTGCGATTATACTGCCTTTTCTAGTATTTTTGACAGAAAAGGTAGATTCGAGATCGGATTGTAATTGACTAATTCTCTAGGATCAAGTTGTGGTTTTTTAATAAGAGGTTTGATAATAGCCAGCTTAAAAGATGAATTAATGATATTAAGAAGAGGAACTATGACCAATGGAAGCATCTCTTTCAATAGCATAGTCGGTATAGGGTCTAATATACATGTTGTTAATTTTGATAATTTAACAAGTTTAGACAATTCTTCCTCTCCTAAAGCAGTAAATGAATTGAATTTTTCCTCAGGGATACTACAATGCACTGTCTGACGTGATACTGTAGTAGAGGGTTGCATGGTTATAATGTTCTCTCTAATATTATCAATCTTGCAAGTAAAGTTCATAAAGTCATTACTGCTGTGCTGTTTGGAAACATCAGAAGTTGAAGCTTTATTTCTCATTAATTTAGCCACTGCATCAAATAAATACTTAGGGTTGTGTTTGTTTTCTTCTAAGAGATTTGAAAAATAAGCAGATCTAGCAGTTTTTAAGGCCTTTCTGTATGCAATCATTCTCTCTCTCCACAAAATGTGAAAAACCTCTAGTTCAATCATGACAACTCTCAGAGTGAATAGATTTCAACCACCATTTTAAAAGCATGGAGGATGGAATGTACATAGGCTTGATTTTGGCAGATGAGATCTGCTATGCAGCAGCTGCTGCTGAACAAATACATAATTGTTCAGCTTAGTCAAAATAACAACAAAGGAAAGGCTGCTGCAGAATGAAACCCCCGTAGCAGATCTCTACAGGTGGCGCTGGAGAGGAGGTGGGATGAAAGGAGTTCTCATATCGTGTGGCGTGCTGATCACAGCTAGGATATGGTATAAATAAAGCTACGTAAATGAGGAAGTACCTCCGATTGGCTGGTGTCACAGTACTGAAAGAACCAATCAGCGATTGTAAGAGTTTCATGACTGAACTTTATATTTTTGTTTTCTTTCAGCTGCGCTCCATTTTTCTGGCTGCTCTCTTGAGGGCCAGAAAAATGAGTGTGCTTGTTGTTCCACGGCGTTGGACTAATTTCCTTAATCTTTTTTAAGCGCAAAGGAGCAACTGAGTTAGTGTGCTGGAAAAGAGAGAGTCAATAGATTCTATTGTAATATTGAGTTCTTCTATGCTATCTGGTATGCTAAGGAGATTAGGAAGCCAGGAGATCAGGAACTGATCAGGAAGAATATTTATAAAGTAATCTTTAGTGGTAGAAGTGATAGTTCTACCATATTTGTGGCAGAGAGACAGTTTTGCAGCCTTGGCTAAATGTAGTATATACAAGACTAGATAATGATCAGAGTCGTCACTCTGCTGCAGAATTTCAAAGGCATCAGTATCGATTCCATATGATAATATTAGATCTAAAGTGTGATTACGAAATGAGTGGGTCCTGACATATGTTGTCTAACTCCAGTAGAATTTAGAATGTCTGTAAATGCCAATCTCAATGCGTCTTTTTCATTATCTACATGGATATTAAAATCACCAACAATTAGGACTTTATCGGCAGCCAGTACTAACTCCGATAGAAAATCATCAAATTTTTTGTTAAAGTCTGTATGGTGCCCTGGTGGCCTATATACAGTAGCCAGCACAAATGTCAAATGGGATTTGTCGTTTACATTACATAATGCTACATAAAGCACCATCACTTCGAATTAATTATATTTAAAAGACTTTTGAGTAATACTGAAGATATTACTATAAATTACAGCAACACCTCCCCCTTTGCCTTTCAGTCGAGGCTCGTGTTGATAATAGTAACCTTGAGGCGTGGACTCATTTAAAGTAATGTAATCGTCTGGTTTTAGCCAGGTTTCTGTCAAACACAGCACATCTAGATTATTGTCTGGTGATAATATCATTTACAATAAGTGCTTTTGAAGAAAGGGATCTAATATTCAGTAACCCAAGCTTTATTATTTGTTTATCAGTGTTATATCTGTTTTTTAGATATCAATTAAATGAACATCAATAAATTTTTTACCCTTAAATGGTTTTGGGAGTTTTTTGTATTTACTAATTCGGGGTACAGACACAGTCTCTATGTGATGATATCTAGGTGAAAGAATCTCTATGTGTTGGGATTTATCTAACTTCTGTGATGGGAGACAGCTAGCAGATGGTCGGTTTAGCCAGTCTGTCTGCTTCCTGACCTGGGCCCCAGTTTGTCTTGTTTCAGCTCTAAGACTATGTGCCATATTACTAAAGAGAAGAGTGGCACCATCCCAGGAGGGATGGATACCATCTCTTTTCAACAGGTCAGGTCTGCCCCAAAAACTTTTCCAATTGTCTATGAACCCTATATTATTCTGTGGACACCACTTAGACAGCCAGCCATTGAGTGATAATAGTAAATCTGTCCAACAAAATATACTGAATATCATAAAATTTATTTGTTAATATTTTATGTATAAATATGTTTACATTTTTATGATATAATGTGCATTATGAGGGGAAATATAAATGTGATGTCACTCCCACTTCTGACACTATCCACAAGACAAAAGCATTTGGCATTTAGACACTACACTGCTTGGTTTTCTGGCTCAACCTTTTTCATACCTGTCACTTTTCTGTTGTGTCTCTGATAAGTCTTAAGGTGAAAGGAAGGTATCCCCAACACCTTGCTGATTTTTTTGAGAGCTGCATACCCCATTCCTAATTCATGTGCTAAGAGCACCATCCGCACATTCACATCAAATGCAACATCGTTCCTGGACTCGTCTTGCAGACGCGTAGATGTGTAAACACTTCTGCTTGGTTTCTCCCAAGGTTTTTTTCTCCATTTTAACACAGAAGTCTATTTGTTACCTGTTATCTGATGTCACCTGTTGGAGTTTGGGTTCCTTGCCGCTGTCGCCTTTGGCTTGCTTAGTTGGGGACACTTGACATTTGACTTGACATTTGATATTCAACAGTGCTTTGATCTGCCGGCATTGACACTATTCTTTAAGAGCTGCTGTGCAGCCAAAATTATATACCAGTAATCAATGTAAAGCTGCTTTGACACAATCTGCATTGTAAAAAGCGCTATATAAATAAAGGTGACTTGACTTGACTTCTGCAGTACCTATCTCTCTCACACAGACTACACTCCAGCAACACACTGCTACAGAACCCATGATTCTGTGGATCGATGTCAATTTTCAGCCCTGATCCAGCAGTTAGGACAACACAAACCACTGACTAATTCATTCAATTGTGCGACGTGAATTATGAGCCATTCCTGTGTGGCGCAGCTGTCATTCCCTCCAACAGACTCTCTCTTTCCCTTTCCATACGATAGCTTACGCGATGAGACACTTGCTGATGGGGTTTCATCGTATAATCTGTTGTTTACTTTCTTTTTACTAGCTCTTGCAAGTGACAGCTGTTGCCGTCTTTTCTGTGAAAGTTTATGAGCTGATTTCAGTGTTGTCGGCATTTTCTCTCAGGCGCAGAATAAACAAGGAAGCGTGACGCGTGAGAACCAATCACGTAGTCGGAAATTCACATGACCAATCAGATGTGGTTTTTGGCTGTAGATTCCCCGGCAAACTTTCGTGGTTGGTTATTTCTACAAAGGAAATGCCCATATTTGGATTAGACAGCGCTGTGAATGAGACTGAGAGCTTTACAATGATACCAGGCATGACATGTTTCTGTGAATGGAGACGGCACGGGAGCTCGCGTTAGAATGCTAACTTTTGGTGATTTCCGATAGAAATCTAAAGGCGCAAGTTGACAAAATATAATGAAATAACCACCTTAATGTGTAATGTTGACATATTTTTTATTTTGACATGAAAGCTTACATGTTAAGGGAGCAAACTGGCCCAAAATCTCAAAATTGACCACTGCATGAAAAAACGATGTTTTCACCTGCCGTGTCTCGCCTTAATATTTAGCTGGTGGTTTGCTTGGCACTGGTTTCCCCTGCTCATGCCCAGCTCTTTAAGCAGGTCAGCTTGGTACACCTGCAAGACCACCATGGTGTGCAGGGCAGCAGCAGCCTGACCCGCCACCTGAAAAGCTTTCCCTACCAGTGTGGATGTGATTCTGCACGGTCTAGAGGGAAGCACAGGCTTTTTAAGTGATGATGCGCTGCCAAGGGAGAAATAGCTTGCGAGTGCCTCTTCAAACTGGGGCATCATCGTGTAACCCTGTGCCTTCAAACCTACGATAGTCGAATAAACCGACATCGTGGGCACAAAGACATAGGAAGAATAGGGCTTATTCCAAGAATCAGATAATTTGTCATGTAAATCTGGAAAGAAATGAAGGGATTGTCTTTCTGATGTTTCCCTTTGGTCATCTAACTTGGATCGTCTGGGAGTCTCTTGTTCCTGTGGCCAGTCTAACTGAAGACTGTCCACAGTGCAAGTGATTACCTCCAGTAATTCATTGTAAGATCTGTCATCATGAGAGTTGCGCTCAGAGGCAGTGCACTCGAGATCCATATCTACAAGAGAACCAGCGTCCTCAGCACGGTCTGAACGGGTGTTTTAGCTTGGTGCCTGTTGACTTTTCTTCTTGAGGGATGTAATATGAATGGATCTCGTGTTGCCGAGGCACAGTGTCGGCCTGGGCGAAGGTTTAATGCGTGTATGTCTTTTCAGCGCCCCTGTGAAATTCACTCAATTTTTAGAATTTAGTTTCAATTTTACTTTAACTGCTCGTTTAATCTGACTCCAATTTCAAATGATTATTACTCTTAGATCATGTCTCTAATTAAGGAATTAATCATTAGTCATGTATTAATTCAGATATTTGATTATTCTGCGTATCCCGTACTTTCAATTATTCGTTCATTACAGACCGGATATCACTTAGAGTCACACGCCCCGGGTTTGCGTGGATCTCACGACACAAATTCATCAGTTTCTGATTCTTAGTCAGAGGGTGCAGAGTTTACTTATGCATTTGAGTTGAACCACCACATGCTTATTCATACAAAAACACAGTTTTCTTAGTCACGATACTGCAACTTGCTAAGTCAGTGATAGACAGAAATCCAAAGGTTTCACATGCTCCATTCATTGAGCCTTTAGTTTGAGCTATCCTGACGCAGATTTGAGGAAATATGGACTCCAATAATCTACAGGTCATAATGATTTCAGAAGAATCCAGAGTAAATCAAATATAACATTTTATTTGTCAGGTAAAAATGTATCATGCAAATTACATAGTTAGACAATTAGAAGCCAATTCAAATAATAAACACATAACATTAAGTGCTGAACGATGACTCTAAGAGTAAGAAATGCATATACACACAGTGGTGTGTGAGTGTCTTCAGACACTCGACCATCACGGTCACCGTGATTTTGCCAAGTAAGACATGTTCCTGGATCAACATATTTTGTTGATCCTGGAACAACATACCAGTCTGAAAATTTAGTCTTAACCATATTCCTACCCCTAAACCTAATCCCACCCATAACTTATCCCTAAAATCAGAGGGGAAAGATAGGTGAATAACATTGATGTAGAAGCACCTAACCCTGGTTGCAAGCCTAAACTTGACATAAACGATAAACTTGTCCCTCAAATCTGACTGGTTGATTGGAATGTTGTTTCAGGATCAACAAAGATGGAATCGGTTTGGAATCGGTAAAGAAGAAGTTTCGTCTGCTCACCAAGGCTGCATTTATTTAATTAAAAATACAGTAAAAACAGTAATATTGTGAAATATTATTACAATTTAAAATAACTGTTTTCTGTTTGAATATATTTTATAAAGTAATTTATTCCTGTGATCAAAGCTGAATTTTCAGCATCATTACTCCAGTCTTCAGTGTCACATGATCCTTCAGAAATCATTCTAAAATGCCGATCTGCTGCTTAAGAAACATTTATTGTGTACAATTGTACAAAATATTTGTGTACAATATTTTTTTTTCAGGATTCTTTGATGAATAAAAAGTTCAAAAGAACAGCATTTATTTGAAATATAATCTTTTGTAACATTATAAATGTCTTTACTGTCACTTTTGATCGATTTAATGCATCCTTGCTGAATAAAAGTATTAATTTCTTTAATTTCTTTTCATAAAAATAAAAATTAAAATTCTTACTGACCCCAAACTTTTGAACGGTAGTGTATAACGTTACAAAAGCTTTGTATTTCAGAGAAATGCTGTTCTTTTGAACTTTCTATTCATCAAGGAATCCTGAAAAAAAAAAAAGTACACAACTGTTTTCAACATTGATAATAATCATAAATGTTTCTTGAGCAGCAAATCGGCATATTAGAATGATTTCTTAAGGATCATGTGACACTGAAGACTGGAGTAATGATGCTGAAAATTCAGCTTTGCCATCACAGGAATAAATTACTTTATTAAATATATTCAAACAGAAAACAGTTATTTCAAATTGTAATAATATTTCACAATATTACTGTTTTTACTGTATTTTTAATTAAATAAATGCAGCCTTGGTGAGCAGACAAAGCTTCTTTTAAAAACATTAAAAATCTTACCGATTCCAAACTTTTGACTGGTGGTGTAGATGTGTGAGGAGAGTTTTGGGCAAGGTGTTGTCCTATGCTATTTCTTTGAGATCTTCTCTCCAGATAAGTTTTATTGCTTTATTGCAGGGTGCTTGATCTCAGCTTTTGTCTTAGCAGGAAAATCAAGTCTTACAAGTACATAATAAATAAATACTAATATTGTCACATAATGTAGTGTAGTGAGAAGCAAGATGGCGAAGGAGAATTGGAACAATAATATTTAATGTACAAACTCAGTAGAACAGACAGGAAACTCACATAAACGCATGAAACGCACGAAACTTGGCTAGATATAATAGATTTTTTTTTAATTAAAGAGAAGATGGTGGTCTATCAGAGACAAAAAAAAACATTCTTTTTATATGTAACGTTACCTCTGTGTGGAAATTCAACAAGATACGCTATCTTTGACTTTTAATCTTTATCCTGTTGATTATGCGGTTCAGGCTCAGCAGTGATCCACAGAGATCTCCATACAAAACACTCAAGTATGTAATATATATATCTCCTGATTTTGTTCTGACAGCTGGGGAACTAAATTTACGGTGGCCGAGAGAGCTCAACGCGCTGCAAATGAAGAAAACACATGCAAATAGAAAAAACACCAGCAAATAAAGAAAACATCTTCATCAGTTTGACAACACATGCGCTGCAAAAGTCCACAACACATGCAAATAGACAAACGCGTTGCAAAAGTCCACAACACATGCAAATAGACAAACGCGCAGCAAAAGTCCACAACACATGCAAATAGACAAACGCGCAGCAAAAGTCCACAACACATGCAAATAGACAAACGCGCTGCAAAAGTCCACAACACATACAAATAGACAAACACGCTGCAAATAGGCCTGCTCATAATGCACATACAATCACAATAAACAAACAATAGTATAAACAAAAAAACTCACCTTTCAGGTGCACACCACGAGTAAACATTGAACAATCCCAGCGGTCCCAGACAGGTACGTCAATGTGTTCCCTATAACATTTTCGTTGTGGTCTGTGCCAGTCCCGGCGCCAGGACAAACGATTTGGGGGGTATTATTTTGCGTAAAAAATATTATTAATAAATTATTAAAAATAAATAATATATTTTTGTAATAATTTACTTGATTTTATGTCTCAAATCCCAGTCAATTATTCACTGCAGAAAGTGAAACTAAAAACAAAAGCGAAGAGAGCTCTACTTCAACATGTTCTGACAACACTATTTAACCTTAATTTATTTTCTTAATATTTCTCTTGTGGCCCATATGTATTGAAAAAAATGAGAACAGATATATGTGTTACAAGTTTTTTTTTTTTTTTTTAAATGAGGAGCTAATCTTATTACAGCACGTCGGTTATGCGTGATGCGCTATAAATTATTGCGGGGCAAATTAAAATATTAATTTAATTCTTAAAGTAGCCTAATCATCATTCAGATCATCGCAGAAGGGCTTGAGATCGCTGGGCCTGGTATGTGCTATTTGCAGCACGTTTGTCTATTTGTTGTGGACTTTTGCAGCGCGTTTGTCTATTTGTATGTGTTGTGGACTTTTGCAGCGTGTTTCACTATTTGCATGTGTTGTGGACTTTTGCAGCGCGTTTGTCTATTTGTGTGTTGTGGACTTTTGCAGCGCATGTGTTGTCAAACTGATGAAGATGTTTTCTTTATTTGCTGGTGTTTTTTCTATTTGCGTGTGTTTTCTTCATTTGCAGCGCGTTGAGCTCTCTCGGCCACTGTATAAATTGCTCAGAAACTGCCTTCTCTGTCTGCAACAGAACAGAAAACGTATTTTACTACAGGTAAAAAAAAATCTTACCTATATTAAACTGTTTGTGCTACAGTTAAAAATGTAAATTAATCGCAATCTTTTCACAGCCCTTGTTTTTATCTAAAAAGATAATTGATGCAAAGAAATCGTGAATGTAGTGATCTAGATGGAGCAATTGATGTAGGTAAGTGAAAATATATGCTCAGAATTGAGAAAATAGTATTTATGGAAATAAATTTATCACAGGGCAAACGTGTTAATGTTCACAAGGCATTTTATGCAGACAACTCTAATCGTAGTTGTATATTTACAGGCATTATTGTCATTGTATATGCCTATGCACCATAAGTTCGTTAATCTATTCTAACCCATGCATGCATGCATTTAAATGCCATTGGCTCATGTGATTGTACTATATATCTTAGTTGTTTTTAAGTGATATAACAGATTCTATAAACAACTATAAGAGATCATTTTCGGCTTTCCCTGGCACTCTGCACCTGCATAACCAGAAGCGAAACCAGAAGTGTATGTGTACACTCACTGATCGAAAATCCAAAATGGTGGCCACGTGCAACTAGTCCATTACGATCTGACACAACAAATATATAAGTCTGACCTTACTCTCTCATTTGCCGCTCGTAGGTGACATGGCCGAAATTCACCTCTATCCTCCCCACCACCACCACCAGGTTGGCCCTTTCCTCCTGTCCGGGGGTTGGCTCCACCCCTGACTTCATCTTCAGGCAGGAACTGCCAGCTTACCTCAAGACTTGGACTAAGGATGGGGCCTACGCCAAAGAATTTTGTGTTAGGACTATAGCTGGACACAAATTTCTATATAGTTATTTAATTTTTCCATAAAATAAATAAATTATCAAATGTTTACCTGCCTACCAGGTCTTTGTAGTAGAACTACTCATTATACATACATCACGTAACAGTTCAAATGTTTTTACTTACATATACGATTTAGTTTTAATTCAAATGACGCATATGTGCTGAGTGAACGATCCGGAGTCAAGAGCAAGCAACAGAAGTGCGCTCTCTCTCTCTCTCTCTTTCTCTTGACCATCAGTTAATGTTAGTAATATGTGCCTTGTTTTACTTTATTTGCTTTTGAAATATCCGACTCTATACTTACTCTAACTTTCCAGCCATGTCTGTGAAAAAGGGATGTGCTCAGCAAGCTCGCAGGTCTGTACTGCTGCACGCTTAATCCACTCTGTGTGTTTCACTTATCAGCTTGTGCACAGCAGCTATACAGCTGGAGATATTTAATTTGTTTAACATTCTGTTAATTCAATACAATTACTTCATAAACATCCTTCTCTGATATATCCATTCTGCTCTGTTTGCTCTGATGTCAGTGTTTCTTTGTCACAATCACTCTATTGTACACACTGCGTGGTAACGCTGTTGGTATTGGAACATTTTAATGAGTACAAGTACACAAG
This sequence comes from Hypophthalmichthys nobilis, assembly GCA_037950665.1. NCBI lineage: Eukaryota > Metazoa > Chordata > Actinopteri > Cypriniformes > Xenocyprididae > Hypophthalmichthys > Hypophthalmichthys nobilis. The sequence continues at coordinate 17,884,923 of CM075483.1, read as the reverse complement.
CAAAGTTTTGGGCCCGATACTGCTATATCTCCTGTGTTCTGTTTTCTGAATGGCTGTGTTGTTAGATTATCTCTTAGTCGTGCATATAATTACAGCCACTACTGTGACAGACAACACTATTTTCATTAGCTTAGAGAATAAAATACCCAACCAATTAAAAAATTCCAATACACTAGATATTGAACTTAATTTGAGCTGGATGTCAAGCAGTGACAGTAATCATTTCACAAACACTGTAATGAATACAGCACTAGTTAAGCCTCAGATTTGCCACATTAGATCCCCAGCTGTAATTATGAGATTTAAGTCCCAAAAAACAGTAAGTGTGTTTTATTATGTACTTATATTGTGTTCAATCTTTCTTTGCCTCGCTGCTCGGATCTTTCTCCTCCAACTTCTGTATTTTACACCTGGGTGATTATCTAGAAACAATGCAATTTGTGTTCAATTTATGTCCTCATAGACATACTATTTGAGAGTTTAGTTTGAATTAGTGTGTTTAAATGTGTTAAATTAAAATCTGATATAACTGTCATTTGTCTTTGCTTTTTCACAAGTTACTTTTACAGCCTAGTCAATCTCATGGGAAATAATTATAGTAATCAGTTATTTTTAATATCTATTAGTACTTTGCAAGACATATTTAAGATTAGGAGTAACAGTTTAAGACATTCATACTTGTCAACCACTTATCTGAATATCGTAATGGGAGCACCGCCATAGGGGGACTCTCCCATGTCTATTAGTCCTTGGGTCTGAAGATGGTAAATAGTAACACTTTTAAATTCCTAAAATTTCCGAGAATGCATGGCACCATTTTCTGACCACCTGCAGTATATTTGTATGTCTTGCAGTCCTACAGTTTAATAGAACCTAAATGTCAGAGTGGCAGAAAACTCTCCAGTCGCCTGCAGACACTTAGGCATTCATCCAAGATGAGACTATCACCATACGCCACACACACTCACACACTAATAATGCACAAGGCTAAGACAGTTACAATGCTAATGAGTGGTAATATGAGAGTAATGAGAAATGGAGCAGTCAGTCACTCCTGTAATATAAAACCTTGCTTCATTTGAAGGGCTCTTACAAGAACAGTGTCAAAATGCTGTTAATGTTGTAACAATACTCTGATCAGGTAGGGTACTTTCCATTATTGTAAGTATAGGAGATTACATAATTTATGTTTTTGGTAACACTTTATTTCCATAGTCCACTTTAAACAATCTATCAACTACAAGTAACTTTGCAACTACATGTCAACTGCCAGCCATTAGAAAATTAGTAGGCTGACTACTTAACATCTGTTAGCACTTTATTTTGATGGAGCATGAAATTGTCCAGCCATGACTTCCTGTTCCACAGGAGTACAAATATGTGTAAACACAAAGGCCAAATTCCCTTAATCATTCATCACAAAGAGAAAAACCAAGGAATATAGTTCTGATGTGCAGCAAAAGATTTTTGAGCTTCACAAAATAGAAATTGGCTATAAGAAAAAAGCTAACGCATTGAAAATCCCCATTTCCACCATCAATGTGCGACTGAGTTTTAAACAAACATTTTCAGTTTTTATTTGAGTGTATTTTATTATATCTGAAAATAAATAGAAGCTGAATATAATACTTCTGTTGTTAATTGTAACTTCTAACATTAGAGTGTATACCAAATGAGAGTGTTCCCTGTATAGTTTGCATTATTTGTGAGAGATTTTTTTTTCCTTAAGAAAAATCAAACTATCGGTATCGGGATAATTGGCTATTGGTATCAGCAGAGAAATTTAGTATCGGTGCATCTTCTACTTTCAAGGATACTGTTATTTCAAACCAGTTATTTTCAGGTAACTAGGCCCTGGTTCCTTTTTCACAGTGGATGTTCTCTCTTCCAGCAAGGAGACATGGCAAATGAAAAGGGAGGGGAGGTAACTGTACTAAATCCTGTTTAACAGAGTTATAAACTGTCAGGATAATAGCTACCGTAATGCACTAATCTGCAGTTAGGGTGCAGTTAAAGTGATGTGTAACCACACTTCATAATTAACAGTCCCTAGATAATACCCAAGTGTAACTGCACACAGAGAGCAAGACAGACTTTGCACTTCAGTATTCAGTGCATGTCCCCTGTGCAGTTCTGTAATAATGTTTTTTGTCCTTGGCAGGGGCATCGCTAGGTCGCTACTCAGCCCCCCTAAAAAATTTGTGATTAGCTCCCTAATACACAAATTCGTGATCGCCTCAGTAACAGTCCCCTTTAAAACTCACATGAAAACAGCTGCTCCTCCCTATCTTTTAGTGAGAGTTTTCAGCGTGTTATTAAGTCTAGAGCGATGTAGCACCAGCATCAGAAGCAGAGGACAAGGTGTGTGCATTTATTGATAGATTATAATATCTGCATCTGTGAAGTTCTTTGTCATAAATGCATTTTGCATAATTTGATGCAACGGTTTCACATTTATTGTAAGTTTTCACTGCTTTCACACCCCACATCACACTATAGTTGTTTTCCTCCAGTGAAAATGGAACCTGAAGACAAACTTTAGAAAATGTTATTCTCATTTGAAAATTTAATTTTTAAATTAAAACATATTATTGTGGATGTGGCATTAGATTAACACCATGCAATTTTTAAATTATTAAAGACAATCACACTTTAAAATGATTTGTTGTTTTCTTTAACTTAAAGTAGCCTAACCTGGTTGCCTTAAAATTTTGAGTTCATTTAAACTATAAAATTTGAGTTGATACAAAGAAAGAGATTAGTTTAATCAACAGAAACTCACAATATTATGTAATGTGAAGCTCAAAATGTTATGTTATTTGAACAACATTTATGAATCCAAGCTGATTTGACAAAAGATTTGTAAAAAGTTGTGGTGATAAATCGTGCAGTGACAGACATCATTCAGTCAATGCACTCATTTAAACTGCTTATCAGAGTGAATGACAGACAGATAAACATCACGTGAGTTATTTTGTTTTACAAAATAATGACCAGCAGCTGATTGTGGCACACATACCCTTAGAGAAAAGGAATTTGTGGTTTTTGATGTCACTTTGAATTATAGAAGTGGCAATGTCACAGTCACCCTTATGTTCTGTTTGTTTTGGTTTTCTCTTGTCACATGTGCTCCCTTGTTCTAAGTTCCCGCCACTCATCAGTTACCACGGACACTAACCACCATCACAGCTGCACGTCATTTCTTTAATGTTAATTTTAGTGATCTCCAACTGGCCAAGTCGAACATCATTTGTGCCGATGTGAATAATAATCTTAGAGAAATTACAGTTAGCATTAGCCAGCACTTTTAAATTTGCTTTGATGTCAGGTGCTCTGGCTCCAGGCAAACATATGACTATGGTGGCTGGTGTCTCTATTTTCACGTTCTGTGTAATAGAATCGCCAATTACTAGGGCACTTTCAACAGGATTCTCAGTGGGTGTGTCACTGAGTGGGGAGAACCTGTTTGATGTTCTAATCGGAACGAAACAGTGGTGTTTTCTGCGACTAAGCCACCTCACAGTCACCCAATTACCCTGCTGCACCGGCTCTACGGTCGAAACCGAACAATGTTCACAGAGCTAGTCGCATTCAAAACAGTATCTAAAGCCCTTGCATTCTTGCTATCCTCAATTAAAGTTTGGATGCGTGTCTCTAATTCTGAGATTCTCTCTGTCAGCCTGACTATCTCCCTGCATTTGTCACATGTGTAAATCTCACCGCTGACAGAGAGAGCTATACTATACTATATACTGTGACAGGCAGTGCAAGTAACAACAAAAGGAGAGGATGACTATTCAGCACTATTCAGGGCAAACTATTCAGCAACGAGGCAGCTCCTCCATTTCATTCAGAACACAACGCAACACCTGATACTGACTGGGCAGCACACACCAGTACAGAAGTCGGACAGGTTTTGTGTCTGAAAGATGGATCCTATGGACAAATCCAGTAGCATTACCACAATCCAAATGATGACGTGAAAAGACATCATTGTACTGCAAGATTGTATCAGCCAATTTCAGTCTACAATGCTCAGACACATCACAGGAATCCAAATCAAGCCCTTCTAGACCAACTGACCTTAGCTTCTCAGCAACAGACCTCAGATCAGTGGAGCTACTATCCTCTGGCTGAGATTGTTGCATCTGAGAAAGCAGGTTTCCATCATCCATGTCTTCGAGGGCAATAGTCTGTCAACACAGCACTACCTGGAGACACTTCCGTGTGTTTAGGCAACCTACCCCACACAAAGTACTCACGACCAGGCTCCAGACAGATTGCTGAATTATATCTCACCGTGCCAACTGTAAGACTTGATTTTCCTGCTAAGACAAAACTGAGATCAAGTGCCCTGCAATAAAGCAATAAAACTCATCTGGAGAGAAGATCTTAAAGAAATAGCATAGGACAACGCCTTGCCCTCACAACATCTACAGGATGCAACCCCCAGCCACACACACACACCCTCCTTCCCTTCCCCCTAACTCAAGTCACTGAAAGTTCTTCAAGATGTATAATGTAACTTGTGTATCTATTGTTTTTTCCCCTTTCATGTTTGGTATCATTTTAAATGTCTCAGTGCGATTGGTAAAATGGTCTCAGTTTCACAGCAGTCACTGGTATTATGAGGAAGATTGAAAACTAAGGAGAATTCTGTCCTTCTTTTGTCTCTTCAAGATATCTGAAAACCCACCCCTCTCCCCCCAAAACAGGTGTTGGTGTAGTAAATATCTACAAATCCTTTGTTCTGGTCTGGGTATATAAGGTAAAGTGCAAAGCAGTCATGTGGGATCATCTGTAGCCAGAAACCCCCACGCAGTGATGGGAGAGTGTCTTAAAAACACTAATCCACCACTGTGTGCATGTGCATTTCAATTGATGTTATGCATTCATTATTTCTGAATTGGCTTCTAATTGTCCAACTATGTAATTGGCATGATACATTTTTACTTGACAAATAAAATGTTATATTTGATTTACTCTGGATTCTTCTGAAATCATTATGACCAGTAGATTATAGGAGTTCATATTTCCGCAAATCTGCGTCAGGATAGATTTAAACTAAAGGCCCATGAAAGGAGCATGTTAGCACATCATGGGACTTTTTGATTTTGTCTATCAACTGGCTTAGCAAGTTGCAGTATCTTGACTAAGAAAACTGTGTTTTTGTATGAACAAGCATGTGGCGGTTCTGCATTAGTAAACTCTGCACCCTCTGACTAAGAATCAGTACTGGCGAGTTTGTGTCGTGAGATCTGCGCAAAACCTGGGGCGTGTGACTTTAAGCGATATGGGTCCGTAATGAACGAATAATTGAAAGTAAGGGATACCCAGAATAATCAAATATCTAAATTAATACATAATCAATGATTCATTTCTAATTGGAAACACAACCTAAGAGTAATAATCATTTGAAATTGGAGTCAGATTAAACGAGTGAAATTAAGTGAACTTTGCAGGGGCGTTGAAAAGACATACACGCGTTAAACCTTCGCCCTGGCCATCAGATTCTGTTTTTGGGCCAGTGGAGGGTTTCCTACACAACCTTGTCAGGCACTCCATCACTTATCGATTCAAGCCTGCAAGCATAGACAGGAAGGCCTCAGACATAGGATCATTACAAAAATGAGGAGTCGAAACCACCTTCCAAAACAAATCACATTGCTTTAAACATCTTATGATGTGTTTGATGACATTTGTACCAACAACGAATTCATCATGCTGCCCACTAACAACCAAGGTAGGCACCAACATTTTGCATCCATAAATCTCTAGCTCAAGTGTGAGAGTATTTTTCGGTTTTACTCAGCTGCGCCCGCAGCCAATTAGCATAGCATCTGGGCTGCCTCTACATTAATCACTGATTATTCCAGCATCTAAAAAAATTCTGTTCTGCGTTCTCACTCATGGTACATGCCATGGATCCACTGTTGAGCATTCCATCCAGGACCACTTTATCAGCCACCACGACAGGAGCGTAGAACAGACGATACTCGTGTTCTGGAACACAGCATTCTCACCACAACAAGATTGTTTAGCAGACATGAACATGTTTTCAGCATTTGCAATATTGACATCATTTTTGGAGTTGCCATCCAAACCTGTACAGCCTCCCACCATATACAGGTCAGTTAGTTTCCTGACTGAGGCTGTGGACAGGCAGAATAAGCATGCCCCAGAGAAAAACAACCAAAACTGTTTTTGAGGCAGTGAGACCTAGTGGAGTGTGCAGTATTACCGCAGACTCCACAGCCTCTCGCTCTGCCTCTGTACTTGAAATTCACAATTCTTTCAGGCTGGACATTGTTACCCTGCTGTACTCTTTCCATTACCTGCTCTAGCATACCCATCATACGGTTCAGGATATTCTCATCCGCTTGTCCCATATCCCGAGACGTAGGAACAATTTGAGCTGGACAGCAAGCACTGCGCAAATGGTCCTGTACACTATCGGCACAGGAGGAAGATGCACATAGCTTGCAAAGCCAGCACCAGTTTCCTGAAAGTGAGACATCGGCAAACGCTTATCACTATGTGCCACATCAACATTTCTCACTCCAAGAGAGCTGGCAGAGGCAAGAGAAGAGCGTGCTCTCTCTGATATTCATCCAGCCTCCCCATAACTTTTTTCGCAGTCCAATCACTGATTGGCTTGTGCTTCAAGAGACTAGACTAGCAATAGAGACTAGCAATATTTTACAAACATGTGAGCCACCTCTTCACTGATTTTATCCATGGCCAATCCTTGTCTATACAGGCCTTCATCTGCTAGATCTGCTGCCTTATTGATTCTGATCCAGTAATCTACTGTGGTCTCACTGGGCTTAGGCAGAGTCGAATAAAAGTCAGCCAAAGGAAGGCACAATGGTGCAACACAGAAATGCTTCAGGAAAATAGAGTAAATTATGTCAGGGTCATTCTTAACATCAAGAGACGCGTCACTTCTTAGACTTATTTTCACAATATCACCCGCTTTGCCCATTAATCATGACATTATCTCGTCTGCTTGATTTTCAACAGCACACTTCTGTTTCGACAGAAGGGTTCTGGTCATCTCAATCCATCCATGTACCAGAAATTTATCACTACCATCACCTCTGAAAATCACAGGTTCCCTGTCAGTAGTGACATGAATGGTCATCTTGAGAAACATCTTGTTTGGTGAAACTATTAAGGTTTTAGAAACATTTGCGCAGTTCAGGGAAACTTTAACTGTGATGATGAGGAATGTCTCTTTTCTTACAGGTGCAGCAGATTGTTGATGAGCCAGAGGAAGGATGAGTGGGTGCACACACCTCACACACAGATACTTGGGACGAAGGAGGACGCTGGAGAGGAGAACTGGAGTACACACACACTGGAGATCACACAGGAGGTAAGTACGGGAGGAACACTGGAGATAGATCGCTTGGAGAACAGGGTGATCGCTGTAGTAGCAAGGAGAGAGTGCTCTTCATATGAACGAGACCGGACAATGGACAGAGGCGAGGTGTGTGCTTAAATGCCAGTGTGTGATGAGAGTGAAGACGAGGTGCAGGTGTGAGTGATTAGTACTCTGGTGAGGGAGTGCGCTGGGACTGGCTGGTGAGAGAACTTGGCAGATCTGTGTCATCTTGCGTCCCAGACCCTCTTGCTTTCTCGGAACCAGTAGTCGACAGATGGGACGACTGGTGATGGAGCTGTATTTATGGATGAAATGTCCGTAGAAGTTTTAAAATACTAGGAAACGTTAAAAGTTCCTTGATGGTAGCAGGAACAGGCCAGTTCTTGATGGCCTCAACCTTCCCCTCATCCATCTGGATACCACTGCTACTGATGTTATATCTAAGGAACTGTACTGAGAATTGGTGGAACAAGCATTTTTCAGTCTTGAGGAAAAGGTGGAACTCTCTCAGGCATTTCAGGACCTCCGCAACATGGTGGCAACTTTCGGCCATGCTCCAGAAGTAGACGAGGATATCATCTATGTAGATGAGAACAAACCGATGGAGAAACTCCCTAAGCACCTCATGCATAAAATCCTGGAATACAGAGGGGGCATTGACCAACGGCATAATGAGATATTCATAGTGTCAGACTGGGCCCAGATGGTTTCGTCCCATTGGAGTGCTCACCCAGTCAACAGGGAAATGATGAATGATGAAAAGTTTGGGAACCTCTGCTGTACATCATAAACTCTTATGGAGAGTGCTTCTGCATTTTGGATGTCTGGTAAAGTTTATTATGAATTTGTTACAATTTCATGATGAGATGGCAGCTGTGACGAGCAGGGCGGGCGAGAGCCGTGAGGGAACGGCGCGAGGCCTCGAATCTCTCACGGAGGAGCTCCGGAAGCATAAAAGGGGACCAACGACAGTAAAAGACGAGAGAGGACCAGGCCTGGACTTTATGTTTTATTTTGTTTGCATTACTTTCGTTTTGTATTTGTTTATTTTATATATTAAATTGTGTTGAACATTCGCCGGTTCCCACCTCCTTCTTCCCGTACATACGAACAGTGTTACAGCAGCCAAAGTGACATTGGAATGATTGGAATCTGCTCCCTTTGCAGTAGGCACAGTAGTTAGGCAGGGCTGTGTTCTTGCAACATCTTCCTACTATGTGTTAGAATGCTGCTGCATGGGGATGTGGAAAAATAATAATTAAAAAAAAAAAAAAAAAAGTACAGTGTTCATTACTGCAAATTCCCCACTCAGTGTAGCACTACATTTCAAATACCTTGGCAATTATGTATCCGATGACTGTAGCATGGATCAAGACCTACAGTACAGCAGTGGTTCCCAACCACATTCCTGGAGGCCCACCAAAACTCCACATTTTCATCTACTGTGAAGGCCTCATCGACACGACAGCCAGTGGCACAGTTCCAAAACAAACCGTCCATACCGGCGTGATGAATACGATCCTCAACTGGATGGAACTGGAATAAATACTTTGACTGTTGCAATCCCAATCAGACTTATGATAACTGCCTGAATCACAATAAAGCACTGTTCGCTGTTGGCCAGAGGAAAACTGGCCCCCCGACTGAGCCTGGTTTCTCCTAAGGTTTTTTTTTTTTTTCCTTTTTAACACCTGTTTGCCACCTGATGTCACCTGTTGGAATTTGGGTTCCTTGCTGCTGTCGCCTTTGGCTTGCTTAGTTGGGGACACTTGACATTTGATATTCAACAGTGTTTTGATCTGCCTGCACTGACATCATTTTGAACTGAGCTGGATGATGACATCACTGTTTGTGCTGATATAGATAAATTAACTAAATTAATAACTATTGATTCTTACAACGGAATGAATCAATACTGAATTTACTTAAGATGGACACTGACACCATTTTCTTTAAGAGCTGCTGTGCAGCCAAAATTATATACCAGTTATCACTGTAAAGCTGCTTTGACACAATCTGCATTGTAAAAAGCGCTATATAAATAAAGGTGACTTGACTTCACTTGACATTTTGCATGTCTCCTTTGTCTGACACACCCATTTTAGATCTTTGAGTCATTACTAATGAGCTGATAACCTTAATCAGGCGTGTCTGATTGAGGAGACATGCAAAATATGCAGTGTTGGTGGGCCTCTAGGAATGTGGTTGGGAACCACTGCAATACAGGATCAAGTAGGCTGCATAATCCTTTGGGAGATTAAGGAGAAGAGTTTTCAGCAACAGTAACAGCTTGGTCATGTTATCAGAATGCCACCATTTTGCCTGCCATGCAATTCATCATATGGTCAATTACATTTTGGCAGGAAGGAAAAAAAAAAGACCATCTAAAAGTCTGCATACAGTGGAATACAGCCCACGTCCTCAGAAACTATTATTATTAATCACGTAGGTTGGCAGCAACTCTGCCAGAATGGAGTGCAAAGTTATGAGGACAAGAGAAATGGGACTTTTAGCGGAAGTTCTGCCTGGAAGACTCTAATGTCACATCATTTCTCATTATATAACCAATCATTGCACATCACCTGAGTATATGAGTTCTGTTGCCACCCACTATTATGTTCGCAGACACAGACGCTGACATTCACCCCCATCCTCCCCACCACCACCAGGTCGGTCCCTGTCCATATATCGGGGGTCAGCTACGCCCCTGCCTTCATCTTCAGGCAGGATCTACAAACGTCTGCTACCCTCCGGATTGTACTATGGACAGGGCCTACGCCAAAGAACTATCTATTCAATATTATTTGCATACAAACTGTTTAAATACATCTTATTCAAATGTTTACTTGCCTCCTGAGTCTTTCTGGTAGAACTGAACATCGCCTGGTCATGCTTGTTCCTGTCCCTTCAAGACAACCAGGACAAGTTTTTACATGCCCTGTTTGTAAAAGAAAGTGTGCTTCTTGCATTGGATTATACAGTCAAAGAACCCACAAACTATAGGAGAAGTCGTCATCTGATGCAATAGACTACCAGAGAGAGAGAACAGTATGTTATGGATATCTAAACATGAATATGGTGACAGGGTAGGCAGAAATGCTAAATATTGTTGCCTGTTTTTCATGTTTACAACAGCCTGCCTTCAATTCAATCCAACATAAATGCATAACTAGAGTAGAATAGAATAAAACAGAATATCTTTCTATTGTTATTGGCACTGTCATAATCACACTATGAGTAACAAAGCACTGTCACCTCATAATGCTCCTCAAACAACAGACATGGCTTAACAGTTCCATCAGCTCCCACATATAAAAAAAGTTCCAGGAGCATCAGCATAAGCTACATCTGAGGCCCAAAAATAACAAGAAGAGATTTTCAGTCAAGTTCAGAGTTGCACTCTGGATCTATTCAGGAGTATGAAATTGGAAATTGATTTCCCTTGTGAACACTTATGATTAGATCAAGACAAATGTGGGGAGGTATAATGCAGACTGAGAAAATAGTGCAGGGGAGATTAGGGACTATTATAATAACAAGAAAGATTGCAGTTATTTTAAGATCCTGGGAGGTAGCTGCCTTCATATGGGGGTTTAAAGAAAGATAGAAACCGAAAGGGAGAGTGTCATACTTTATGGTTTTATTGTGGAGTGTAGGCCAACCTGATTTAAAATGAATAATTAGCCTGTCTGGTTGAGAAAACAAAAGAAAAGCAGTTAAGAAATGGGATTGCAAGACATTTTCATATATAAACCAGGATATTCATAAGAAAAGTATATCAAACAATTACGGTTTTATTTAGGGATGCACCGAAATGAAAATTCTGGGCCAAAATGGAAACTAAAACATTCAGAATGTACTAAAAAATAAAACCAAAAAATAAATAATAAATTAACAATCAATCGATTAATTAATCAAACTTATCTAATAATCAACACTAATAACACTTAATTATGTCAGATAACACAAGCAAAACATGGTCAGGTCAAAGTGTCTGAATAATTTTTGTTTCCAAATTTCTATCAATTTTATTAGAAGTTCACTGTATGAAGAATTTTTAGATATATGTATATATATGACTGTATATATATATATATATATATATATATATACATACACACACACACTACCATTTAAAAGTTTGGGATTGCTAAGATTTTTAATGTTTTTAAAAGAAGTTTCGTCTACTCACCAAGGCTGCATTTATTTAATTAAAAATACAGTAATATTGTGAAATATTATTACAATATAAATAACTGTATATATATGACTGTATATATATATATATATATATACATACACACACACACACACTACCATTTAAAAGTTTGGGATTGCTAAGATTTTTAATGTTTTTAAAAGAAGTTTCGTCTACTCACCAAGGCTGCATTTATTTAATTAAAAATACAGTAATATTGTGAAATATTATTACAATATAAATAACTGTTTTCTATTTGAATATATTTTACAAAGTAATTTATTCCTGTGATTGCAAAGCTGAATTTTCAGCATCATTAGTCCAGTCTTATTTAGACTTATTTCAGACAAAACAACACAGCAACTCAAATTCGGCATGTCGCAAACACTCTATGGTAGTCGCAAATCACAAGTGACAGCCGGAGCGAGGTTTGACATCACTGCCGCAAACCTGTGTTGTATTGTTTGAAGCTCCAATTTTGAAAGTGTAAATGGATCAGACGGCGGATATGTACGGTTATTAATGTTTAATGATTATTTTACAGAATAAGAATCCTTTCCTCACACGGTGGTATCATACGACTTCTGAAGACTTGGAATGCACGAAATAATGGACTATGTTTATGATCAGTTTATGGTGTGTTTTCATGTTATGGTGAGGAGCATGTCCACTTTAGAATGGGGATGCAGAAAGCGTTATAAATGACTTGTATACATATACAAATAATTTGTAACAGGTAAGAAAGGTCTACAAATGATATGTAACACATTTACAAGTGATGAATAGTTTTCACTTTAGAATAGGGGATGCAGAAAGTGTTATAAATGACTTGCATACATATACAAATAATTTGTAACTGGTAAGAAAGGTCTACAAATGATATATAACACATTTACAAGTACTGAATAGTTTACACAAGATTAGGGGATGCAGAAAGCTTTGTAAATGATTTATTCATGCATTTACACGTCATCTATAACAGGTGTTGAACACTTTGTAGTGTGTACTGCCGTGTAAGTGCTGACTGGTGAGGGTATAGACAGCTGTCCTCTCTGACACACATGGAGTCTTTAATGAATATATAGTCATGTTTTGTAAATGATTCGTTCATCATTAACTAATAATTTATAAGTGACTTATAACTGAACGTTATTATAAAGTGTTACCCTTTCTTGTTCTCACATTCTCTCACATACCTGACTATAAGGCTCATTATGCAGTTCATTATGCAGGTCATTGTCTTCTCAGGTGTGAATCACAGCATTATTCATGATGATTCACACATCCACGCATATGGCTTTTTTAACCCTCCTGTTATCTTTGGGGATATAGAAATAGCATCTATAGAAATAGAGTGTGTCTGCTTCCCGAACAGTGATAGGAAGACTGTTCCAAAGTTTAAGTGCTAAATAGTAAAAGGATCTACCGCATGCAGTTGATTTTGATATTCTAGGTATTATCAGCTGTCCAGAAATCTGAAATTGCAGTAGAAGTGTAGGAGTATAATGCATTAAGAGCTCGCTCAGGTACTGGGGAGCTAAACCATTTAGAGCTTTGTAGGTAAGTAGCAAGATATTAAAATCTATTCGATGTTTAATAGGGAGCCAATGCAGTGTTGACAGAACTGGGCTAATATGGTCATACTTCCTGGTTCTAGTAAGAACTCTAGCTGCCTCGTTTTGGACCAGCTGTAGTTTGTTTAACAGGTGAGCAGAACAACCACCCAGTAGAGCGTTACAGTAATCTAGCCTTGAGGTCATGAACGCATGAACTAACTGTTCCACATTTGTCATTGAGAGCATATGTTGTAGTTTAGATATATTTTTAAGATGGAAGAATGCGGTTTTACAGATGCTAAAACATGGCTTTCAAATTAGAGATTGGTATCAAAGAGCACACCCAGATTCCTAACTGACGACGAAGACTTAACAGAGCAGACATCAAGTGTTAGACAGTATTCTTGGTTATTACGTGAAGAAGTTTTTGGTCCAAAAATTAGAATCTCTGTTTTTTCTGAATTTAGTAGTAAGAAATTACTGGTCATCCAATTTTTATGTCAGCTATGCATAATGTTCAGATAAATAAGATTTGAACCATGCCAACGCAATTCCACTAATGCCAACATAAAGTCTATTCAAAAGAATATTGTGGTCGATTGTGTCAAAAGCAGCACTGAGGTCTAGTAACACTAATAGAGAGATACAACCACGATCGGATGATAAGAGTAAATCATTTGTAACTCTAATGAGAGCAGTCTCAGTACTATGGTACGGTCTAAATCCTAACTGGAAATCCTCACAGATACCATTTCTTTCTAAAAAGTAACATAGTTGTGATGAAACTGCCTTTTCTAGTATTTTTGACAGAAAAGGTATATTCAAGATTGGCCTGTAATTGACTAATTCTCTAGGATCAAGTTGTGGTTTTTTAATAAGAGGTTTAATAATAGCCAGCTTAAAAGTTTTTGGTACGTATCCTAGTGATAAAGATGAATTAATGATATTAAGAAGAGGATCTATGACCTCTGGAAGCATCTCTTTCAATAGCTTAGTTGGCATAGGGTCTAACATACATGTTGTTGATTTTGATGATTTAATAAGTTTAGAGAATTCTTCCTCTCCTATATCAACAAATGAATGGAATTTTTCATCAGGGACACTACAGTGCACTGTCTGACACGATACTGTAGTAGATGGTTGCATGGTTATAATTTTCTCTCTAATATTGTCAATCTTGCAATTAAAGAAGTTCATAAAGTCATTACTGCTGTGCTGTTTGAAAACATCAGAAGTTGAAGCTCTATTTCTCGTTAATTTAGCCACTGTATCAAATAAATACCTAGGGTTGTGTTTGTTTTATTCTAAGAGATTTAAAAAATAAGTAGATCTAGCATTTTTTAAGGCCTTTCTGTACTCAATCATTCTCTCTCTCTCCACGAAATGTGAAAAACTGCGCTCCATTTTTCTGGCAGCTCTCTTAAGAGCCAGAGTGTGCTCGTTGTACCACGGCATTGGATTAGTTTCCATACTCTTCTTTAAGCACAGAGGAGCAACTGAGTCTAATGTGCTGGAAAAGACAGAGTCAATAGTTTCTGTTGCAACATCGAGGTCTTCTAAGCTATCTGGCATGCTAAAGTGATGAAACTAATCAGGAAGATTATTTATAAAGCAATCTTTAGTGGTAGAAGTGATTTTTCCACCATATTTATGGCTGGGTGGCGGTTTTGCAGCCTTGGGTAAATGTAGTATACACAAAACTAAATAATGATCTGAGATGTCATCGCTCTGCTGCAGAATTTCAACGGCATCAATATCGATTCCATGTGACAATGTTAGATCTAAAGTATGGTTACGACAATGAGTGGGTCCTGACACGTGTTGTCTAACTCCAATAGAGTTTAGAATGTCTATGTACTGATAGGATGTTCTGGATGTGTAATGTGTCAACTTACATAAGTAAGTTGATTCTCTATTCTCCAGACCTGAGCCCCTGTCTCAACAGGATGTCTGCTATCAAGTTGAATGCCCAATATAAACTTACCCCAGTGAGAACAGTTTGTACCAGAGAACAGGAAAAAACTAATGCAGCCTGCTACGGTGATACACAGGAGACTAATGATATGTTGTCTGTCTGGATCAACACATGGTTGCACCTTAGATATAGGAGAAAGTATTTCCATGCTAGAAATACAGCCCTCATCTCCAGTCAATTTATGTCCCATTAGAGACTCGTACCTCAGCCTGTGAGAGAGGCGTCCTTTGTGATAGTCTTGTGACAGCAACACATCCCAAGAGTGGGACCCTAGGCAGCGCTGGGGTCTTCCACAGTGATATGTTGGATCAAACAAATGAAGTGAACTCTCCTGACAAATCCCCAATGATGGAATTTCTGTCAAATGAACCAAAAGAACTTAGAGTTGATATGTCTGATTTGATCACTCAAGGTTTGCAAAAAGAACAGGACAAAATCTCGAAGAAGCAAGCCAAAAAGGAGAAGAGGAACCAGAAAGAACAACTGAAAATCAACTCGAAGGCCAAAGAGAGACGATCCGATTGCTTAGACAACAACAAAAAATTAATATGAAATTAATTTTGCTTATAAAACAATCATATGCTTTGAATGCTTTTATGTGCGAAATGGAACAGTTTGCAAATGAGGTGGGGGCTTTAACCACAAGCCCCAGCGCCATTTGTACCTGGAATTGCAGTTTAACCGATTTCCTGTTGAGCTTCTAAAAAATAAGAGCTAGAAGTATTTTTGGTCATAGTTAGAAAAGACATATGGGGAGTAGAGCAAAAGTCCCATGCTTTACCAATAAAAATGTGTTACAATCTGCAGGTGTCGCAGCCTGCAAAAGGTGTTGCAAGGCAGGCTGCAACCAAACTTTGTATCTTATGCTTTGCAATTTGATGTCACTGCACAACTCCAGAAAAGAGAGATCTAAGATATAGTCTAAAGGTTAACAGGAAACCAGGGGTGTATAAAGGCTTAATTTCTATGTACAAATAAGTGAAATTCTCTGTGATGGAAAAAATGATGTCATCTCTGCAAGCTATACATTGTAATACTTGTAACAGAACGAGGCCGAACCTCGTGTTGAAGACAACTCATGTTTATTTTGATTTTTTATTCTGAAGTTTGTTATTAAAAAAATCTCACTAAACAAGTCTCAGAGTAATTTATTCTGCATAACCTATTATCTGAACCTGAACATTAATTCCATCGAGCCTCAAGAGCATCCTGACCTGAACTGAGCTTGGCTGGACTCCCCCTTGAAATCTCTAATCATTGGGCAACACTCTCAATCCATACAATCGTAAGGTATAAGACCAAAACTTTTAATGCGATGTTTGAGCAATTGGGGATTTAGGGGGGAATATAAATACAAAAACAGAGAAAGGGTACAAAGCATCTGTGCGTAACCTTGATGACTAATCACAAACATGAAATAATGTGTCTCCAGGCGTTGTCATTTTCAGACTCTTTGAGAAAAGAGGTGATGTGCAATGTATATTATGAGAAAATTAAAGTGTTTTTTGACCTTTGACATATGTAAACCTGTTGTAGGAGACCTCCAAAACAAAATTAGGAACCTTTAAAATTGCATAATAGGGGCACTTTAATTATTATTACTCTTACTTATTTGTATAATTACACTGTAACAACCTTTAAGTGTAACCAAAATTGCTATATAAATAACTGTCACATGCCTTCTTGGTATGTTTGCATGGACATCACGTGCAAGGGATTAGTGTATGCAGTAGGTATTCTGTAAAAAAAAAAAAAAAAAAAAAATTAATAGAAGGATTAGTTGAAATTTAATTTATTTTCTTTAAGTTTGGCCAAGCAATTGAGGTTTCAGGTGATTTCTATAGCGGGCCCATTGAAAAAGCTGTTCAACACTGCAGAGAAACCTCAGTTGTGCTCCAGCAGTTACTACAGGTTAAAATCATCATACAAAGTTTCTCTGTTTCTCTTTAAATCCCTCTTTCCACTTCCATACTGGAATTCACAACACCATACCCCCACTCTCAAACACATCCACATACTGCAACACATAACAAAAACAGACCTTCCATTCACAATGTAGTCATATTGTTTTCAAACAGGATTTGAACCGTGCAGAGAAGAGTGTTATTTATCTGCCACTACCAGCTACGACTGTCTGGTAAACTGCCATGAAAAACACAAGTGTCTCCCAAACTTTAGATCACTGCTGGCCTTAAAAAAAAAATGTTAATGACTTCGACTGCCACAAAAAAATCACTCACTCTTATTAGGTTAGACATACTTTTATTGCAAAAACAATGCTGCATAACAAATATAGACTTTAAATTAAGAGATGTAATGAGTAAGGGTAGCACTTTATTTTACAGTCCTGTTCCCCATGTACATACTATGTACTTATTATAATAATTGCAATAACTGGGTAATAACTAGGCACTAACCCTGACCCTACCCCTAAACCTAACCTTAACCAATGTAGTTGCCTTATATTACCCAGTACTTTCTTAGGTAAGTACACTGTAAGTACATGTAAGTGCACATACTGTAAAATAAAGTACAACCTGAGTAAGAGAGAAGAAAATCATTGATCTCTGAATCATTAATGACTCCACTAAAGGCTCCAAACATCAAATCTTTGATAACTCTCTTATCAAAAAACATAAGCCTTCATTCTTTCATTTCATTAATTCTCATTCAAACAATAAATAAATTGAAAATATACCAAGATTAAACAATTTCTGCTGGAAAAATAATGTGAATCTTTGTCTTTGGTAAGGGGTGTGACTCCCTTGAGCAACAACAAAATTATTCCAGTAACTGTACAACCACTCAGAATGCTGATCTTTGAGATAAAATGCTCAAATGTACTAGAGCTGCAAGATTCTGGATAAATTGAGAATGACGATTTTTTTTTTTTTTTTTTTAATTCTCCAACGATTCTGAATAGACAACAGCATAATGGCAACTAAACAACATTTACGATTTCACTTTATTTTGATTGTCCCTTTAGCACATTCTGTTGACTGTAACTAAAGTTGCACCAACATGTCTACTGACTCTCATTAAGGCAGGATCACACCAAGCTGACGGTCGGCCGTCGGGCAGTTTTTCCTCGTCGGCCAACTAAGTTTTCTCAATGTGCTCCACACCGTTGGCTGAAGTTGGTCCTCGTAGGCTTTATTTCAGCCGATTCGACATGTTGAATAGGCGTCGGAGCACATCGGTCCGTCGGGCCATCTGATCATTCTGATTGGCTGTTCAGCAACTGCCACCTGCTGGTACGGAAAGGCATTTCATCTTATGCAGGCGCAGAACGAACATGCTACTTGGCAGTTGGCTGTCGAGCGTCGGTTTGGTGTGTCAGGGCAAGTTTGGACCCAGACGCTGCCTACGTGAGCAAACCCTACAGTCTGCTTTGTCGCCACTAGTTTGTTGGCGTCGGCTTGTTGTGCTCCTGCCTTTAGAGTGTTAGTAGACTGGTTGTCATCAATAAAGAAGGAGAGAGACAAGGTAAGTGAATGTAACAGTTCTTTATTGAATGCAGAGACCACAGAGGAAGCAGAAATGAAGCAAATGTGAGTATATCTGCAGTAGGATAAACTGATGAAGACGTAGTTGATGTTTAACTGGGTTCTTGTACTTGCAGAAGGAGATCGGGAATAGCAAGCAGACGAAAGGACTCAGGAGGATGACCAATGAAGACTTGGAGAAGACAGGAGACTGGTGAAGACGAAGATCAGGTAAGTCACTAGGTAAGTATCGCAAGTCGGTTCAGTATGTCTAATGGATGAGACCAGACCCAGCAGTGAGAGTGATGACTGCAGATATAGGGAGTGATGACGAGGGTAATGGTTTGCAGGTGATTGGGAAGCAGGTGTGAGCCAGTGAGGATGATGGGAAGTGTGGTGCTGGGGAGACAGGCATGGTGAGCTGGTGACTGTGACACTGGTAGGATTAGAATAAGTTGACATGTACTTGCAAAGTTACTTATTGTCAGTAGAATCTCTGTTGGGGGACCATCACAATAAAGAGCAAGCAGATATTAAGCAGACAGACTACTAATACTCTAATGAGAGTTAATTGACATGTAGTTGCAAAGTTACAACAGAATGTTCAAAAGGGACCATCAAAATAAAGTGTTACCCAATTTACCAGAGGTTCTGACAAAATGTTAATTGCTGTAGTCGATTTAAAAATATATATTTAATTTGATTTTTTTTTTTTTAAATAGATTTCAATGAATGATTCAATGATTTGCTCATGAAGACTTGAATTGTTTCATTATGGAATGAATCAGCGGTTTTCAGTGAATCTCCTGAATGAATGATTCAATGGCAAACACATTTTAAACAGTCACTTGCCGTCACCTACTGGTGTAACAATGTAATTGATACAATTATTTGAAGTTACTTTCAATTTTGAACACTACCATACACATCAGTCTTAACAAAGTCATCACTTCATTTTGTAGAAATTGTTTACACAGGTGACTATGTTACTGTAGAATAAATTGTTACTGTAGAATAAATAATCACTGTAAAAAATTAAACAAACCAACACACACAGGCTATTATATGGACGGTGACACGCTGCATAGAAACAGCTGCTGTCGCGACTCTGGAAAGCTGATTTTACCGGTGCAAAATATAAACATATGTTATATGTACCTATTTTTAATAATCCATTTTTCAAATTATATATAGGCCTTCACAACAGAAATGATTATTTCCAGACCAAAGTAGTGTCTGGAAATAAAATGAAATATTCTGGCACCTTTGATTGGGTGGGCCAGCCATCAATCTGTTGTAACAACTGAGACAAATCAGATACAATTATTTGTTATATTTCACAGAATGTTTAAAACTCACTCTAGGGTCTGTCCCCATTCCCCATCCCCCGAGAAGAGACTGGAGCTGGGTTTTTATTGCCCAAAACTATGTGGCCATGTGGAAAAGCAGAGACAAAAAGACCCATAGCCCTCAAAACAGACTTTCCTGCATGAATTTATAGATGAACTGATCTAGAAATGAACATGCATTCCAGGGCATTGTGTTTATGCTTATGACTGTCTTGTGTAGTCTCTTTTGGATGATATTTGTTTTATGCATATTTTGTAATAAGAACCAATGATTAACGTAACATAAACTATACCAAGTTTGGTGTCTACGAGTTTGTATTTTGAAGATTTAAATGATTGTGTATATGATATATTGATACCTGCGCAACATATCAGTATTACAAGAATCTTTAATAGTTTCTTCTCCATCTGTAACTAGTCCAGTTACATGCACATGATCTCCTCAAGACAAAGAATCGTAAATTTTCCTGTCAGGAGCTCATGTATGATTGGTCCACTACCCCACCATGTGCTTAACCCGGAGAGAAAGAACTCTTTCCTACTACAAGAGTCAAATTAACAGCTTATATTTCTTCACCCAACGCAAAATATATTGATTTCAACTTCGGACCGAACCATCAAGTATTTCTCCTCAGCCTGCAGATCCGATGCTAATCAACAGCTAAAGGCATTTTGCAAGTATTGTACATTTGAACACTAAACAGTGATTTAGTATTAATTTGTGAACCACCTTTGTTAGCAAAGGTGCTTTATTACAGAGAAAACTGATGGTCTTTTCCAGATTGTTTTTGACTTTTCCCCATAGCTCCATTTCCTGTCCCACTTCCGATCAACTCTATCATTGCTCATTTTTACCTATGTATGTGTGTGACCTGCATGTATGTTATGTGTTTGTTAGTTTAGTTATGTGTTTGTAATTTAGTTAATAAAACTTTTGCACAATACATATTTGGTTCTGACTCTCTGTCTGCAATAGATTGCCTCTTAAATGATAAGATCTTATTACCAGCTCTGTAAATGCTTATTACAAAGCACTGTAAATGTTAAGAGATAATTATTTTTCCGTGGTCATGAAAAATACCATCCTCTTAGAATTAATTAATAATCAATACCGAGTGTTCACGGGATGAACTGATTTATTTATTGTAATTTTAATATAGCTACATCAAGTTAATCTGATTAACTGATTCCAATATTCACAATTAACCATAATTAATAATCATAATGAGCTATGGATAATTATTAATATTTCCCCTTTGAGCTGATTCGCTACACTGTATGAATGCAATATCAAACTCATAGTCGTGCGATATGGCTGTATATCAGCACGGCTGTGATTCAGCTGTAGGCATGAGGGAGCAGTTTGATATTGCTTATTTATAAGATGATACAACATATTATAAGGTTGTTTATAAGGCATTATACATGTATTATAACACATTAAAAATACCTTTATAATGCATTAGAAATACAGGCTTCATAGAAAGTGCTACCAAAACTTCTTTCAAAAAGAAAAAAAAATGGTGCCACCCCTAAACTTTTCAACTTTCAGACTTTTGAGTAGTGCATGTTTGAGATTTTACTTACTCGTCATATGGTTCATAGCACCTCGGAGAACGAATGGAGGTCCGCTCAATCTCTGCTGGCCATCAGAATTCTTAAGAATTTATGTTTTTAGGTTTACTCATTCTATTGCTCATACAGTGTCACTTATGGATGTCAAAACCTTAAAATAACTGTAATAAAAAAAATAATAATAAATAAATAAAAATCACAATTTTGCAAATTAACAGAAGCATGATGATATAGGTGAAATATGTTGTAGAAAAAAAATGCATATAAAGTTATTTGGTGAGTTTCCTCAGCTCACCTGTGTTTCCTTCTTCTCTGTCAGCAGCTCACTTCAGAAATTTTGAAATCTTGGAGCTTTCCCTTTGTTTCTGTTATCCTGCATACTTACTATTTTTCTTCCACACAAAACTTAAGCGCTTAACTCGTCCTGTACCATTTGTCGTAGACCCATGAAAGAGGTGTCAAACCGACCGGCTTGTTGAGGAGAGGTGTGCTATGACTTTCTAAGTGATCGGACCTACGATATTCGCACAGCAGATGAAAAAGCAGGCAAAAAAAAAAAAAAAAAATCCCATAGATTTACATTGACAGAATCTTCATGAATTTGAATCTCAACTGTCAAATTTAGACACACACATACACACGTTTGTTTTTGTGAATTGTGGGGACATTCCATAGGCGTAATGGTTTTTATACTGTACAAACCGTATTTTCTATCGCACTATACCAACCCTACACCTAAACCTACCCA
The DNA here is from genome assembly GCA_037950665.1 of Hypophthalmichthys nobilis. Taxonomy (NCBI): domain Eukaryota; kingdom Metazoa; phylum Chordata; class Actinopteri; order Cypriniformes; family Xenocyprididae; genus Hypophthalmichthys; species Hypophthalmichthys nobilis. Next base: position 17,862,650 of record CM075483.1, on the reverse strand, counting down.
TCACAGGAAACTGTGCGCATTTTTACTTTCTCACAAAAAACTCATTCTGTATGATTTATAAGCCTTTTGAAAATTGGGGACACTGGGTAACGTCCTCATAAGTCACCCTCTCCTTGTAATACCTATGTCATACCCATGTCATTATACAAATTTGTGTCCAGATATGTCACAAAAACACGCACACACACACACACACACACATACTGGTACGGGTGGTTTATAAGGACTTTTTTCCCAAATAAGTTCCATCCTGGTTTATGGGGACCCACCTTTCCCTTTGTCATAGAGATTAATAAGAAACATTAAACTGCTCCTTATGGCATGGGGTAAAAATCTGACTGCTCAGAATTCAATTCTAATGAAACAGTCTGGAAATCTGAAGACCTGACATTCTAAAGCACTGTAAGGACAGGGCGGGAGTGGGCGTTTCCTGATTTAATTATGACTTATGAGGACTACCCTGGTTTATCTGGACAATCACCTACAGTACATCATTAAACATGAGCATCATACTTGTTTAACTTTAAATGACAATCTGGGTTTAACTGGACATCACACACACAAAACACACAAACATAACTAACCTTTAATTATGAGGACAATCTAGGTTTAACTGGACATCACACACACAAAACACACAACCCTAACTAAGCCTTAATTATGAGGACAATCTGGGTTTAACTGGACATCACACACACAAAACACACAACCCTAACTAAGCCTTAACTACGAGGACAATCTGGGTTTAACTGGACATCACACACACAAAACACACAAACATAACTAACCTTTAATTATGAGGACAATCTAGGTTTAACTGGACATCACACACACAAAATACACAACCCTAACTAAGCCTTAATTATGAGGACAATCTGGGTTTAACTGGACATCACACACACAAAACACACAACCATAACTAACCCTTAATTATGAGGACAATCTGGGTTTAACTGGACATCACTCCATTTACTCCATACATAGCAGGAGTATTAGAGTTAACCATACTAAACCAAATCAGCTCTTCTACAATGAAGAGTGAATTCACAAATCATTGTGCATCTTTTTGCTGCCACTGAACCTGCTAAATAAATATGCATTCCTAAGGAAATAGTGCTACAATGTGCTGTTGCCATGTCAGCCAACAAGCATACATGTGGTGCAATACACAGGTTAAATTATCCTGGTTGAAGAAAATTTAGTGATCAGCAAGTTGTACACTTCAGACAAGACTAGTTAAAGGTCAATAAGATGAAGCAATAAAACTAAACCAATAAAACTCAAAAGAAACTGAAAAGGCAATTAATAAAAAATTAACAAATGGTAAAAAAAAAGGCTCAACTACTAAGATATAAAATAAGGACCTTTATGGGACTAAAGTGCAACAGTCACTCAGCAACACAGTACCAGTGGAAAAAACAAATTATATTGCCTTCCAATAAAAATGCAATTATTTGTAAATTTCTATAAAAACAATGTTTTTAAAAACAACAAAAGTAAATAAAAGGATGTCTTCAACACAAAATATAGTCCTGAGTCAGACTCTTCTGCTTATGAATTCAGTGGCCCAACAACATTTTAGACAATTTTGCAGAACAAAAGCCACACGCATTAATGGAAGGCAAAAATGATCTCTCTAGGAACGCTCTAAGAACATTTCTTTTTCAACATCAAACCTCGGTTTCTCACGAAGTCCCTTATATTTTGGACCGTTCTTTCTCTCAGAACAGGGTCCTCTGCAGTCTTGCACTGCTCACACTCGGTCTTTGTTGCAAGGTGTCCCTTTGAAATATGGACTTTGAAATGTTTCATGACAGCATTCACTTCATTTGGGCTCCATGGCCTTTTCACAGTTTTCCTCTATTTGGTCTCTGCAAAACAAATAAAAATTTACATATATACATATACAGTATGTATATGTATATACAGTCAAACCAAAAATTATTCAGACACTAGATATAATTTTTGATATATATTTTTACTAGTGGGTGCAGGACACTATAGTTTATTTATGTAAGTGAGGATAGCAAAATAAAGTAAACTGTGACATATTATACCCAAATATTCTTCATACAGTGGACTACCAGTAAAATTGATAAAAATTTGGAACCAAAAATGATTCAGACACTTTGACCTGACCATGTTTTGCTTAAGTGTTATCTGACATAATTAAGATTATTTTTTTCTGACACAGTTTAACTCTGAGATCTTGTCATAGTTTAAAAAATGGTAATAAAATATAGTGAATAAACTGTATTAATTAATTAAATGTTCAAGGTGTCTGAATAAATTTTGGTTTGACTGTACTTGGAATAACTTATTTACTCAAATTTTTAAATACCTCTGGAGTTCTCAGTTTCATCCTGATTCATTTTTCTTTTTCCTGAGGGGAAAAAGCAACAACAACAAAAATTATTCCAGCCCTATAATCCAAACTGTTTTTGGACCATCTGAACAATATCAGCAGATAGCACACTGGGGAAAACTACTCTCTGGTCCTGAGTAACATGAAAATAACCACATTTACGCTGAATTAATGTGAAAGCAAAAGAAAAATAAATGAATTATATATATATATATAACATGTCCAAACTTTTGACTGGTACTGTACATACAATGACTCTGCAATATCAGCCACAACTAAGACTTTGGCCTTACCAGTTGCTTCAGACTCTGAAGACATCTTTGAAGAGCATCTCCATGTATGGTGCCACAGCTCCTTGCGAACAAACAGGCCTTTACAGTATACACAATGGACATATGTTTTGGCACTCAGTTCAATCTCTGATTTTCCTGGCCGCCTTCTTACTTTCAGTGGTCCACTTTTACTTTCCATAACCTCTTGATTATGCTCATAGTTGCCTCTGTTTCGTAATGTCTCAAGTAACCTTTTTCTGTCCTGGGAGTGTTTAGGGAGCAAGAATGCAGCAGCAATTTCTGTCTCACTGTCTTGATGCTTTTTAAAATGACGGGCAATTTTAGACTGAGGTTTCTTGCAGACATAGCAGTAGTTTTTTTGGGTGGAAAAAGTGTTTTTGGGGTTTTGCACATTGTCAGTGTCTGACTGTTCAAAAGAAGACACTGCTGGTGTTTTCTTAAATCTCTGAAGCATCTCAGTGTCGTCTGTGGCAGTATCATGATTATCACATATGAGGTCTTGAGCAGAACTGGATATGTCACTAACCATTTCTTGCTCAGTGGAAGAACAGTGAACGGGTTGTGGTGGCACACTCTTTGCACTCACAGAAGACTTTGAAACAGCTGGTGTGGACTTATAATATGGTGGATTCCATGTATTGACAGATAGACTATCATCACTATCACTATTTTGTCTAGAGTCTGGGATGAAGTCATCAGAGGAGGATTCTTCAGCGTTTTTATCAACGTAAGGAGAATACTCTTCATCAGAGCTAGATTCTTCAAAGCTGGAAAATTCAACATCTGGCTAAAAAAAAAAAAAAAAAAAGACGATGACAACAACTACATTACTAATAACAAAAAAGATGAAATAATGTACCCTGCTTATTGTCCATCACAGTTTTGATGTAACAAACTTGAAAATGTTTACAATGTGATGTAAAAGAAATTAACATACCAGTGTCTTATTCTTCAGGAAACAGGTTTTGTGCCATGATCTTGAACATACTGAAAAAAATGAAAGTAAAAATAAGGACGCTTAGTTATCATCAGATTTACTTATTTAGTTATCATCAGATTACTGCACATTTTTTTATTCAAAAAAGACAAATGCAGAAAATAGACATGTCTGAAAATAAAAATTATTTGAATAAACTGCACAAAAAATTAAATAAAAATACCAGGAATTTATAGGACATCCCATTTTGTTTTCAAGAGGGTCAAGAACACACATACAACCATATATATGAGTGATGCAGATACTGACATTTGCATGTATGGCCAAGCCATTTTCGACTTGACACAGGTCCACTGCAATCTTCACAAGAATCCAAACTAGAGATAACAGCACTGTGAACTTCATGGCGGCACTATAACAAAAGAGTTTTAGTAAATCAACTTCTGTTGATGTGTTGAACATAGCACAACTTTCATTCCAAAGTGTGGTGTGAGCAGACCTTAATTGTTTACTTCTCTTTGACTGAAAGTCACTGCAGTTATTGCTGCACTGAAAGCATGTCCCGACTGAAAAGTGTGCATATTGGGTCTAAACCTTATCCACAATAAAATAGCTGACCGATACCCAAAGCAACATATCTTTTCATCAAACCCTAACCCTAACACGACGGTCCCCATAGGGGAGGACTGTCCTTACATTTCAGGTCAGAGTCATGCCCATCCCCCAACACACAAGTGATGAAAATTAATGAACAGAGCGAGGCACATTTTACTCAAAGTTGAGACGTCACAACAACGTCTTTAAGACAACGGTCCACATAAAACAGCCTAGTATGATGCCCAACTGTCCTACACTTAACATTGTCAGTGTCAAAGAGAAGTAAACAATTAAGGAACATACGATCACTTACTTTCTCGTTCACTGATGAGGAAGGATTCACACTGCATTCAGTCACAGTCACTGATGTCTTGTCACACAATTCCTGTAATTGTGAGAAAGACAGGTACAAAACTGAGGCAAGGATGTTTGTCAGATAGCCACCACAACCAATACTAGTATCAACCAAAGTCTAAGTATCTACTGTCACTTTAATGGCTATGCCGTGCAAAAAGCAGACATAAAAACATGTATACATCCAGATCTTGTCTATACAGTAATACCAGTTACATTATAAAGGTCAACGTACCATTTCATTTCCAGTCAAAGCTGAATCTCCTTTCTTTGCAACTGTCTTTGATTTGTCTTTACAGGTCATCTGAAATCAGACAAAGCAATTGTATGCTGTTAGAAAGTGTGCATATTGGGTCTAAACCTTATCCACAATAAAAAAGCTGACACATACCCAAAGCAACATATCTTTTCATCAAACCTTAACCCTAACACGACGGTCCCCATAGGGGAGGACTGTCCTTACATTTCAGGTCAGAGTCATGCCCATCCCCCGACACACAAGTGATGAAAATTAATGAACAGAGCGAGGCACATTTTACTCAAAGTTGAGACGTCACAACAACGTCTTTAAGACAACGGTCCACATAAAACAGCCTAGTATGATGCCCAACTGTCCTACACTTAACATTGTCAGTGTCAAAGAGAAGTAAACAATTAAGGAACATACGATCACTTACTTTCTCGTTCACTGATGAGGAAGGATTCACACTGCATTCAGTCACAGTCACTGATGTCTCGTCACACAGTGACGAGTCTCATGTGATCACTCATGTAAGATGTGATCACTCAATGTCTCGAGTGATCACATCTTACGATGGCGCCGCGCATGGCAGCCACGGTGCTTAGCTCTCCAGTGTTTGTACTGTTTTTGTTAGTTTTTCCTGTTTTGTGCTTTTCAAATACAATCAGTTTTACCAGGGATGAACTGCTGAACATTCGGCAGTACACACCACAAAATCTTTTACCGGATTTCGATTAGACGCTTCAGGATGCGCAGACGGGGGAAGCGTGCCGGCGCCCTCGTGAAGCTCAGACAGCGCGGATTAAGAATGCCGCTGCCTAGCATCCATCTGGCGAATCTCCGCTCTCTACCCAACAAAACGGACAAACTCCTTCTGCTCTCCTGGACAAATAAGGATTTTTCGAACTCGGCTGCTCTGTGCTTCACAGAAACCTGGCTGAACGACGTCATTCCGGACAGCGTGTTAAGTCTGCTGGGCTTTCAGCTGTTTAGATCAGATCGCAACGCAGAATCAACGGGGAAATCGCGCGGCGGCGGGACGTGCTTTTACATCAACGAAAGGTGGTGTTCAGATGTAACTGTGTTAAAGAAGATGTGCTGTCCCGATCTTGAAACACTCTTCATTAACTGCAAACTGCCGCGGGAGTTTTGCTCGTTCATTCTGGTGAGTGTCTACATTCCTCCGCAAGCGCACGTGAGCTCGGCTTTACAGATACTCGCTGATATGATCACAGAGAGTGAGCAACAACACCCGGACTCTGTTTTAATCATTCTCGGGGGCTTTAATAAAGCGATTCTCTCACGTGAACTTCCAAAATACAGACAGCATGTTACTTGTCCCACCAGAGACAGTAATACACTGGATCACTGTTACACACCAATAAAGGATGCATATCACTCTGTCCCACGGGCAGCTTTGGGGCTCTCTGATCACTGTTTAGTTCATCTCATACCGACCTACAGGCAGAAACTGAAATCAGCTAAACCTGTAGCAAAGACTGTAAAGAGATGGACCACCGAAACAGAGCGGGCTTTACAAGCCTGTTTCGAATGGACTGATTGGAGTGTTTTTGAAGCTGCTGCCACAGATCTGGACGAGCTCACAGAGACCGTTACATCATATATCAGTTTCTGTGAGGATTTGTGCATTCCTACAAAGACTCATTTAACTTACAACAACGACAAACCGTGGTTCACTGCAAAACTCAGCCAGCTCCATCAAGCCAAAGAAGATGCTCGCAGAAATGGGGGCAGAGTCTTGTACAAACAGTCTTGTACAAAAGGAGATCAGAGTGGCAAAGAGGAATTATTCCGACAAGCTTCGAATCAGTTCTCTTCTAATGACACGGCTTCAGTGTGGAAAGGTCTGAAAGTCATCACCAATTACAAGACACCATCCCCCAGCTCTGTGGAGAATCAACAACTGGCAGACGATCTGAACGAGTTTTATTGCAGCTTTGAAAAAACACCATTCACACCTCCTGTAACCCCCGTCTCCCCCACACCGGCAATTCAGTTCAGTGAAGATGATGTGCGCCAGGTCTTCAGAAAGAACAAGAGAAGAAAGGCACCAGGCCCAGACAGCGTTTCACCAGCCTGTCTGAAAACCTGCGCTGACCAGCTGGCCCCCATCTTCACACAGATCTTCAACAGATCACTGGAGCTGTACGAAGTCCCCTCATGCTTCAAACGCTCCACCATCATCCCCGTCCCAAAGAAACCCAAAATTACTGGACTTAATGACTACAGAATTGTGGCTCTAACGTCTGTGGCCATGAAATCATTTGAAAGACTGGTTTTGGCTTATCTGAAGGACATCACTAGACCCTTACTGGACCCCCTGCAGTTTGCTTACCGAGCAAACAGGTCTGTGAATGATGCAGTCAATATGGGACTGCATTATGTTCTGCAGCATCTGGACAGATCAGGGACTTATGTGAGGATCCTGTTTGTGGACTTCAGCTCTGCTTTTAACACCATCATCCCATCACTCCTCCAGCCCAAATTAACTCAGCTCTCCGTGCCCACCTCTGTCTGTCAGTGGATCACCAGCTTCCTGACAGACAGGCAGCAGCTAGTGAGGCTGGGAAATTTCTCATCCAGCACCCGCACCATCAGCACCGGCGCACCTTGGGCTGTGTTCTCTCCCCACTGCTCTTCTCCCTGTACACCAATGACTGCATCTCTAAAGACCCCTCTGTCAAGCTCCTGAAGTTTGCAGATGACACCACACTGATCGGCCTCATCGTACCATTTCATTTCCAGTCAAAGCTGAATCTCCTTTCTTTGCAACCGTCTTTGATTTGTCTTTACAGGTCATCTGAAATCAGACAGAGCAATTGTATGCTGTTAGAAAGTGTGCATATTGGGTCTTAACCTTATCCACAATAAAAAAAGCTGACACATACCCAAAGCAACATATCTTTTCATCAAACCGTAACCCTAACACGACGGTCCCCATAGGGGAGGACTGTCCTTACATTTCAGGTCAGAGTCATGCCCATCCCCCAACACACAAGTGATGGATTAATGAACAGAGCGAGGCACATTTTACTCAAAGTTGAGATGTCACAACAATGTCTTTAAGACAACGGTCCACATAAAACAGCCTAGTATGATGCCCAACTGTCCTACACTTAACATTGTCAGTGTCAAAGAGAAGTAAACAATTAAGGAACATACGATCACTTACTTTCTCGTTCACTGATGAGGAAGGATTCACACTGCATTCAGTCACAGTCACTGATGTCTCATCACACAATTCCTGTAATTGTAAGAAAGACAGGTACAAAACTGAGGCAAGGATGTTTGCCAGATGGCCACCACAACCAATACTAGTATCAACCAAAGTCTAAGTATCTACTGTTGTTTTCATGGCTGTCGTGCACAAAGCAGACATGCAGAAATTGATTTTTTTGAACAAATACATGAAATGCAGAACAGAGTGAAACATGGTTGACTTTCAGTAATAAAAAACAATGAATAAATAAATAAAGTCTTCAAGAAACTCACCCTTAAACGCCAAGGCCACGAGGAATCCCCATAATTGTATGTGACCTCCTCATCTGGAAAGATATCTCTTATACTAAACAGGCACAGGTGTGGTCTTCCGTCAACAATTATTGTCTTGACTTTGCAATTTGGATTTCTGTGATCATCATTCACCAGTCGTCCAAGTGAACCGTCCTCTTTTGTTGCATCTATGCTGTGAGAAAAATAATGCAGTAAGAAACTTAAAACATTCCTAACTGAAACATAAGGTTCTAACTGAACAATATATATTTTTGGGGTTAGGCTAACCTTGGCCTATTTAACCTATATTCAAATACACATTGTGACAGTTAACTTCCCTTCCTAAGAATTTAAAAGGTGAGATGATCCACTTAAGGTAAAAAATAATACCCCCCTAGGAATCACCCTGCTAAACAATAACCATGTTGTTGATTATCACTAACTTATAAGTTCCTATTGTATAAGAACCCTAGCAAAGCTGCAATAGTAATAATAATAGAAATAGTAATATTAATCATAATTATTGTTGAAAAAATGGCCAGCTTACCAATAACGTGTTCCATTCCATGTGAAGTCAAACAAGTAGTTGCCTTGAACATTTTCAACATGTTTACTTTGAGAGAGAATCCCACGGTATTCAACAACAAAGGTGGATGATTCAATGTGCTCAAGAGCAAACACACTGACTTCTACCTGCTACTTACCAGCGTCTTCTGTCTCCAAGTCGTCTGCTCCACGTCGTAATCCCACCTGCAAAATAGAACTCTTATTACCATCAGCTAAGCGACTGTTTCAAAGTGCTTGTTCATCTATTCACCTGCAATCTCCATTACCTGTGTTCGTGCCACTGTTTAAATAAACATCTGTGTTCACTCACCCCTCTGCCTCCATCTGTGTCCTGATAGAAGACCAGACCCCATGCAGAGCACCTCGGACACAGGCGGGGATCGTACTGCAGACCCGTTCACCACCTTGGACGACGCAGTGCGATCCTCACTCCCACAGCCTGCCACAAGCACTGCACCCACAGTCCCTGCTGATCTCCTGCACGCCATTCACCTTGTACTCCAGCACCGAGCTCCCGCTGCTTCTTCTCCAGCTGCCTCTGTCAGTCCCATGGCCCGACCAGCGACATTCACCGGCGCGGCGGAGGATTGCAGCGGGTTTTTTCTACAATGCTCCTTCTATCTGGAAGCCCAGTCTTAGCTGTTTACCACCAAACGATCTTGGGTGGCCTTCGTCATTTCTCTGCTTGCCGGACGAGCGCTACAGTGGGCTCAACCTCTCTGGGAATCCAACGCTCCAATTACAGCCTCCATCAACTCTTTCTTCGCGCACTTCCGGGAGGTATTCGGACAGTGCACCGCTGAACTCTCCGTACACGACCACCTTTTCAATCTACGTCAAAACGATGAATCTGTGAGTATGTATGGCGTCCGTTTCTGCACTCTAGTGGCTGCTAGCGGCTGGAATGAAACGGCCCTGATAACCGCCTTTCGCCAAGACTTGAATCCACATGTGAAACAACTAATGGTCGTGTACGATAATACAATGGGCCTGGAAAACTTAATCCAAAAAACCATCCCTGTAGCCCAGCGCTTTTCTGCATGTGCGCTACACACACCCAATCCTCTGCCCTCAACACCATCTATCGCCCTTCCAGCACCTGAACCTATGCAGGTCGATTCTAATCACCTGACCCGTGCAGAGCGTCAGAGAAGAATCCAACAACATCTCTGTCTGTACTGTGGGGGAGAGGACCATGTGATCACTACCTGTCCCGTCCGACGACCATGCCCAGTGGTGAGTACTATCCACTATCCAACTGCCCGCTCGCATTGCACCTCTCATGAGAACACCTGTACATATCCTTAACTCTCATGTCTGTGTTTCAGCGCAAGCCCTCATCAATTCCGGCTCCGCAGGGAACTTTATCAGCAACCAATTTCTCCAGAAAATAAATGTACGTCGCAAGCGCTGCCAACAGGATCTCCGTATCCACACCATACAAGGAAAACCGCTGGGACGGGTGAGATCCTCAAATGGAGTGAAGAATGTTTTCAAAATTGTTTGTCTCCTATCAGAAAGTCTTCCTCGAATCTGCAACCATCTTCTTCCGATTGCAACGTCCTTCCTGTCCTCTCCACCTCCATCGAAAGTCCAGAAATTGACCTCAAAGTGGAAATTCCTCCTGAATACCGGGCGTTCCAGGATGTGTTCAGCAAGCGGTTGGCAACTCAACTACCACCTCACCGGCCATGGGACTGCGCCATCGACCTGCTGCCTGGGGCTACCGTAGGGTTTACCCTCTGTCCATCCTAGAACAGAAGGCCATGGAGGAGTACGTCCAGGAGGCACTTAAACAACGCTTCATCCAACCCTCAACGTCCCCTGCCGCTTCAAGCTTCTTCTTCATGGCCAAGAAGGATGGAGGCTTGAGGCCGTGCATTGACTACCGTCACCTGAACTCCCAGACGGTCAAGTTCAGTTATCCCCTTCCTCTGGTCCCGGCGGCTCTGGAGCAGCTACGTGGAGCTTGCATCTTCTCCAAGCTGGACCTGCGGAGCGCGTATAACCTCATTCGTATATGCCGGGGGGATGAGTGGAAGACTGCCTTCATTACACCGTCTGGACACTATGAATACCGGGTCATGCCGTATGGCCTGTCCAACTCTCCCTCCATGTTCCAGAACTACATGAATGAGGTGATCCGGGAGTTCCTCAACCGACTCGTGGTGGTCTACATTAACGACATCCTCATTTACTCCCGGAACCAGGCCAAACATTGCCAACACGTCTCCCAGGTCCTCGAGAAGCTCTGCCAACACCATCTATACCTCAAGCTGGAGAAGTGTGAGTTCCATACCACCTCCGTACACTTCCTGGGCTACATCATTGACCAACACGGCATCCAAATGGACCAGAGGAAGGTGGAAACCATCCGCAACTGGCCATTACCCACAACCGTCAAGGAGCTACAACTTTTCCTGGGGTTTGCGAATTTCTACCATCGCTTCATCCACAACTACAGTCTCCTCAGTGCACCCCTCACCTCGCTCCTTAAAGGCCAGCCCAAGTCTCTGTCCAGGACTCCATCTGCCCGAGAAGCATTCCACCAGCTCCAAGAGGCCTTCCTCACCACTCCGATCCTGGTCCATCCGAACCTTGATCTCCCGTTTACTGTCGAAGTCGATGCATCCTCCACTGGGGTCGGGGCGGTGTTGTCACAGCGGGAGGGTGACCCACCACGACTCTATCCATGTGCCTTCTTCTCCAAGAAGCTATCCCCGGCAGAGCAAAATTATGACATCGGAAACAGAGAGCTTCTCGCCATCAAGTTGGCTTTGGAAGAGTGGAGACACTGGCTGGAGGGAGTGAAACATCAGTTTGAGGTAATCACCGATCATCGTAACCTGGAATATCTGCGTGATGCCAAACGGTGAACCCTCATCAAGCCTGCTGGGCCCTCTTCTTCACTAGATTCAACTTCACAGTCTCCTACCGCCCAGGAACCAAGAACTGCAAAGCCGATGCCCTATCCTGGCTGTATCAACCTGATCCAGACAATCCCGATCTTGAACCTGTCCTCCCTCCAGCCATGATCATCAGCCCTATTCAGAGGTCCATCAACTAATGCATTTCCCAAGCTAACCGCATTGAACCAGCTCCGCTGGGAGGTCCTGAGGGGCTTCTCTACGTTCCACCGGTCCACCGTCAGCCCCTCATGGACTTAGCTCACACCTCTCCGGGCTCGCGACACCCAGGCAGTTCTCGTACCCTCTCACTTCTGCGGCAACACTACTGGTGGCCCTCCATGTCTCCCGCTACATCAGAGGTTGCTCAGTCTGTGCCGTTGCCGACACTCCTAGGAGGCTTCCTGAGGGAAAACTGGTTCCACTGCCAATACCCTGTAGACCGTGGACACATCTGGGCATTGACTTCATGACAGACCTACCCTCCTCAAACAGCTTCACCTGTGTACTAGTAGTAGTGGATCGATTCTCCAAGGCTTGCAAACTCATACCCCTCAAGGGCCTTCCCACTGCATTCAAAGCCGCCGAAGCATTGTTCCATAATGTCTTCCATCATTTTGGCATTCCCGAAGACATCGTTTCTGACCGTGGACCTCAGTTCATATCCAGAGTGTGGCAAGCCTTCTTCAAACTCCACCGGAACCAGGACAGCTGGAGCCAGTTCCTACCCTGGGCGGAGTATGCCCAGAACTCCCTTCAGCAGACCACCACCAGGCTCACCCTGTTACAATGTGTCCTGGGCTACCAACCACCACTCTTCCCCTGGTCGGGTGAGCCCTCTGAGGTTCCAGCTGTCAACCACTGGTTCCAGCAGAGCGAGAAAGTGTGAGTCTCAGCTCATGTCCATCTCCAGCAGGCAGTCCGGAGACACAAGAGACACGCCAACGCCAGAAGAGTCCCCACTCCTCAGTACCAACCTGGCCATAAGGTGTGGCTCTCAATGCGGGACATCCGTCTCCGGCTGCCCTGCCACAAGCTGAGTCCCCGGTACATAGGTACCTTCACCATACAGAGGCAGCTCAACAAAGTCACTTACCGGCTCAACCTCCCAGCACAGTACAGTATCTCACATTCATTTCATGTGTCTCTGTTAAAACCCCACACTGATCCCATGCCTTCTCCATCCACAGATCCTGGTGACGATGCAGTACCTCCTCCTCCCGACATCGCAGAGGAAGAAGCCATCTACGGGGTGCGGGCGATCCTCGACTCCCGACGACGGGGTCCCCAGATAGATTACCTCGTTGACTGGGAGGACTACGGCTGCACCTGATCACCAGTGACACTTAAAAGACTCTCACTCCCTGCACTCAGTGTCTGGTCTCGTCAGACTTACATGGACTTCAACCTGCTACTTACCAGCGTCTTCCCGTGTCTTCCTCCCATCGTCTTCTGTCTCCAGGTCGTCTGCTCCACGTCGTAATCCCACCTGCAAAATAGAACTCTTATTACCATCAGCTAAGTGACTGTTTCAAAGTGCTTGTTTATCTACTCACCTGCAATCTCCATTACCTGTGTTTGTGCCTCTGTTTAAATAAACATCTGTGTTCACTCACCCCTCTGCCTCCGTCTGCGTCCTGACATTAATAAGATAAGAGAAATTTAATTTCGTATTATCCTTCATGTATATCCTGTTAATACTTTCTTAAAGAAATTTAAAAACAGCACCCAGAGACCATTGGTCATTTGTTTTGGCTTTGCCATTACTCTAAATTATTGTGGAAAGACTTTTCCCTATTTGAGAACATTGATAAGGATTTTTCCTTACTTTGGGAAAATGTTTTGTTTGGAATTGTTAATTGGAAAAAAGAGCATTTATTGGAAAACAAAATATACTTAATCTTCTTATTTTATTAACAAAATTTTATATACATAAATGTAAATTTTCAGGTCAGAAACCACTTTATGTTTTTTTAACTTTATGTTTTGCTTGCTGAATTGCAGCATTACTTTGGGACTATCCTTAACTCATGTAACAAGAAGGCTTTAAAAACAATCGAAATGTGTAAGTCTTTTAATCTTTTCCTTTTAAGGTGATCTTCTGTGATTAGTTATATACCCCTGTCTTGTACCTTTTTTTAAATTATTATAATTTTTTTATTATTTTTATTATTATTTTTTTTATTTGTTCTACATTGTGACTGCTTCTTTCTTTGTCTATATAATGATCTCAATAAAAAAACACACGATGACCGACAAGGAACAGATGTTCGGACCGAACGGTCCAATTGAACGAACATTTTATGGTCCTATGCCTTCCACAGTTGATATACATTTATAAAAATACATTTAGACCGCTTTACATAGTGATTGCTATCAGGATATGAGGAGACTTTCAACCAGCATAACAAAAAAATGTTTCTAAAGATAATCTCCTATTGCACCTTTAAGTGTACTTAAGTACCACAGTTGGGAAAAATTTACTTATAAGTAGTATGTTAGTAATATATTTTTAATAAAATCTATATAATTTAAATTTAGGATTACTATATACAAGTCTACTAAGATTAAAATAATACACTAATAAAACTCCTCTGTATATTTTTGTGGTAGTGTACTTTTTTCAATGCACTAAAAATCAATTTAAATATTAGCGTTATAAGGTATACCTTATATACACTGAAGTACTACTGAAGTAGAAATATACTTTTAATTAGTGTATTTATAGTGTATAACTTTTACAATTTTGTATAGCACAAAAAATAAGAATGTACTACAAATGTCCTTTCTTATATTTAAGTATTTTTTTAGTGCATTCAAGTGTACTTTTTTTTCACCTGGGAACCCTACTGTATGACTTCAGAACACTTGGAAAATGGGACGAGTTGCATGGGATTATTTTATGACATATTTAATTTCTTAAAAAAAAAGAAAAGGAACAAGAAAAAGACTGAAGGTGGTCACAACTTAGGTGAAAAGAAAGTGCAATAAAATACACTTTATTTTAGTACACTTCCATAATGTACTTAAAGTGCTCCATTTCCGTGCACTAATTTTGTACTTAATATACTAAAAATTCTTCTTTAAGTCAAGTCAAGCCTTTATTTATATAGCGCTTTTTACAATGCAGATTGTGTCAAAGCAGCTTTACAGTGATAACTGGTATATAATTTTGGCTGCACAGCAGTTCTTAAAGAAAATGGTGTCAATGCAGGCTGATGCATAGTACTGTTGAATATCAAATGTCAAGTGTCCCCAACTAAGCAAGCCAAAGGCGACAGCGGCAAGGAACCCAAACTCCAACAGGTGACATCAGGTGGCAAACAGGTGGCAAATAGGTGTTAAAATGGAGAAAAAAAAAAATCTTGGGAGAAACCAGGCTTAGTTGGGGGGCCAGTTCTCCTCTGGCGAACAGTGCTTTGTTATGATTCAGGTAGCTATCATAAGTCCGATAGGATCGCAACAGTCAAAGTATTTATTCCAGTTCAATCCAGTTGAGGATTGTATTCATCACGCCGGTATGGACGGTTTGTTGAGGAGCTGTGCCACTGGCTGTCATGTCGATGAGGCCTTCACAATGGATGATCTAGTTGACTCAATCTCTGCTGATATTTCAGGGGTGTGTTGTGGTCGTGTCAAGGCACAGGTCCTCAATCTCACCTGGATACGGCCCGGATCCGGCTGACTACGGTAAACCTCGGGATAAACAGAGAGACTAATATTAGCGAAGATGCCATTCTTCTTCTGATGTAACGAGTACATCTGGTGTTATAGGAAGTGTTCCCGGTTCCGGCTGACCTAATTTATGCAGCCTAATAATCCTTTAATGGATTTGAAAATATAAATTGATAATGTGTTATGTGTATGCCAGGTTAAAGAGATGCTTTTTTAGTCTAGATTTAAACTGACAGAGTGTGTCTGCTTCCCGAATGATGCTAGGAAGATTGTTCCAGAGTTTAGGTGCCAGATAGGAGAAGGATCTACCACCTGCGGTTGATTTTGATATTCTAGGTATTATCAGCAGGCCTGAATTCTGAGATCGCAATAGACGTGAAGGACTATAATGCATTAAGAACTCGCTCAGATACTGGGGAGCTAAACCATTTAGTGCTTTGTAAGTAATTAGCAAGATTTTAAAATCTATACGATGTTTAACAGGAAGCCAATGCAGTGTTGACAGAACTGGGCTAATATGGTCATACTTCCTAATTCTAGTAAGAACGCTAGCTGCTGCATTTTGTACGAGCTGTAGTTTATTTATCAAGCGAGCAGAACAACCACCCAGTAGAGCGTTACAGTAATCTAGCCTTGAGGTCATGAACGCATGAACTAACTGTTCTGCATTTGTCATTGAGAGCATATGTCGTAGTTTAGATATATTTTTAATATGGAAGAATGCGGTTTTACAGATGCTAGAAACATGGCCTTCAAATGAAAGATTGGTATCAAAGAGCACACCCAGGTTCCTAACTGACGACGAAGACTAAACAGAGCAGCCATCAAGTGTTAAACAGTATTCTAGGTTATTACGTGAAGAAATTTTTGGTCCAAAAATTAGAAACTCTGTTTTTTCTGAATTTAGTAGTAGGAAATTACTGGTCATCCAATTTTTTATATCAGCTATGCATTCTGTTAATTTTGTGAATTGGTAAGTTTCGTCAGTAACTTAACAGTGAAAACTAACGCCATGCTTCCTAATGATATCTCCCAAGGGTAGCATGTACAGAGTGAAAAGCAATGGTCCTAGTACTGAGCCTTGCGGTACTCCATATTGAACTTGTGATCGATATGACATCTCTTTGTTTACTACTACAAACTGATAACGGTCAGATAAGTGTGATTTGAACAATGACAATGCAATTCCACTAATGCCAACATAATTTTCGAGTCTATTTAAAAGAATACTGTGATCAATAGTGTCAAATGCAGCACTAAGATCCAGTAACACTAACAGAGAGATACAACCACGATCTGATGATAAGAGCAAATCATTAGTAACTCTAATGAGAGCAGTCTCCATACTATGGTACAGTCTAAATCCTGACTGGAAATCCTCACAGATACTATTTCTTTCTAAAAAAGGAACATAGTTGTGATGATACTGCCTTTTCTAGTATTTTTGACAGAAAAGGGAGATTTGAGGTCGGCCTGTAATTGACTAATTCTCTAGGATCTAGTTGTGTTTTTTTAATAAGAGGTTTAATAATAGCTAGCTTAAAAGTTTTTGATACATATTCTAGTGATAAAGACGAATTAACGATATTAAGAAGAGGATCTATGACCTCTGGAAGCAACTCTTTCAATAGCTTAGTCGGTATAGGGTCTAACATACATGTTGTTGATTTTGATGATTTCACAAGTTTAGACAATTCTTCCTCTCCTAAAGCAGTAAATGAATTGAATTTTTCCTCAGGGATACTGCAGTGCACTGTCTGACACGATACTGTAGTAGACGGTTGCATGGTTATAATTTTCTCTCTAATATTGTCAATCTTGCAAGTAAAGAAGTTCATAAAGTCATTACTGCTGTGCTCTTTGGAAACATCAGAAGTTTAGGCTTTATTTCTTGTTAATTTAGCCACTGTATTAAATAAATACCTAGGGTTGTGCTTATTTTCTTCTAAAAGTTTTGAAAAATAGGCAGATCTAGCAGTTTTTAAGGCCTTTCTGTGCTCAATCATTCTCTCTATCCACAAAATGCAAAAAACTTCTAGTTTTGTTTTCTTCCAGCTGCGCTCCATTTTTCTGTCTGCTACCTTTAGGGCCCGAGTGTGCTTGTTGTACCACGGCGTTGGATTAATTTCCTTAATCTTTTTAAACGCAAAGGAGCAACTGAGTCTAATGTGCTGGAAAAGACAGAGACAATAGTTTCTGTTGCAACATCGAGGTCTTCTAAGCTGTCTGGTACGCTAAGGCGATGAAACTGATCAGGAAGATTATTTATAAAGCTATCTTTAGTGGTAAAAGTGATGGTTCTACCATATTTATGGCAGGGAGGCAGTTTAGCAGCCTTGACTAAATGTAGTATACACGAGACTAGAGAATGATCTGAGATGTCGTCACTCTGCTGCAGAATTTCAACGGCATCAATATCGATTCCATGTGACAATGTTAGATCTAGAGTATGATTATGACAATGAGTGGGTCCTGACACGTGTTGTCTAACTCCAATAGAGTTTAGAATGTCTGTAAATGCCAATCCTAATGTGTCTTTTTCATTATCTACATGGATATTAAAATCACCAACAACTTTATCTGCAGCTAGTACTAACTCCGATAGAAAATCAGCAAATTCTTTGATAAAGTCTGTATGGTGTCCTGGTGGCTTGTATATAGTAGCCAGCACAAATGTCAACTTACATAATGTTACATAAAGTACCATCACTTTGAAGGAATTATATTTGAAAGACTTTTGACTAATACTGTAAATATTACTACAAATTACAGCAACACCTCCCCCTTTGCCTTTCTGATGAGGATAATCGTAACTTTGAGGGCTAGACTCATTTAAAGTACTGTAATCATCCAGTTTTAGCCAAGTTTCTGTCAAACACAGCACATCTAGATTATTGTCTGTGATAATATCATTTACAATAAGTGCTTTTGAAGAAAGGGATCTAATATTTAACAACCCAAGCTTTATCATTTGTTTATCAGTATTATCTCTGTGTTTTATTTGTTGAACATCAATTAAATTTTTACCCTTAAGTGGGTTTGGAAGTTTTTTGTACTAATTCGGGGTACAGACACAGTCTCTATGTGATAATATATAGGTGTAAGAGTTTCTATGTGTTGGGAATTATCTGACTTCTGTAACGTGAGGCAGCTAGCAGACGGTCGGTTTAGCCAGTTTGTCTGCTGCTTTCTGACCTGGGCCCCAGTTTGTCATGTTTCCGCTCTAAGACTATGTGCCATATTACTAGAGAAAAGAGCAGCACCATCCCAGGAGGGATGAATACCATCTCTTTTCAACAGGTCATGTCTCCCCCAAAAACTTTTCCAATTGTCTATGAAACCTATATTATTCTGCGGACACCACTTAGACAGCCAGCCATTGAGTGATGATAATCTGCTAACTATCTCATCACTCCGAAGAACAGGAAGAGGGCCAGAGCAAATTACTTTTCCTGACATTGTACTTGCGAGTTCACACACCTCTTTAATGTTAATTTTAGTGATCTCTGACTGGCAAAGTCGAACATCATTAGTGCCGACGTGAATAATAATTTTAGAGTATTTACAATTAGCATTAGCCAGCACTTTTAAATTTGCTTTGATGTCAGGTGCTCTGGCTCCCGGCAAACATGTGACTATGGTGGCTGGTGTCTCTATTTTCACGTTCCGTGTAATAGAATCGCCAATAACTAGGGCACTTTCAACAGGATTTTCAGTGGGTGTGTCACTGAGTGGGGAGAACCTGTTTGATGTTCTTATTGGAACGGAAGAGTGGTGTTTTCTGCGGCTAGGCTCACCATCACTGCTGCACAGGCTCTACAGCCGGAACCGAACAATGTACAGAGTTCACTAAGCTAGTCGCATCCAAAACAGTATCTGAAGCCCTTGCATTCTTACTATCCTCGATTAAAGTTTGGATGCGTGTCTCTAATTCTGAGATTTTCTCTGTCAGCCTGACTATTTCCCTACATTTATGACATGTAAATCCCTCGTCGCCGACAGAGAAAGCTATACTGAACATGTGACAAATAGCACACAATATAATACTGGGAGAGGATGACATGACTCACCGTGTTTGTAGACTGATCCGACTTGCCACAGCTGTTTGATGAACGCGTAAAAAAAGGAAAAAGGAGCGCGCGAGAGACTGATGACAAGTTAACAAGCTAGCGAGATGCAAATGCGATGTAATAGCGATTTAGATTAAAAGATTAAAAGCTAGCGACGTCAGATTAATGTGATAGGCAATATTATATATAAGGTAACATTAATGATAATATAAGCAACAATGAATGAAAGTAGGAGATTCAAAACAAAGCTATACGGAGTCACAGACGCAAACCACTCTGAGCAGCTAGGCAGACAGGCCAAACACAGCCAGGATTAATACTGCACAAACACACCAACGATCTGACAACACAGGACAAAATGCAAAGACATTAAATAGCGGTGCTGATGAGCCCCAGCCGACGCTGATCAGCTCATCAGCAGCAACACACACTCACAGAGAGGCAGAGTAAAGCAGTGAACTCGCAAACCGTGACAAGTACAATCAAGTACACTATTGGTATGTCATTAGTAGCACTATTTTAGTAAAACCTTCTTAACTCTACGTCGTTCTTAAATTATACCTTAAGCTGTACCTTAACGTTAATACGTGATTCCCCGAAACGTTCTTAGTTAAGTATACCTTCTGTAAGTCATACTTTCATAAGGTTGGTCTGGACCACTCTTAGCTAAACCTTATCACTGTTGACAGTCAATATGAATATAATTCTGAAGCTGTAATACACCCAGTGTTCGATTAGGATTGTGGCAAAGAATAAAATGCAAAGATTCACTGCTAAATTCAGATGTGCTTCAGCGCTGATCCAGAGACAGAGGCACGCTCCACGCTTGTCATGTATCACAACTATTCTGTGTTTTTAACCTCATCAGGTTTATTTTAGGTTTCAGACATTTAAATACACATTTGAATTAAGTAGGCTACTGCATAAAAAAGACATTTATAGTTTGTTAAAATCAAATTCCATACGCTGGTGTCTACGGAAGCTGCAACAATAACCCTTTCAATTATATTGACGAAGTGTTTTATTCATATCAGATACACACTGTGTATGAAACAATAAAGTTTACTCTATTTTTCTCCCAGTTCATCAGCCACATACTTTTATGTATTTCGGGGAAGATTTCGTAAATCCGACAGCTCTGAATTGCCGTGCAAACTCATCATGCAACAAAACACATTCACTTCCACATATTTTACAGTCGGAATATATCATAAAATTCATGATATAGTTAACAAGTTTGTGAATATTTTGAATAAAAAATGAAAAAACGCTATAAACACGATACCTATATGTCTGTCAGCTGCATGACGCATCTCCAAGGAATTAAAACTTTGTTCTAAAATAACGGTATTTGTTCTTAAACTAACGCTGATGGGGGCTCCGCGCCCCCAAAATATAGATAAATTACAATATAGATTTAGTTTGCAATTTGGATTACTTTTATAACATCCCATGAGTCCTGATAAATGCAATTTCTACTTCTAAAGTGCTTCTTTTTATAAAGAACACTGATTTCTCACAATGCAGTGAAGCAGCCCCTGTATAGAGTGAATTATTGATTCTCGAGCCATCGATATCAACCAATTCAGCACCGCCACCACGGACAGCACCTGGTAACGTCGCACTTAAAAAGATATACCTTAAGCAACCTCCTAAGGGATAGTTCGGGGAACATGAAGAAACGGTATATCTTCAGTTAATCACGTGATCGTGATTAATAATCGTGATTATAATTTTGAGCAAAATAATCGTGATTATCAGTTTAACCATTATTGTTCAGCCCTAATTGACACTGACAGTGACAATGCTGTGTCAGACAGTGAGTCTGAGATGGACTCTCCAAAACCTGTGAGAATTTATACAAAGAGACAGAGACAGAAATCAGTGGTATTCACATATAATACATTAGGTCAACCTTCGCTGGTTCAGAGGGACTGCTCGGTAGAATTAAAAGTTACCGGCCTCTAACATTCATTTTTGGAGAGCTTGGAGCATCGTGGAGAGTTGTTAAAGACTCCTGTTGAGAAACTATTGAATATGTTTCAAGGTATAGCTGAAATGTCAGGGGACATGTAGTTTTGTGGGGGAGAGTGTGGCACTAGTGTAAAGAAAAGACAGTGTAAAGAAAAGACATAAATATAAATGGAATAAAATTTGAGTTTTATATATTTCTATACAGAAGTGGTAATCTATTCAGACTAAATGTCTGAAAGTGCTTGAAGTGTGTTTTGGGCTCCTTTTTACATACTTTAATAGATAATATCTGCAGGAATGTTACATCTTTTCATGTGTACACAGTAGCCTAAATTATCCAAACCACTAGGGGGAGCTCTCGCTACGGTCTGCTTGAGAATGCTTAATACAGCAGTTAATGCAAGACGAACGGATAGCTAACACGCAGAATTGAGACGCTCCATTTGTGATTGACTTTATCCTGTTATATCTTTCCTTGCAGATAAGAATAACTCCGTATATTTCAATTAAGGGGTCCATGAACAGTTTTCATTGTAGTTTTGGTGCTTTGGGTAGGTTTTGAGCACCACGACTGTATTGTAATTACTCGTAGATAGAACGTGAGACAACTGTGGTAGAAGTTTGTACATGAACAAAGATAGTTATTGTGCACCGGAGTGACAATATGTAGTTTAAAGTGATTATTTTATGATTTTGATGGTTAAACAGATCATTTAAGTGTAACGTGAGTTAAGTGGCGCACGTGGAGTTTGCTGGTGTCCGCCATCTTATGTAAATTGTCTGCCGCTGTGGTTTAGGGTTACCAACAACTCAAACGAGGTGAAATGCTCGCTTATGAAACCAAACAGTCGTAAAATGTGACATAAGAAAACGTTAAAGAGTCATTGTTCATTTAGAGTAAATAAGTAATGCTGGGACAGCTAGAATGTATGTGCTCTGGGAAGTGGTTAAACAGACAGAGAATAATGTAAAGGTTCAAATTAAATTAATTTTTTTTTGTTATTGAGCAAAATTTGTGTTCATATGCTTGATATGCAAACTGTATTTGCAAGTAAATATGTTTACACAGGGTATCCGCGGGGCATTAAAAGTCATTAAATGGATTTTTGCGAAAATTAAGGCCTTAAATGGCATTAAAAAGCATAAAATTTTATTCCTGCAGGCATTAAATTTTTTAGATAGTTTTGAAGAAAAATAGTACTACCAGTTTATTTTGAATATAGCCTTCATAATTAATAACTGATTTGCTGTCGTAATATATGGTACATTGGTGTGATACACACGCGGAACCAGTTTGGTAATTGCCTCCGGCCGGTGCAAAATTGCAGTAACGCCGTTTTGATAGCGGTTTACCGGCTTGGACCTGGAGACGGAAGGCTGCATCAGTGTTGCCAACTTTTTTCCAAGAAAGCGCACTGTGACAAATATAGCGACTTGTTGAAACCTTATCTAGCTTCCGAGACCCCCGGTACTGCCGCACGAGCGAGAGATGCCGCAGGCGCACCTCTCTCTGCGTCTGCTGTTCAGTAGCGAGAGGAGCAGCGCATTCAGTTGAGGCTGTGCGCTCTGTCAGAGAACAAATAAAATAGATACTATTGCTTCTAACCTGAGTGATCATTTTACATGTCCATATAGCCACAATCACAGCAACTGTCTTTATCTTATGTGTATGGTGATTTTGTCAGACAACGTCTCGATTACAAATCAGGATTATAACATGTCAGGGCTCGACACTAACGCTTGTCCATTAGCCCGGGATAAGTGGATTTTTTGAAGGGGCAAGTGAAAGAGAATTTTACTTGCCCGGTTGGACAAGAAGCCTGATTAAATCGTCAATAAAAAAAAATAAAAAAAACTTGAATCACCAAAACGCAAGAATGACAGATTTGATTAGTTTAAGTGGCGATCGATAGTGGATAATAATAGGCTGTATAATGGACTGACGGTTACAAGGTTGCACGCGCAGCCTTGTTTTCATTAGCCTACTGAATGATTTAGCATTTTGAACGAATCGGTTGAGTCAAAGATTCAATCCCTGCATCCCAGTGTGCATACTATCCACCCTATCTGCCCTAAATAGTATTGAATATTACTAATGTCACATACTGTTTAGGATGGATAGAATGCACATTGAGACACAGGCAATGACTCATTCATAAACAAATGCCTCATTCTTGAATGAATCAGCCATTGGAATGAATTGTTTGAATGAATGACTCAATGACTCACTTATTAAGACGGTTACTTGCCGCCACCTACTGGTGGTTTAGTTTCATTTTTATAAATATCACTTTCCCCCCAACATTTCTTATTTGAATTTTCAAAAAATATTTAAAACAATACTATAACTTTATTTAATGCAGTCGTAATTTTTTTTTTATTGTAAATGATTTAATTTGCTTAAATCAGCCCTTAGTGTCTTATTCTAATTTAATTTATTGAACAAATTTAAGAATTTAAAAATAAAAGATGAATCATACATTTTACATGAATCATACAGGATTGGGTGGGGGGAAATTGCCCCTTGTAAAGGTAAAAAAAAAAAAAAAAAAAATGCCCTCAGTGTAAATATCACAAATATGCAGATTTATATATGTCAAAGCTGGAATATTCTGAATAATAAAAATAAAAAATCCTATTTTTTCCAGACAAGCAACTGTTTTACTCAGACAAGTGAATGACCGATTTACTTGTCCGAAGGACAAGCACATGACAAGGCTTAATGTCGAGCCCTGTATGTAGTCTTAATGGGTCACATTTCAGTCACCATTTCATATTGTCTAACAACAAAACAGAAAAATATATAGATGAAACAATTTTATTGGGAATTTGGTTGTATTAAAATACATTATGTGAGCACAAAGAGGTAGCAGCAGAGAAGCAAACAAATGTAAAGGGCTGACACTTGGCAGAATGCGAATGCAATTTAATGACATAATGAATATGCCGTATGACGTCATCGATTGACGTATATATATATATATATATATATATATATATATATATATATATATATAGGGAGAGAAGGGTAAGTTGTCACACTTTTTTACACTGTCTAACATTTACTGAGCACCATATATCACAATGGTATAAATGTCATACCAAATGAAAGAAGGAAGTCTTGGGCACATTTGTTGTATTCATTACATTTTCATATCTTATCTCATTACGGAGTTGTAGACTGTTGAATAGAGACTGTGCAATTTGCCCCATCGGCGGGTAAGTTGTCACACTATTTTATCTAAAAATAAGAACGCAGCTACTTAATTATTATTGATTTTAGTTTTTAAATTCAAACCAGAACTGGAAATATAAACAATCATGCCTAAAGAATTTGGAAAACAATTATTTCAATCCAAACAATACACATTTCAATCAAAACACATTAAGTGGCAAGACCACTTTACTTTGAACTTTAAACTCAAATTTTCTCTAGCTTGCACATAGATCCATGATAACTGAATGGAATACTGCAGATAATTCGCTTAAACATGTTTAATCTCTGAACATAACTGACTTAACATGTTGAACCTCTTTTTTTAAACATGTTCTATGTGTTTATTTGTACTGGGGCAAGTCGTCACTTGTGACAACTTGTGACAAGTGGCTATTTGATTTTTGAGATAGAGCCTCTAGTTTTGGAGTTATGAAGAGTGTGACAACTTACCCGCTCTCCTATATATATATATATATATATATATATATATATATATATAAAATGGCATTAAAAATTTTAGACGCTCCATTTGTGATTGACTTTATCCTGTTATATCTTTCCTTGCAGATTTGCATGCAAACCAAGCTTATTAAATGTGTTGCACCAGAAACAACGCCTGCTCCTTTCTATATATGTAACATTTGCACTGCAATTTCTTTTTGTAAGCTGTAAGCTGTAATAAATGTAAAACTTTACGGTCTTCCAATCACGGTTTTTCAGTGCTTCTGGTTCAGCTTTTAAACATTTGTCACAGTCGCTCTTTGCTGGTACAGTAAGTGATGTGATGAATCGCTTCATGTGTCTTTCCACCGCCTGCACCTCTGTCTGCTGCCAGGGTGTCTTCTTCTGGGTAGCTTTACCTAAAAGTGGACAGAAAAACAAATTAAGAGATAAAAAGTGTGTGCTGGAATTAATAGATAAATAGAATTACATTGAATGTAAAAATCACCATTTGATTGACAATCACTTGGGCTGAAATGATCATTGGGGAAAAGGAAAAGATAATTAGATTAATGTCTATCAATGTTTTAAAGGGGACCTATTATGCAAAATTCACTTTTGCATGGTGTTTGGACATAAATGTGTGTGTACACAACCACCCTATAGTGATAAAAATCCACCCACTCCTTTTTTTTTTATCCCCATAAATCATAAGCAGTGTCTCAGAACAAGCCGTTTCCAGATCCCTAGCAATGTGACGTCAAATTAGCAACAATGTTGACAGACACTGCCGTTTGAACATAGAACCGCCCTGAGCACGTTCACAGCGAGTCCGCTATTGCTGCACTGACGAGAGTGTCTCCTAAGCATTTTAGGTGTTCTGTAGCTGAATGGATTAATCCACATAGCTCTCTCCATTTACTCCCTAAATCTGAGCTGCTGAAAATGAGGTGGATTAACTTGGTTTTCCAGGAAAATGCTCCCTCATTTCTGCTGAAATTCGTTTATGTCTGCGTGAATCATTTCACACCGGACTGCTTAGTGAATGAATATCAATACAAAGGGACAATACAAAACAGAGACTGTGCTAAAAATGTGCTACTCAAGGATATACAAGTAAAAACTGTTCGAGTGATACTGGATACGGTAGTAATGAAGGTGAGGACACTTTATTATGTCTGTAACGTCTGTAACTCCGTATAGCTTTGTTTTGAATCTCTTACTTTTGTTCATTGTTGCTTATATTATCATTACCTTATATAATATTGCCTACCACATTAATCTGACGTCGCTAGCTTGTAATCTTTGAATCTAAAACGCTGTTACAACGTGTTTGCATCTCGTTAGCTTGTTAACTTGTCATCAGTCTCTCGCGCGCTCCTTTTTCAACGCGTTCATCAAACAGCTGTGGTAACTTGGATCAGTCTACAAACACGGTGAGTCATGTCATCCTTTCCTTGTGTTGTGTTCCATATGCCACATGTTCAGTATAGCTCTCTGTCAGCGATGAGGGATTTACATGTCATAAATGTAGGGAAATAGTCAGGCTGACAGAGAGAATCTCAGAATTAGAGACACGCATCCAAACTTTAATCGAGGATAGTAAGAATGCAAGGGCTTCAGATACTGTTTTGGATGCGACTAGCTTAGTGAACTATGTACATTGTTCGGTTCCGGCTGTAGAGCCCGCGCAGCAGGGCACTTGGGTAACGGTGAGGCGGCCTAGCCGCAGAAAACACCACTCTTCCGTTCCAATAAGAACATCAAACAGGTTCTCCCCACTCAGTGGTGCACCCACTGAGAATCCTGTTGAAAGTGCCCTAGTTATTGGTGATTCTATTACACGGAACGTGAAAATAGAGACACCAGCCACCATAGTCACATGTTTGCCGGGAGCCAGAGCACCTGACATCAAAGCAAATTTAAAAGTGCTGGCTAATGCTAATCGTAAATACACTAAAATTATTATTCACGTCGGCACTAATGATGTTCGACTTCGGCAGTCGGAGATCACTAGAATTAACATTAAAGAGGTGTGTGAACTCGCAAGTACAATGTCAGAAGAAGTAATTTGCTCTGGCCCTCTTCCTGTTCGTCGGAGTGATGAGATAGTTAGCAGATTATCATCACTCAATGGCTGGCTGTCTAAGTGGTGTCCGCAGAATAATATAGGTTTCATAGACAATTGGAAAAGTTTTTGGGGCAGACCTGACCTGTTGAAAAGAGATGGTATTCATCCCTCCCGGGATGGTGCTGCTCTTCTCTCTAGTAATATGGCACATAGTCTTAGAACTAAAACATGACAAACTGGGGTCCAGGTCAGGAAGCAGACAGACTGGCTAAACCGACCGTCTGCTAGCTGCCTCACGTTGCAGAAGTCAGATAATTCCCAACACATAGAAACTCTTACACCTAGATATTATCACATAGAGACTGTGTCTGTACCCCGAATTAGTAAAAACAAAAAACTTCCAAACCCATTTAATGATAAAAATTTAATTGATGTTCAACACATAAAAAATAGAGATAAAAATGATAAACAAATGATAAAGCTTGGG
The DNA here is from genome assembly GCA_037950665.1 of Hypophthalmichthys nobilis. NCBI lineage: Eukaryota > Metazoa > Chordata > Actinopteri > Cypriniformes > Xenocyprididae > Hypophthalmichthys > Hypophthalmichthys nobilis. Next base: position 17,834,942 of record CM075483.1, on the reverse strand, counting down.
TTGTTAAATATTAGATCCCTTTCTTCAAAAGCACTTATTGTAAATGATATTATCACAGACAATAATCTAGATGTGCTGTGTTTGACAGAAACTTGGCTAAAACCAGATGATTACATTACTTTAAATGAGTCTAGCCCTCAAGGTTATGATTATCGACACAATCCTCGTCAGAAAGGCAAAGGGGGAGGTGTTGCTGTAATTTATAGTAATATTTACAGTATTAGTCAAAAGTCTTCCAAATATAATTCCTTCGAAGTGATGGTGCTTTACGTAACATTATGCAAGTTGACATTTGTGCTGGCTACTGTATACAGGCCACCAGGGCACCATACAGACTTTATCAAAGAATTTGCTGATTTTCTTTCAGAGTTAGTACTAGCTGCAGATAAAGTCCTTGTTGTTGGTGATTTTAATATCCATGTAGATAATAAAAAAGACTCATTGGGATTGGCATTTACAGACATTCTAAACTCTATTGGTGTTAGACAACACGTGTCAGGACCCACTCATTGTCGTAATCATACTTTAGAACTAATATTGTCACATGGAATCGATATTGATGCCGTTGAAATTCTGCAGCAGAGTGACGACATCTCAGATCATTATCTAGTCTCGTGTATACTACATTTAGTCAAGGCTGCTAAACTGCCTCCCTGCCATAAATATGGTAGAACCATCACTTCTACCACTAAAGATCGCTTTCTAAATAATCTTCCTGATCAGTTTCATCGCCTTAGCATACCAGATAGCTTAGAAGACCTCGATGTTGAAACAGAAACTATTGCCTCTGTCTTTTCCAGCACATTAGACTCAGTTCCTCCTTTGCATTTAAAAAAGATTAAGGAAATTAATCAAATGCTATGGTACAATGAGCACACTCGGGCCCTAAAGGTAGCAGCCAGAAAAATGGAGCGCAGCTGGAAGAAAACAAAACTAGAAGTTTTTCGCATTTCGTGGAGAGAGAGAATGATTGAGTATAGAAAGGCCTTAAAAAATACTAGATCTGCCTATTTTTCAAAACTTTTAGAAGAAAATAAGCACAACCCTAGGTATTTATTTGATACAGTGGCTAAATTAACAAGAAATAAAGCTTCAACTTCTGATGTTTCCAAAGAGCACAGCAGTAATAACTTTATGACCTTCTTTACTTGTAAGATTGATAATATTAGAGAAAAAATTATAACCATGCAACCGTCTACAACAGTATCGCGTCAGACAGTGCATTGTAGTGTCCCTGAGGAAAAATTTAATTCATTTACTGCTTTGTATGTTAGACCCTATACCGACTAAACTATTGAAAGAGATGCTTCCAGAGGTCATAGATCCTCTTCTTAATATCGTCAATTCATCTTTATCACTAGGATACGTACCAAAAAGTTTTAAGCTGGCTATTATTAAACCTCTTATTAAAAAACCACAACTTGATCCTAGAGAATTAGTCAATTACAGGCCGATCTCAAATCTCACTTTTCTGTCAAAAATACTAGAAAAGGCAGTATCATCACAACTATGTTCCTTTTTAGACAGAAATAGTATCTGTGAGGATTTCCAGTCAGGTTTTAGACTGTACCATAGTACTGAGACTGCTCTCATTAGAGTTACTAATGATTTGCTCTGATCATCAGATCGTGGTTGTATCTCTGTATTCGTGTTACTGGATCTTAGTGCTGCATTTGACACTATCGATCACAACATTCTTTTAAATAGACTCAAATTATGTTGGCATTAGTGGAACTGCATTGTCATTGTTCAAATCATACTTATCTGACCGTTATCAGTTTGTAGTAGTAAACGAAGAGAGGTCATGTCGATCACAAGTTCAATATGGAGTACCGCAAGGCTCAGTACTAGGACCGTTGCTTTTCACTCTGTACATGCTACCCTTGGGAGATATCATTAGGAAGCATGGCGTTAGTTTTCACTGTTACGCTGATGATACTCAGCTCTATATTTCTTCGCGCCCTGACGAAACATACCAATTTACAAAATTAACAGAATGCATAGCTGATATAAAAAATTGGATGTCCAGTAATTTCCTACTTCTAAATTCAGAAAAAACAGAGATTCTAATTTTTGGACCAAAAACTTCTTCACGTAATAACCTAGAATACTGTCTAACACTTGATGGCTGCTCTGTTAAGTCTTCGTCGTTAGTTAGGCCCTGGGTGTGCTCTTTGATACCAATCTTTCATTTGAAGGCCATGTTACTAGCATCTGTAAAACCGCATTCTTCCATCTTAAAAATATATCTAAACTACGACATATGCTCTCAATGAAAAATGCAGAAGTTAGTTCATGCGTTCATGACCTCAAGGCTAGATTACTGTAATGCTCTACTGGGTGGTTGTTCCGCTCGCCTGATAAATAAACTACAGCTCGTACAAAATGCAGCAGCTAGAGTTCTTACTAGAACTAGGAAGTATGACCATATTAGCCCAGTTCTGTCAACACTGCATTGGCTTCCTGTTAAACATCGTATAGATTTTAAAATTTTGCTAATTACTTACAAAGCACTAAATGGTTAAGCTCCCCAGTACCTGAGCGAGCTCTTAAAGCATTATAGTCCTTCACGTCTATTGCGATCTCAGAATTCAGGCCAGCTGATAATACCTAGAATATCAAAATCAACTGCAGGTGGTAGATCCTTCTCCTATCTGGCACCTAAACTCTGGAACAATCTTCCTAGCATTGTTCGGGAAGCAGACACACTCTGTCAGTTTAAATCTAGACTAAAAACGCATCTCTTTAACCTGGCATACACATAACACATTATCAATTTATATTTTCAAATCCGTTAAAGGATTATTAGGGTGCATAAATTAGGTCAGCCGGAACCGGGAACACTTCCTATAACACCAGATGTACTCGTTACATCAGAAGAAGAATGGTATCTACGCTAATATTAGTCTTTCTGTTTATCCCGAGGTTTACCGTAGTCAACCAGATCCGGGCCGTATCCAGGTGAGACCGAGGACCGGCGCCTTGACACGACCACAACGCAGCCCTGAAGTATCAGCAGAGATTGAGTCAACTAGATCATCCATTGTGAAGGCCTCATCGACACGACAGCCAGTGGCACAGCTCCTCAAAAAACCTTCCATACCGGTGTGATGAATACGATCCTCAACTGGACTGAACTGGAATAAATACTTTGAATGTTCCGATCCTATCGGACATAAGAAAAATGAATCGTACCAAAGCACTGTTCGCCAGAGGAGAACTGGAACCCCGACTAAGCCTGGTTTCTCCCAAGGTTTTTTTCTCCATTTTAACACAGAAGTCTATTTGCCACCTGTTTGCCATCTGATGTCACCTGTTGGAGTTTGGGTTCCTTGCCGCTGTTGCCTTTGGCTTGCTTAGTTGGGGACACTTGACATTTGATATTCAACAGTGCTTTGATCTGCCGACATTGACACTATTCTTTAAGAGCTCCTGTGCAGCCAAAATTATATACCAGTTATCAATGTAAAGCTGCTTTGACACAATCTGCATTGTAAAAAGCACTATATAAATAAAGGTGACTTGACTTGACTTTACTTGACTATTACAGTTCATCGGAGTTGATTTACGAATATAAAATGTGCAGTTTATTAAGCACCACCCGAAAAGGCACATAAGGTATGCCAGAGTTGGTTTACTGTTAGTTGTAATGAGTGTTTCTGTGTTCTTCACTATTTATGTTGGTGATAATACAAGGAAGAAAGAGAGAGTTTATGGATAATATTTTAATGCACACTTGCACTGTTTTATTAAGCTCTTACAGTGATTTTTCTAGAGTGAAAACGGACGCTTCATCTTTTGTGTGAAGTACAATAAACATCATAAAACTCATCTGTATAGTTTTGGCCATCATTTGGATGGTACAACAGGCTTGCAGTAATATAGTGGATAAAAACAAGAAGACAATATGTTATAACTGTAATTGAACTAAACTATACCTGTTCTATCTCCATGCAGCATATATTCGCAGTTTTATTGTGCATCCTGACTGACTCCTGTCACCGGAGAATCAGCTCATGAAGCTCCGCCCTCTTAGGCCGAGCACAGCAGCTCATTTGCATTTAAAGGCACCACACTGAAACGGTGTGTTTTTGCTCAACCATTAAGGCCCAATCCCAATTCTACCCCTTACCCCTTCCCCTTTCCCCTACCCCTTTGTTTTGCACGTTCACGTGAAGGGGTAGGGGTGTCTCGATTCTCTTTTGGCTGGAGTGGTAGGGGCAAGGGGAAGGTCCAGATAGCCCTTCAAACGAAGATTTTTCAGGACCACACTTCGAACGAAGGGGTATGAGAAATTTCCCTGCATACACCGACGACCGTGCTGCTAGAATGCGTGTAGTGATCACGGTAGTGATATTTCCACTCAGGATCGATCATTTGTATTAGCTGGCTGCTAGTTTCTCCGTAGCTTGCTAAACGCGCTATTTGAATGATGTGAACACAAATGAGTAATACAGTTAAAAGAAATATCTGGTCATCCTTCATAGCTATTTACATCTCGTATCGTATGTAAACTCTTGCGTTACCAAGGTAACAACTGACTCGTTTGTATTGCTTTGCAAAGAGGTCCGTTTTCGCACCACCACAGTAGAAAACGAAACCATATCCGTACCTGCTGGCTCGGCACGGAATGGAACGGTTAAACAGCTTGGCCCGATGGAAAAGCGGCTTCACCAGTCTTGGGAAACTCGAAGGCTCATAAGTTTTCGAACTGAAACAACGTTGGGAGTGAGTAATCTGTTAAACGTGCTTGTGCCTGATTTCTGTTGATATGCGCACTTCATTGCTGTTCATACTGGTTAAATGTTACAGGACACTAACAAAAGAAACTCGGTATGATGACGTGTGTAATGGTGTAGTAGTGGTGTCCCATTTCTTAGGGGAATATTTTCACCCCTACACCTTGCCACTCTGTTTCAAGGGGCAAGGGGAAGGGCGAAGGGGTAGGCGGACGGGTATAAAATAGAATTGGGATTAGGCCTAAAAGTGGCAATTTTAACATGCTATAAAAAATGATCTGTGGGGTATTTTGAGCTAAAACTTAATACATACTCTGAGGACATCAGAGACTTATTTTACATCTTGTAACATGGGGCATAATAGGTCCCCTTTAAGTTATTTCTATGCATCTATCCACTCATTAAACTGCTCCAGGGGTTAATTAGTTACTAATCTTGCAATTATTAGAAAAGCTACAGTTACTACTAGTCCCACTTAAAAATCAGCATTTTGTGATCTGGTCTGAGGTTTGGATGTCAAAGTGCTCTTAAAGTTTATCCATGTGTGGTGCAAAACATTACAAATGTGACAGTGTTTTTACATTTCTGACATGTACATTCTGCATTACAGAGCTTTGGTAAAGTTTATGAAGTAAAAATTACTGTGCTTTACACTTTAAAAATAGAAATTGTTTTATTAATTTTTTTTTATTATTCCTTTATACGACTGGCAATTAACAGTTAAGTGTCACATTTGAATTTATTTGATTTGTCTTGTAAAATGTATTTAGCCTATTGTTTATCTGTATAGAATACAGGTGCATAAACTGAGCTCCATTTGAAGAGAATAAATTAAGAGGAAAGCAGATTTGTTGTCTGTTGTTTAATTGAAGACAAAAAAAAAATGATAGGCCTACATTAAAAAAAAAAAATGGATAAAAGTTTTACCAGTTTTATCTGTTTCACCTTCAATATGCTAATTTTTTTTTTTTTTTTTTAATGAATTATTTGCTACTTTTCTTGTTTGTTTTCTTTTCTTTGGCCTATGTCTACAGTTAAACAGATGTTTTCTTATGACTATCATTGCACCAGTCTTTCTGTTGTAGGTCCTATATAGTGTAATTATTTGTCCTGGTGATGTTGCAGGTCTGCGAACAGTTTCATGAATTTATAATTTTTCAGTGACACAATGACAAAAAAGGGAACACAGCTTTTTAAATCACTGAGCATGTTTACATGCACACCAGTAAGCTGATAGGCTAACTCATAAATATCAGCTTATTGAAATAACCATTGTCAGCTTATTAAGCATAATCGCCTTAAGAACTTGCATGTAAACACTCACTGACAATAAACTGACATCTGTTTATGTACCCATGAGGCCATTTCTAGTTTAATATGTACACTAACTACATCTACAGAAAGAAGCAGACATACAAAAGAGAAATGTGTAAAGAGTTTACCTTTGGAAGAAGGCCTCATAGCACTGGTTCCCAAAGGCATGTCTTCATCTGATGGTGGTCTGCGTCTCTTGGGTGGTGGCGGCATATCATTCCGCTCGGTAGGAGGTGCCACCTCTGCTGATGGTTCTATGGAAAATAATCAAAGTTCAACATTTTAAAACAGATATATATTTTAAATGTACTATAGAATGCTGAAAATACACAATGGATGTTATTTGTCTTTTGTTTAATCTGTGCATGAAAGTGCAATAAACCCTAAACCTGTGCAATTGTAAAAGTATAATTGAACTATATCTACATCATACATCTTTGCAGGGAACACTGAATCAAAGATAAGCTCAAGTAAACTGAGTATTTAACCATTTAATTTCAGTCTTAACGTAATCTGACATGGTTCTTTTTTGGCTCGTTTCCACTGAGCGGTACAGTTCGGAATGGTATACCCTGATCAGGCTTGCGTTTCCACCGCCAACAGTACCCTTGCTTGATAGGCTTGATGTAGCCAGACAGTAGCAATCAATGTCATTCTCGTGCGAAGAGGAAAACGACACCGTAAACAACAATGGAGGGCATACAGCAGATCTTGCTCTTGCTTCTCGGCTTGTGGCTGTCAGTCACAACAAGAAGACAAGCTTTGCTTGCTGCACACCAACATTCGGTGTTTCACAATACCAAGTACGCAAAGTCCAGACATCCATGGTAGTTGGTAACTACCAGCAAGCGTCAATAGCAGAGAAGCGGAGGAGAAAATCTGCGTAATTTAAAAAATACTTTGTGTCATGAAATGTAGTTTTAAAAGATTTTCAGGTGAGAATGTAGTTGTTTAAAGCTCAAATCTGTGGTTTATTTATAAAGATAGCGCCTATTTGAAAATTTTATCTGACGTTGTCAGAGTTGAGAGATCCAGGCGATCACCAGGCGCTCAGTGCTAATGTACCCAGCCGAGAACAGCTGTACCTCGGCTAGTCCTTCTGACATTTGCCGCTGGCTCTGATGTCTCTGTAGTGGTTAAACATGAGATATCATTCATCTTGTGTATAATGGGCAGTCTTTGGTCTCATGAATTTATAATTTGTTCCCGGGCAAATCGCTTTGGCTGAGAGGGAGTGTGAAGTTTCATAACTTTATATATTTAACTTTACCATTGTACTAGAGTGCTTACTTTGTACGTTTGACTGAATTGTTTGCTTGTCTTCATTTCTTATTGTATAGCTTCTCATACTTTATACTTTTATAATGGTTATTTTTGATAATTAAAACTGACTTTTAACTAAGAGAGGGTTGTTTTGTCTTATTTCATTTTATTGTAGGCTACATACAGTGAAGATAATCAGAGTACATATCCACATATTGCCTGAACCACACATTAATAGGTTTCACATTTTTTAAATGAAAACGAAAAGAGGCAGGGTTGTGTTTTATATTTCGTTTTGTTATATAGCCTACATGAAGTGAAGATAATCAATGTATGCATTGACTGGACCACATTTGTGTGGCGCCTCTTGTTGTCATTCCCCTTGTAGTATGCGCAAGTGACTATTCTCTGTCAACCAATCAACGTTCTGCAGAGTGTAGCCTCCACCCTTTTGGTACTGGTTCTATTGGTACTATTGTGTTTGGTACCCCAACGGAAGGGTCCCAAAAAAGTGGTACGGTTCGGAATTATCTTTTCAAACCCCACAAGCCTCTCTCTGCTTAACAAGGAGTTCTAAGGCACATAGCATTTTTGGAGTCAGAAGAATTGGAACTGGTCGACCACGTTTTCCCCTGGTGATAACTCCTGTGAAGTGTCTTGCAGAGTTTTTTTTTTTTGCAGAGTGCCCAGTCCACATCCTCATGCGGATCAGAAATGTCTCTTGAAAGAAATGCAGACAAAGGCATGCTGGCAAACTCCTCTCCCTGCGCCGGTTAAAGAGAATCATCTGGGCTAGACACACCTTCGCCAACTCCATCCAGTCTTTAGTAGAGGGACTTTCGGAGAGTGAGTTGAACCACTCATCTTGCACTTGACTGAGATATGCATGCATTTTTGAACATCTTCAGTAAAGGGCATGATAGTTGGCACATTCCACTTTGCTTCACTGATGTTCCTAAATGCTGTAGCCAAGATCATCTCATTCCACTTATTCTCATGGACTTCTAAAAACTCACTGGCATTTTTCACAAGTTCTTTATCATTTGAGATTAAGGCCTGAGCTTTTAAGAGTTTGCTTACTTTAACCAGAGAATTCCCAAACTTGATTGCAAGCGATGGAATCACAAACTTGTCAGTTTCACCGTCATACCCACATGTATGCTTGACAGCTTTGACAGTCTCCATGTACTTATTTGGATTTACACAATCTTCCATTGTTTTTAAGGAGGTGACTCTCCTCGCATTTTTGAATCAACCTTCTTAATTCTCGCATCTTCTCCCGCACACACCGTTTAATCTTGGCTGATAGCCCACCTTTGTTTAACAAGTGCTGCCCAATTTCAGTAATTACTCTGTCATTTTTTTTTTATTATATCTGTGATTGGGTCAGGATTCATGACACTGATTACTCCCCACAGTTGTTTGGTCATGTTTGAAGGCACAGGCCCCATGTACGTACACATGGACTGAACATGTTTTTTTCCTGGTTTGGGGGGGACTGACTGAGGTTTAAGTCTACAAGAACACATATTGTGACCTTTCTTGTAAAAAGTCCTTGACAGTATGTATAATGCATGAACTCTTCTCCCTGCACTTTTTTAGGTGGTTGTTTAAATGGCACTAGTTTCCCCTTTCCTGATTCCATAACAGCAGCATTGTGGGCATAGTTTCCTCTGTTGCGAATATAATCCAGCTGTTTTTCTCTCTCTTTTGAACCCTTTGGAAAGCTTGGAGCTCTAGCCACATCAGATTTATTTGCATGTGAACTTTCTAGATGCCTTGCCATCTTAGTGTAAGGTTTAGAGCAATACAAGCAGTAATGTCTCTTGGTGTACACTCTACTGCCATCTCTTTTTTGGTATTCACTAACAACTACACCGTCTGTTGTGTTCTGACTTGAACTGGGTTATTCTCCTGTTCCAGATGCTTCAGACGTAAGGCTGTTCATTTTGTCTGACGTTGTTGTGTCACAGTCAGGGGAACTCGCTGAGCCAATTTCATTAATATCCAGTTCATCAAGAAGCTGACGTTTTGTCGGGTTTAGTGTAAGGCTAACATCACTGTCACTGTCGGAAGTGGTATCTGGAACGTAATTATCTGAACTCTCTGGTGTAGAATCAATAAGCTCTCCAGAAGCTTGAAGATCCATGCCTTTCATCTAAAAAAAAAAAAAAAAAAAGTTATTTAGAAATGGGTAAAACTGTAGCAATTAATTGAACAGTAAATGAACTGTTCAGGTATTCCATTTTTGATGATTCTGATATTTTGTAGTCAAAATGATTTCACATAAGAATATCAATATTACATACATTATGTTACACAATTCACTTAGTAATTGATCATGAGAATAAATGTTGATGGCAGCTCTAAGCAAAATCCCTGATCAATAAGAAATGACTGGCTATGTTTGCATGCAATCAAAATCCATTAGTAATTCAATTGACGGCTCAATCGGACTGAAAAGCCTTTATGTAAATACCTTAATCGATCCGAATGAAATTGATTGGATTGGAAGGGGTGGATTATTCCTTTTCTAATCTGATCGAGAGAACATGTTAAACGCTTGATCGCATTGAAAACGCTCGCCCTGCTCCATGGAGTTATGAATTCAGTGCAGCCATGCACATTTTACTTTCGCTTATTAGCAATTTATAAGCTAGGTGCAAAAGATGGGAAAACTCCAACTTCACCCCCCCAGTGATACCGGTATTTCCAATGTTGTCACACATCGATTAACCTGTGGGAAAATTTCCTCACCGATACATCCCTACTGCGCATGTGCAATGATGTAGAAATGACCCAAGATGCGTGGAACGAGCTGCAGTTGTTAAATAAAATGTCATAAACGACTGTCATGTCATTATAAAATTCTCCTACCACTCATCTGTGAAGTGGAGCAGAACTACATCCCATCAGTCCTCATGCCATACTCTCATCCACAGACACTTTATTTTGGCTGCGGGAAGGGGTGTTTTTACTGTTTGATAAATATAAGCAGAACAGCACAACGGTTCATGTGCTTGTCGTCTCCTAATCAGGACCCAAAATATATAACTATTAAGGCTGCTCTTTAACCCTTTGAGCGTTACAGTCCCACATATGGGATTTTTATTTCTGTGCCCCTGGGCGTATGGTCCCACATATGGGATTTAGAACGTTCAGCTACGTCACATACCTGCCAGATTTAAACTGAGCTTTCGCTCTTTGGCTGCGAGACGAACACCCTCAGCTCTTGTCATATATCACAGCTATGCAGTGTTTTCAGCCACATAATGTTTTTTTTTAAGGTTTCAGACATTTAAATACACATAAGCACCAGTAAAACAATACATTTAGAGTTTATAAAATGCACACTGATGTCAGACATCAGTAGAAGTAGCAATAACAATCCATTCAAATATAATTTTATTCATATTATTTATTCATATCAGACACACATAATGGGCCTAAGTAACTATAAAGTTTACTCTATTATTCTTCCAATTCACCAGCCACTTACTTGCATATATTTCGGGAGAAACTGATAAATTCAAGTGCTGTAAATCTGACTGACAGGACTCTGCGAACTGCGGCACAAACTAAGATCTTGCGTTATAGATCAAGATAAAGATAATTTATAAAGGTTTTTAAACGACAAAACACACTCACTTACACATATTTGAGAATAGTTGATGACATGGTAAGCAAGTTTGTGAATATTTTAAATAAAAAAAGGAAAAACAAATTAATAGCAATACATCTATCATAGTGTTATTGTGGCTGCGTTCAGCATATGTGACACGCATGACGCGTCCCCATGGAAACAATAAGGGCAAACGTTCTAAAATAAGTCGCCTTAAAAAAATTAAAAAAGCTCACTCTGGGGGGTAAGTTAAATATTTTAAACTCACACTTGAAAGGGTTAAAACAAAGAAAAGAAGCAATGAAGGAGAATAGCACAAACAGGAGGAAACTCTGTTTAATAGTGCAGTGTGCGCATGTCAAAAATCAATTTGGATTAGAAGTTTGTCATAAACACGCACATCAACCCAATCACTTTATTAAGTGTTCATGTAAACTGCCGTTGGATTCATCAATCAGAATCAATTAATTCCGATTGAAACAAAAGGTGTGCATGTAAACAGCCATTGTGACTTACCATGATGCTTTTAGTCCGTCTCAGTCTGGGTACAAAAATCTCATTTTCATTCTGGAGCTGTGTCCCAATTTGTAAAAAAAAAAAAAAGTATAAACATTATTTCACACATAATGTTATAGTTTCTTATGGGGGCCTGTTTCATCCAATTCAACACCCAAGTTTGAACTCAAACACTGACCGAAAGAGTGTTGTGGGGACGTCGTGAGTGTCCATTTTAAAGCAACAATTAACCTGGAAAAAAATCCCTGAGAAGGATAAAACTGGCTCTAAATACTCCGCTACTACTAACCTACTCTGTAAACCCAGATGTTGTGATTAATAAAGAAATCAAGTTATAATAACTTGACAATACTTAAAATACCGAGTTTTGGCATCAAAACTTAAACAGGTGTGTTTAACTTACTCATTTGGCAGCAAAAATCTGTTTAATTAATATTTTAAGTGCTATGAGCTCAACTTTAATTTTAACTTTAATTAAAATTATTCACTATGTCTCTGGTTAAAATGATTGGTCGTGCTTGAAATTCTGCTTTGACAACCGCGCTAATTGGTTGATATAAGTTTTTTTTTGTTGTTGTTTGTTTGTTTTTTGTTTTTTTCGTGCTGCTGAATTTGCTGACACAACAGCAGGCCAGTGTACAGTGGCAGAACCATCTGAGACTGAGAGAAGAAAGACTAAAGTTAAATTGGTAAGTAGAGATTTAAACGATCATATAAATTTGTCTTATTTGCCCATTTTACTCCAGCAGCGGCACAAGTACACTGGCGGTAAAGCAGGTGGGAAGAGAGTCGTAGTGAAAGACCCAATACAGCAACGTTACGCTGGTAGGTTAATGGTAAAATATACGTGTAAATTTTGCTTGGTTGCCTTTAAAAGGTTTATTTTTAGAGGGTTTTCTAATTATAAACACGCTTGAGTTTCTAACTTTCTGTAAGAACATTTGAATTTCCCGGTGAACTTTTTGTTTTCCTCCCCCAGCGGCACTAGCAGGCAGACGGTCATGAAGCAGGGGGGAGAGTCGTAATGATAAAGGCCCATGGGTTACGCTGGAAAGTTCATGTATAACACACCTGTACGTTTTAGTTTACTGTCTGTAAAATGTTTTATTTTATACGGATGTACAAGGTATAAATGCGTTTTAAGTTAATATCAAGTTTCTGTGATAACTTCGGAGCGGTCGGCCAACCGCCAAACCAAGCCAATGTTTCACAGACTATTTTTGTTCATTTACAATAAACATGCTATTGTGGCTCTAACTTCGAGTATAATTTACTCCCAGGCTCACTGAAATGTCCCCGTGTGTAATTTGTGAAATTATATACTTTATTTTTTTTGTTAAAAAAATTTGGGTTGCCGCGTGAATACTGACGTTATCATTTTAAGAATTTGGCCAGTCATGTTCACTAAAAACTGCAGACCTCCCGCCTAAAGAATTTATGAAGAGAACAATGCGAGGCTAAAATTAACAAAATTGTGACGCATTTACAGAAATAAGCCTATATTTTTAATTATTAGTTCTGTTGATGTAATGTGTCCCTGGTGCATAATATTAATTATTTGTTTTTTAATAGATTTTATAAAAGGTATTCAATCGTATCTGTGGATTTTTTTTTTTTTTTTTATCAAGTTAACATTATCAGAGCTGTGTCTATTTCCATGTCCCTGTGAGCGATTTGTAGACTTTTTTTTAATTTATTTATTTTTATGATTTTCACTGTCGGGAAATGATGTGTGCACAAATTGTAACGTACTTTTAAGGTAACAGATTGTCTTTGGGGCAGTACCCTGGAATGGACACTTTTGTACCATATCCTCACCTAAATAGTGTATATTAGTACCTTGGAATAGGAATACACATCCAGGAATGTACAGAAAGTGCTTAATGTATTTTTTTATACTCCTATAAATATGTAAATAAGGTATAAAGGTGTTTCTTTGAGGGTACTTCCCCAGTGACAAGCTGTGGTACCCTTAAAGGGTTAGTTAATCCACACATGAAAATTCTGTCATTAATTACTCACCCTCATGTTGTTCAACACCCGTAAGACCTTTGCTCATCTTCAGAACACAAATTAAGATATTTTTCATAAAATCCAATGGCTCAGTGAGGCCTGCATCTCCAGCAAGACAATTAACACTTACATTGGCCAGAAAGCTACTAAAGACGTGTTTTCTGCGACTATGGTGGTTCAACCTGAATATTATAAAGCAACGAGAATACTTTTTGTGTATCAAAAATAACAAAATAACGAATTTATTCAACAATATCTTGTGATCCCAAAACACTGCTTCATGAAGCTTCTAATCTTCACAAATCTTTTGTTTCGATTCAGAGGTTCGGAGCATGAATCAAACTGCAAAAGTCACATGAACCATTGAAATTTCGAAATACTTACGACATTACGAATCCTTGTTTACTAAAATCACGTGACTTTAACGCTCCGAACCTCTGAATCGAAACAAGATTCGTGAAGATGACCCATCACAAGATATTGTTGAATGTCATTATTTTGTTATTTTTAGCGCACAAAAATTATTCATGTCGCTTTATAATATTAAGGTTGAACCACCGTGGTCACATGAACTGTTTTAAACACGTCTTTAGTAGCTTTCTGGGCAATGTAAGTGTTAATTGTCTTGCTGGAGATGCAGGCCTCACAAGCCATCGGATTTTATGAAAAATATTCGATTAGCTGACAGAATTCTCATTTTTGGGTGAACTAACACTTAAGGTGAAGTTGCAGCATTTGTAATGTACATAAGCTTGCATACATGTGAATTAATTTTAATTTGATAATGTTTATTCATCTTCACTAGATGTGCGATGATCACAGCTTGTATCTTGCCAGTGGGGATTGTAATTGTTGAAGATGGGATGACTCTTCAACCCCTCAACTCTCTGCATTTGTCTCCCTCCTCATTTGATATAGTAATTGAAGGAAAAGTGCTGATGGACAATCTACATGACCTTCCTGAATCAATGTGCCTTCTGTTTGGACTAATTTATGCATTACACTTGAATTACCCAAAGTCGCTGAAGTACACATTTGAATTTATTCAACGCATTGTCCTTTCCATGGGGCAGAAAGACCTGCATCCTAAAATACAATCCTTGGCTAACCAACTGTTTGGTTAAAATGGAGAAAACAAGATCAGCACATGCATTTTCAAAAATTTTTTTAAAAACACTGTTAAGATACATCATTGGGGTCTAAGGGGGCCCTTTCTGTTTTGTGCTTTTCCTGTCAGATAAGAAGCAAGTAAGCCAGTAAGACTTTCATCACCACAGGATAAACGCCTTTTTCTTGCAGTGGGTGTAGTGTGGTCGCATTCTATGACAGGACACTCAAATTTGTCGCACAATTCTGTAGAATGACCACAAACCTCCCTTACAAAACACTGGCAGTACCATATTAATATAATGGTATTTATAACACACATTGCAAGGAATTGGCACATCTCACACCAAAAATATGAGTTTACAGTTTTGTTGTTCATGTGTCTCTTAAAAATATGACTTAATGTGGGGTTACTGTTAAAAATGAACTTACTTTGTTTTTCATGTTTTTTGTTTTTTTTTTAAAAGGGAGCTTACTGTTAAAAATAAAAGCTTACTATTAAAAATGTGAGCTTACTGTTAAAATTGAGCTTATGATTTAGTTGTTCATGTGTCTTTTAAAAATGTGGGCTTACTGTAAAAAAAAAAAAATAGAAACCTACTGTTAAAAATGTGAGCTTATACTGTTAAAAATGAGCTTATGTTTTTGTTCTTGTCTTTTAAAAATGTGAGCTTATACTATTAAAAATAGGAGCTTACTGTTTTGTTTGTCTTAAAAATGTGACTTAAAAATATGAGCTTACTGTTATGAGCAGTGTTTCCATTAAGTAAATATAGTATAAACCTAATAAAGTGGTTGTTATGAAAAATCATTAAAACAAGTAATGTTTAATAATCAATTCCCCATTACTCAAATGAACTGAGAGAATCACTTTCCTCAAATCATTTGAGTTTAGTTTGTTTACCTTTTTAAGTTATCGGTACTTAAAAATGTTAATTCAATGAAGAGACCACATTAGGTCAACTCAATTAAATTGAGTTGTCAGTTTCCCCATTTATCAAATGAACTGAGGGAATCACTTTCCTCAAATCATTTGAGTAGTCTCAACTTATTAGGGTTTACAGTGTACTGGGCACATATCGTTAAACTATTTGGTGAACTAATTTACACCAGATATGCACCAAAATATGCTTTAAAAACACTAAAGCAAGTCTACTGTCTCACTTTGTCATGTTTTAGTAATAAATGTGAAAGTACCTGTTGAGGAGAGCTGATTTGAGCAGATTCATCATCCATCTGAGTCTCTGACTAGAGAGGATCAGAGTCACCTGCTGCGCTGGTATTAACAGCAATGCTGCTTATCTGTAGGAGACAACATTCATAATGACAAGATTTTAAACGTGGAAACACGAGAGAAATCTGATGCAGACACCGCATGACTTCAGAATTTAAAATTAAATTGCGATGCGCTGAGAGACTCTGCATTTTTCTTCTGCAACAAACGCCAGAGAAATATGCTCTTTCAGATTGAATATGTATCATGAGTCTCACCTAAGTCAGGGAAGAGCATCATGTCAAATTCAGCTGAGAGCGTCAGAATAAGCTCGCTCTCGCGCGCTCGTAATGAGAGCGCTCATCCTCGACAAACGCGGTTTGCAGGGGCGGACCTGGCAAATGACGCTTTCAGAGGCATGGCATTTTGAAACAAACGCCAGCAAGAATACATTTAGAAAAATAAGGTCTGTATGCTCACCTGACGGAAGACCGCAGGAGATGAGCTGAAACCGGTGCTCTCAGATGCTTTTGGCTCAATGTTACCATATTGTTACAGCTATACCAGTTCATTTGTGTGTGTGTGCGCGCGTGCGTGCGTTTTTGTGACATATCAGGGCACAAATTTGTATAATAACATGGGGTATGACTAGAGATGGACCGATATATCGATTTACCGATATTTTCCTTGATATTTAAGCATTTTGCCATAATCGGATATCAGCTTTGTAATATCGGATTTACCGATAAACACTGCCATCTTGTGGGTGTTTCGAGAATTGTGCGCAGGATCGCCATTAAATCGCATTAATATTGCATCTGAAGGGAGACGAGACAATGGCGTCCACAGGTAAAGTATACTTACCTGCTTTGCTGTAATTAGTAAACTTTATTTAACATAATAGCCATTAATGTACAAATTAGATGTTACATATATGCCTGAAATGTAGCTAGTTTATGCAGCTTGTCTCTAAGAAATAGAGACAAGCTCATTGAGTCACGTAAGATAATCTGTCAAGTCCTGTCCCAATACAGATGTAACTTTGCATGAATGAAAAAATACAGCCATGAATGAGCACATGTTGGGAAAAAAAGCGCTGAATTTAATTCTCTCTCTGTTGTCTATGGTCATCATTAGTCTCGTGAAGTCATCTGCATTTTGCTGTTCATTCAGCGGGTTGATGCTTAGGAAATGCTCCACTGCCACCGCATGTAACTTTTAACAAGATTCACTTGTTTAAAACACTGTAATTATATAAACAGTTACTATATAACCATTAATTCGCTAATAAACATCCAAGTAAACACAACTCTATGGAAATTAAATATTATCTCCGCGAGAGATCGCAATTTGAGTATAATTCTGTGTAAATGCATAGATAAACAGCGCTTTTGTCAGCAGATATTTCATAATCTACAACGACAAAAACATTATAATTCTGATATAACATACCAGTTGAGAAATGGAATAGAATACGATGTTTTGTTTGTTATATTCTAATATTCCAGAGAATATTATTCATTTATTTAACATTATCCAGCAAATTATTCTTCACTCTTTAGCCTATTAAGCAGCATATAAATCTACTTAAAAACTACATTTATATTATTTATAAATAAAATGGTTTGTTCAGTTCAGTGGTGGTGTAATTGTGTCAAAAACAGAAGCATAACAGTAAATAAATATCGGTTCTGCATATCAGTTATCGCGCACGTAAACACAAATTATCGGTATCGGTTCTAAAAAATCAATATCGGTCGATCACTAGGTATGACATAGGTATTACAAGGAGAGGGTGACTTATGAGGACATTACCCTGTGTGTGTGTGTGTGTGCGCGCATTTTGTCTAAGCAAAGTTCAGTTTGATATCAAGTTGGAATTCTAAATTACTCTTGTGGAGTATAATTTGATTGTGTGTCACTTTGATTGTGTTGAAATAAAAGTATTTCTGATGCAAATTTGTGCAAGTCATTGACTGAAATGTATGATAATTATATGTAGAGATATAATAATATTATTGTTGTAATATGAGGAATTAGGTGGAAACATATAAAGCTTGAAGAGCAGGCACACCATTTCCCTTTTAAGAACATATACATTTTTTTTATTATTTAAATTACATAAACAAATGATGCAAAATGTAAATAAATCCTATATGACTAGCATATGATTCAGTCTAAGAACTGTAACGAAACTGGAATCAGGCAGGGATCCATATGCAAAGCTTTATTAAAAGTGAGCATGGTCGTACAGGCAGGGTCAAACAGGAACAGCAAGGGACAGGCAGAATCGTAGTCAGGATACAGGCAATGGTCAGGACAGGCAGATATCACTCACAGAACACCAGGCAAGGATCAAAGGCAGGCAGCAACGGGTCGAAACGGTTAACAGGCGGGAACGGGAACAGACAGGCAGACAGGATAATAACGCTCAGAAATGTAACAACAGTTAACAAGACTTCGCAAAGAGGTGGTGTGTGAGTGAGTCTTAAATAGTCCAGATAATAGGCTACAGGTGTATGTGGCAACGGGTGATTGGTGAGGAATGTGCATGTGACTGGCAGGGAGGATTATGGGTACTGTAGTCTGGGAACTGACAGGTACAGACGGTGATCGTGACAAGAACTTTAAATGGTTTGTATGTGAATATCAGTTATTTCCTATATTTTCTACTAAAACTATACACCATT
This sequence comes from Hypophthalmichthys nobilis, assembly GCA_037950665.1. Lineage (NCBI taxonomy): Eukaryota > Metazoa > Chordata > Actinopteri > Cypriniformes > Xenocyprididae > Hypophthalmichthys > Hypophthalmichthys nobilis. The sequence continues at coordinate 17,816,465 of CM075483.1, read as the reverse complement.
GCATACTGTTAAATACATGTAAAACTCATATAAGACTTTTTACAGTATTCATATATGACCTAAAAATATATAACATGTATTGGACTTACATGAAACACATAAGGTGTTTAAGTAAGGAAGATATATGATTGCTGTAAATGAAACATACAGTATTTTTTTCATATGGGATGCCATGTCACTTAATATGATGCAACCGCCACTCCAGCATTTTTCCTGGAGGAAAGTAAAAACATTGCAACAGGGATAAGATTGGCTGCTTGGGGCCAGGCTGCGGTGCTTTGGCCACAGACTGCATCTTGCAGTTGGTAAGTTACACCCATGCTATTTTAACTACTGTTGCTATAGCTATGCTGTGACTTCATATCAGTTTCATAAATGTTAGTTTTATAAGCAATTTATTGTTAACGGTAAACTAACTTAAAGGCACACCACTAATATAGAGGATGCGGGCTAGGGAAAAATGAAGAAATAGAGACTCATAAGTTGATAGCCTGAGCTCTGGATGCCAGGACCCGTGGCATTAATATTTCATATTTAATTATCTCTGGAAACTTTTTTTCCAAATATATATTTTTCATTTGTTTACAATAACAAATAGAATAGCCTAATATGTCCCTATATGTTGGGTTTGGATGAGGTAAAGGAGTTAGTGCTATACTCATGAGTCACAAGTTATGTTATTTGAGAATAAATGTGTTATATTATAGATCTTTAAAAGAAAGCATAGAATAAGAAAATATCATAGAAGCAAGAAAATATCTGTAAATAATCAATTACAATAACAGTTATATGAGCAATTAATTTTTTTCATAGTTTTAAATGTGTATAATAATAAATATGTGCTTGGCTTTGTTTTGTTTTTCCCTTAGAAAATGCAGTGAAAAAGGATGGATGCATTGACCATGCTACAGGTGTCTGCAAGAAGCTGGTGGGTCACTTCTTTCACAGCTGGAAAGCCAGAGGTGCTCTTGAAAAAGCCTAGAAGCAACTAAATTTAATTGCACATTCCCTCGTATCAGAATGCCAAACAAGATGGGGTTCCAGACAGATGATAATCAGCAGGATACTAGAGGAGCAGAAGGCTTTAACTCAGGTACTAAAAGATATAAAGATAATGCAACTCAGGAGCTGCTAGATGTGGCTTCTTGTTTGAACCCCTGGTTCAAGATGGACTTCATCAGTGCAGACAAGAAGCCCTGAGTCAAGGCCAGAGTGGCATCAGAGATGATGGAATGCCAGGAGTAGACATCAAGCTGCAGCTCTAAAGTGGAGCCAGAAGTTGCTGAATATCCCAGGCAAAGAAAGCCAAGAAGTCCTTGGGAGGGGAGCTGCAGCAAAGGGTGGTTCCTCTGTGACCCTTAAGGATGCTGTGGAAACAGTATTAAGCAACTACCAGCTAACACCTTGCCAATGTTCAAGGCTCACGCCTGAAATGGTGGATAGACTGGTATTCTCAGCCAAAAACCTCTAAGCTTGAGTGAGCAAATTAATGCATAAAGATGCTTAAAAAGTAAAATATTTATATTTGCATTTATTTACATTTATTAAATTATGCAACAGTTGAGAGATTTTTTTTTATTTAATTTATTAATGTTTTATTTATGTACCTGCTAAGTACTCTGTTTAGAAAGAATCCAGTTATTGAAAAGTGTAATTTAATCTTTATTTGTTTAGCTATGGTTTGTTTAGCTATACAACACTTGCTTTACTTCGACACTGTTACTAAGAAAAGTTGTTGCTGTTGTTTTTAAATGTTTCCAAAACAAAATAGTTTTGATGATGTCTGCTATTTATACAAGTTAAGTATACTTTAATTGTTATGTATTACAACAAATTAACCTCTGGATAAACAGAGAGACTAATATTAGCATAGATGCCATTCTTCTTATGATGTAACAAGTCCATTAGATGTTATAGGAAGTGTTCCCGGATCCTGCTGACCTAATTTATGCAGCCTAATAATCATTTAACTGATTTGAAAATAGAAATTGATAATGTGTTATGTGTATGCCAGGTTAATCTGATTTCTTTATAATCAGTGTCTGAAGATTAGAGGAAAGAGATAAGCCAGAGCTCAGTGGCATGAGATACTCATTTAGAAGCATGCAAATGAGCATGACATCAGAGCCAATGAAACTAAGAGATCTGAGAGAGAGACTGACAGATGAAGAGAACCATGGAAAGAAAGACAGAGAGAAAGAGAGACAGCAGAAGCATACATATTTGCGATATGTATATCAGAGGAACTGATCAAAGCTCTCCTGTCCTGCTTGAGCGTCTTATTCATCTCTCCAAGGTCGAGTTGGCTGCCAAAGCACAGCTCTGCTTAATACAGATGTTCCAGCACTCATACTCACCATGTGCCTCTATTAACATTTCACACAATCTCTCCATCCATGTTTAATCTCTCTCTCTCTCTCAATATATTTCTCTCTCTCTCTCTCTGTCTCTCTCTCTCAATTCAATTCAGTTCAATTCAATTGAGCTTTATTGGCATGACTGTGGGATGGCACAATGTTGCCAAAGCAATAAACATGTAACAAGTTATACAGATATAGGTAAATAAATAAAAGGAAGAAAAAAAACATATACATGGCTATATTGTATATATGTTATCACATAACTTAACAAGTGGTAAAAATACAGGGTAAATAAATACGGAGAGCAGTAATGAGACTGAAAAAAAGAAAAAATGAAAGAAGAGGGTTCATTCTTTGTCCCTCAGAATATGGCAGGAAGACACATACTGCATTTTGTCATTCCGATTGAAAGATTCGGTGGAGTGTTTACATGTGACCTTATCTAATCCGATATGGTGTTTACATGTACCGGCGCTTTCAACCTAAATGACTTTGTGACATGCGCACATTAGCTTATGTCCTGTTTGCCGCCGTGTATTCCTGTCAACATGGAGTTCCGTTATTTCTTATGCACGCTATTTTTATGTAAAGTGTTGCTCTTAATCAAGCAACAGCGTGAAATTTGTAGCATATTACTGCTGGATGGTATGAGGAAAAGACGGGAACAGGAAGCTGACCTGTTTGGTGGCTGTGCATCTCTAAGGAGCATCTCAATACTACCCCTCCCTCTTCCGTAAAGCAGAAGCGTGTGGATGAAGGTCCGTAGTAATGATTCACTGAGTTCCTTCAGTGTATTTAATAAATGTGTTGTTTCAGTTTTATTCCAGTTTGATTTTGCCGCCGACATTTTGCATTCTGACGACCCCTGACAGCTTGACGTGATGAAGTAGACACAAAGTAATCGGTTTAACGCGTTTACATGGCAGACTTTTTATTTTGTTCGGTTTATAGAAAGGTTTATCCCACCTCTCTCAAACCGATTACAATTTCATTCGGTTTGGGCATTTTTATTCCGATTGAGGTGTTTATATGGAGCATTTTCTTTTGGATTGGACTTTTAAACCGATTACAATGCTCCATGTAAACGTGGCTTATGTGGCTTGCTTGCTGGAATTCAGGCAGAATTTGAGCAGTTTTGGAGAAATAAGTTTCTCTAATGTTGTTAAATTTGCCGCACTGTGTGAGGAAGTGTAATTCATCCTCTACGACTCCATCAGAGCAGTGTGGACAGAGTCTGAGCTCTGTGGCTCTCTAGCTCTGCTTGTGTTGGCCCCTCTCTATACACAGGCTGCGGTCACTCAAACAATACTTTGTCAGGAGCTTTCTCTGACGATAGTCTTTTATTTTTATCAAGTAAGGTGCCAATTGATAATCTGTCTTTATTTTCTGAAAATACTTCTATTTGTTTATTACTTCTATTTGTTTATTACTTCTATTTGTTTATTTGTGCTACTTTGATCTGCCAATCATGGATGTATTCGGTAAGACCTATTTCTTTAATTTTTGGGAGTTTTAATTGAATTGTTAAATTTAGTTGGTGTGTTTCCACTAAATAGTGCAAGGGTTCATTCTCTGGGTGTCCTGCCCTGTATGTAAGAGCGCAGTGATGGTAGGCATCTGCCTGTGAGTCTGACAGATGGAACCAGAACTTCACTGCTCTCTTCTGGATTTCAGAGAGGAGAGGGAATCTGCCCAGTTCTGCCCTGCAACCCAGACTAGAGGAATTTCTGTGAAGACCCAGGATGTTTTTGCAGAACTCGAGGTGGAAAATTTCAACAGGGTTTTTGTCCCACGATTCATAATTTAATTTAAATTTGGGGCTCCAGACTTCACAGCCGTACAAAAGAATGGCTTGATGATGCTATCGAAAATTTTCATCCAAAGTTTAATAGGTGGGTTGAATTTGAACAGTGATTTTCTTATACTGTAATAAGCCCTGCGTGCCTTATCGGTCAGATCTTTTATTGCCATTTCAAATTGTCCAGAAGCTGAGATTGTGAGACCCAAATAACTATAATATGTGACATGATTAAGAAGTGTTCCCCCGATTGTAAAATTATATTTTTTTGTCAGTAAGGCAAGGTTTTTTTTTTGGAAGATCATGATTTTGGATTTTTCCATGTTAATTGGTAAGGCCCAGTCGCTACTGTACTGCTCTAGAATTAAGAGGCTTTTATGCAGTCCCTCTTCATTAGGTGAGAGCAGCAGAAGGTCATCAGCGTACAGGAGGCATTTGATTTCTCTGCCCTCGAGGGTCAGACCAGGACAGGAGGACTTCTCAAGTGCTGATGCCAAATCATTGATATATATGTTAAAGAGAGTCAGGCTGAGGCTGCAGCTGTCACAGACACGCCAGGTTCCAGCACCATCCAATCACAGCGCACCCCATCTCCTGAGTATTGATCACCCGCACCTGCACCTCATCTAGTTGCTCATCACCGCCACCATAAAACACACTCACACACTCACAGTCACTGTCCGGTCTCGTTTGCATCAAGGATACCCTATATGCTTACCTCAAGGACTCAAATCGAATTACTTACCTGTCTCCAACGTCTCCAAGTCTCCTCGTCTCCATCGTGTGTGTGTGTGAGTGTCTTCCGTCATCCACCTCTGCCTCAACACATCATCTCCACGGATCTTCACTTCTGCAATCACCACAAGGACAGTATTACTATTCATCTTCATTATTCCATCATACAACACTCTATTCAACTCACCTGCACTGCTGTTATCTCTGCTGTGTGTGAAATAAACCGTGTTACCTGTTACCTCTGTCTCTGCCCCGTCAGTACTGTAACAGAAGACCGGACCACAAAACTGCGTCTTCACACACAGCATGAGTCATCCGGATCCCATCCAAGAGCTCGTCGATGCTCTTCGGCGAGCTCTCTCCACTACACCATCATCACAGCACCCCGCCATTACTTCCGCAAACACCGCTACCTCTCCTTCACCACCTTTGCACGCCAGTCCCATGGCTAAACCAGCGCCCTACTCTGGATCGGCGGAGGACTGCAGCGGATTCCTTCTGCAGTGCTCGCTGGTCCTGGAGATGCAACCGCACAACTTCCCCACCGAAACCTCCAAAGTGGCGTTTATAATCTCCCAACTGCAAGGCAAAGCGCTCCAATGGGCTGACTCGATCTGGTCCCAGAACCATCCCATCACTCAGTCATACTCCGGTTTTGTGGCCCATTTCCGGGAGGTTTTTTGGAAAACCCATCTCAGACTCTTCAGTTGGTGAGAAACTTTATAATTTAAAACAAGGATCTATGTCTGTCAATGAATATGCCTTGCAGTTTCGGACACTCGCTGCCTCCAGCGGTTGGAATGAACAAGCCCTCATCACCACTTATCGTCAAGGGTTGGATCCTCGCGTGCGGTTGCATCTCGCTGCATACGAGGACTCCATCGGCTTAGAACGCTTCATCCAACTCTCCATCCGTTTCGCCACTCGTATGCAGTCGTGTTTAGAAGAACACCAGGGCCAGTCGCTGTTTGCCATCTCAGCGCGCCGACCAGAATCCGTCAGCCCCCCCCAGAACCAGCCAACGAGCCCATGACTCTGGAGGGTACAAGGCTTTCGCCAGCTGAGCGGCAGAGGCGGCTGACCCAGAATTTGTGTTTATATTGTGGTTCTCCTGGGCATGTCATCTCCTCATGCCCAATCCGTCCTCCGCGACCCTTGGTGAGTGCCATCATTCCATCTATTAAAAATATGAAACCCCTCACCACTGTTGTAAATCTTACTGCTGCTGATATTACTCTTCCAGTTGTTGCCCTCCTCGATTCTGGGTCAGCCGGCAACTTCATCTCCGGCGCCCTCTGCCGCCAGCTCAACATCAAGGTCACGACCACGCCGACCACCTACCAGATTAGATCTGTAACTGGAGAACTTCGGAGCCGTAAACACGTCCGTCACTGTACAGAAGCCGTCCAGATTCAAGTTGGTCTCCTGCACGTCGAACAACTCCATCTGCTGGTTCTGGAGGGATCCACCGCTGACGTGATCTTAGGGCGCCCTTGGTTGGAGCAGCACAACCCGACCCTTTCGTGGAAGACCGGCGAAGTCCTGAAGTGGGGCGATAAATGTTTCAATGACTGTTTCCCTGGACTTCCTCTTCTTCGACCTCCATGCTCCGAACCTCTTCCAGTCTGTGCCACTACCATCGAGAGTCCAGTCGAGCAGAGATCCATTGACATTCCTGAATGTTACGCCCCCTTCAGCGACGTATTCTGCCCAAAACGTGCCTCCAAGCTGCCTCCACACCGGCCATGGGACTGTGCCATCGATCTGCTTCCGGGTGAGCCAGTGCCTAGGGGAAGGATATACCCTCTATCCATCCCGGAGGAGAAGGCCATGGAGGAGTACATCAAGGAGGCATTAGCTCAAGGATACATCCGACCATCCACTTCCCCTGCTGCTTCAAGCTTTTTCTTCGTGGCCAAGAAGGACGGAGGCTTGAGGCCCTGCATCGACTACCGTGCACTCAATACCATCACTGTAAAGTTCCGTTATCCCCTTCCTCTCGTCCCTTCAGCCCTAGAACATCTCCGTGGTGCCACTGTCTTCACCAAACTGGACCTCCGCAGCGCGTACAACCTCATCCGGATACGCGAGGGGGACGAGTGGAAGACCGCCTTCGTGACACCTACCGGCCACTACGAATATTTGGTTATGCCGTATGGCCTGGTCAACGCCCCCTCCGTATTCCAGGATTTCATTCACGAGGTGCTCCGGGAGTTTCTCCATCGCTTTGTCCTGGTCTACATTGACGATATATTGATCTACTCCCGGAGCTTGGCGAACATCGCCACCACGCTATGCGGAGGTCCTCAAACAGCTCCGTAAGTTCCAGCTCTTCCTCAAGGCAGAAAAATGTTCATTTCATCAATCATCCGTTCACTTCCTCGGCTACATCATTGACAGCAGTGGCATCCGGATGGACGAGGGGAAGGTGGACGCCATCAGAAACTGGCCAACTCCCTCTTCAGTCAAAGATTTACAACGCTTCCTTGGATTCTCAAACTTCTACCGTCGGTTCATACACAACTACAGCTCTCTTGCCAGCCCACTTACCAACCTGCTCAGAAACAAGCCCAAGTCTCTGTCCTGGACACCTGAGGCCACGGAGGCCTTCCAACTCCTCAAGGAAGCCTTCACCACCGCTCCTCTCCTCGTCCACCCCAACCCAGAGCTGCCCTTCGTCGTCGAGGTGGACGCCTCCACCACAGGAGTAGGAGCGGTGTTATCCCAGCAGCAGGGGAACCCGAGCAAACTCCATCCATGTGCCTTCTTCTCCCGCAAGCTCAACCCGGCGGAGAGGAACTACGACATCGGAAACAGAGAGCTCCTGGCAGTTAAACTCGCCCTGGAAGAGTGGAGGCATTGGCTGGAGGGAGCTAAACATCCCTTCATCGTCCTTACAGATCACAAGAACCTCGAATACCTGAAATCAGCCAAAAGACTCAACCCCAGACAAGCCCGTTGGGCTTTGTTCTTCACCCGGTTTAATTTCTCCATCTCCTATCGCCCAGGTCCCAAGAACATAAAAGCTGACGCTCTCTCCCGTCTCCACGCTCCAGAAGACTCCCCCGAAGATCCCGAACCCATCCTTCCAACCGACCTCTTCATCAATCCCATCTCCTGGTCAGAGGAAACCTTGCCCTCCTCCAATGCCTCCACCAACACTCCGTCGGGTTGTCCCCCAGGCTTGCGCTACACCAAAAGGACACAACGCACTCCACTCATCCACTCAGCCCACACGTCACTTGGCACTGGTCACCCGGGGGGGCCAATGAAACCCTCTCGCTGCTGAGGGAACGCTTCTGGTGGCCCAACATGGCAGCCGATGTCAGAAGGTACGTGCAGGGCTGTAAGGAATGCGCCATCTCAAAGAGCCCACGCCATCTACCATCTGGCAAGCTTTTACCTCTGCCCGTTCCTAACCGACCCTGGTCACACCTAGGAGTCGATTTTATCACGGATCTGCCAGCCTCCGGTGACAATACCTGCATCCTCGTAGTAGTGGACAGATTCTCTAAGTCCTGCCGCCTAATACCTCTAAGAGGCCTGCCCACCGCTATGGAGACCGCGGAAAACCTCTTCAACCATGTGTTCAGGTATTTTGGCATTCCTGAAGATATTGTCTCTGACAGAGGACCCCAGTTCATATCCAAGGTCTGGAAAGCCTTCTTCTCGCTCCTAGGTGTGACCGTCAGCCTCACCTCGGGATACCACCCCCAGTCGAACGGGCAGACGGAGAGGAAGATCCAGGAGATCGGCCGCTTCCTCCGTACCTTCTGTCATGGCCACCAGGACTCTTGGAACCAGTACCTGGGTTGGGCCGAGTACGCCCAAAACTCCCTTCGTCAGCCCACCACCGGCCTTACACCCTTTCAGTGCGTACTCGGCTACCAACCTCCACTGTTCCCCTGGTCCGGGGAACCATCGGACGTTCCATCTGTGGATTACTGGTTCCGAGAGAGCGAGAGGGTCTGGGACTCAGCACATCACCAACTGCAGCGAGCCCTGCGCAGACGCAGGATGACAGCAGACCTTCGCCGCTCTGACGCTCCCTCCTTCCAGCCCGGTCAGAAGGTCTGGCTGTCAACCAGGGACATCCGCCTGCGTCTGCCCTGCCGGAAGCTGAGTCCCAGGTTCATTGGTCCATTCACCATCTCTAAGCAGATCAACCCTGTCACCTACCAGCTTAAGTTGCCACCTCAATACCGCATTCACCCTACCTTCCACGTTTCCCTACTGAAACCTCACCACCCTTCTGTTCCTCTCTCCACAGGACCTGGCGTGGCAGCCTCCGAACCCCCCCTTCCACTCATCCTAGACGACGGCGCTGCGTATGAGGTTCGCGAGATCTTGGACTCCCGGCGCCGTGGTGGTCATCTTGAGTACCTGGTCGACTGGGAAGGCTACGGCCCCGAAGAGCGCTCATGGGTACCCAAGGATGACATCTTAGATCCCAGCCTTCTTCAAACCTTCCACTCCAGCCATCCGGACAGACCAGCTCCCCGTGGAAGAGGCCGACCACCACGACGTCGGGGTCCTCGGCCCTCAGGAGCGGGCCGTGGAGGGGGGGGTACTGTCACAGACACGCCAGGTTCCAGCACCATCCAATCACAGCGCACCCCATCTCCTGAGTATTGATCACCCGCACCTGCACCTCATCTAGTTGCTCATCACCGCCACCATAAAACACACTCACACACTCACAGTCACTGTCCGGTCTCGTTTGCATCAAGGATACCCTATATGCTTACCTCAAGGACTCAAATCGAATTACTTACCTGTCTCCAACGTCTCCAAGTCTCCTCGTCTCCATCGTGTGTGTGTGTGAGTGTCTTCCGTCATCCACCTCTGCCTCAACACATCATCTCCACGGATCTTCACTTCTGCAATCACCACAAGGACAGTATTACTATTCATCTTCATTATTCCATCATACAACACTCTATTCAACTCACCTGCACTGCTGTTATCTCTGCTGTGTGTGAAATAAACCGTGTTACCTGTTACCTCTGTCTCTGCCCCGTCAGTACTGTAACAGCAGCCTTGACGGACTCCTTTATTCTGACTGAAATAATCAGTCCGTCTGTCGTTGATCTTGACACAGCACTTGTTCCCGTTGTATATGTCCTTTATGATATCATATGTCCCTCCTCCTATTCCACTTTGGATAAGTGTTAGAAAAAGCCCATTATGCCATAAAGAATCAAAGGCTTTTTTTTAAATCAATGAAGCAGCCGAATATTTTTCCTTGTTTTTTTTTTTTTTCTTTTCTTTTTTTGATGAACATATTTTTGTATTAGTGTGTGAAGTGTGTAAATGTGATTTGATGTTCTCTGATTGAGCATAAATCCAATTTGACAGTTCTTTAAAATTTTGTGTTTTTGAATGAACTGAACTAATCTGTCATTAATAATGGAACAGAATAGTTTTCCGAGGTTACTGCTCACTGTGATGCCTCTGTAATTATTTGGGTCGTACCTCTCACCTTGTTGGAGTTATCAGATTTTCTTTCCATATTTCAGAAAGTTGTCCTGATTTTAATAAGAGGTTGAACAATTTTAGAATAGAGGAGTGGATACAGTTTAACCTTCTGATCTGAAGATGGCAGAAGATTCACTGACCTGTTCAGACTGAGGACTGCGTGACTGTGGTCTGATAACGGTAGCTGTGGCATCACTGTGAAATAATTGATTTTATTTTGGTCTATATCTGTGATGCCGTAATCTACTGTGCTGTTGCCTAAATGTGAGCAGAAGTTGAATCGGCCCAGAGAATCACCCTTTGGTCTGCCATTAACTATATAAAGACCCAGGCTTTTGCAGAGCTGCAGGACTTGTTTTCCATGTCTATTAATTGTGTTGTCGTAATTCTGACATGTTTTAGTACATCGTTTTTGTTGATGATTAAGTGAACCGTTTATATATTTGTCTCCATCAGAGCTGATGTAGTCCACTTCCTTCCCCGTTCTAGCATTCAGATCCCCCATTAACAGAACTGATCCTAGAGACTGAAAGTAAATTATCTCTGACTGTAGGGTTGAGAAGATGTCATCATTATAATAAGGCGACTCATATGGGGGGATATATGTGGCACACAGGTACAGCTCTTTTTTAAGTTTTATCCAAATATGTGTTTTCCCTTTTTTCACAGGTTGAATATAATGCAACATATGGTCTTTGAACCAAACTATGATTCCTCCTGAATCTCTTCCATTTTTAACATTAGGCTGTTTGATTGAGGGTAGCTCTCTGTAGTTTGAACGAGTGCAGGTTTTGGAGTCTAAACGACTCCATGTCTCAAGTAAAATAATTATATCCGAACTATATACAGTATTGACAAAATCAGGGTTAGTCATTTTCTCTCCAAAAGCTGAAGAGAACATCCCTTGAATATTATAATGTTATTTTAAATGATGACATTGAGAAATATTTTATTTACCAGAACAATGTATGAATTCATGACCAAATCATGTTTTAAAATATAGATTAAAAAGTAATATAGAGGATATATAGTAATATAGTGAGTGGATTAATTTTACAAATGTTAAATTTAAAAATAAATAAATAAAAAGAAATAATGAAATCGTTAAGAAATAATGATCATACTTGACTACAGACACACTGTGATTACTTAAACTAACAGGGTGTCACATATGATTTTCAGCATGTTTTTTATCTGGATCAGGTCACTGGTGTCTGTTCTACCTCGTCCTGCCACTACAGTGGCGTAGCTGTCTGACCCTCTCCTTGCAGTCAGGATGTGTTTTCTGGGGGCTTTTCAGGGCTTCTCTCTCTCTTTCTCTTTAGCACACACAGGATGAAGGACTATATTTCACACTTGTCTCATTTCAGCACACTCTGTCCACACCGAGCACATGTGTTACTCTGCAGCCTGACACACTGTGAAGCTGTGGGTCACATGGTCTCTTCTCAGCATGAAGCCCAGTGGACACTGAAAAAAAAAAACTGCAGTATTTTACAAATTAGCACAAATTTGTTCATTACCACGATACATATGTCATATTGCAAAGTAAACAAATACCTGTGGGGTTACTGTATATTTAGGTTAAACATAAAACTGGTAGATTTATACACTGTAAAAAATAAATAAAAATAAATAAATAAATACACTTTTTACAGGGGAAAAAAATGGCTTTTGTGTTTCCCTCTAGCAATGGCCCTGCTGACAACAACCATAATAACATTAGTGGTAAAGAGTAAGCCACATGATAAGTCAATGTTCATCAGATGTAGCTATTCCAAAAGCTAAGGTAAATACTAACATATAGAATGTGCCCACAGTGTTATGCACACCAAAATAAAATAATGCAATAACATTAACAACACAGGATGGATTCATTCCAGTAACAATTTTAGATTGTTAATCCTTTATATACTCTTCATTGGTCAAAAATGTGCCAGTGAAAAGTCTTTTGATTGGCAGAGGATAATAACTTGCAAAGGAGCAACTTGTAAAAGTTATTGCCTATAAAATAAATGTGGCCTAACATCAGCACAGAGTTGAGATCTTAAAGCAAACAACAGACATAGTAGGATATCAGTTGTAGTAACAACCTTGAGCCTTTTGGCAGGCTAATGATTGTGATTAATTTTAAGAAAAGCACTTCTTTCCAAAATCAACCTGGATTGATTCCGATGGTCCTGACTCAGATCACCTGCGATACTGAAAACTCTCTCAGTAAATGCCTGAGATGCAGGCGAGGAGGTCTTGGGCCAGGGGTTTTAGAAGCTGATAGGTAGAGCCATGTGCAGCCGAAAAGCCAAAGGCAGTCCCTTGGTTTATAGGCTGTGACAGATGCTCCTTGAATTTTTGAATTTCCTGCCTAACACAGGGCTTTCTGTGGCTAGGTCTAGATGGCCAGTTTGCACTTACTTTGTTAGAAATCTAAATTCTGATTGGTGCAACGTCATCCCGTGACGTGTGCCAGCAGAACGCGGAAACTATAAAGGGAGCCGGCAAACACAGCTGTTTCAGCCTACTGATCTGAAGCAAGCTGCTCCCAAGCATGCAGGAAGTATGGCATGCGGATGCAGTGTCTTGTTCCCCTCTCAGGGAACCATGCGTAATCTGAAACGCTCAGTTTCAGGTGAACTTGAAAGCCGTGTTCTGTGTTGCCATGATGACACTTTGGGGAACAATATACCCATGTTGCCATACTGACGGAATGCCTGTCCTGGTGTGAAGCAATTAGGGCACAGCTCAGGACATAAGCACCTGAGAACCCGGCGTGGCCGGCAGGTCCAAGCTATAGAACCTGATAAAGGTGTGTGGGGAGGACCATCTTAGAACATCACAAATGTCTTGAAGGAAAGCTCCCGACATTAGAGCAGTAGAAGATGCCATACTCCGTGTGGAATGTGCTTTGAGGGGCAGAGGTGAAGGCAGGCCGCACACCTCGTATGCCATAGAAATAGCCTCGACAATCCACTTGCTTATAGTAGGTTTGGTAGCCCGGCAGCCCTTCTTAGGGGGCCCGAAGCATACCAGCAGTTGATCAGATTTTCTCCATTGAGATGTTTTTCTCACATATATCTCAAGGGCCCTGACAGGGCAGAGCAACTGTAGCTTCTCATGTTTGGCCAACACTTGAGGAGAATGAAAGGACTGGAGGACTATAGGCCACATTAACACTGATGTATTGTCTGCCTGAACTATGACATGATGGCCTCTGAGGTCTGGGGTCTCCACAGACCCTGGGTTGAGTGGCCTTCCATGACCACCCCCCAACCTGTGCAGCGCGCATCTGTCGATGTTATCTTGCAACGACATGATGCACCTACCACAGAGCCCTGAGACAGGAACCAGTGTTTCTTCCATATAATCAAGGAACGAAAGCATCTGCACGTAACCTTGATCATACAAAAAGGGTTGCCCCTGGGAGAGAATCCCCTGGTACTGAGCCACCACTGTAAGGGTTTCATGTACAGGAGGCCAAAAGGTATGACGTTGGGCGCTGCTGCCATGAGCCCTAACAGTCTCTGAAACTGTTTTACAGTGATGAACTGGCCTAGCTTGATTCTGGACACCATCGCCAGAATCAACTCAATATGTGCGGGAGACAGTTTTGTCCGCATCATAACTGTGTCCCATACGACTCCTAAATATGTTGTCCTGTGGACGGGAGTTAACATGCTCTTTTTCACATTTAGTCTCAGCCCCATTCTCATCTCTTGAGACTGAGGTAACACCAGCCAGTCGTCTACATAGTTGAGATGCCCTGGAGTCTGAGGGGCACTAGGGCTGCATCCATGCATTTGGTGAACATGCGTGGGGAGAGTGCTAGGCCAAGAACGATATTGGTACGCTTTGTATATATACATGCATGTAAGAAAATATATGATATATGAAAATAGCGTCGTTCAGATCGATTGTGAAAAACCAGTCCTTTGACTCACGATGAGAGGTAACGTCAGCATCTTGATCCTGAATCTCCCCAGAGAACGGTTGAGCTGACAAAGACCTATAATGGGACGCAATCCTCCATCCTTTTTCAGAACTATAAAATACCGGCTGTAGAACCCGGTGTTTCTCTATGGGGGAGGAATAATATCTATGGCCAGCAGAGACCGGACTTCCTGCTTCATAATATGCGCCTGCTCTGGGCCCACCACTGTATTTAGAATTCCGTTGAATTTTGGTGGACGAGACCCGAAATGAAGTCTTTACCCTTTGCGAATAGTATGTGTCACCCAATGGGATACGTCGGTTAGCTTTTCTCAGGCGGGTAGGTACTTCACTAAGGGGATCAGTTTCTCGGTGCTGACCACTGGCACATTCGATGGAGCAGATTTGGTGCCCAGAAGCGTGTTCACAGCAGGATGCAACCGATTCAATTTTTCTACAGGCCTCTCTATAGAGAGCGAACCCCCCAAAATCATGTTGGTGCATGAACATTGAGGTGGTGTGGAGAGATAGATCAGCGGCCCGACTCAGCTCTTTAATGTCGTTGGGCCGCACCCCTTCACCCTTATCTAAGTCCTTCAGCAGGTCAGCTTGATACGCTTGTAAGATGGCCATAGTATGTAAACAAGTGCAAGCCTGACCTGCTGCCATATACGCCTTGCCCATCAAAGAATATGTAACACGGCACGGTTTGGTGGGCAGTGTAGGGGCTTTAACACTTAACACTTAACACTTTAACACTTTAACACGCGTTTTGCTGGATTTTTTTCACATAGCAGCAAAATCAACTTAAAATGCTCCGTCATTTTTTGTCATAGAGACAGAAGTAATATATCAATTGAAACTATAAAATGTCTTCTTTCATTTGTGTACACTCACAGTAAAAACTAAATGTTGTGCTTTTTGCAAAATATTAAAACATGATGTGCGACCTGTCATCTCTCTCTGAATGAAGTCCAATCTGATACTCCCTCAGAAAATGAACTGTAACTTAGTGAATACTTATCGTACAAAAATTAGACATATGTCTAAAGAAACATTGAAATATTAGGTTTTAAATCATGGAAGTCAAATCGAAAACAAATATTCTCTGTTTATGTAATCTGTATGAAAAGTGAAGGTTGTCAGACGTTTGCGAGTCTGCTCATTATCCGCTAATGCGGCCACACCCATGGAGTGCGCGCCTATTCAGACACAAATTCTGAGGCGAATCATTCAAGAGAGTGAACACCCGTGTCAGCTCGGAAAAATTCCTCAAGCTTGGTCAGTTTCATGTACTTTTCATTGTTTTTAGATGCGGTGAGGAATAATTCTAAAAGGACTTACCTCAGAGGATGAGCATGACTGGTTTCACTTTCATTTCGAGGATCAACTATCGAGTCGATGATTGTGAAAGGTAAGTTGTTTTTTATTCTTAAGTTCTTTGTTCTAATCGCAATATAGTGTCAATGAATATTAAACAGCAAAAAGACTGTTTAAATATGAATCCTGCAAGTTTTGTGTGTCTCAGCGTGAATTAATGGGGCAGATGGACGTGCAGTTTCGTTTACTACACACAACTTACATTAGTAAATTGCCATGGCTATTCCCAAACTATATTGCTCTAAACTACTCTTTTTCCCTGTATTTTTGATCAAATAAATGCAGGCTTGATGAGCATGAGACTTCTTTCAAAAACATTATAAATAGTAATTTGTCCAATCTTTTGACTGGTACTGTAATTTTAAATTTATGCCTATACAAAATTTTCTTCACATGAGGTGCAAAAATACATGCATGCATAACATAACAAAAATCATGTTTTCTGTTAAGAGTGGACATTATATTAATATTATATTATATTAATTATGATCCTGTTATCAGCATGCTCACAGAGGGTTTTTTCTTTTATCTCACAGATTTGAGAATCATAGTGACCAGATATTGGCCCACACTGGACATTCTGAATGAATATAATGGTGAGATCACTGACTGGAAGCAGGAATGTTTTTTTTTTTTCTTTTTTTTTTCTCCAGTGCAGAAACACCAAACACCTTGGAATGCCAGGTAAGTGATGTTCACGTATATCTTTTAACAGGATTTATTTCCAGGTAAATCTCTATACTCAAAATGTGCCCTCATTTATTCAAAATGTGTCTCATTTATATTGTTAACTATATTCTGAATAAACTACCAAAAACTTTGATTTTTTAGTGTCCTCTCACATAACCTACCTGACTGAACGGGCTCAATATGCGGGTCATTATGCAGGTCTTTGTCTTCTCAGGTGTGAATCACAGCATTATTCATGAAGATTCACGCCTCCACGCATACTGTCTTTCTTGATAAAACCTGTCTTACAAAATTTAAATCAATATATTGTTTTATATGAATAAGTAGGCAGGATAATTTTTACATAATTTGGAAGCAAAAATTCTAGTCTACAACCTCCAATACCCAGAAGTCTTGTGAACACATATTTTGTATTTATTTTGTGGCCGTATTTCAGTGACTTAAGTTTTTTGTTTTTTCAATAACCACGCCTAAAGGTTATTCTCTCAAAAATACAAACATGTACATACATGTTCTTCACATATTATGGTAGCCTAGTTCGTGCTGAATACAGTGTAATGACACTTTTGCCATTAAAATGTTTATGAATAACTGAAGAAATCACAAATGTCAGGGCATGTCAAAACTTCTCCAGGGCCCCAGAAATCCTCAGACTCCAGAAGGTTAAGGGATGATGCAGCGGCAGGTGACAAATACGCTGCCAAGGTCTCTTCAACCTTAGGCATCATCCCATAGCCGTTCTCTTTGAGCCCCACCAGCGATAAATAATTGTGCACAGTGGGGCTCAAAAGCCTAGATGAATACGGCTTATTCCAGGATCTCCACACCGAGATGCGTGGAAGGCACCGAGGTACGGCATGAGTGACAACCTCCACGAGCTCCTCATACTTTGGTGAAAGGGCTGGCGAGTTACCCAAATCACTCACATCACAGTCAATGTTGAGCACATCGAATTCCTCAGAACCAGATGGACTTAACATTAACAGCTCACCCAGGGCGGAAGAAGCCACAGAGCGGGCTTCTGGATCGCGAGGTAGAGCGCTAGACCCGGAGGTTGAAGGCTGAGAAAAGGCGGAAGCCATCTCAAACCCCTCCTCCAGGTCCATCTGCAAGCCCCACAAATGCAGACACTGAGCTGCCTCAGCAGCTGTGGGACCCGCAACGCCAGGAGCCAGGAGCGGAGCGTCCTCAGAGGAAAAGGGCTGACCGAGCATGCTTTGCTCCCAAACAACATACAAAATCATGTGTATCCCCGTCCGTGATATAACAAGGATAGGGAGGAACACATTTCTTAAAGTGATGTTGTTTTTCACTCACCATTTTACTTCAAACTAATGATATATATTGGCCTACGGGACAAACAAACACCAAATAGGATGTACACAGACACAGAGCGCTTGTTGAAGATCAGAAAGCTGAAACAGCTGTGTTCGCCGGCTTTCTTTATAGCTTCCGCATTCCGCTGGTACACGCCATGGGATGACGTTACACCAAACAGAATTGGACTAGTTGTACAAGCCTTCAGGAGTGCTTACGCTGAAGGGATTCCCCAAAGTGTCGTCATGGCGACGCAGCGCAAGTACCCTCGAAAGAAAACTGTGTGTACGGCTGTTTCCACGCAAAACTTGGTATTTATCAATATGCACGTGAGCGGTGGCTATGATCAAATCTCACGTCAGGTCTCAGCTCAGTTTTTGAGTTAGCATGAAAAAAGTTCAAATTAAATTAAATTAGAATAGATGGGTGTTTGTGACCCATGAAAAATACCATACACTAATGTTTTTTACCTTTCGGCAAAATTCGTTTTTAACTTGAAATAGGCAAGTCATCTGTGTCACATCACTTGTAGCGTTTTTTTCTCCTGTTGGCAAAGGAATGGACCCGCCCCTGATTGGCTTACCTTAATGTTCTTTCCCTCATCCAACCAATCTCACTCCTGAAGTCAACTTTTAGATGCTGCAGGCAACTGTCCATATTTCCAGAGACTACATAAAACGTGAAGGAAAAAACTAATGGTAAGCAACTTATTTTTGAAGTCACTGGGATGTGTTGTTGGTTAGATTACCCTGTTTAAAGCTAGTTTGTAGAGCAGGATGGAATGCATTTGTATTTGCTGTAAATTATGGTGTTCCAGTTTAAATGGTGATTACCGTGTGAGGCTGCCATTGCGATAGCTATGAAGATTGTAAGTTATATTATCACTACATTAGTTCGCTACCCTTTGCAAAATGCTCCTCAGTCTCGACCTTAGCATATTAGTATCACTCAGCTCAAGTGGAGGCAGCGCTAAGCCAAAGCTAAGTGTCAGCCTGTAACAGCCTATTTCAAGACAGACAAACATCTCATGTTTAGCCCGTCAGCTGCTTCAAACATTTGAGTGCTGAAATGAAGATCTACAGTGGTGTATTTGCCCTGACTAAATTCATGTAACATCTTAACAACAATCCTTGTTGATTGTAGACCGTAGTTGTCACTCAAACGTCTTTTAATGATATAAAGGTGTTTATTCTTGAATGGTGCACTGAAAAAAATGCTTTTCTTACTTAGAGTTTTTGTTTTGTTTCTAGTCCAAATATCTAAAAATTCATAAATCAAAAAACATTTTCTAGACTAATAATCTGCCAGTGGGGTAAGCAAAATAATTTTATTTCAAACCGAAAACAAGATTATTTTGCTTACCCCATTGGGTTATTTTGCTTGTTTTAAGGAAAAACTCACTTAATTTTGACTTATTTTTTCTGAAAACTAGACAATAGTTTTCTTGTCTATAAAATGTTGTCTATAAAATGCTTCTTGATTTAAGAATTTTTAGATATTTGGACTGGAAACAAGACAAAAAATCTAAGTAAGAAAAGCATTCTTTGCAGTGTGTAACATCTCTCCAGATGATTTTTATTGCTTTATTGCAGGGTGCTTGATCTCAGCTTTTGTCTTAGCAGGAAAATCAAGTCTTACATGCTAAACATGGCCAAAGTTTCAAAACACAAGTTGGACATATGACAGAGTATTTCTGTGCCAAAAATACTCCTCCAAATCCTCATAAACTTTGCAATCTTTTTTCGAGTATGGGCTTTTGTAACGTCATAAAAGTCATAATTCCTTGTACGGGCACTTTTCCCGGAAGAGCGCACGTGCACACGTCGACCAGAGCGAGAGAGCAAGACCACGCCCATCAACGCGCGTTCGGCTTTACGAAAGTCGTCGGCAGCGCTGCACAGGTCACGGGGCTTCATGAAATCAACAATGTCACCAAAGAAGTGTGTTTTTGGTTGTGAGTGAAAGATAACCTTGCTTCCCAAAGGACCCAGTGTTAAGAGGAGCTGAGAGTTTTGTGCTCACGGATTACATTGATGCGCTCTCGATATTTGTTATTAAAATAACCATAGAAACTGATAGTTGCAATCACTTTTTTATTGGTTAAAATGAATGGAGAACACTGCAAAGAATAACCGTCTAAATATAAGAAACAAATGCATGATTTAAGAAGCTAAAGACTAGAAACAAGTCAAATTATCTGCCAGTGCAGTAAGATAATTACACTTGGTAAGATTTCTTAATATAAGAAAATGTATCTAGGCTTCAGAAAAGAACAAAATGTCTTAAAATAAGCATTAAATCACTTATTCCAAGCTGTGTATCTAGTCCATTTAACTTAAAACTAGCTTTTTAATTATTTTTTTTAAAGTCTGCTCATCTTAACTTGTGTGAAAATATCTTAAAACCAGAGTTACTAAACAAGATAATTCTTCTGAATTTAAGAATTGTCATTATATATTCTGACTTAAAATGAGACAAAGCATTTAAACTTAAAACAAGATAAAAAAATAAATAAAAAAATCACATACATATTGTCAACAACTATTTATTCAAATGAAGACTGTCTTGTAACAGTAGTTGCCATGCAAAAACATTACTTGCTCAAAATACTTCAACTTAATGCAACAAAACACTGAATGCATTTTGACATTACTGAAAAATATACAAAATGAGAATAAAAACTACAGAACAACTACAGAACAACAAAAAGACCCCCAAAAAAAAAAAAAAAAAAACTTAAATCCAGATGTTTACCAGAACACTGATGAAGCCTTTTTCTTTTTTTTTTTTTAAAATCTTCCCACTAATAACCAATAAATTACCTCTACTTCCCAATAAAATCTTTCCACTCTGCCATGGCTTTTTTGTATGAAGCAGTGGCATCCCTCTCATGAATTGAGTCCTCTAATATTTCTGTCTGAATGACAGAAAGCAGGGTTGCCACACACTTGGGGTATGTGAGATGAAGGGTGTAGTAGTAAGCCATCAGATACAGCAGGCCTTCACTGAGGTCTTCCTTGGCAAACGTGGTGATGGGAGTGGTCCCAATAGCGATCAGACAGTTGGAACCAAACAGCAAAACAGGGCTGGAGAGAGATCTCTTCTGAAGGTAGATTGTGGGATCTTCGGTTTGCTAAAATTAAAGAAAAAATAAAAAATAAAAACATTTACTTTAGGATACATCAAAACATTAAACATATAGAAGCCATTGCATATTACCAAACAAACAAAAAGAGTTTGATGTGACAATGTGAAACTCACCTGAAGGACATGAAGCAATGCCTCACTGGTATGTCCCAGCTTCTTCAGTGGGGCAGTTGGTGAAGGAAAGAGTGTGGGGAGTGCCCTGATTAGCGCTATGGCATATTCCACTACAACAGAACAACAAACTTTTACTTCACACATTATTCTTCCTACACAAGATAATTATCAGGTAGATCCTGAGTTTAGAAAATTCTTATTTTGTTACTATGGAAAGTAGAGCAGCACAATTCTGTATTAATTTAAACAAACCCTTTTTTTAAATTAAAAAAAAAAAAAAAAAAAAAAAGATTGATTCTCAATAGACAAGAAAAACTATTTACTAGAGGTTATGAAAAAATGATTGCAACAGTCTACTAGACACATGTGACTTACCTCCATCCAGGGTCATGGGTGGCTTCATCACTTTCTTCCAAACAGCATAAAACTGCACCTTGGCACAGAAGTCTTCCCATCTTTTCTTTAATTTGTCCATGAATTTGCTGTTGCCCGTACCCAAGATCCGACACAGCTCACCCATCACCTGCACAAATGTGTGTTAAAACCTGCAGTGATGCCTGCTTTGTAAATAAGTAAAAACAACTGTATTGCTTACATTATGAAGTTCCTTGAAACATGGATAAGCATCAAGGATCTTTGTGGTCCTTTCCTCTTCTTTCAGGGCATTACTGTCAATGAAGGCTCGTCTTGCTTGAAACTCAAAGGTCAAGGATGTGGGAGACAGCACCTTGGTTGGGTTTTGTTTTTTTATACATCTCCTGCAGTGTTTTATAATGTCTGGCCTGTGTTGTCAGGCTATCCATGTCTGCTAATGGGTAAAAAATGTTAATATGAGGGATTCCTTGGGTTTTAGATGAACATTTAAAAAAAAAAAAGGGGGCCTCATAACTATCTGTTTTGGATAAATAACGACTCTTGATATGACAGGTAAAAGCGCTAAATATATTGAAATATAAAACCATCTTAAACCCCAATACACAGCAATGTTGCACATGTAATATATTCAACAATTTTGCCGTTTTTATGCTGTTTTGAGTTAAATGAATGAAAAATGAGCAGTCATCAGTAAAATTACAATATATCAAGACCCTTTGTTTACCAGAAAGGTAAAGTACAAAATGTCTATAATTTATGATGATACAGGAAAAACTCTTACTATTGCCCAAACTTATTGCAATTAACTTACATGAAGCAGTGTGGCCATCATTAGAACTGCTCCCCGGTGTTTCTTGCAAAATTATGGTCAATCCGCCACTTGTGTCTGCATCATAATCTCCTCTGTCACTTGATGAGAAGTCAATTTGAATTTTTTTTTTTTTGGATGGCCCCTCTCTGATGTGGGTCCCTGTCTCTTTAGTGGGGACTTCACGTTTTGCAGCCTCTTGTGGAGATTATTGTAAATACTCTTCTGCGGTAAAGAAAATTACATGCTAAATGAACAAATAAAAATGAAAAATCATATGTGACACAATGTTAGAAGAATAGTACGCATAGCTATTATAACAAGTGCAATAAATGATAGCATAGATTTGTCACTTACATGTTTCATAGTTTTGTCCTTATCCTGCAGCATGGGATAATACTCCACTATTTTTATAGCCATTGCAGTGACCTCATGCTTTGGAGGGTACTGGACCATCTCTCCCTGCTGACTTGCTCGCAAAATGGAAACCATGCTGGTGACCGTGTTTCTTACCAGCCTGCATCTCAACTCTTTCGACATTACACATTCCTGCTCTCTACCAGTGCGGACCATTTCAAAGTAGTGCTTACGAGTTTGCTCTAACTCGGTGTCTGTATAGACAACCTATTCTGGAGGACTGGGAAGCTGTAGGGTCTTCTTTGGGCTTTTTTTCTTCAGTGGAGTGGATTCCTTAGGGCTGACTGGAGGCGTTCCTCTAAGTGCAGTCACAGTTGTTTCAGGGCCAGCTTTGTCTGGCAAGGTGGGATTTTCATCCTACAAAAACACATGACAATTTACAAAATTACAAAAAAAAAAATAAAAATAAAAAGATTAAAATAAAAAAAAATTAGAAAGAAATGTCTTGTGCTAGGATGTTCCATGACAAAGTAGGTAACAGTTACCTCTGGGCTAATGAGAGCCCACACTCTTTTTCTCCTAAGAAAGTGTTCTGGGCCAGGAAAAAGGTCTCTCAGGTCATCACGACTGAGGGTGTGGAGCAAAGCCTCAGCAATGTTGGCAGCTATAAAGACAACCCATTTATTAAGTATCCTTTTACCATAACCATTTTTTAACTTTAAAATTAAATGCTGATAATTAAAAAAAAAAAAATTATGTAAAACAGTTAAGAAATATGTGAGATCACTACCAGCATGTACATTAAATTTATGGGCATTATCATTATACATTGACAATTAACTCGCTCAAACCACAGGTGCAAATGTGATAAGTTACAAATTAATTTTGTTATATTTTAGAGACAATATTGTCTGTTTTTGCTAAGTTTTCCAAAAAAATATTATATATAAAAGCATCTGTGCATCTCCAAGCAACAAACAGCTGTGTTCCGTTTCTAAATGAATCTGCGTTTTGAGTGAATCAGTCGGGTGAATCAATGATTTAACGGCCATTAATATAGAGTGCATTTTTGCTCATTTAGACATTAACCGCTACCTGCCAGTTTTTGATTTATATATCATTCAGTTAATAATAAATAATAAAAATTAAACTTAGACACTGTAGACTTAAAGTTTGTGTAAAAATTTTTTTTTTTGTTTTTTCGTTTTTGTAATGTTTTATGATGATTTCTCATGTAACAGTAATATGAATTTAATTAATCTTTTATGGGTGTTTCTTTGATGTGCAGTTCATTTGTGATTTATTGCATTAAGTAACTGACACACCAAGTCTTCAAATTCATTTGATTAAAAAAAAAAAAAATTCTAATATTCCCTCTAATATTAATATGTAGCTTTGTAACTCCAAAAATTGACCTACCTTTCAAAGTTGATAATGAAACTTCATCTAGTCCATCCATTGCACCTTTCTTGTCGTTTGTATAGCTGCAGAAAAAAAAGGATAATTTCTTACTTTTACAAAAGCTTAAAGGTGCAATATGTAAGAATTTTGCAGTAAAATATCCAAAAACCACTAGGCCAGTGTTATATATTTTGTTCACTTGAGTTCTTACAATATCCCAAATGTTTCCAACTATTTGTAAATCGTAAAAAAAAAAAAAAAAAAAAAAAAAATTAACCAAGGCTCCTGTTACAGTAGCTGTATATCAACGCATGACAAAGATGAAGATGAGGATACGAATAATACTTTAATCAAACACAGGAGATTCCAACAGGGTAGAGACAGCATGTAAACGTAAACGAGAACGGACAAGGAGTGAAGGAGAACACTGGGTATATATATATATATATATATATATATATATATATATATATATATATATATATATATATATATATATATATATACATACATACATACATTCACACACACACACACACAAGAGACCAACAAAGGGAACTAAACAAGATGATGAGCTAATTAACTAGACACAGGTGGATAAAATGAACTAATCAGACTGGGGAAAACTAGGTCACAGGGAAAATAGAAACACAAGACATGTGACATATCGCCCCCCTCCCGGGAAGGCGCGTCCTCATGCCGTATAGAGTCCAACTGAGGAGGGGGGGGCTCTGGAGGAGGGCGAAGGGCGGAGGAGCAAAACAAAAGTTCACAGAAAACAACAAAAATAGTCCAAGGGGAAGCCTGGAGGCGGATGTTGGCCCAGAGACCAACCATGATGAGGCCCCAGGGTGGAGTCGAGAACGGGAGACGCCATAGTGGAGAGTTGAGAGGCGCCACCCTGGGGACGGCCGATGGAGACGCCACCGAAGATGGTGATCCAGGTGGAGCTGGCATGCCGGAGAGCCCAACCGACACTGCTGGATCTGGAGACCGAGATGGAGCCGGGACGACGAGCATCCGAGGTGGAGTCCGGGAACCTGAAGACTGAGATGGAGGCGGTGCGACTGAGAACGAAGGAGGAGACGGGGGGAAGGAGGAGCCAGGTGAAACCAAAGGTGCCAGCTGGAGGACGACTGACCAAGTCGGAGCCTGTGGGACGAGGGAGCCCGGTGGAGTCTTGAGGCTGAGGGTTTCTGGTGGAGCCGAGGGAGGGAGGAGCCACGGCGGAGGCGACGCGTCGACAGGCCACGGTCGAGTGTTGGGTTCGGAGGCTGGAGGCGGAGCCAGGAGATCCTCTGGCCCAGGTGGAACTGGTGGCCTGAAGCTTCGAATCGGGTCCATACACTTGAGTGATGGAGCTGAAGAGGGGCTGAAGGGTACCAGAGGAGGCAGAAATGATGAGCAGGCAGTTTAAGGAGGCGGGAGAGGGAGGCTGGGAGGGAACACAGGAGACACAGGTCTGGAGGGGACCAGCGGGGAGACAGGCAGTTCAGGGCTGGACGGAACCAGCGGGGAGACGGGCAGTTCAGGGCTGGACGGAACCAGCGGGGAAAGGAGACATAGGGAATTAACCTCCTCAAACACATCCAATAACTCCAAAAACGTTTCAGTGGTCATAGCAATCCCATCCACCGCGGTAAGGTTGTGGGCGGGGCTCTCCTCCCAGCCCTCGAACTCCACTAACACCCCTCGGCAGCACACGATGTAACAGGCTCACCCACCTGGTCAGACACACCTTGGGTCCTCTCCTCAGGTTCGGTCTCGTTCGTCCTGGCAGGTTGAACTCCACGGTCTGCGGTGGGTTCTCGTCTCTCCATCGGGCACGTAGTTGGTGGCGGGTGGTTGGTCTCTGGATGTGGAGCGGTGCTGGTGTCATCCTCAGCAGGGCAGATGGTGAACGGAGAGTTATTGTTCACCAGCACCCACTCCACGTATGCGGCGAAGTCCTCCGTTGGACCACCCGCTGGAATGCGTGCCTTGGACCGCTCGTTCAGGCCGGTGTGATAAAATACACAGAGCGAGCGGTCCGGGAAGTTGGTCTGGCTCGCAAGCTGGAGAAAGTCACTGGTGTGTTGTTCCAGCGAGCGGTCTCCCTGCTCCAGGCAGAGAAGCTGGACAGCGGGTAGAGCCATGAGGGAAAAAAGGAACTAAAAACTGAGAAAAAACGCTGCAAAAAAAAACAAAAAAACACTGTTTTGGTCCGTTCTTCTGTTACAGTAGCTGTATATCAACGCATGACAAAGATGAAGATGAGGATACGAATAATACTTTAATCAAACACAGGAGATTCCAACAGGGTAGAGACAGCATGTAAATGTAAACGAGAACGGACAAGGAGTGAAGGAGAACACTGGGTATATATACAAGAGACCAACAAAGGGAACTAAACAAGGTGATGAGCTAATTAACTAGACACAGGTGGATAAAATGAACTAATCAGACTGGCGAAAACTAGGTCACAGGGAAAATAGAAACACAAACCATGTGACAGCTGCGGGACGTGTGAGGAGTCGCCTGTCAATTGCGTCATACCCGCGTTACCCTTGGTTTCCAGTTTTACAACTGTTTTGATATATTTATAGACAGAAAACAAATTGTTGTTATATAGCTCAACACGTTTAGTCCCTGCTGAAAAAAAAAAAACAGCATATGCTGGTTAAGGTAGGTTTTGGAGCTGGTATGCTGGGCCAGCATGGGACCAGCTCAAACCAGCATACCAGCTCCAAAACCTACCTTAACCAGCATATGCTGTTTTTTTCAGCAGGGATCTTATTGTTTAAATCTAATTTTCTTGATTTTTTTGAGTACCATGCTTTACCATGCCTCAGAGAAAAACA
Source organism: Hypophthalmichthys nobilis (assembly GCA_037950665.1). Lineage (NCBI taxonomy): Eukaryota > Metazoa > Chordata > Actinopteri > Cypriniformes > Xenocyprididae > Hypophthalmichthys > Hypophthalmichthys nobilis. The sequence goes on along the minus strand of CM075483.1, from coordinate 17,789,741 downwards.
CTATTTTGTGAAGTAGCTAACATAGCATAATCAGATGCAGCTTTATTTTTAGTAACAGTAATACAGAATTTTCTCCATCATACAATACCTTTTAAAATTAATTGCATGTCATTTATCAACACAAGCCATCCAGCATATGATATTCTAAAATCGATCTATCTTACTGCAGTGTGTAACAGTGTCTCACAGCAGCCGCCGAGCAAACGCACGTCAAAACATTTTAACGTTAAAATATTTTCAACACACTCAACTGTATCTAATTTTAAACAGAGCTGCATTACGTCATAACCGGAAAGTCATGGACCATTTGAACCTAGCAGTTTTGGATACTCAAAATAAAATTTGTGTCATACAGCGAAGTGAGATTAACTCAGAATGGCTTACCTTTGTTGTCCGGATTCTTTTCAAATGTCAGATGATGTTTTCTTAGCACTAAATCGGCATCACAAAAGAAGACAAAATGTAACAAAAGGTGAGCAAGCATGAATGTCAAACCATTTAAAACGTGTACATGAAACACTGGTTTCGTGACTGTTTAAGACAGATTCGCAGCATCTCAGATTTGCCATTGTCGTTTCACTCACACATGTCCGTGATTGGTTAGAAACCCAACGGGTGCTAAAATAACAGAAACCCTTAACACAAATGACGTAAACTGATTTTTTCTTTTTCAAGACTACATAATCGTGATATCTGTGATATGTAACGTTAAGCAAGTGGTTTTTCGAAAAATTCTAGTAGCTAACTTACATGAACAGCTCAATGCATTTTAACGACTACTAGAAAATAATAAAGAACAGCGAACAACATTAATCTATTTCGTCTCTGTCATTTTGCCAATTTTTCAAGACAAGTTATTAAAATAACAGTGCAAAAGTAATGCTTTAATCTGTCATGAGACAAGTATAATTTGCTAAACGCAGCTAACTTACTGGCTAACAAGACCAATCAACACAGTAACGTCAAATTTCATCAAAATTATATTTTTTCCACAGTCTAATATACTTTGAAATGAAAAATTCAACCCTTACCTCAGCTGAAACCAATCTAGCGTGGCAAGTTCGTTACCTCTTCTTCTGATGTAATTGGCAGACCATACCACACAAGTACAATGAGGGGGAAGTAACCTATGTGCTCAACATATTAGTCATTGCTTACTAACATATTAAGATGTGTAAACACTAAAATTCAATCATTTGTGCATATTTGAACTATAACGTCTAGGTTTTAACAGTTTTTTGTATATATCTTTTTAATTGCAATAATTTGTAAAACCCCCCCCACCGTTCATTATATGGTAATTACCCAATGAAAGCGCGCTTGTTGCCCGCCAGAATATCTGTAAAGATGGTCCGGTTCCGGTGGTGTGTATATAGAACGTTGGACTGTTTCTTAGCACAAGTATATTTTCTATGCTAGCAAGATTTCATTTTTGCCATTAGTAGAATTTTTTAATAAGAACAAATTTACCGTCAGAACACATTTGTATGCTCTGATTTTTTTTTTTTTCAACACCATGTCCTGTTGGAGGTGCGTAATTTGCTTCGTTTTTGTTGCCTTAACTTTGAAGTCTCTGTTGAGCCATATCAACACAGCACATAGTCACAACCCAGATTTCCGTGTTATATGTGGAATTGATGGGTGTCCAGAAGAATACAGAGTATTCAATTCCTTCTACTACCATGTCAGACGCTCACATACTCTGTATTTTGCCACTGGGCAGCCAAACACTGGATGGATGATGACAGCAACATCTGAGCCATCTAGAATTGGAGATGAAAATTTTGACATACCAGTGTTTTTAAACTGTACCACTCAAACAAGAGGGATGCAAAGGACCAGCAGTGAAGACACACTGGACACCCCAAATGAAATGTCACAGCAGGAGACTGAGGATTTTCCAATTCAAAGTCCTAATCATCAGGTATTTTTTTTTTTTCTCTCTTTTTTTCTTTCTCAATGATGTTAGACTGCTATAGAACACTTTATTTGAAGTAGTCTGGACTCTAATTATGTATTTGTGTCTAGGAAGAAGCATCATCAAGTGAAAATCTTACAAGACGTGCAGCTGCATTTGTTGTTAATGTCCAGGGAAAATGCCACCTGTCCCAGGTATTCCACTGCATGTAATTAATATTGTTAACATTTTTATAACTTTATTTAAAATAGATAGTTCACTAAAAGATGAAAAATCTGTTATTGTTGTCCGCCCTCATGTTACTTTACAGTCTGTTTGACTCACTTTTTTCTGAAGAACACCAAATAAACTTTTCATTTAATTCCATATTCTGAGGTAGAAATATTATTAAAGTCATTGGGAAATTGGATGTCTTTGGTTACCCACATTCTTACCATTTGTGTCCTATACAAGTCATAAATATTTTGAGTTCACAACATGAGGGTGAATGATGACAGATTTTTCTTTTTGAGATTGGCTTGTTGAGATTGATTATCACTTTAACACCCCTTTCAGTGCATCAAAATTAATAATTTTAATAGTAATGTTTAATGGTAAATGTACATGTAATGAATACATTTTTGAAAAGGTGCAATCACAGCAAAATACATCAGTTCTCTCAAAAAATGCACATGTGTGTGTGTAGAATCCACACTATAAAGGCTACAATTGTTTTTCCTTTTTATTTAACAGAATTTTAGGTTTATATATATATATATATATATATATATATATATATATATATATATATATATATATATATATATATATAATATTTCAGAGGAGTGTCAACAATATTGTCTCTGGAGTTCAGCAGTATCAGACTTGTCTTCTGGATACATTAAGGAACCAAATAAAGGGGATCTTCGAGAGATATTCAGACAGTGCGGAGCAGCTCCAAGAGGAAGCACTGGCAGCATTTGACAATTTTCAGGATTCCTTCTCCATTATGGCCACCACATACATGCAGGACAAAACCATTCAGGAGCTTTTTAACCCAGTTAAACCAGAGGAGATTGTGATGTCTCAAAGGGTCTGTAGAATTAAGAAAGGACAATCAAGGGTTCTTGCAATCAAAAACAAAAGTTTTACTACGTACCCTTAATTAAGAGTCTTGAACAGTTGTTGTCCCATTCCAGAATTTTGGATATGATAAGCACCACACCACAGAGCTTGCACAAAGAAGATTTTTTCTATGACATTGCTGATGGGAGTCTTTTCAAATCCCACCCATTATTTTCAGTAAAACCCTCTGCTTTGCAGTTAAATTTGTACACTGATGAAATAGAGATATGCAATCCCCTAGGGTCACAAGCTTCTGTTAATAAGCTACTGATGGTTTATTATATTTAGGAAATATAGACCCTAAATTCAGGTCTAAGCTTGCTGCAATCAGGCTCCTTGCTATAGCAAAAGCTAATGATATTGATGAGTTTGGTGTTGATGGTGTGTTACAAAGAATTAATGAAGACTTGCAGCTGCTGTATAATGGTGTCAAAATCCAAACACAGAAAGGTGGAATGGATTTATTTGGTGCTGTAGTTTTAGTGTGTGGTGACACACTTGCAGAACACGAGCTTGCTGGTTTCAAGGAAGGAGTTGGTTTTGCCTACAGTAAATGCAGGCATTGCGAATGTACCTTTGAAGAAATGCAAAGGAATTTTGATGAAAACAGTTTCACTAAAAGGACCCTGGAAAAACACATTAGGCAGTGCCTTGAAATAGAAAGGGCTAGTACTGAATTCCTGAAATCAGCTCTCAAAACCACCTATGGAATTAACAGAAGAAGCAAGTTGGTTGATTTTCCAGCCTTTGACCTTATTGAGCAAACTCCACAGGACATAATGCAGGACATCGGGACAGATGGAGCTGGACATGTTCAATTCAGCCATACTGAGTTTTCCCTTTTCACAAGTAGACATACGGGACAAACCTTGTACGATCAGTGTCAGTACTTTGGCATCTAATGATAACAAACTTAAACAGTCCTCTGGTCAAATGTTAATACTGTTGAAAATTATGCCATTTCTGTTAGGCAGCATAGAAAAAAATTAATATGTTCAGTTTGTTTTGGACTTAATTGAGTTAGTTCAGCTACTTTTTGCATCGATTCTATCTGTGCAAAGTGTTTTAAGGCTCAAAACAGTGATTGATTTGCATCTGAAAAGATTTAAGCAACTTTTTCCTGACAATAATGTAATTCCTAAACAACATTACATGCTTCATCTCCCTGCTCAAATTCTTTCACTGGGCCCTTTGATAAGGCATATGTGCATGCGGTTTGAGTCAAAACACTGTTTGTTCAAGCAGTGGTCATCAAAATTGAACTTCAAAAATGTCTGCAAGTTACTTGCAAACCGTAATCAGCTTTTTGAATGTTGTCAAAATGAACTTGGTTCTGAGCATCCTATGTTTGCACATGAGAAGGAGTTGGGTCCTGTGTCAGAAGTCACAAATATAGAATACATTAAAGCAAAGATTTAAAAAATTTTTAGGGATTGATTGTATACGACATGCAGTGGCAGTAAAGTGGCTTATTTTCAATAGTAACAAGTATGTCAGTGAAAAGTCCCTGATAATCACAAGTGCAAATGGCAAAGTACCTGTTTTTGGGCTTATAAGAAATATTTATGTTGTAGACAGTTCATTATTTTGTTTTGAATACCAACTGTATGAGACTCTAGATTTGAATAGAGATCTGTTAGCATATGAAATTGCTGTACCTAATCTTGCCCAGGCAGCAGAGTTTATAGATGCTGAAAAGCTCCTCGATCCTATGTCATATTATCCAATCAGTTTCAAAAACAGTGACAAAATTGACAAAATATAATCTGGTGTTACAATACAGACTGGGCAGAGGCAGAGGTAATGGTAAACAGGACTTTATTATCACACACAGCAGAGCAGACGGTAGTGCAGGTAAGTGATGATGAATGTAGTAAGTAGTGAAGGTGATGATAAATAGTGATACTGTCCTTTTGTTGGTTTGCAGGAGTGATGAATGATGATGAGGTGAAGAGATGGCTGACGAGGATGACTGGAGACACTCACACACAAACTGGAACAACACGGGGAGACTTGGAGACGAAGGAGACAGGTAGGTAGCTTCAATGGAGTCCAAGAGGTAAGCATATAGCATTCTATGTGCGTACGAGACCGGACAGTGAGTGAATGTGTGTGAGTGTGTTTTATACTGGTGATGATGAGTGAGATGATGAGGTGCAGGTGCAGATGATTAGTACTCCGGGGATTGAGTGCGCTGTGATTGGGTGATGTTGGAACCTGGCGTGTCTGTGACAGTACCCCCCCCTCCACGGCCCGCTCCTGAGGGCCGAGGACCCCGACGTCGTGGTGGTCGGCCTCTTCCACGGGGGGCTGGTCTGTCAGGGTGGTTTGAATGGAAGGTTTGAAGGAGGTTGGGATCCAGGATGTCGTCCTGGGGACCCATGAGCGTTCTTGGGGCCGTAGCCTTCCCAGTCAACTAGATATTCTAGAAGACCACCACGGCGTCGGGAGTCCAGGATTTCATGAACCTCATACGCAGCGCCGTCATCCAGGATAAGTGGAAGGGGGGGTTCGGAGGCTGCCACGCCAGGTCCTGTGGAGAGAGGAACAGAAGGGTGGTGAGGCTTGAGTAGTGAAACATGGAATGTGGGGTGAATTCTATAATGTGGAGGAAGTTGGAGTTGATACGTGACAGGGTTGATCTGCTTGCTGATGGTGAATGGACCAATGAACCTGGGACTCAGCTTCCGGCAGGGCAGACGCAGGCGGATGTCCCTGGTTGACAGCCAGACCTTCTGACCGGGCTGGTAGGAGGGAGCTTCGGACCGGCGAAGGTCTGCTGTCATCCTGCGCGCAGGGCTCGCTGCAGTTGGTGATGCGCTGAGTCCCAGACCCTCTCGCTCTCTCGGAACCAGTAATCCACAGATGGTACGTCAGAGGTTCCCCAGACCAGGGGAACAGTGGGGTTGGTAGCCGAGTACGCATTGAAATGGTGTGAGGCCGGTGGAAGGCTGACGGAGAGAGTTCTGGGCGTACTCGGCCCAACCCAGGTACTGGTTCCAAGAGTCCTGGTGGTCATGACAGAAGGTACGGAGGAAGCGACCGATCTCCTGGATCTTCCGTTCCGTCTGCCCGTTCGACTGTGGATGGTAACCAGATGTTAGGCTGACGGTCACACCTAGGAGCGAGAAGAAGGCCCTCCATACCTTGGAGATGAATTGCGGACCCCTGTCGGAGACGATATCTTCTGGGATACCAAAGTATCGGAAAACATGGTTGAATAACACCTCCGCCGTCTCCATAGCAGTGGGTAGGCCTCTTAGGGGTATTAGGCGGCAGGACTTCGAGAACCGGTCTACTACCACAAGGACACAGGTGTTGTTGTTGGAGGCTGGGAGATCAGTGATGAAGTCGACTCCTAGGTGTGACCAGGTGTCGGTTGGGAACGGGCAGAGGTAAGAGCTTGCCGGATGGTAAATGGCGTGGGCTCTTCGAGATGGCGCATTCCTTACAGCCCTGCACGTACCTTCTGACATCTGCTGCCATGTTGGGCCACCAGAAGCGTTCCTCAGCAGCGAGAGGGTTTCATTGGCCCCGGTGACCAGTGCCAAGTGACGTGTGGGCTGAGTGGATGAGAGGAGTGCGTCGTGATCTCGTGATGTAGCACAAGCCTGGTGGGCAACCGGCGGAGCGTTGGTGGAGGCATTGGAGGAGGAGTGCGGACTCCTCGGACCAGGAGATGGGGCTGACTATAAGTTTAGTTGGAATGATGGGTTCTGGATCTTCTTGGATTTCTTCTGGAGCATGGAGACGGGAGAGAGCATCTGCTTTTACATTCTTTGGGCCAGGACGATAGGAGATGGTGAAATTAAATCTGGTAAAGAACAAAGCCCAGCGGGCTTGTCTGGGATTGAGTCTTTTGGCGGATCGTAAATATTCTAGGTTCTTGTGGTCTGTGAGAACTTGAAAGGGGTGTTTGGCTCCCTCCAACCAATGCCTCCACTCCTCCAGGGCGAGCTTCACAGCTAGGAGTTCTCGGTTGCCGATGTCGTAGTTTCTCTCCACCGGGTTGAGCTTGCGGGAGAAGAAGGCGCATGGATGGAGTCGGCTGGGATTCCCTGCTGCTGGGACAACACCACTCCAACTCCGGTGGTGGAAGCATCCACCTCGACAACGAAGGGCAGCTCTGGGTTGGGGTGGATGAGGAGAGGAGCGGTGGTGAAGGCTTCCTTGAGCTGGTCGAATGCTTTCGTGGCCTCAGGGGTCCAGGACAGAGACTTGGGCTTGTGTCTGAGCAGGTTGGTGAGTGGACTGGCAAGGGAGCTGTAATTGTGGATGAAACGGCGGTAGAAGTTAGAGAATCCGAGAAATCTTTGCAGTTCTTTGATGGATGAGGGAGTTGGCCAGTTTTTGATGGCTTCCACCTTCCCCTCGTCCATCCGGATGCCACTGCTGTCAATGATGTAACCGAGGAAATGCACTGAAGACTGATGGAATGAACATTTTTCTGCCTTGAGGAATAGATGGTACTTGTGGAGTTGTTGGAGGACCTCCGCAACGTGGTGGCGATGTTCGGCCAGGCTCCGGGAGTAGATTAAGATGTCATCAATGTATACCAGGACGAACCGATGGAGATACTCTCGGAGCACCTCATGAATGAAATCCTGGAATACGGAGGGGGCGTTGACCAGGCCATACGGCATAACGAGGTACTCGTAGTGGCCGGTAGGTGTCACAAAGGCGGTCTTCCACTCGTCCCCCTCGTGTATCCGGATGAGGTTGTGCAGCTGCGGAGGTCCAGTTTAGTGAAGACAGTGGCACCACGGAGATGTTCTAGGGCTGAAGGGACGAGAGGAAGGGGATAACGGAACTTGACTGTGATATTGTTCAAGGCGCGGTAGTCTATGCAGGGCCTCAAGCCTCCGTCCTTCTTGGCCACGAAGAAGAAGCTTGAAGCAGCAGGGGAAGTGGATGGTCGAATATATCCTTGTGAGAGAGCCTCCTTTATATACTCCTCCATGGCCTTCTTCTCCGGGATGGATAGAGGGTATATCCTTCCCCTAGGCACTGGTTCACCCGGAAGCAGATCGATGGCACAGTCCCATGGTCGGTGTGGAGGCAGCTTGGAGGCTCGTTGAGGGCAGAATACGTCGCTGAAGGGGGCGTAACACTCTGGGATGTCGATAGAGCGTTGGTCCACTGGGCTCTCGATGGTCGTGGCACAGACAGGAAGAGCTTCGGAGCGTGGAGTACGTGGGATTGGGAGCCCAGGGAAGCAGTCGTGGAAACAGGTTTCGCCCCACTTCAGGACCTCGCCAGTTCTCCAGGAGAGTGTTGGGTTGTGCTGCTCCAACCAGGGGCGCCCTAGGATCACGTCAGCGGTGGATCCCTCCAGAACCAGCAGATGGAGGTGTTCGACGTGAAGCAGGCCGACTTGAATCTGGATGGCATCGGTGCAGCGGCGAATGTGTTTACGGCTTAAGGATTCTCCTGTCACTGATCGTATCTGGTAGGTGGTCGGCGTGGCCGAGGTCTTGATGCGGAGCTGGCGACAGAGGGTCCCGGAGATGAAGTTGCCGGCTGACCCAGAATCGAGGAGGGCAACAACTGGAAGGGAAGTGTCAGAAGCAGTAAGTGTTACAGTTGTGGTGAGTGGTTTCATCTTCTTAATAGATGGTATGATGGCACTCACCATGGGTCGTGGAGGACGAATTGGGCATGTGGAGAGGATATGCCCAGGAGAACCGCAGTATAAACATAGATTCTGGGTCAGCCGCCTCTGTCGCTCAGCCGGGGAGAGCCGAGTGCCTTCCAGAGACATGGGTTCGTTGGCTGGTTCTGGGGGGCTGATGGATTCTGGTCGGCGGGCTGAGATGGCGAACAGCGGCTGGTCCTGGTGTTCTTCAAGACACGACTGCATACGAGTGGCGAACGAATGGAGAGTTGAATGAATCGTTCCAGGCCGATGGAATCCTCGTATGCAGCGAGATGCAACCGCACGCGAGGATCCAGTCCTTGACGATATGTTGTAATCAAAGCCTGCTCATTCCAGCCGCTGGATGCTGCGAGAGTCCGAAACTGCAAGGCATATTCATTAACAGAAAGCGATCCTTGTTTTAAATTGTAAAGTTTCTCACCAACAGAAAAATCAGAGATGGGATTCCCAAACACTTCGCGGAAGTGAGCCACAAAACCGGAGTATGATTGAGTGATGGGATGGTTTTGAGACCAGATAGAGTCAGCCCATCGGAGCGCTTTGCCTTGCAGTTGGGAGATGATGAACGCCACTTTTGATGTTTCAGTGGGGAAATTGTGCGGTTGCATCTCCAGGACCAGCGAGCACTGCAGGAGGAATCCGCTGCAGTCCTCCGCCGAACCAGAGTAGGGCGCTGGTTTAGCCATGGGACTGGCGTGCGCGGGTGGTGAAGGAGAGGTAGCGGTGTTTACGGAAGTGATCGCTGGGATGGGTGATGCTGGAGTGGTGGAAAGAGCTCGCCGAAGGACATCGACGAGCTCCTGAATGGGATCCGGTTGGCTCATGCTGTGTGTGAAGATGATGTTTTCAGGTCCGGTCTTCTGTTACAATACAGACTGGGCAGAGGCAGAGGTAATGGTAAACAGGACTTTATTATCACACACAGCAGAGCAGACGGTAGTGCAGGTAAGTGATGATGAATGTAGTAAGTAGTGAAGGTGATGATAAATAGTGATACTGTCCTTTTGTTGGTTTGCAGGAGTGATGAATGATGATGAGGTGAAGAGATGGCTGACGAGGATGACTGGAGACACTCACACACAAACTGGAACAACACGGGGAGACTTGGAGACGAAGGAGACAGGTAGGTAGCTTCAATGGAGTCCAAGAGGTAAGCATGTAGCATTCTATGTGCGTACGAGACCGGACAGTGAGTGAATGTGTGTGAGTGTGTTTTATACTGGTGATGATGAGTGAGATGATGAGGTGCAGGTGCAGATGATTAGTACTCCGGGGATTGAGTGCGCTGTGATTGGGTGATGTTGGAACCTGGCGTGTCTGTGACATCTGGAAGATGTCATTGCACTTAAAACTGGAAATTAAAAACCATACTAGATATTTGGAAAGAGTGTGGTGGCTTAATACTGTAGTGTCTTAGATCATTTGTTGTTACAGTAGGTTGTAAATAAATGTGTTGGTGTTGACATAAAACAAGCATTTGGAATAAATAATAATAATGAACAAGTCCTAAGTGTGATTATTGAGCATTTTTTTACTAGGCAACCTCAAAATCAGTTATTACAGCTAAAACAAAGTCTTGAAAGATACAAGGCTGGCCTCAGATGATGTTTGTAAGGGGAAAATAACTTAATTTGCAGGTAAAATAACTAACTTTAAGCTTTCTTAACTAAGTAAGGAAAAAAAGATATATAATCTTAAAACAATCATAATAATCTTACACAATCTGCTCTTGCATAGTATTTCATTCTTAAAATAAGATGAATAAGATTTTATGGCTACAAATAAGATTGTAAGTCTTGACTAGATGAGGAGTTTTTGCAGTGAATATCTCGTGTTTTTCCGTGGCTGCTCGAGCCCTCAGGATCGGCGCTTATGGTTTCATAAACAAGGCCCAGTTCTACGCTGGATTTACAGATCGTTTGAAACTGAAAGATGGAGCGGTCACAGCGGTAATGATCCCGGTCACGAGTCGGAACCGCAGGTGGTGAGTAAAACTGCTTCAAATGTCTGTTTTGTTGGCAATATGCGCCTAAGTGCATATAATGTAAACAACACGAATGTAGTGAATTCATAAAGTCATTATTCATCATTCACTATATGCTATATTCATTACAGTGATTCAAAAGTTATCTAGGGATAATGCGATGGTGTATTGTGTGTGTTTAAATACATTTATTTAGCTGACCACTGATAGCTTGCAGACAATCGCTACGCAAAAGCTGAGCGTGCTCGTCACTCTTTAGCCCGCTCACATGGCACACCTCCAGGCGCTCGGCTGTTTTCGGGAAAGACTCAGTACAGCGTATGTATCTTTTATAAATATGATAAAAGTAAAGACTTTTTGGAGATATGAAGAATGCACTACTATTCTATAAGTACTCAAGATCAACATGAGACTGGCAGAAACTGTGTGTGATACTGCCCCTTTTAAATGTTGATGTAAAAATTTTAGCCAAAAATCTTGCTTTGTGATTAGAAACAATTCTTCACAGTATAATTTCCACTGACCAAACTGGCTTCATTAAAAACAGACTCTCATTCTTTAATGTCAGACGGTTATTCAACATTTTCTATCATCCCGTGTCTTCATCTTTACCTGAAGTTTTGATCTCTGCTGATGCAGAAAAGGCATTTGACAGGGTTGAGTGGAATTATTTCACACTCTTCAGATGTTTTGTTTTAGATCGAGTTTTATATCTTGGATTAAATTATTATACAAAGCCCCTATTACAAGTGAGGCTCCCGCACTTCCCTCCTCGCACATTTTCCAGAGGCCCTCATTCCTGGGACTGATTGCATACACCTGCACCACATGACACTCACACACCTTATAAGCAGCACGCACACACACACACACACTCTGCGAAGTCTTGATTTGCCCCGGTGATCATTTCTGAGCGTTTTTGTGGATTGCTATTCTTATGTTTGACTGGACTGTTCCTCGTGTTTGATTCTCTGCTGCCTGCCCCGACCATTGCCTGTTCCTGGATTGTGTATGTTTGCTGCCTGCCCTGATCTCTGCCTGTCTTTGAACTCTGTTTGTTTGCCGCCTGCCCTGATCTCAGTCTGTCCCTGTTTATGCCTCAGCCTTATCCTTACCCTGTTGTGTTTGCTTTTAATAAAAGCTGCAAATGGATCCTCACTCTGTCGACCCATCATTACAGCCCCACTTGCCTCTGTTCATTCTAAGAATATTTCCTCTGCATATTTTCAGATTAATCAAGGCACAAGACTTGGTTGCCCCCTCTCGCCTCTTTTGTTTGCAGTTGCAATAGAGCCTTTGCCCATTGCTTTGCATCAAAACTCAAAAATAGCTGGTATAATCAGAGGAGGACAAGAGCATAAAGTCTCTCTGTACGCAGACGACTTGCTCTTATATATTTCTGACCCATCTGAATCCTTACCTCACGTCCTCAAAATTTTTGATATGTTCAGAAGGCTCTCCGGCTATAAATTGAATTTACAGGAAAGTGAAATGTTTCCCATCAACAATGCTGCCCGGGGGTTCTCTTTTTCTTCTCTCCCATTTAAGGTTTCCCACTCATTTACATACCTTGGTATACATGTATCTAATACTTTTTCTAAACATTTTACTGAAAACTTAACCCGTTTATTGGAGCGAGTTGAACAGGACTTAAAGTATTGGGCCTCATTTCCTTTATCTGTCGCTGGTTGAATAAATTCTATCAAAATGAATGTGCTGCCTAAGTTTACCTATCTGTTCTAGTGTATCCCAGTGTTTATTCCCAAATAATTTTTTCGTAGGCTGGATAGCGCTCTCACCTCATTTATATGGAATGGCAAATGTGCTAGAATAAATAAAAGTCTTCTACAATGTCCTAAGCCACTGGGCGGAATGTTATTGCCTAATTTTCAATGTTATTATTGGGCTTCAAATATTCGCCCTATACTACACTGGCTCTAAAAAGATCCTGGAGCTGATGCCCTGTCATGGGTAGCCATTGAGTCTGTCTCATGCTTGCCTTCTTCCCTAGCAGCTTTAGTTCATGCTCCTCTTTCCCTGCGAAAAATTTACTAAAAACCTATTTATAAGATCTACACTTAAAATCTGCAAACAGGTGAGACGTCATTTTGGCTGGCAAACTATGTCCCGTAAATCCCCTGTTCATTCTAATCATGTCTTTAATCCCTCAATAATTGATAAGTCTTTTACATCTTGGCATGCTAAAGGCATTATGGAAATTAATGACTTGTACTATGAGGGGGCTTTCTGCTCAGTTCAGCAGATGTGTGAGCAGTTTAATATTCCAAAGAATATTTTTTTCCATTATCTCCAAATTCATGATTTTGTGCGTAAAATATTCGCTCAGTTTCCTGCTCCACCTCCAAAATTGAAGGGCATTATATCAACACTGTAATGTTAAATTTTGGCCCCAGTCTATACATCCCTTTCACAAATAAACATTTTGTGGGAAGACGACTTAGAAATGGTTATTTCGGATGAGGACTGGGAATCAGTCCTATACAGAATACACAAATCTTCAGTTTGTGCAAGACATGGACTGCTGCTGTGCAAAAGTGTACACCATCAAAGCTGAAACTCTCTAAGCACTTTCAGCATATAGATCCTGTTTGTGATCACTGTAAATTTACCCCAGCATCTCATGCACATATGTTTTGTAAAGCTTAGCTTCTGGGCCACTGTTTTTGAGACCGTCTCTGGTTTCTTGGGTAGACTGATCTCACCTTGCCCACTGATAGCCATTTTGGGAATTACTCCTGTATCATATAATCTTACAAAGATACAATCTGATTGTATAGCTTTTATCATGCTCTTAGCCAAACCATTAATATTGCTGAAGTGGAAGGATCAGAGGCCTCCAACCTTTTTAATAAAGCTTGGGACCATTTTAAGCAATATGTCACGGAACATGTTTTATTGTTGAACGTAGACTGAGTCTTTGTTCCAGCATTTTTCCCCTTCAATAAAATTTTATTGTATCATACAGATTGTGCACTTTCATTGTTTTGCTAAGCCACACTCTTGATTACCTATTTATCTATTAATTTTTATTTTATTTTTTTTTGTATTAAGTTGATCTTGTTTTTTGTTTTGTTTTGTTTTCCTCTTTGTTATACTGTCCTAAAACTCATAAATAAAGCTTTAAAAAAATAAATAAAATAAAATAAAAAAGAACATAGAAATCTTTATTTCAATATGCAAAACATTAAACTGATTTTTTCATGCTGTATCAAGTGTACACTTTCATTTCTTTGCATCTTGAAGTAAATATTTCTGTGTTCTGTATCACTCTGTGTTGTTTGTTTCCTTTTTCTGTTTAGAAGATAACTGAGCCTTAAAAAGTGTGAAAATACATTAAACACTTTATAGATATGCTTATAAATCAAGAACAAAGCATGTATAGCTGTATTTATAAACTGTTCACTAATGTCTATTAATGCTTTATAAATGATGAATTGACTAATTGACTATTTACTAATGATACATAGTGTGCAGTTATTGTAAAGTATTACCAAGGTTTGTTTAAAGCACTAAATTAACACTAAATTCCCATTTTATGTGACCTAATCTAAAGTTAGAACTATTTACTCCTAATAACAATTAACAATTCCTTTACTACGTTAATTAATTAATTAATTCATTGTATATAGCCTATTAAAGGTACAATATGTAAGAATTTCGCAGTAAAATATCCAAAAACCACTAGGCCAGTGTTATATATTTTGTTCACTTGAGTACTTACAATATCCCAAAAGTTTCCAACTATTTGTAAATCGTGACAAAATTGCAATTTTAACCAAGGCTTCGGGATGTGTGAGGAGTCGCCTGTCAATTGCGTCGTACCCGCGTTACCCTCGGTTTCCGGTTTTATTTTGCAGAAACCATGAAAACACCAAAGACGCTTTAATATTTACATGTTTTAATAGACAAGGGAACAACTGTTATGATATATTTACATGTTTAGTCTTATTGTTTAAATCTAATTTTCTTGATTTTTTTTTTTTTGTGAGTACCATGCTTTACCATGCCTCAGAGAAAAACAATATTTTGTGAAGTAGCTAACATAGCATAATCAGATCCAGCTTTATTTTTAGTAACAGTAATACAGCATTTTCTCCATCAAACAATACGTTTTAAAATTAATTGCATGCCATTTATCAACACAAGCCATCCAGCATTTAATATGATATTCTAAAATCTGTGTAACAAGTGTCTCACAGCAGCCACCGAGCAAACGCTCAGAGTAATGTTATAACATTTTCAACACACTCAAATGTATCTAATATGATAAACAGAGCTGTGTTACCTCATACTCATGACCGGAAAAGCAGAAGCGGTGCCGGCGACTGTGACATAATAAAAGTCCCGCTGCTTGTGAGGCTTGTGTTGAGCAATCGCTCCAGTAGTGTCGTTCAGCTCCCACAACACTCGGTCCTGCTCTGCTTTATACTACAGTAACGTTAATAATTGCATCCATGAGCATGATTTCTGCATGAGTCCTATCCTGGTTGTTTTCTCTTTAACCTGGCATACACATAACATTATCAATTTATATTTTCAAATCCGTTAAAGGATTATTAAGCTGCATAAATTAGGTCAGCCGGAACCGGGAACACTTCCTATAACACCAGATGTACTCGTTACATCAGAAGAAGAATGGTATCTACGCTAATATTAGTCTCTCTGTTTATCCTGAGGTTTACCGTAGTCAACCAGATCCGGGCCGTATCAAGGTGAGATTGAGGACCTGCGCCTTGACACGACCACAATGCAACCCTGAAGTATCAGCAGAGACTGAGTCAACTAGATCATCCATTGTGAAGGCCACATCGACACGACAGCCAGTGGCACAGTTCCTCAACACACCGTCCATACCAGCGTGATGAATACGATCCTCAACTGGATGGAACAGGAATAAATACTTTGACTGTTGCGATCCCATCGGACTTATGATAGCTACCTGAATCGTAACAAAGCACTGCTCGCCAGAGGAGAACTGGCCCCCCAACTAAGCCTGGTTTCTCCCAAGGTTTTTTTCTCTATTTTAACCCCTATTTGCCACCTGTTTGCCACCTTATGTCACCTGTTGGAGTTTGGGTTCCTTGCCGCTGTCGCCTTTGGCTCGCTTAGTTGGGGTCACTTGACATTTAATATTCAACAGTGCTTTGCATCTGCCTGCATTGACACCATTTTCTTTAAGAACTGCTGTGCAGCCAAAATTATATACCAGTTATCACTGTAAAGCTGCTTTGACACAATCTGCATTGTAAAAAAGCGGTATATAAATAAAGGTGACTTGACTTGACTTGTTTTCCACCGGCTGTGAGGTGAAGACCACATGTCCCAAGATTCTGTGCTTAAACTTGGCGTTATCAAGCTACGCCTTTGTTTTGAATAGGCCTCTAGCGACCTCTAGTGGACAGAAAATATTACATATTGCGCCTTTAATATATTAACAATGTAGAGACTACAATATAATAACTATGAGTTGACTATAAACTAATAGTTTGTTAATGATTTATAAGTACTTTATGACTGTATATTTCTTACAACGTGTTACCAATAGTTTAGATTTTACCTTAGTTTTATTATATGATAATAACCGTTTCTAAAACACAAAACAGTAAAATACAATAACCCATAAATGACAGCAATTTACACCTTCATTTTCTCTACCTTTACGTGTGACTGTGTGCAACTGCATGTGAAATGCATGTCTAGTTGTCTTTTGAACCTTGAAGAGCTGATAAGAGACATTTGACTCAGTGAAGCAATTCCCAGAGGGTGGCTGATAGTGTGAATATGTTAAGTGAGTGGAGCCGACATGAACATTTTCATGTTTGCTATCCAATCGCCTCATACAAAGTGTGTGTGTGTGTGTGTGAGAGAGGGAGAGAGAGTACTCTCTTCTTTGACGTGGTTTTTAACCAGTACTGACTGATAAGAGAACAGCTACAAGCTTATGCCTATTTGAGTGTCTGCCAAATATTCTAAATCAAGAGAAAAGCGACAGAGGGGTTTAGCGTGAGGTGAAATTGAGTTTAAGTATGAATAAATAAACCCCTACAGTGCTCGCACTGGACACACAAGATTCAGCTTTTCCTAGTGTGGTGCAGAGATTGGAGGAGGACAGAAAGCTTTCAACATGATAGGCCGTGGTATATTGATCGGAACCTTAGGGACATAGCCCGGTTTAGGGTAATAGGAATGCTTTGACCATCCCCGGTGCAAACTCAAGGCTGATAGGGCCTGAAGGTCTCCTACTCTCTTTAAGAATGAAATGGCTAGAAAGAAGATTTTTATAGTCAGAAACTTTTCTGGAACCATTTCAAGCGGTCCGAAGGGAGCTGCAGATAAACCTTATAAAACAATGTCCAAGTCCCAAGCAGGGTTATTAACGGGTTTCTCTCCACAGTTATACCATCCAAAGGAGCATGGTAGGCAGAGATAGCTGACACGTACACCTTCAGTATGGATGGGGATAGCCCTGATGAGAAGTGATCTTGCAGGAACTCTAGCACTGTACCGACTGGGAAGTTTACTGGATCCAACTGTCGCATATCACACCAAGTAGTGAAAAGTTTCCACTTCAGAGCGTACAGTTTCCTTGTGGATGGAGCTCTGAAGTGAAGTATGGGCCCCCTCAGAGGCCAAACCCACAGGTTCCACATTTCTGGACGGGGGTGAAATATCATGCCTCCCGCCTGAGATAAAAGGTCCCTCCTGACCAGAATCTCAGAGGGAGAGCTGTCAAGGAGAGACACAAGGTCCGAGAACCATATTCGGCTCAGCCAGTAAGACGCTACTAACAGCAGACTTAATCCTTCCAGGCGGACCTTCTCCAGAACTCCTGGGAGCAGAAAAATTGATGATGACTCCTCCACAGACCTTGAGCTGAGCGGCCTTCCATTACTGCTCCCCAGCCTGTGAGAGAGGCATCTGTCATAAGAGTCACTCAACGACACAAAGCTCCCAACAAAGCTGAACGTGCAGGGTGATAGAGCTAGAGCGAATGAAAGAACCCGATACTGGTATGCTTCGCCCCCGAAAGCAAACCTGAGGAACTTCCTGTGTTGTGGCAGGATGGAGACATGGAAGTATGTGCCCTTTAGATCTATCGTGACAAACCAGTCCTCGGATCTGATTTGAGTCACGATCTGTTTCAGCCTCAACATTTTGAACTTGAGTCTTTTGACTGAGAGATTCAAATGGCAAAGATCTAAAATAGGATGCAACCCTCCATCCTTCTTTGGAACAATGAAGTAGTGGCTGTAAAACCCTAACTCTCTGCTGGGAGGAGGAACCCGTTCTATTGCTCCTTTTGTTAGAAGAGTTTTTACTTCCTGTTCCATTACAAGAGCCTGCCCGGGAGGAGCTAGTGTGCAGAGCACCCTGGTGAATGGCAGTGGATGAGAACCGAACTGGATTCTGCACCCTTTCTCTGTAGTCTGCAGTCATTGAGATATATTTGGCAGACACTTCCATTCTGCCAGAAAATCTACTAAGAGAACCATTCTCTCGAGACTGGTCTCTGGTGCAGTTAAAGCAGTCGCTCCAGTGACCTGAAGCATTCTGGCCGGAAACAACTGTTTTGACTGCTTTTCATCTCTCTTCAGAGGGTGTGAGTGTGACGCAGCGTCGAGGGATCGCTGCACCATGAGCTCACTGGAAACCACTGTGCCCCAAGGCACCAAGGGTGGCGGGGTTGGCAGAACGGTCCCCTGAGGGCAACGAGGTGGAACAGGCACCGTGTACAGAGGTGTATACCGTTCCACCCCGTTGCTTTTTAGCTGCCTGGAACCTCTCAACGACAGAGGTGACAGCATCGCCAAAGAGGCCAGAGGGTGTTAGCGGGGCAACCAACAACAAGTCTTTGTCTTTTTCTTTTATTTCAGATAAATTAAACCATAAGTGTCTCTCTCTCTGACCACCAGGGCTGCCATAGACTGCCCAATTGCTCTGGCGGTCTCCTTGGTGGCCCTGAAAGACAAATCTGTGGCCCGACACAGCTGGCGAACTGCATCAGGCCCCACCCCCTCATCAGTGTCCAACTCTCTTAAAAGATCAGCCTGGTATGCTTGCAGAATAGACATTGTGTGCAAACATGCGCCAGCCTGACCTGCTGCCGTATATGCTTTTCCCACTAAAGCTGATGTTTGTTTTAAAGGCTTAGTGGGAAGCGTGGGGGCCTTCAGGGACGATGCTGAATCAGGAGACACATAGCTTGCGAGCTACATAGACGACTGGCTTCAGCCCTAGGCATTGTCCCATGGCCATACTCTTTCAACCTAATATCTGAATATACATGCACTTGGGGGCTGAAAAGACCGAACGAGTATGGCTTATTCCACTATCTAGATAACTTATTATGTAGATTGGAAAAGAATGGAAGACCCCGTGGTGAAGGTGTAATATTAGAAGGCAGAAAACACTGGTCTAATTTGCTTTCCGTCTGGCCAATCAATATTTAACTTTGACACAGCACGAGTTATTACATCCACCAGCCTCTTCTCCCCCACTGACATTCACTACATCTAGCTCCTCAGAACTAGAGAGCTGAAGCGGCGAGCTCTCTCACTGGGCAGAAGAAGCCGCAGCCGCTTCTGACACCAGAGAGGGAGTGCTGGATCCAGCAGGTAAAGAGGAATGCGAGCCTGATCACTTTCCTCGAAAAGTGACAGGCGGGAGCGGAGTGTGCTCAGCAGCATTCTCTCACAATGCTCGTAGTCAGCCCCCTTGAAGGCTGACAGAGCATGATCCACTCCCAAACACATTATACACAAGTCGTGTGAATCTCCACTCATTAATGAAGTTAGGGTAAGGAGAAGCACACTGCTTGAATGAATGAGTCGCCATCTAGATGTTTGTGTACTGACCGACAACAATAAATAAGACACATAGTTTGACAGAGAGCACTTACTGAGGCACAAAAGCTAAAGCCGGTCTGGCCGGATGTGCTTTTATCCTTTCCTGGTCGTTCACTCTAGCTTTTGGATTAGTTGACACACATGCTTAGAAGCGTTCACGCTGGGCGTTCCCCAAAGCATCATCGGCACAGTGCAAGTTCCCTTTGAAAGGGAACTGTCTTATTTCACATTGTTGACTGTTATTTATTTAAAGGGGACCTATTATGCCCCATTTTACAAGATGTAAAATAATTCTCTGATGTCCCCAGAGTGTGTACCTGAAGTTTTAGCTCAAAATACCCCACAGATAATTTTTTATAGCATGTTAAAATTGGATTACTTCATTACTGCCGTATCCAGTATCACTCTGGAGACTGTAAGCTGGATCACGAACAGTTTACTGATCTATCCTTGAGTAACAACTTTTTAGCACAACCTCTGTTTTGTATTTTCCCTTTGTATTGACATTCATTCACAAAATCTGGTGTGAAATGATTCGCGCAGACATAGAAGAACGTAGAGTTGAGGGAGCATTTTCTTTGAAAACAAAATTAATCCACCTCGTCTTCAGCGTCTCAGATTTAGGGAGTAAATGGAGAGAGCTATATCCAGAGTTAGCATCAGTTCTGGCAGGTCACGTCAGTCAAGCTCGCATCAGCTGACTCCCAGGTGACTTACGTCTACCTATAGGAATACAACGCCTATCACAGCATCCATATATAAGCTCCATATATATTGCATTTCTCAGAAGCTAATTTAATGGCAAATTCGACAGGCAAAACAGCATCATCTCACTAGGAATTGTGCAATCGGGAATTTAGCGAGAGGGATTCGTTCCCCACATGAATTTCACCTCTTGAACACACGAATTTGCCGCACTGATCATAAGCCGCCTGATTTGGAAGTGACTGAGTTAACGTTAGCATAGCTTCTCGCATCACTGCAATTAGACATGGACTCGATGAAGCTATACTAATGACTGACTCAAGAACAAGTTCAGATGGATCTGCACTCCCTGTATGAAGAAGGATATCAAGAGAAGATCAAGCATCCATGTCACAGCCGGCTATTTCACTCTCCTTCATCTCTGAAAGTTTTCAGAAGCTAAGCTAAGTTCCTTTTAATGCTCATTGTTTTAAAGCTATCAGGTATTAGCAACATGCTGTTGCTAAGGCTTCCAGTCATTCTCAGTAAAAATGTTTGCCAATACAATCGCAAAAGCTTGCACAATGTGCGTTACTTATCTGTTGTCATTGGCAACTAGCTCGATCGCTGTGCACGCTGGTCGGGGCGCTTTCGTTTGTACAACAACATACACGCTGGTTGGATCGCCTATGTTTAGCGCTATACATAGCAGATTCAAGCAGCTTTGCAGTAGAGACAGGAAGACAATGATTCATGGTGCAAACGGATTTTCTGCTGTGGCGCAGCACATAGTAAACCTCACGCTGTTCTTAAAGGTATAGTTGTTATTGGAAAAACGCTTCTTCTTAAAGCTATTAGTTGCTATTAAAGTCCCCCTGTAGTCAATTATTTTACCCCTTAAAACTCATCTTTGATCACCAAAATGACATATTTTTAAAAAAAAATTCAAGTGAAAAAAATGTCTTCATGCTTTAAAATAGCTTGAATGTAACTCTACACCCTTGCCTCATTTAATATACACGGATCAATGAATATGCAAATGAGCCCTGCCTACTCGCTCACGCCAGCTCGGAGAGTCTACTGATGCTGTAGTGACGAGCAATTTGTTGTTTGTGTTGTGGATATTTAAGAAAAAAGCTTGCTTCGCTTCGTATATTCAGTTTAACAGCTGTGCAACTGAACTGCTCATATTTTCTGACACTTAAATTGTGTTTTAAATTATGAATTGGTAAAACGCCTTTGCAAAATGGTCTGAATCCACTTGCATTTGTTTGGACTGCTCTCTCACTGAATCACCTGAAGCGATTTCTCAGTAAAACAGACAGTATCGAGAGAACAAGCAGCCGTTTTCCTCTGTGAACATGTGCTAAATGGATGTTTGACAATTTTGTTGCTTTTTTGGAGTTTTCAGATTTAAAAAAAACATTCAGATGAAATCCTGCAGGCGCCCGTGCCTTCTCCATACATGAAATAAATGCACATCCTTGAATGAACGCGGATTTCCAGCGTGTTTACTTAAACTTATCAGGTAGGCTAATATCTATGGTTTGATTCATTCCAGAGACGGCCAAAATCAGAATTTATAATGGACTGAATAGCTCTCTCAGAACTTGGTGTACGATTCCACATTGACTGACATATGCACATGAATCACGGTCACATGCACACACTCAGAGCAATATTGTTTTAGCTATGTTTTATAGTATTAAAATATTTTGTCATTAATTAATATGAATTAATATAATTAACCTTTTGCTTGACTACGTAACGTTATCAAACAGCTAATAATGTGTGGCTAATGTTACACACACCGTTCCTGTTCTTCATCTCAGACAGAGTCAGACAGCTGCTTGCCTGCTAACAATCAGGGCTGGATTTCCCGAAACCTTAGCGCTGATCCAGAGACAGACGCGCGCTCTGCGCTTGTCATGTATCACAACTATTCTGTGTTTTTAAACTCATCAGGTTTATTTTATGTTTCAGACATTTAAATACACATTTGAATGAAGTAGGCTACTGCATAAAAAAAGACATTTATAGTTTGTTAAAATCAAATTCCATACACTGATGTCTACGGAAACTGAAACAATAACACTTTCAATTATATAATTTGACGAAGTGTTTTATTCATATCAGATACACATTGTGTATAAAACAATAAAGTTTACTCTATTCTTCTCCCAGTTCACCGGCCACATACTTTTATGTATTTCCGGGAAGATTTCGTAAATCCGACAGCTCTGAATTGCCGTGCAAACTCATCGCGTGACAACACATTCACTTCCACATATTTTACAATCGGAATATATCATAAAATTCAGGATGTAGTTAACCTAGAATACTGTCTAACACTTGATGGCTGCTCTGTTAAGTCTTCGTCATCAGTTAGGAACCTGGGTGTGCTCTTTGATACCAATCTTTCATTTGAAGGCCATGTTTCTAGAATCTGTAAAACCGCATTCTTCTATCTTAAAAATATATCTAAACTACGACATATGCTCTCAATAAAAAATGCAGAACAGTTAGTTCATGCGTTCATAACGTCAAGGCTAGATTACTGTAATGCTCTACTGGGTGGTTGTTCCGCTCGCCTGATAAATAAACTACAGCTTGTACAAAATGCAGCAGCTAGAGTTCTTACTAGAACTAGGAAGTATGACCATATTAGCCCAGTTCTGTCAACACTGCATTGGCTTCCTGTTAAACATTGTATAGATTTTAAAATCTTGCTAATTACTTACAAAGCACTAAATGGTTTAGCTCCCCAGTATCTGAGCGAGCTCTTAATGCATTATAGTCCTTCACGTCAATTGCGATCTCAGAATTCAGGCCAGCTGATAATACCTAGAATATCAAAATCAACCGCAGGCAGTAGATCCTTCTCCTATTTGGCACCTAAACTCTGGATTCCTAGCATTGTTTGGGAAGCAGACACACTCTGTCAGTTTAAATCTAGACTAAAAACGCATCTCTTTAACCTGGCATACACATAACACATTATCAATTTATATTTCAAATCCATTAAAGGATTATTAGGCTGCATAAATGAGGTCAGCCGGAACCGGGAACACTTCCTATAACACCAGATGTACTCGTTACGTCAGAAGAAGAATGGCATCTACGCTAATATTAGTCTTTCTGTTTATCCCGAGGTTTACCGTAGTCAACCGGATCCGGGCCGTATCCAGGTGAGATTGAGGACCTGCGCCTTGACACGACCACAACGCAGCCCTGAAGTATCAGCAGAGATTGAGTCAACTAGATCATCCTTTGTGAAGGCCTCATCGACACGACAGCCAGTGGCACAGTTCCTCAATACACCGTCCATACCGGCGTGATGAATACGATCCTCAACTGAATGGAACTGGAATAAATACTTTGAATGTTGCTATCCCATCAGATTTATGATAGCTACCTGAATCGTAACTAAGCACTGTTCACCAGAGGAGAACTGGCCCCCCGACTAAGCCTGGTTTCTCCCAAGGTTTTTTTTCTCCAATTTAACACCTATTTGCCACCTGTTTGCCACCTGATGTCACCTGTTGGAGTTTGGGTTCCTTGCCGCTGTCGCCTTTGGCTTGCTTAGTTGGGGACGCTTGACACTTGACATTCAACATTCAACAGTGCTTTCCATCTGCCTGCATTGACAGCATTTTCTTTAAGAGCTGCTGTGCAGCCAAAATTATATACCAGTTATCACTGTAAAGCTGCTTTGACACAATCTGCATTGTAAAAAGCGGTATATAAATAAAGGTGACTTGACTTGACAAGTTTATGAATATTTTGAATAAAAAATGAAAAAACTATATAAACGCGATACCTACATATCTGTCAGCTGCATTACGCGTCTCCAAGGAATTAAAACTTTGTTCTAAATAACGGTCGCCTTAAACTCACGCTGATGGGGGCTCCGTGGCCTAGAATATAGATAAATTGCAATATAGATTTAGTTTGCAATTTGGATTACTTTTATAACATCCCTTGAGTCCTGATAAATGCAATTTCTACTTCTGAAGTGCTTCTTTTTATAAAGAACACTTATTTCTCACATAATGCAGTGAAGCAGCCCCTGTATAGAGTGAATTATCGATTTTCGAGCCATCGCACTTAAGAAGATATACCTTAAGCAACCTCCTAAGGGATAGTTCGGGGAACACGCCTAGAAACGGTATATCTTCAGTTAAGGTCTACCTTTAGAGTCTTCGTAGTGTGCTAAGAGACAACGTTATCTGGAAATCCAGCCCAGTATCCTTACAAATGCTTTGAACAACTCAGAACATCAGTGGAGAAAGGCATATAGTTCATCATAACATCGTAATAGACTCGCTATATTGCTAAATCTACACAATTTTTCATATCAACAGAAAATATACTGGGATAACCTGGCTTCTCTCGAGACTTTCCTGCTTCAGACCAGTCATAGTTAATGATATGCTAAAGCCTGCCGGCACGTTGTTGTGATTGGTTACAAGGTAGTCTGTGACGTCACAAACACCACCGATTTCAAACCACAGGTTTTAGACTGTCTTTGGTTTACTGCAGTTTCAAACATAAAATACTCCGCAATGGTGCTGACTTATGAATTTGCACATAGTTTGTCTTAAAGCATATTAAAAACACTACATAGACATATAAACAACATTAAAAACTTGATTTTCACCACAGGGGGTCTTTAAGAACAAGCTGTTCTTAAGGCTATCAAGTCGCTATGGAAGGCAAATGTATAACAACATAAAAATAAAAATTGCTTGTTACCGAAGCTTTTAGTGTCATTGCTGCATACTATAAGCACATACTGTGGTAAGTTTATTCAGGTACATACTATCTTAAGCTGTTGTCTTAGACTTAATGCTTTATTCTCTTTATGATATCCGATCATATTGCAACATTCTGTGTTAAGTGAGCAACTTTTCTGTGGCTTAAAACTTAGAGTATTGTAACATGCTTGTCCTTAAATACACAGAGGTCTCTTATTCAACACTAACAATGTCGTAGCTTGATGATCCCATAAGGAGTGTGAAATTATGGGAGTCATCATCTTCACTTCCACAGCCGAAGGAATCAGCCCGACTGGAGCAGAAATTATGTTCATGATGAGGAAGCACTGTATTTCATTGCTTAGCTGCACGCTGCATCTAACTCAGAGCTATTTGCTGCGGGTGTTTGCTTCCCCGACCAGACTACCACTAGTTTAATACTAGTCTGTGATTTACAACATGCTTGTTGTATCAGATTTGCTGCCGCTAGGGGTGTAAGTTTCCCCCATTTATTAAAAAAAAAAAAAAAAAAAAATTCTGAAGGGAGTTCTTGCCCAGAACAGAACCATACCGCCAATACAAACTCTATGCATTATCAGTCATATTTGATGATAGTGGTCCTGACAGAAGTGGATTAATTTATCCAGCTACAGAACACCTAAAATGCTTGGGAGACATTCTCGTCAGTGCAGCAATGGCAGACTGTGTATAACTGGCTGTCAACTCGCTCAGGGCGGTTCTATGTTAAAACGGCAGTGTCTGTCAACATTCATGGGCGGGGCCTGTGGCTAATGTCACGTCACACTGCCAGGGATCTGGAAACAGCTTGTTCTGAGACACTGCTTATGATTTATGGGAATTAAAAAAAAAGGAGTAGTTGGATTTTTATCATTATAGGGTGGTTGTGTACACACACTGCCAACACACATTTATACATTTATATGCCAACACCATGCAAAAGTGAATTTTGCATAATAGTTCCCCTGTAATGATTCCCCATATAAACTTAAATTTCACCACCATTTTGTATCTCATAAAACTGCATTCTAATGATTTATGCCCTTTGGATGTGTGCAGTTGTGTACAGTTGGCCCATGGTAAATGTCACAAAACCTGTCAAAAATGTTTTTAGGTCATATTTCTAAATCTAAATCTAAAGAAAGACAAACAAAATTATACTTTGTTTACATTCTCCCCTTCAAATGTTCATTACTGCAATGTAAAAAAAAAAAAAAAAAAAAAAAAAAATGTACTATGGTATATAATATATGTTATTGCAAAGCATTTGGAAATCATGAAAATATTTGTTGTGCTGCCTTTAATTTATGGTGTGTGGTGATGCCCACCACACACCAGTTTATTGGTGGAGAGGAGACAAAGTGATGGAGCCAATCACTATATGGGGATGATTAGGAGGCCATGATGGACAGAGGCCAATGGGCAAATGTGGCCAGGATGTCGGAGTTACACCCCTACAGGACATTCTGGGATTTTTAACGACCACAGAGAGTCAGGACCTTGGTTTAACGTCTCATCCGAAGGACAGGTTAAATAAAATATAATTAATATATAGGCTAATATAGTGCATATATTTAGCAAAAGAGTTCATTTCTCTTGGGAACTAACAAGCTGTGGACACTGAATGGCTTTTCTGAGGTAAATGTAATTATATATGACATTGATTACAAGCTGTTTTATTGACGTCTTTCTGCGGTTGAAACACTGATTGAGCGATTACACAAGATATGATACGTTTAGTAAGTTGTACCGTATCTTTCAATCCCATTAACCACCAATAATCACAATAAGCTCTGTGTTTTGTTACTTTCAATAAGAAACAAAGTGACATCATTCAAATTCCATTCATTTTATCACAAAATTCAAACAATAAATGACATTTTTATGCTTTTTGATGTGGCATAAAAGATTGCTGTATAGACATCTCAGTTCAAGCAGCAGCATGGAGCGCAATTGAACGCGATCATCCCTTCCTCTTCACTACTAGTTACAGAATGAACATGAATGAACTTCTGAAGGTATGTTGAAAGATACGGTACAACTTACTGAAACATCATCAATATCATATCTTGTGTAATCGCTCCATCAGTGTTTCAACCGCAGAAAGACGTCAATAAAACAGCTTGTAATCAATGTCAAATAGCATTACATTTACCTCAGAAAAGCCATTCAGTGTCCACAGCTTGTTAGTTCCCAAGAGAAATGAACTCTTTTGCTAAATATATGTACTATATTAGCCTATATATTAATTATATTTCACTTAACCTGTGATGTCTTAATTATTTAATGTATTTTTAAATAAATCCATCATGAAAACAAGTTATGACAGCCACTGTGTAAATTATTATATTTCAACAACGAATTGGAGAAACATAATTGTATAATTAGAAGTTAATATCTAAAAATAAATAGCAACTGAATTTAATAGTTTGGGCACTGTTGATAATTGTAACCTTTAATATTATAGTAATGTGCAAGTAAGGGCTCCCTATATAATATACAGCATTAGCGGAGATATTTTTTTTTATCCCTAAGAAAATTTTAATTATAATTGAATTAATTTAAAGACAAAGACACGGTTTGTTCAGTAAACCACTGTTTAAAAAAAAAAAAAAGGTACACCCTGCTGTACTGAACAAGTACCGAACCGTGACTTCAAAACCAAGGTACATACCGAACCATCATGTACCGTTACACCCCTAGTAATTCATAACGAACAGCTAATCAGAATGACGAAATCAAATCAGTAACCATGGTGACAAACTCAGGCGGGAAAACGGCAAAGTCCAAACATAACAGAATCATGACAAACATCTAGATGTACAGTTCATTTGTTTTTCTTTTTCAAATGTAAAATATCCTAAAATGAATTTCATTTTCTTAAAGCAAAATTTATTCAGCAGCATTGTTTTAGATGTTTCTCTTAAAATTCTCTAGAAGAAGTAAAAGTAGACACAAATAAGACAACTATTGATACAGTACAGTGTACACAGTTTTAAAATTTATCTAAACTGTCAGTGCAAACAAAGGGAGTAAATCAAAGTTGAGATGCTCATGAGATTACTGGGGTCATTTTCTCAGAAGAAAAATCGGAGAACTTACAGTACGCAAAATTGCTCTTCATTGAATCTAATATGGGCGAATATAAGACATGAATTCGGTGGAGAGAGCTTTGTAATACAGTTCACTAACTGAACTGAAGAACACAATTAGATTTTAAGAATGCAATTGGGTTTTGGCATGGTTGAGGTAACTTTTTGGATCTAGTTTGCAATTGGAGCAACAAGCCATTAGCTGAGAGTTAGAGCTGTTTAGGGGATGAGGACAAAGATGGGTGAAAGACATTTAGTGGTAAATGTGTAATTATTGCCCAGGCCTCCTCTGCTGTCATGTCTCTCTTATATTTCTCCAAGGGGCTCTTTATATAAGTGCAACGGGAATGTTTACTGCACTCTCTATGCCTTAATTGAGCAAACACTATCGCTTTATAGCTCTGAAGCCCATTAAAGACATTCTTCCTATGCCTGACAAACAAGCCAATTGCAGGAAGTAAACTACCACACCAAAAGTTGGCTAATGTATTAAGCGAGTGCTCATTTTTGGTGACTACATCTTGACTGACTATTTTTTGGGAAACATATGTGTGACGTATATAGGTGTCATTGTAATTGCCACTGCCCAGGTTCTTCTAGTCTCTGTGAGTGTTCCAGGCCTGTTTACAGCCAATCTTCAGCCTTTTAAGGGCTTTTATAACTCTTCTAAGGTTCAACAGAAAAATATTATAAAATAGACCAATTAGACTCTATCCGACCACTGAGTTTTCTAATGCATCTCAAATGACTATTTCCTAGATCTTGTACCGTTAAGGGTCTGTTCTGACGTCGATCTTTTGCATAAAGTATCTACCATCTGCAGCCCTATTTTGATTTGTCCTGAACGTCATAAATATGCCGAAAGATAATGCGACAAAGTGTTTTGGGATGTCAAGTGATGGCGTTTGAACCAACCATCAGTGCACAATTTAGAGGCTCTAAGTTATGCATCTAGAAGTGAGAGGTCTCATTATGTTAAGACAAAACAGGGCCTACTTTAAAAAACAATTAAAAATTGTAATTGAATCAACTGTGTGATATGCCAATCATATTTATACCTAAACTTGACAATGTAGCAACTAAGCCTGTTTATAATTGTTATTATTTCTTTGTGTCTTGGGTCCAGTCATACACATGGAATGACTCTCTTTTCAAAGTACCACTTGATATTTGCCCTTCATCTCCCATAAAAAAATTCACATAGAAATGCTGAGACCATGTTTTAATTGCTCTTGCTTACTATGGCTCTTGGAGCCCCTGTCCCATTCTTTGAATAGTTATGCTAATTGGATTAGGACTTGCAACACTCTAGAGTCTGGGGCGGGTTCCTATACCTGGATACTTCATTTGCATGCTTTGTTTAAGGTCGTCAGCCAGGTGCTTTGTCTCTATTTCTAAGCACTGCCCCCTAAAATGTATATAAACTACAATGTACACTGCCTTAGTTAGACTTGATGACTGCAGCTACCAACAGCACGTGTTCTCAATAAAGAATCCTGTTAGATACATCCAAGTCTTCGCTTCTGAGATTTCCAACACTGTACACATATTTTCATTGTCTACATACCATTTTTCATGTTCTATAGATGTCTGCCACTACAGCAGATGTTGAGCGCACCCTGTCCACGACTGATACTACTGGGTAAGTGTCACATTAGCAAGGCATGGAGTATAGAACAATAAAACAGTATAGAACAAACTGTTTAATTGCTCTCTTTCTGTATTCATCTCACTAACATATGATTTGTTGCACTTTCCTATGAATGTAGCATATCATTGTTGTTTTAGCTGTCCCAAGTTATGAAAAGTATTGATTTGCTGCAGTATAAATTATGATACTAATTGTAATTAGAGAAAAAATATAATGCTCAATTGAATTGTGTGTGTTTTAGCCAGTACCTTGAAAGTGCATGGATAGGGCGCTCATACCCATATTTGATACAGTTTCTGGACATTAACTATAATTGCTGTCTGTATCAGTTGCTGGTGATGAAGTCACACTTGGAGGTTGGATGATCAGCATTGAAAACAACGTAGTCTGTGAAGGCATCCAACAAACCTTCATCACAAGGCTTGGTGCAGTTTTTGCCACTTACTATGTCTTCAATTTGCAATACGAAGAGGAAGCTGCAAGGACATTGGTGTTTGCTCAGAGGTAAATCAATGTTCAATGCTAGTCCTAAATGTTTGAACATTTTGCCCCTCTTGTCAGCTCTGTTCAGGAATGTCAAATTGTGTTAAATTGGTGGCTTTCTCTTGTTCCTATATTGACTTTACAGTAATTACAGTAGTTTCTTTTGATAGTGAGTTGAAGTTTAAACTGGCATGTGCATTCAAATATAGCACTGGGTTCAGTCCGAATGTATTATCATGCTGCATGTTTTGAATAAAGAAAGTAATTCTCTCTCATTACCTCCCACCCCACCCCACCCCACCTCACCCCACCTCACCTCACCCCACCCCACCTCACCTCTCTCTTTCTTCATTTCTGTCAAGAACGGAAGCACCTCAAAGCACAGCTTTGTTAAAAGGGTTAGATCACCCCAAAATTAAAATTGTCAATAATTTCTCACCCTCATGTTGTTCCACACCCGTAAGACCTTCGTTCATCTTCAGAACTTTCATGAAATCCGAGAGCTTTCTGACCCTCATAGACAGCAGCGTCATAACCTCTTTTAAGGCCCAGAAAGGTAGTAAAGACATCGTTAAAATAGTTCATGTGACTACAGTGGTTCAACCTTAACGTTATGAAGCGACGAGAATACTTTTTGTGCACAAAAACAAACAAAAATAACGACTTTATTCAACAATTTCTTCTCTTCCATGTCAGTCTCCGACGATGTTCACATTGTAAACACAGTGCAGCGCTTCCGGTTTCTACATCAAAACGCTGACTTAGTATTGGCCGACGCTGTTCACATGAGCAGCATGACACATGCGTGTGACTCTGACCCGGAAGTGCTGCACTGTGTTTACAATGTGAACATCATTGGAGACTGACACAAAAAGTATTCTTGTCACTTCATAACATTAAGATTGAACCACTGTAGTCAAATGGACTATTTTAACAATGTCTTTTATGATGTTACTGACTATGAGGGGTCAGAAAGCTCTCAGATTTGATCAAAAATATCTTAATTTGTGTTCTGAAGATGAACGAAGGTCTTACAGGTTTGGAACGACATGATGGTGAGTAATTAATGAGTTTTCATTTTGGGGTGAACTAACCCTTTAAGGGGGGACAGTCACTGCATATATCTACACAATGCTGGTGCAACAATAGTTTGAGTGTCTAGTCTAGTCTAGTTTTTTTTTTCTCTATGCTGCTGCAATTTTAACAGAAATAAAAAATAAAATTAAAAAAACTGCCAATAGCATGAGCTCTCCTTAAGTGTCATCAAATTTCACAATGTCCTGTTTATTTATTATAAATATCATCAATGATGTTTCTGAAAGGTCAACAAAAGACATTAGAAAATACAGTCTGCATGGTTCTGTTACTTGCAGTTCTATTCTTCCTGTTAAACTTGAACTATTAACCTATCTTTGCACCAGCCATGTGTGGAGATCCATGCTACAGCACGACCAGTCTGTGCAATCCAGTCGACTAACATGTTTAGTTGCATTAAGGGACTTATGTGTTTGGCATAAATAAAGAGAATTTTATTTTACACTCATACACTATTTTCTGAACACATTTAAGGATAGCATTGTAACAGGTATTTTTATCTTGAATTTTGCAAACAATAAAAATACATCTGCTTAACACTGCTGACAAAGTAATATAATGCTGGCTACATTACTCTAAGATACTCAAGTGTCCTAATCAGTGGTGTAGTCTGGGCCATACGCACGTATACGCCATATACTTACTTTTTGCCCAGGGCAGTTTGCGTATTACTACTTCTAAGGGTCAGTATTTGCGTATACCTACTTGTTTTTTTGCTTTGAAAGTCCATAATCTATTGTCATGTTAGCCTACCCTTTAACTGTGTGTCCAATGCTGTTGTGTAAACTTGCGATTCTTTGTTGTAATTTGTACATTAGCACTTCCATCATTCTGCCTTTTCCCTATCGACTAAAAAAATCTGGCTTGACGGTGCGTGTTCGCACTGCAGTGAAAGATCTCCGCTTGTATTGAGCGCAGTTCTTTCACTGCAGCGGACACGGCGTGAGAAATATGGTGGTGAACGAATAAGACTATTAATTAATTATATACATCGTGTTCGGAGCTTTTAAGCACTAAGTTCCTGTATGAACTGAAAAGACTTTAATGCATCAGTGGCGCGCGAATCATAGGCCTACTCTGTATCTTATCACGCTCCAAAAGTGTGATAAGATTTCCACGAGTCATTCCTATCATGACACTGATGATAAAATGTGCGATTCATTTGAATATATTGAGAGTTAAACACTTTAAAACACTATAGAGAAAGTCAAACATGATCTAGACTGATGAACAAAACACTGATGAAAAGAGGAAAAAACATCATCTTGTGCCAACATTTATTAGAAAGCTTTTTAAACTATTCATGACCCACCCTTACTAGAGTTTATTACGGTTTATTGTATTAATTGTGGTCAATTTGGCTTACTTGTAGAATTTATAATCCAGCCTATTAAGAGAATGTATTTTCACTAGATTTATATTACAACTGTGACGTTGTAGGCTAGCTATTGTTTTTAGGTTATGTGTAGGTTGCTATTTTTCATAACAAATGCTATAGTAATGGAAAATGTTATAGTTTGACTTCTTATGGCACATTGAAGTAGAAAATTTTGTCAAATTGATAAGCTTACAGGTAAAACATATAAACCATGATGCAATTTCTGATGGTTAGTATATCACAGTTTAATATTTTTATCATCATTAAAATGATGAAAGTTAGCAACAGTCTTACGCAGACACAGGCATGTAGCGCAGGTTGTGGAAAGAAGCGAGAGGTTTTACAACCTTTACAAGCAATTGCTGAAGGAAATTATATGATTAAAGAATAAATTAATTCTATGAATGTATCTCTGAAGGGAACTGACTGACTTGAGAAAAGTTTTGATGGCATTTTCTTTTCATTTTCCCTCCATGTAGCACAGTGTTTATAAGCAGCGCTCTATTTCTGCTGTTCCATAAGCGCCACCTACTGACAGAGAGTAGATTTAAATTTTCATTCAGCCTGGCTGCGGTTTTTGTTTGTTTGTGAAATTCATGACCACATTTTTATGCGCTGTTGTAAATTTTTACCTAATGTTCAAACCAAAATTACACCCTTGAATAATTGGCTTGTGCCACTAATGTCAAAGCAAATTTAAAAAAATATATATAAGTTATTTTTTAACACCCACTTGAATAAAATGGAACATTAATTTCTGATGTATCACTTTTCACAGTGAAAATAATTCCAAAGCAGCATGTTTAAATAATAGTCATACTGTAATGCAGTCAAAAATAATCTGAAAAATGTCAACCAATTTTAGAATGCATTGTATTTAGTCTATTTGTTACGGTGGCCGAGATAGCTCAACGTGCTGAAAATGAAGAAAACACATGCAAATAGAAAAAACACCAGCAAATAAAGAAAACATCTTCATCAGTTTGATGTATTTGCATGTTTATGTATTTGCACGTGTTGTGGACTTTTGCAGGGGGTTTCTGTATTTGCGTGTTGTGAACATTTGCAGCGCGTTTCTGTATTTGCATGTGTTGTGAACTTTTGCAGCGCATGTGTTGTCAAACTGATGATGTTTTCTTTATTTGCTGGTGTTTTTTCTATTTGCATGTGTTTTCTTCATTTGCAGCGCGTTGAGCTCTCTCGGCCACCGTAATTTGTTTTTAATAAAACAAATGTTACTTGTAAACAACAACATAAAACACATTTACTGTTGGGAGGGGGTCTGGGTAATAGTACACCACTTATTTTTTTAGGACTACACCACTGGTCCTAATACCTCAGATTGAAATTGAACTAAAGATGAAGCAAAAACTGTCATGTATGGCAACAACCTAGAATATTTATATTGTGAATGCAATTGGTTTTGTATGTCTAAAGTGCAATTAATCTTTACATACCTCACCTAATATCTTATATTTCACTGTAGACGTTGTAGACACTTTATTGGTGTGAACCCCAAGAGAGAAACAAAAGCCAGCCGGGCAAAGGTGAACTCAGGGAACTCGCACTGCGTCTTAACGCATTTGGGGAACGCCTTAGCAGGAACCGGTGTCTGAAACGCTATCAAATCACGGCAATCGTATTGGCTGGCGACAGCCTATGACGTCACTACTAGTGCGACCCGAACGCACATAAGGAGCGCATAGAGAACAAGTCATCCTCTTTCGTCTTTCAGGGACTGTTTTGTTTGAAGCGCTATTCAAAGGTGGCTATTCAACGGCTGTTTACAGACATTTCAGTCAGTGTGCACATCCATGTATAGTTACCTGGTAACACACTTGACTAGTGCGTCTTTGTTAGAGCATGCATGCCCAATGCTTGTGAGTTCTGTCGGCACGTGTTGTGAGCGTTTCCCGGCGAGGAAAGCTCCACTCTCGTTTGTCTGTCTCTTCTCAAGGGAAGCAGGACGGGTTTTTTTGTTATGAGAGTGTTTAGCTGATTTAGGATGCTCTATTTACATTTGGACGAGCGATGTGTAGGTTTGTGTGCAAGCTTTACATCTATCAAACATTACTTGTACATTGTTTGTTTGGACTAGGAGCACACGCGTTCGCCTGTATAATGCTGTTTTTCTTGCACTTGAGTGTTTCCCTTGGCAACCCTAGTTGCGTGTTTCCTTTCTGCACTCCCGTTTATGCGTTATGTGTATAGCCCTTCTGTTGGTCCAGCGCAGGGCTTGTTAGTAAGTGTTTATTCCTTTCAGTTTACAGCAGTATGGCAGACCTCATTTACATTAAGGCCTCCGCTGAGAATTGTTATATTTTTAGTGACCTCAGCTCCCTATGGAGAGGAATAAAGGTGGTGTTTATTTCATATTAGGTGCTTTTTATCAGGCCTGAGAATGGACCGATGTTGGGTTCTGTTCCATTTTTATTAACCCTTCTGTTGGTCTAGCATAAGGGCTTGGTATTGAGTGCATTCTTTCAGTCTACAGCAGTATGGCAGGCCTCATCTACATTTAGGCCTCCATTTACTGTAGTTACAGGTTGAGCTTTGCAGGTTGCCTTTTCTAGCGTGAGAGCCATTTTACATTTAGTGATCTCAGCTCCCTATAGAAAGAAATAATAGGGAGCTTTTATTCTTTTATATCCCAGGCGCTTCACACCAGGCCTGAGGCTGGACCAATGATGTGTTGGTTCCATCTTTTTTAACCCATCTGTGGATCCGGGACAGAGCTTGTAAGTGAGCGCATCCTTTCAGGCTGCAGAGTATGGCAGGCCACTTTTACATTTAGGCCTCTGCTCTTTGAAATCTCAGGTTGAGCTTTTAGGTTACCTCTCCCTCTGTGAGAGCCATTACAAATTTAGTGACCTCAGCTCCCTGTAGAAAGGAATAAGGGGATGTTTATTCATTTTTTTTTTTTTTTTTTTTTTGTATTGGGGCATTTAAACTGGGGCCCTGGAGCTCCCATTATTAGGGAAGGTTATCGTGGCACCCTTACTATGTGCCTCTTTTCTTTATGAGGTCTTAATAGCGGGTAGCATTAAGAATGAGATATCACCTGTAGTGAATGGCATGGCCTCCTTTCGATCTGAGAGTTGGTTTTTTAGGCTGCCGCTCATCCAAGCTTCAGGTAGTTGATATGTCAGGTGTTCAGCCCTCATGGGCCGCCCTGATAATCCTCCTGGGTTGAGTGGGCTGGCTTCCTCTCGTTAAAGAGAGTCATTTGTCAAAGCCACCACTTTGCTGAGCTCCAGGTAATATCACAATTTGAGGTGTTTGGCCTTTGTTAGTGAAGCGGTTTCCTCTCACTTAGAGAGTAGAAGGCGATATGCTGAAGCCTTCGCTCCCCCGAGCTCCAGATAGATCATGACGGTAGGTGTTGGCCCACTCTGGGCCACCCTTGACATCACCCTATGATGAGTGAGCTGGCTTCCTCTTGTTTGAGAGTCTCTATTCAAGGCTGCCGCTCCATTTGAGTTCTAGGTAGTTGAGGTCTTTGAAGTTGGCCTACTGCAAGGCCACCTTGACAATCACCCTATGATGAGTATGTTGGCTTCCTCTCATTTGAGAGTTTTTATTGAAGCCTCTGCTCCACTGAGCTCCAGGTAGTTGATGTCCTCAAGTTAAGGCCACCTTGACATTCCCTGTGGTGAGTGTGTTGGTTTCCTCTCACTTGGAGAGTTGTTTTGTTGAAGCCTACACTCCATTGAGCTCCAGGTGGTCAGTTCCCCTGAGTGTTGTGTGAGCCGGCCTCCTTTCTTTAGAGTTGTTAGGCTGAAGTCTCCGCTTCATTGAGCTCCAGGAAGGTCATGAGTGCGTGTGTGCCGGCCCTTCTTTTGAGCTGCCCCAATATCCGGCCTAGGCTTGACAGAGGCGGTTCAGCTGTAGCTTTCCACCTCCTAGCATGCAGTAGTCCTGAGTAGGCTACTCTTGGAGAGCTTCTCCAGCTTAAGACTAGCAGCTAGTGATCCTAGAATGCCTCCTCTCTTTGTGAGAGTCATTCCCGGCCGGTGCCCGCCTTCTGCATTAGGCTATTAATGCAAGTGGCAGGCCTTACAGCCTCCTCAATGTATCTAAGTTGAGCTGAAACTCCTCCCTGGTGGCAGTCAGGGTAGACTATGCTCCCCTGAGACTGGCCGGGGCTCCTTTCGGCTCCCTGGCCACATTCCCTTAAAGGGACCCCTTCTGTTTGAAGTTGTTGGTTCCAAGCCTTTGAGCAGACTTGGTAGGCCTCTAGATGTTTCTGGAGGCCTCTTTGAGGCTTGTAGCTTGGGTGGTGGCCGTAGGGAATACTGTCACTGACAGCCTTTGCGACCCTTAGGAGGAGTGTTTTTTGGCATTTCAGTTGAAATGGTTTCTGATATTTGTCACAGCCATTCTTTGGCATGCACTCCCCTCAGCATTGCGGCGTGGGCATTCGTTCCCCAAATGCG
Organism: Hypophthalmichthys nobilis; assembly: GCA_037950665.1. NCBI lineage: Eukaryota > Metazoa > Chordata > Actinopteri > Cypriniformes > Xenocyprididae > Hypophthalmichthys > Hypophthalmichthys nobilis. The sequence goes on along the minus strand of CM075483.1, from coordinate 17,752,618 downwards.
TTAAGACGCAGTGCGAGTTCCCTTTCGAAAGGGAACATCTCAGGTTACGCATGTAACCATGGTTCCCTGAGAACAGGGAACGAGACACTGCGTCTCCCTGTCATGCCTCGGGGCCGCCTGCTGAACAGTCCCTTCAGACGATAAGTGGATGACTTGTTCTCTAGGCGCTCCTTATGTGCGTTCGGGTCGCACTAGTAGTGACGTCATAGGCTGTCACCAGCCAATACGATTGCCGTGATTTGATAGCGTTTCAGACACCGGTTCCCACTAAGGTGTTCCCCAAATGCGTTAAAACGCAGTGTCTCATTCCCTGTTCTCAGGGAACCATGGTTACATGTGTAACCTGAGACATTCTGCAACTAGATGTTAACATGAAGTCACAGCACTGAGTTCTGCAACCAGACGTTTGTGACATCACAGCATTGAGTTCTGTAACCAGATGTTTACGTAAAGTCACTGCATTGAATTCTGCAACGAGACATTTATGTGACTTCATTGCATTGAGTTCTGTAACCAGATGTTTATATGAAGTCACAGCATCGCTTCTGCAACCAGGTTTTTGTGACATCACAGCATTGTGTTCTGCAAGCAGATGTTTACATAAAGTCACTGCATCAAGTTTATGTGACATCACAGCAAAAATATTCTTGTGTGTTCTGCAACAAAATGTTTATGTGACGTCACAGTATTATGTTCTGTTCAGCCCAGTCTCACTGGCGGAGCAGAAATAGTGTAATTTAATGAATGGATTTGATATGTTATTAGCTTTAATAAAATTATGTTTTAAAGTCATCTTTTGTTTGAGCCATTTGTTTGCATGCGATTTTCGGTGTTTTTTTATTTTAGAATGCAAAATTTAATCATCAGCTTCTAGCAGTGTTACAATGTAAAAAAAAAAATCACATTCTAGAGTACTTTAATACATTTTATAGTAATAAATAATTTATGGAGATTACAGCAGGAACACTAAAATGACAGTATAATGGCAGCCAAACACCTGACAGTATTATACTGTGCAGCCTATAATTTTACAGCACAGTACTGTAATATTATTCACAGTAATAAACTGTTGTTGCAGATCACAGTAGGTACACTGTAAAATTACAGCATTATGCTAACAAATCTAGCTGCCAGTAGTTTACTGTAAATTAACAGGGAATTTTTTTACAGTGAACTCCTACTCCTAAACCTACCCATCACAGAAACATGTGCACATCACTAGATTTAAATAAAAACCTCTTTTGGCTGATTTAAAACGAGTCAATGTCCTTACTAGTGGGTTGTGAAAGTATTTCATAATATAAGTGAGGACATTTGGTCCTCGCAAATATAGCCAAAACACCGTTTAGTATATTTTTAAAGTCCCCCTGAAATCAAAATTGAATTTTTTTAGCTTTTAGCATGAACATGTTAGCCTTAAGGTTATGAATAAGCTGGTGTGTTCCAAAACAATGACAAAATTTGTATTTAGGAGATATAAGCATTCAAAACTTACAGTCTCTCACTTCTGCTAAAATGGATCACGGATTTTCACGACATCACATCACACTTCAGCTTCTCATCAAATCTTCTGTCCAATCAAATGCTCTCTAGAATCTGAAGTTCCACCTCCTCCTACACTCTTACAGACGCTGAAGCCTAGGCTGAAATCGGTCATTTGCTCACACATTTACTAGTTTCTACATGGTGAGTGGCGCATATGAACTATATAGAGAATAGGGAATGATTCAGACAATGTAAATATGCTTTCAATTGACACGAATGAAAACACGTTTTCGCATTAGTGTCACATGAACCGCCGCAACACAAGCAGTCTGCTCTGGTCCAGAGACACGAGAGCACAAAGTGGATCATATGCGTGAGTCAGCACAGACCATAAAAGGTCCATATCGGATCCATTTGAATTCTGCACAGAATGCTGTATATAAGCGATATAAAGGACATTATGAGAAGAAACAGTTAGAGATTAGAAGGAAAGATTCTAACGGCTCTGGCGAGCTGTAAGATAAACAAAACGCTATTGGCTATTTAAAAAAGGGACGGGGCTGTTTGAAATATCACCCTGTCTTCCTGTTTCAGTTGAAATTATGTCAACACATTGAATAATGCTGCACGTTCCAACACTCTTCAGTGGGCCTTTAAGCCATCTGGTTTATGAGGACACAGGAAGTGTCCTTATAAACCATGTTTACGTTGTAATACCCATGTCATTATACACATTTGTGTCCTCATAAACCATGTATACAAGAACACACACACACAAGACAAATACAAAATATATTTAAAAAAGAATAATAGATAAGGTAGCTGGAATAGATGTGCAGTGTATCAAAAATAGAAACTGGTACTCATCAACTGAAAGTGCATTGTGACAGTATGGACAACTTAGAAAATAGGTAGGAAAAGGTAATGAAATTACATGCTTGTGATGATGCAGTTTATAGTCGTTAAATAAATAAATAAAATTGTTACTGATCCACTGATTGTTAGCTGGATACAATGCTTATTATGGCACCTTCCCCCCAAATAGGATTTTTCATCACTTCATACACATGAACAGCCAATCTATTCATATTCTTTTCAGATTCAGCAAAAAACTGTCTACATAATATTATTCTGAAACCTTCATACTTTCACTCACACACACACACTTCAACTTCCTAATCCTGCTTACCCACTAACCCATTCACACATGTGCAGTTCAGAGCTTGCAGATGTGTCGCACATTCTCCATTGTGTTTGTCTCTTGCCTGGGCCCATGATGAAAGTTTCAGATCAGGCACCTGGCACTCGTTTCCCTGCTGGCCGCTTTGATAACAGCTTCCCTCTCTAATTAAACTATAGTAAAGCTCCTTTCCAGCTGCCTGGAGTGAAAACAGCTTGTCCAAAAAGTGCTGTACATGGCACTTTTTTATACCACTCCTGAAATATTAAGACACTAGCCGTCAAAGTGCCCAACCCAGGTGAGCAGCTGCTTCCTGATTTTCAACACATTTATAAAAAAAGAATGGCCACGGCTCCTGACTTGCAGAGTTTGCTGAGGTTTTATATAAATTTCAGGCAGGTTTGACAATGGATTTCAGAAGAGTTTCTAGCGGTTGATATTGAGGTGTTCCACATGGTGTACCCTTGGGCATCTAATTTTCTGACAACAACAGACGGTGTAAACTGAAAGAAAAGCACTATAATGGTGCATTGTTTAATACTGATCAAAACAAATGTCATCAGTGTGGCTACAGCAATCAGCAATTTGCACTGATATTGCCAACTTAGACTTAATGGAACCTAAAGGAACACTTCCCCATAAATGACTAATCTCTGACTTTATTTATTCACCCTCATGCTGTTCCAAACCTGAATTAATTTTTTCTTGGAACACAAAAGCAGAAATTATGAACATTTATATCAATCGCTTATTGCACTGAATCAGGGTTGAGGCTTTCAAGCTTAAAAATGGATGTTAAAGCAGAATTAAAGTCTCATGTCAGTGGAATATGACTTGTGTGCCATAATTACAAATCTTCTCATGTTATGAAAATCATGTTATAGATCTCTGTGAAAAAATGGATCAAACTTGGCTCATTCTTGATTCTTGACTCATAATCATTTAGCTATTAATCAGTTAGCATAGCTCCAGAAAGCACTATGGGTTGGATTAATAATGACAGAATTTTTGGGTAAACTTTCAAACTTAAAAATATTCAAATGGTAATTAATTAGATGTGTCGGATCTAATTAATTGTAAATTAATTTAACATCAAATTAAGAAGTTACCACCAAAACAAGAAATTAAGTTAGTTCACTAATTACCCACCCTCATGTCGTTCCACACCCGTAAGACCTTCGTTCATCTTCGGAACTTAAATTAAGATATTTTTGATTAAATCCAAGAGGTATATGACTCGTCCAAAGACAGCAATTTAACCACCACTTTCAAGGTCCAGAAAGGTACTAAAGACATTGTTAAAACAGTCGACGTGACTGCAGTGGTTCAACCTTAATTTTATGAAGCGACAAGAATACTTTTTGTGCGAAAAACTAAGCAAAAATAATGACTTTATTCAACAATATCTTCTCTTCTGTGTCATTCTAATATGCTGTTTACGTTCAGCACTTCCAGGTTCTATGTCAGAACGTGGGCCAGGCGTTTGCACTTCTAGGACACGCTCCTTTCTCATGCATCTCTCCCTCGCAGGATCCAAGGAGCTACGTAAGAGCTATACCACACTCACTGCCACTACTTCAGGATGTGACACTCCCCAGGTTGGGCCCCTGTGCTCCTCTCCTTGCTGCCCCTCCACAGGTACGTCGGTTGTCCCTGTGGAGCCGCTCGCATGGAGCCTGGCTAGTGCTTCCCATCCCATCCCACTGGCTCATTCAGGCAATCAGACTCTGCTACACGATTTAGTTTGCCAGGCATCCTATTTACCTCAGTGACAAACAAAGACGCCCCTGTCCTGCACGCGGAGATTGCGGTCCTGTTGGCAAAAAGCCGCAATAGAGCCTGTCCCTCCAGACGAGATGAAGTTGGGTTTCTACAGTCCTGACTCATCGTGCCCAAGAAAAGTGGTGGGTTACGGGCGATCTGTGGTGGATCTGTGAGTCTTGAATGGGACCCTGCACACGCTGCACAAGCTTTAAGACGTTGATGCAGAAACGGATTCTCACATGTGTTCGCCCCTAAGATTAGATTGCAGTGATCGACCTGTCCCCCCCTTTGGGCTGTCCCTGTATTCCTGCATCTTCACAAAGGTCACAGAGGCTGCCCTTGCCCCGCTAAGGAAAGTGAGCATTCGCAATCTCAACAATCTTGATGACTGGCTCATTTCAGCTCATTCTTGAGATTTGTTGTGCCAACACTGGGGCTTCAGGTCAACTAGGGTGTAGCAAATTTGCTCAAAAAGGGAAATATGACTCTGTGATCGAGGGAGTTGCGCATAGCTTGCCCGTGAGGCCTGCCTCACGCGAACAGCAATCAGTAGAAGCAGCAAGAACTCTGGAGGGAACTTTGTGTTTGCATGTAAGTTCCACAGCGGTCACGCCTTTTTTTATTATTTATTTATTTATTAGGACAACACACATTAATAAACATTTCTGTAAATGTGCCAGTGTTAGCCAGCTGGCTAATTTTCAAACACAGTCCTTTGGCAAGATGTTTTAAAACCTTTAAAACAAAAACAAACAAACAAAGAAAAAAATACAGTTTTTTTACAGGACAAGGACATCATAATGCCACAATGACAACAACAGAACAAAGGAAGAATTCTCAGCACAGGACACAAGCCATGCGGAGCAACAGGAGACAACAGAACATCAGCATATTAACACAATAAAAACAAACATTTCATAACAAAAAAATTTTCCACACAAATGGCCATGCAAGCACACAAAACGACAACACACAACCTTCTGTAGGTACATGCAGGCATGCTGGAATAAACAGTAGTCATATGTTACACTTTTAAGAAGGATGCAATGTCCGTTCTTGGGGCAACACATTTATTTCTGTTAAAACATGAAAAACACAACAAGGAGCGCTTTCCATTGCGTGTACACTGACACTCATCACGTACTGAATGCTATTTCTATTCTGTTAGTGTCAGGTACCTTAACAGAGTATCATAAACAATAACATGTCTGCTGCAAATGTCTACGCAGATACATGGCAATGGACACATTACTTATATACTTATTATACAACACTCAATTCTCAAGAAATACCTGCTCTAAATCCATAAACATTACGACAAAATAGATCTGAAGGTGTTCGCTCAATAATGATTATTGTCAGCTTACCTGTTAAAACACATGAAAAACACAGGTTCAACAAAGAGCGCTTTCCGTTGCGTGTACACCGACACTCATCAAGTACTGAATGCTATTTCTATTCTGTTAGTAAGCTACTGATGCATAGTGTAAAGCTTGGGTGCCCCCTGCTGGATAACCTGAGTTTAACAAGAACAATTTATACAGAACACAGTGCAATACAGTCGTGCAAATTAATGTTAAACTAATTTTCATTGTTGCCCAAATGCCCAAAACCATAAACTTTTATGAAGTTTATGATGAATGCGTAGATAAGAACCACTGCCAACACACCAATCTTGGCCACCGCCATATTTTTTCCTGAGAAACCTTTAAGTTTTGGCATGACCAATGAGAAAGGTGCAGTTCTCAAGCAGAAGATTTTCCTTGTTTGAAAGTGAACTCATTTGCATGAGGGGAGTAAACCCACAACCCTGAACCACCGCTGAATGGCCAGGACCACGCCTCGGCTCCAAAAACCTGAATATATACTTATATATACCCATATGTCAGGGTAGGAGTGGTTCGGCATGGAAGTCTCACTCGCCAATTATCACTGGCCTTTTTTCTACTATTCAGAGTATTTTCTACTATTCCCAAGTATGATCCCTTATGTCATCATCCAACATAACATCTCCATTCTCTCCATCAGGGAATGCGGGTTACGTTAGTAACCACAACAATTTGCTTACTTTGTGACTCTATTATAAAAAAAAATAAATACAACCCTGTTTATTTGATACAGTGGCTAAATTAACGAGATATAGAACTTCAACAAGTTAAGACATTTCCCAACAGCACAGCAGCAATGACTTTATGAATTTCTTTACTTGCAGGATTCATGCTATCCTAGAAGAAATTATAACCATGCAACTGTCTACTACAGTATCCCATCAGACAGTCCACTGTAGACCCCCTGAGGAACAATTCCAATAATTTTTGCTATAGGATAGGAAGAATTATCTAAACTTCTCATCAAAATCAAAATCAACAACACATATGTTCGATTCTATAACGACTTAGCTACTGAAAGAGATTAATCTGGAAGTCATGGATCTTCTTAGGGTGCTTTCACACTGGCATTTAGTTCGAAACGGGGCACGGTTCGCATGAAAAATCGCTAATGTTAAAGCTGTCATGCGAACTCGGGTGTGCACCAGGGTACCGAACCCGAGACTGCCTGAGGGAGGTGGTCTGAGTTCGATTGCACTTGAACTGTGCCGCGGTTCACATGAATATGAAAGCAACACGGACTCAGGTGCGCACTTGTTCAGGAAGTAAAGTAACCTGCGTATGCGTTTTCGCCGATTATAATGTATTTACTTAAATAAAACACATGTAAGAGATGATAGTGTTGATGATTTACCTTGGATTCGAGCAGGAGTGAGCCTGCAGTGTATTCGCGCTTTGCGGGTGCAATCAGAGTGGCAAATGAATGGCAATCAGCTGTCTTCTCAAAATAGGCTGCTTGCAAGCAGCGGAAAACCATCTACATGCGGCCCACATACAGTAAACACGTAGTGTCGTTTATTCTGCTGCAGATAATAGCACCAAATTATTAAAAAACACAATTTATTGACCCGCATTCTGTTTTCTATCATGCGCCATGCACGTCTGTGATGACGTAAGATGAACGCAAACGCACCAGGGTTCGATAGAATCAATTTCAGTGTGAAACCAGACCAACGCTGCAGGGGGCACCGGAAACAATCACGCCTGGGTTCAGACCGCAGCAAGCAAGCCCAGTGTGAAAGCCCCCTTAATGTTATTAATTCATCATTGTCATCAGGATATGTCCCAATATATGTTCCTTCTTAGAAAGAAATTGTATCTGCAAGGATTTCCAGTCAGAATTTAGACCATATCATAGTACTGAGACTGCTCTCATTAGAGTTACAAATGATTTGCTCATATTATCTGCTTGTGGTTGTATCTCTATATTACTGCTCTTACAAAAAAGAACTGCAGTATATTGAAGTAACACTGCAGTACAAAGTAATATAACTGCAGTATAATTAAGCACAACCATAGATTTGCAGTATAATCACAGTACAACTGCAGTATATTGAAGTTCAACGGCAGTAAAACTGCAGTACCTTTAAGTACAGCTGCAGTAAAATGAAGTACAACTGAAGGTTTTCAATATAATGAAGTATAAATACAGTATAACTGCAGTTCAGTCAGGACCACTTAAGTCAAAAAATTACCAGAGACAAACTTTTTAGTCAATTTTTTATTGGCATATTTTGCTTAAGTTACATTTGGCGGTATGGCTCTGTTCTAAATTCCCTGTCCTTTTCATGAGCTCCATGAAAGCTAAGACCAGGAACAGCATCAGCTTCTGGGGACAACTTCCCATTTTTTAACTGGGAGAGCAGCACAAAATCCCCCTATTGAAAACAGAGCATGCATCAATGACAACAGAATGACACTGATTAAGCTAAACACAAGTTTAAGGAGGAGCTGGGGGAGGAGGTGGGTTGCAAGCAGCGTGCAGTGGAAGCAGCAGAGCAAGCAGAGAGACAGAAGCTGCGTTTAAGTAATGTGCCTTATTTGAGAGTTGCCAATTGAGTCCATAGAAATTAGATCAGCTGATATGGGTGGGGTTGGAATTTGCGAATCAGCTAATAGCGGAGCTTGACTACGAGGCCTGCCTGAACTAACGCAGAATGCTTGATTTCAGTGATATTGAAATGCCTGTATAAACCTAACACTCATACTACATTACTGCAGCTGTGGTTACAGTACTACTGTACAGCAAATAAAAGCTGCTACCATGCAACATTAATCCATATGCTAGTTTAATTAAAAAAAAAAAAAAAAAAAAATTGTCTTAATCTAAATGGCATGAGATTTGGTGACTTTGTGGACACTTGCTGCATTAAAGGCTCCTTTATATTGAAACCGGAGTCATTTTATTGTTCTGGTAGTGAGCTGCGTAGTTAGTTGAGCTGCCGCTATCTGCTGTGTCTGTGCGATCTGTCAGTTGTAAAGGCATTAAATACTGCAGATGTAACATCAAGATGTTAGTCACTGACCCCAAAGTAATGCCTTTTTGATTATATTTGTTTTAATAGCGGTCTGAACAGCATTAACGTTTGTGACACTGTCACATAAGACGTGTTTTAACCGCTCAATAGCAACCAAACAAGGTCACTAATCAAAGACCACAAGCTGGATTGAGGAGTTGTTTTTATGGACTTACCTTTCCAGCGCTTCACATCACCTTTCACTTGGATTAACACTTCTGTGGACTTTGTATATACACCAGTGGACACTTTAACATTGGGACTTACATCACGCTAGGATTCTTATGGACTGTTTTAGGGTATGGTGCAAATGGACTCCACGCTTTTAACAGCCTATTACTAGTTATTCTAGTTTTATTGTGTTGTTTTAAGTTCCATGTGGAAATTGTAAATACACTTTATTTATTCATTTCTGTTGTGTCTCATCTTTTTAAACACTCATAACCTCTCACACAGTTTAATCTGACCCCATTTTAATTCATGTAAACTCGACCGATAGGCCTGATTGTTACACGTTATATGCATCAGACCCTGACATATATCTGTAGCGATCATTCTGTGTTAATCAGATCGGTAATATTATTTAATGTGTGATTATTCATTCTCTATCAAGATGCAGATCATTGTTACAGGTTATTTATGATGTCTTGATGATGCAATGTTGATCTGTTAAGCTGTTTATAATACCAAACGAGTGATTAGCATCATGTTTGTTTGAATGCTGCTCATACGTGCCACGATTTGATCCATATATGGGCACTGAATGTTATTAATGAAAAATGATCAATTCTGGCTGTAAAATGCATAGTTTCTGTTTATTTAATTGTATGTTTTTATAGAGAAGTGTCACTGATGTGAACTAGAAATACTCATGTTTCATTATGTAACAATGAATGCCTACTATTGTTTTTATATATATTTAGTTTATTCATTATCTTTATAGTACTTATTATTTTTCATGCGTACATCCTTGAATATGCATCTGTGGTCCATCCCTCTACCTCCAATACAAAGTGTTAAACTGATCACCTGTCTCCTCATTTGCGCTCTGACCGGCACCCATAGGGGTTTACTCATCCATTATTGAATCAGAACCTAACAGACCAAAAGCCTCTCCAACACTTGCTGCCAATTAAATTTGTCAAATAAAATCACTAAATCGGCCACAACACGGAACACATAAACACAAAAATGAAGTGGAAACAATATAACCAATGCATAAAAGATGCAAATGGTGTGTGTGTACATTTACATGAAGTTCTTATAATGCATTAAGAGTAAACATACACAATGAAATTTTACTAAATTTGTACTAAGGATTCAACCATAAAACTTATTTCCCCAAAGCATTCATTTTCTCCTCCTCACATATTACACTGAAATAAGGTCACAATAAATCTGATCTAGTTTTTATGTATTTGGTAAGGGCAAAATGACAAGCCCATATGAGTCATACTGATCAGTGGAGTAGAGTTTCCCTATCACAAACAAACCTCTGAACGTACACGTCTTGATTTTGTTCGGTATGCATTCCGGAATTCTATAGTACGATACGATGAGACAGTGGTAGTTTGTTCACATGACAATGCATATAGTTTTGAACAGGTTGTAATGGTCTGGGTGTACTTTTCTTTAAGACCCATGTTTGGGATTTCCCTGAGCCTTGCATTCGTGGGAAGACTGAAGGATACAAGGTGAGTAACAACAACAGCACAGTGGAGGTATTGTATGATGATGATGATGATGATGAGAATAACTACATGGAGATGTGACACCAGGTTTAGCAGTGTCCTGAGGAAGCCAACACCAAGACACAGCAGATGAGGACACAAGGGATACAGGTGAGTGTTTGAGCACAGGTTACTTGAATAGGAGACTGTGGAAGATCAAAGGAGTATCACAGGAGATCGCTGGAGCACAGGGAAGCATCACAGGAGATTCTGGAGAATGTTGTATTCTGTATTGCAGTACTACCACAGCTGTATTGCAATATTATTTTAGTACTACTTCAGCTCACGTCCCCTATTAGTGGGTGAACAATCCAACTACATCAGCTGTATTGCAGTAATACTGCAGTTGAATTTTAGTACTACTTAAGCTGTATTTTACTACTACTGCAGTATTACTGCAATATTGCAGTTTTTTCGTGTCCAAAAAACTGCATTTTTCTATATGTAACAAAAACTGTAGTATTACGTATTACTTCTAAAAAACTGCTGTAATCTTTTGTAAGGGTGTTACTGGACCTAAGTATCGATAACATCGTTCTTTTGAATGGATGCAACTTGGAATGGATGTACTTATCTGACCGTTATCAATTTGTAGCAGTAAATGAAGAGGTATCATATCAATGTAGCGAATTAGCTCAAATGGTGTATATATATAAAATCATAACGCATTATGATCAATTATACATATAAATCAACCATAAAGGGAAATATCTATACGTAGATAATTAATTACAACGGATTATAATTAATTATGAATACATATGGCCTAGTATTATTCTTAGTTTTAGTATTAATATCAAAGAGACTGGTCGTTTTGTCCACCAAACTTATCATTACGATCTTTTTATCAACACTTAAAAAGGAGATTATTCTTCTGGCCAAGAGGAACAATTTTCATATTCTAGTACTAACAGTACAAAAGCATATAGCGCAAATCAAAATGTTAAAGTGAGCTGCACAGAGAAAATCAAGCGTGAATATAATGGATTTTATAACATGAACGAGAGTATCTGCGGAGGAGAAGATCGACGGAGGACAGACGACATGAGAGACCTTGTCTTTTAAGGACAAATCAGTCCCTCCCATCCTTGGGTAAACTGACCAATCCAGAGTGTGTATTTTGAGCAGGAGAGAGTTTCTTTGTTTCCCTTTTACAACCTAATTTGCATGTTTATGGTGGTGTCACTATTAGTACAGTTTTACCCCAAAGTTGTCACGGTTCGTAGGTCTGTGGATTCTTCCTTGTCTTTGTCTTTGTCTTTGTCTTTTTGTGTGTGTGTGTGTGTGTGTGTGTGTGTGTGTGTGTGTGTGTGTGTGTGTGTGTGATCACCTGCGTCGCTGGGCAACTCATTATTGCTGATTAGCGATTGGCCTCAGCTGGTGCTGATCAGCTATGCTTTATATTGAGTGTGTGTTTGTTCATTCACTGTCTGATCATTGTTGTTGCTCACTCTTGTTTTTTTGTCCAGTGTCACCTGTTCTCCCGTGTGCTGTGCTCCTGCCGTGTTTGGACTACTTGTCGTTGTGGATGTTACTGCCTGTCGTTTGTGGATTTCCCTGCTGTTGTGGATTATACTGCCTGTCGTTTGTGGATTACATTATCACTGGACTTCTGTCTTGGAATTCATTCATCTGTCCATTGTAGTCCCTGCACTACCGAGGACACCATCAGCACCCACGACCTTCTTTGATATTCTGCTATTGTTCACGTTTTCTTCCTTAATAAATATTTGTTCACTTGCAACTGAATCTCGAGTCATTTATCCTGACAAAAGTATAGTAAAAAAATAACGTAATGCATTTTATCGTAACATAATATACACTGCTCAAAAAACTTAAAGGAACACTTTAAAAACACATCAGATCTTAATGGGGAAAAATATCATGCTGGATATATCAAGTCAAGTCATCTTCATTTATATAGCGCTTTTCACAATACATATTGTTTCAAAGCAGCTTCACAGTGACAATTGGAAAATTAATTGACAGATTGTTTTGGATTTAAGCAGCGCTAAGAAACAGTTTGCGTGTGTGAGTGTGTGTGTCTGCAGAAGCTTGGTCTTTTTTAAAAAGTGATATTGCCAAATTACTTGTCTGGTCCGCACAATACAGAAAAAGTAGTTGTGTCGGCAGATCTATGCGAACTGGAAAAATTTTATCTATACATAGGGAAGGAAGGAGGCCTTCACAGGGGATAGTTTAGTTGAAACGTTAGGGCTGCGTTATCGTCATGTCTAGATAGAGGTCCTTCATGTCATCTGGATACGCCCTGGATCTGGCAGGCTGCGGCAAACCTCGGGTTAAAAAGAGAGAGACTAATATTAGCGTAGACGCCATTCTTCTTATGATGTAGCGAGTACATCAGGTGTTATGGGAAGTGTTCCTGGTTCTGGCTGACCTAATCTATGCAGCCTAACAATTTACATGATTTGAATTATAGAGGTAGATAATGTGTTATGTGAATGCTAGGTTAAAGAGATGTGTTTTTAGTCTAGATTTAAACTGACAGAGTGTGTCTGCTTCCCGAACAGTGATAGGAAGACTGTTCCAAAGTTTAGGTGCTAAATAGACAAAGGATCTACTGCCTGCAGTTGATTTTGATATTCTAGGTATTATCCACTGGCCTAAATTCTGAGATCGCAATAGACGTGAAGGACTATAATGCATTAAGAGCTCACTCAGGTACTGGGGAGCTAAACCATTTAGTGCTTTGTAAGTAAGTAGCAAGATTTTAAAATCTATACGATGTTTAATAGGGAGCCAATGCAATGCAGCACTAAGATCCAGTAACACTAATAAAGAGATACAACCACGATCGGACGATACGAGCAAATCATTTGTAACTCTATTGAGAGCAGTCTCAGTACTATGGTACGGTCTAAATCCTGACTGGAAATCCTCACAGATACCATTTCTACTCTATCTATACTGATATGGACTGGGTAATGTGTTAAGAATGAAAGGATGCCACATTGTTTGATGGAAATGAAAAATATCAACCTAGATAGGACTGAATTCAAAGACACCCCGAAAATCAAAGTGAAAAAATGATGCAGCAGGCTAGTCCATGTTGCTTGAAAGTTTCATTGCAGCAACTCAAAATGGTACTCAGTAGTTTATATGGCCCTCACATGCTTGTATGCATGCATGACAACGTCGGGGCATGCTTCTAATGAGATGACAGGTGTCCCAGAGGTGTTCTATTGGATTTAGGTCAGGCGAGTGTGGGGGCCATTCAATGGTATCAAGTCCTTCATCCTCCAGGAACTGCCTGCATACTCTCGCCACATGAGGCCGGGCATTGTCGAGCACCAGGAGGAACCCAGGACCTACTGCACCAGCGTAGAGTCTGACAAGGGGACCAGTTAGGATTCCATTGTCTAGCCTGTAGAGGTCTGTGCGTCCCTCCATGGATATGCCTCCCCAGACCATCACTGACCCACCACCAAACCAGTCATGCTGAACAATGTTACAGGCAGCATAACGATCTCCACGGCTTCTCCAGACCTTTTCACGTCTGTCACATGTGCTCAGGGTGAACCTGCTCTCATCTGTGAAAAGCACAGGGCACCAGTGGCGGACCTGCCAATTCTGGTGTTCAATGGCAAATGCCAATTGAACTCCACGGTGCCAGGCAGTGAGCACAGGGCCCACTAGAGGACATGAAGTCTGTTTCTGATTGTTTGGTCAGACACATTCACACCAGTGGCCTGCTGGTGGACATTTTGTAGGGCTCTGACAGTGCTCATCCTGTTCCTCCTTGCACAAAGGAGCAGATGTCAGTAGCCTCCACCTGTAAAACCATTCCTGTTTTGGGGGTCATCTAATTGTTGCCCATCTAGTGCACCTGTTGTTAATTTCATTAACACCAAAGCAGCTGAAACTGATTAACAACCCCCTCTGCTACTTAACTGACCAGATATCCCAGGAGTTTAACTGACTTGATGCTATTCTCTGATTAAAAGGTGTTCCTTTAATTTTTTTGAGCAGTGTACATCAATTAAAGCATCCCAAGAGGATTAAATCAAGACCAAATACGATAGGGTGGGAAGACATTAAAAGACCACATATGATTACAAGCAATTAAACTTATACTAAAATAACTAAAAACTAGGCTAATTACGACATAGGGACATGCATACACACAGAAATATATCATATAACACGTATAACATTCTGGGATAGCTTAATTTTGAGTTGATATCAGAGAGTTTCTCTGTGTGTGTGTCGTGTGTGTGTCTGTGTTATTTTTTTTTATTTTTTTTTTTTTTATCTCTGTGCCCAGCATTGGGGCCTTCTAGGAGCTCTTTTAAGTCACTCTAGAGGTGTGAGGATGTTCCTGCTTAGAAGCTACCAAGGCAATTTACCCTGACACCAGGGCAATTTGGTGCAGAGGTGCAAAGTGCTGTGTTGGCAGCAGTCCAAGCTTGGACAACAGGTGAGCTGGTCAAGATGGGCAGTCAGGACAGTGGTTGGAGGGCCGTGTCGAGGGGAGTAACGTCAATTAGCTGGGACCCCTTTCTCAATCCTCAGTTCCAGTTCTAGATCTAGGTTGAAGTTGTGATTCTTGAAGAAGGATGGGATTTCCAGCTCTGACTGGTACTCTTCCCTCAGGAGATGGTATAATGCCAGATTATCGAGGTGGAGGATGGCACCTTTTGGTACCTAAATCCACATACTCTGGTTGGGCAGGCTGACACAGATGGCACGGTCATGTTAATCGTAAGTCAGGATGACTGTACGAGTGGGAGTGTTGAGTGTTGACTGGAGACACAGGATGGGGAGCCACTGTAGCATCCTGGTACAGGAAAGGGAGAGAAAGGTGGGAGGTCAGCGGTGGATGTCCTTGGTTGGTCAGGACAGTCTTTTCGCTTTGAGTTTAGTTTACATTAGCCCCTCACTGGTCTTTCTCTGGCAGCAGCCACATGTCTTTTGATCTGATTGAGATGGACCTATTTGAAAATTGACTCTTTCTGTCCCCAGCTCAGTTGGATTCAATGTTTGGTCATTTAGCCATAGCACACCTGCACCTGCTTTTAGCATGCCCTCATGATTGTAGGAACATCCATCGACGTAGGCAGTGGGCATACCTTGGCATGCATATAGCATTTGCCTAATCAAATGTTTGTGCTGCAGTGAGATGTGCTGGTAACTAGTGTTGGCATCTATCCATGACTCACTCGACCCAGATAGTCCTCCAAGTTCTCAGAGCTGCTTAAATTTAGTTTAGTTTCTGTGGAAAGGGGGAAAACAACAAACCTCATGTGGAACTCATGAATGTTAATTAGCCCTGGTCCCTCTAGCCTAAGGAAATTTGTATTCCCAATTCCAGGGTGGATTCCCAACATTCTTTCGTCTTCTCCTGTTGCCTTTTAAATAAAAGATGACAAATTATTAGAGAAAAATATCAGCTACAGCAGCTTACCATTTTTCTAATTTCTATCTCATATATTTAAATTTATCTAAGCCTTTATTGTATCAAAAATAGTTTGTTAGGGCTACAAAATGATCATTATTAAACCTAAAGTCTAGAATTAATCTAATTAAGAGTAAAATTACGGCTTCACTGTAATTCACAGTGATGAACTTAACATGAAACGTTTTCTGTTTACTACTCTTTGTGGCTTGTAGCTAATTTGTAGCTAATGAGACAGTTAATCACAATAATGTCTTAAATTTCAGTCTGTTTTCAAACAAAGCTATTGTAGGACTTCAAAATAATTTAAAATATACCTCACGAGTCATATTGGCTACTTTTTATGATTATTTTACTATAAAATACTTTTCATACTTTTTTTTTTTTTTGCAGTTGTAAATATATTGGTGTTTTCAGACAATGACTGTGCTTTAAATTAGAAGTTAGCCAGAAACCTTAGTGTGATGCAGCATGACTTTGTCCCTTTATCACTAAGGTAAAGTTGATGTTTTTTTGTTTGTTTGTTTGTTTGTTTGTTTTTTGGTGTCATTGTGTCTCAGAAAATGTGTCAATGTGTCTCAGATGTCACAGTGACTGATTTTGAAACAGGGATTTAATTACTCATTTGTATTACTGTTTAGGATTATTTTATTAATTTATTTTTTAATGACATTAACACTTACTAGTCAAGTCATCTTCATTTATATATAGCGCTTTTCACAATACACATTGTCTCAAAGCAGCTTCACAGTGACAATAGGAAAATTGTTAATTGTGTCTAGCATGTGATGGTGTGCGAGTTTAGCTTTTAGCAATGCTTGACACATTCGCTATGGTGCAAACAGCTGCAAGTACAAACATACAAACATTAAGCTTGTTTGAGATTAACAAAATCTGTGCTGAATCGGCGATCACCATGAGATGCATGCTGGTTAGAAAAGAGGTCGAGTATGGTCCAAATCAGTAGCGGCTCCTGGCCATAAATTTAGGTAAGAGTCTTAGCGCTAGTTTATGATAAACATTTTGTAAGCTTTAGATTCTAATTGCTGAACACATTAGACACTTTTGGCAGAATTCTAATGTCCTTGCATTATTCAGCCTGAGGGTGGTGCTCTAATGATGATTGACAGACTTTAGTACTGTAGTGATTTTGAATTAGCCTCACACGAGGGTACCACAAATGTAGTTATTTATGGTCTTAAATATTAATATTACTATTTTGTATTAATATTAATATTGAGTCAGGTGATTCCTACCTATATTTCGGGGCACCAGCCAAGGACTCTCACCTTGACAATAAAGAACAATCATGGAAGATTGTTGACTGAATTAGAATTTTATAAATTGGAGAAAGTTTGTCAACTGACAAATCTGAAGGATTTAGTGAGATTCGGGCGAGCTTGTAGAGCCTCTGATTATCAACACAAGAATGACACAGTTTGTAATAAAAATTAATTTATTAACAAAAAGATATACAAGAGTAAAATATCACACTCACTAAATACTACTAAGGAAAATTACTAAACAACTAAGGAAAATGACTAAACTACTAAGAAAATTAAATCAATAATCAAACAGAAACTACAAACTACTACACAAATGGACATTAACAAAATTAATGCCAAGTAGATGAGCAATGGATTGGACGAAGCAATGAATGGGTAATTGGCAGTCTATGGAGTTGTTGCCTTTCTGGATGCTGGTATGAAATAGTAAATAAGCATTTACTATGAACACAGATAACGTGTCTGATGTATCTATCTGTATATCCTGACCCTAGATAAACAGTCTCTACACAAATAGCAATCTCATATAGCAACAACCTAATGCCAAGGCCTTTGGGAAAAGGTTTGGTTAGCTTATATTTACGTTTCACTTGGTCGGGTGATCAGTCTGGTGATGGGAAATGTCTTCCACTAGTATCCTTCCATTTGCAGTGGGAGAGACTGGATTGCATTCCAACAGTTGCAGAGGCCTTTCTTTGTTCTTGCTGGGCTCTAGCAGGAACCGGTTTGGTGGCCCTGGGAGTCCATGATCGTTCACACATTGGTCTCAGGCATGGAGGGCTGAGGTGAACAAAGACAACTCTTGATGAGATTATCCTGTGATCAATGGGCCATTGATGTCATCTTTCCTGTACTCCACTTTTGGCAGTCCTGGTTACAATAGTCCTTTAGCTGTCGCAGAGGGTCCCATCACACCCTTTTGTCTTAAGCTTAAGTGGGACAAAAGGATTCTTGTTTTGACGTGTGAACTTCTGTTGTGAAGCTCTGGTGCCATCATGTCTGCTGTTCACTACAGTACACACGACAAACGCACAAAATGCTATATTAAAATTGCCTTAAAGTAGTATTTATTGCCTCTGAATGTTGTTGTAGAATGTTGCAAGTTGTGTGAGGAAAACAAAGTCATGTCTATTCTCAGAACAAACATAAAACAAATACAACAGAACTACTATATAAAAAGGCTATTCACATGAGCAGTTAAACTAAAGGATATAACTTTTTTTTTTAAATCAGATTAAAAAATATTTGCTTCTGACAAATATGTTAGCACTATTAGATATGTCATCAAAGCAAAAATGAGTGAAAACAACAGCAATTACTAAACGTAATTACCAAAACAATGTTCCTCCGCAAACAATGGAACAAGAGGACCAAAACTTCTGCACTGCAGCTTTAAATGTTGCTTTGTTCTGTCTGACCTCAAAATAAACATAAAAAACACAACTTTGCATTGAATTGTGAGGTATTTTAGTGATATCATCAATAGTGAATCTAGCCTCTCTACTGTTCTAAAGACATTTACATGCAGTCACACTGCGTCTGATTGGGCCTTTGATTCCCTGCTTAGAGCCCTGGGATAACGGGATCAACATGTCTGCGAGTCATTCCACGAAACCGGTATGATTTGGACTTACACATTTTTAGATTTTTTACCAAAATGTATTACTTTTCCGAACACCCCACAACATTAATGACATATTTATCTTCCAGAAAAATATATTTTCCCATCTCAGCCATCAAATCCCTATTATTATTGGTCATTATTTTAAGTTATGGGAGCTCTCTGAATATTATTATAAAATGTATTTGTGATAAAATCAACATTTTCCTATTAATCAGATGTCCCTCACACTAATTCAGTAATTGCAAATATAAAAGTTACATAAAACCTCACACTTTTGCTATACTAAAGCCTGAAATGGGCACTTTTTGTGACAGCAACCTCATCATTTTTTATCAAAGGCTTAACTTCAGAATTTGAACTAAACTCAGTATTCTTATGATTGCTCTGAACATTTCAGACAGAATTCAACTAACTTTAAATTACTTTTTCATAAACTTAAAAAAAAAAAAAAAATTTTAGGTGTGACGGGGGTTGTGATTTTTTGCCCAAATTGGCCACTGCTCTAAATCTGAATAAATGGAGAGTGCATGGCATGCATTATATTAAAAAACCATGAATAATGTTGAAATAACAAAGATAATATTCACAAGTAATAGTTTTCTATCTTTAATTGATGTAACAGGGTTGTCGTTAAGCTTGACAAACACAATTTCACAACATAATTTAGTTATAATTATTAAAGAAGGTGGTAACTTGCCTGTGTCTGCTCACAATGTTGTTCAGAAGACTTCTATGATGTCACTTCCTATTAATGATGTCACATAAGTATCAGTTCATTATTTTAATAGGGGAGAATGGTTTGTGTAACGGGGTTAAGGGGTTACTGAGGTACGGAACTAAATGATGTGATTTTAATGAATAATCATGAATTTACTTAGAAAAAAACATTACCAGCAAAAAAGCACAGATGGATATTTATGGGAATGGCAAAATGAATGGACTTTTTTCTCATTTTATTTATCTCAGTTTTGTGGAATGACTCCTGCAACAAATCCATACTGGGGATTTATACTTCACACCACAGGGATTGGGAACGTGGTGCTTTTCAAGCTGGGTTTGATTTCTCATCATTTGAGGAAGTGTTTTTTCAGAGGACTGGAGGCAGCCAGCCTGTCTTGTACATGGCAGGATTTTAAATGCGGTCTGACGCTTTCTTTGGCATATTGGAGGAGTGATTCTCATTGTGAGAGCTCTCTGTTTTTAGTGGCTCTTCAAAGGCCTTTGCTCAAGGGTGAATGATGGAAGAGTATGTGACTTATACACAAGAGAGAAGCGACCTTCAAACAATTTTATTCTCTCTCTGAGCGGCAGATGCTGTCATGAATATTAAAATTGGGATTAAAATTATGTTTATGTCAAGCCAATATTATTACAGTTTTTACAGCTGTTTATTTCATTTGGTACTATTGTCACAAGTGCTACATTTTCAAAATTGTTAGTACAAAACTCCTGATTACACTTATATTACTGATTACTACAAAACTGATTACACTTGATATTTATATAAATATTTTATATATATATATATATATATTTTATATAAAATATCATTATATAAAATATTATATGACAAATATCACACGAGTAGCCGTGTGACATGCCTGTGTATCAGCACGGCTGTGATTCAGTTGTAAGCACGAGGCTGCAGGCCGAGTGCCGTAGGTAATCACAGCGTGCTGATATACATCCATATTGCATGGCTACTCGTGTGATATTGCGTTTATACAACAGTTCAACGGCACGAGTGTGTAAATAAATAAGAAATAACAACAGAGTGTCTTCAAAACCCTCTTTTGTGCAGAACTACTTCGTTCCACCACGGATTCAAATCTCAGGTTGACAGTTTGATCAAAGCTCCGTTACTAATTCTAAAATGTCACTTTAGAACTAGCAACGAAGGAATGTTGAGTCCCTCCATTGAAACTCATTGTATTTTGTACAGTATTAAGGCCTTTGCACACTGAGTCCGAAATTTTCGCATGCGTTTTTTCGTATTCGTGATCCTAAAAATTCGTCACGCACAGAGACCTTGCAAACTGAGTCCGATGCGTATTAATGAATCCGTTGCAAAAAAAATCGCAAAACAATACAAAATAAAGTCTTCTAACAGTGAGCACGATTTAGTTGTCCTCTCTCTTTTTAAAAAGAGAAAAGGAAAGAGGAAATATTGGGTCCATCCAATCCCGAGATTGCATAGAGAGAAAGGAGAGTTCCACCTCATGAAGGAGCTGAGTGATTTTCCCCAGCTTTTCAAAGTTTACTTCAGAATGTCAGTGGCTCAGTTTGATGCTTTGCTACTGGCACAATCTGACTTTATATTCTGTCTCTTTGTATTCCGCACGTTGTTTGTCATACGGTGCTACTACTTTGTGTTGTAGACGACGTGGATCAACTTGTCAGATGGCATTCTGGATTTTGGCGTTCACGTACGGTGGCTCTGAATTGTTAAACGTCTCTCAAAATGCATGCCACGGATGTGAAAAACGCAGAAAATCGAATATTTTTATGATGGACGAAAGTTTCGGAGGCAGTGTGCAAACGTGATTGACATAACGTGAGGTCGAATTTATTTTTTAACGTGCGAAAGTTTCGCATGTGAATTTCGGACTCAGTGTGCAAAGGCCTTTAGAGAGAGAAAGAGATTTTTTTTTTTTTAACTTTTAACACACTTTATTAAAACATTCTAAAAACACTTCATTATACCTCACACATATCACATTGCAAAATTTTCAAGAGATAAAAAAATAATAATAATAAACACTCAAAATAACATCACATCATTTAAACTTGAACATTTGAAAAAATCTATGCTCCACTCTTATTCTGGATTCCACCAAAGCAGAAAATAGCAGAGAAACATTTATATTTTGCCCTTCAGCAGCCAGTCTACAGGACTTCCAAATGGCTAATTTGGCTTGTCCAATTATGAAATTCGCTGCTGTCTGTGTGCTCTTGAATACCTGCAACCATAGATAACAATGTGTTGTTAAAAACAACTCCCAGATTCCCAAGTGGTCATTCTAGCAACGTAAATAATGGAACCAATCTAGAACACTCAGTAAAAACATGAAATACAGATTCTGGTAAAGAGCAGAAAATGCAAGATGGTAAAACATTTAAGTTAAATTTAGAAACATGAGAATTAGTGGGCAGTGCACACATGTAATAACCTCCACTTTGGGTCTCCAGCTCATTTAGGTAGAGGACCCTTATAAAACGAAAGCCCCCAAGAAGGTGAAAGGTGATTTTGTATCACCTCTGTCCTTAATATGCTGAAAATTATCCATCTGACAACTGATATAGATCTCTTTTTCCGACCACCTAAAAATCAAGCTCTTGTAATCTATTAAATGTCAGCAGCTTTCCTTCATGATCATATTCTTAACCAACCTTGGGAGACACAAACAAAACTCCAGAAGGACCTCCAGACAGAAGACAGTTAACAAACAGGAGGAGTTGTGAAGTGAAAAGATGCTTTCAACCCACCAATGAGCCTTTCTATCGTCCTGACTGATCTAATACCAGCCCAAGTACCAATAACTATCATTGCCCTCCATCTTTTAGATGAGGTATCAATCAAGTCTGAAACTTTTGTCAGTTTTTTTTTTTTTTTTTTTTTAAATGTTTAACAATTGTATTAGATGTACAGATATTATCACCTAAAATGGAGTTGTAAAACAGTGGTCCTTCAAGGCCAAAATTATTATTTTCATGTCTAATCAATTTAAAACCTGTCCACGAGTTTAAAGGTGCCATAGAATGCATTGATACAATATTTTAAATTGTTCTCTGATATCTACATAGAAGGAATGTGGCTTAGGTAATGGCAAAAAATCTCCAGATATGGTTTTACATGTCCATTTACAACCCTAGGATTTGTCCCTAGAATGAAATGGGCTGTTATTACATTATTTGGAAGGGTCATGAATAATAATGTTGAGCTTTGCTCTGATTGGCTGTTTCACAGCGAGGCTCATTTCAGTAGCTCACACAGCAAACAGATCTCAGATCTAACAACCAATTGTTCTGAGATTGGAAATTGACGCTTCTGAGTGGTAAGTTTAGTCTTTTTATTTTTCAGTAAGAACCTGCAAAATATAACTGTAACGTCCATACTAGAACTTCAGCCTAAACGTTAACTAGCATATAGCGTTAACTTTGCACGTTAACTCATAATGTCAGCAGTCACAACTTTGTTTTTAGCATTGTAACAACATTGTAATTATTTTAATGTGTCACCATGTGAATTTACAATGATAGCTTCTTCACTTTGGATCAAGAACTCTAAACAGCGAACTGGGCAGCCCGTAAATGTGTTGTTTGTAATGAATTGTGAGTAGCCTACTGATTTGATTTACTGAAGCCACTTTTCCATGTCAGTATAGTCAGTCTCATGTTTACTTACATCAAGGTCTATAAATCTCTTTTTTACGTTGTACTTGTGGAAATTGTGCACCCATGGCCCTCGAGAGAGAAAATATATGTTGCAGGGAAATACCATAAGTATTTCACAACAACACTGGATAGAAATTAATTCAACCCATATGTGTGCTTTCTGCCACTTCAAAAGTATGAAAGATTGCTGTAAATAACAGTGCCATTATGTTTTTTTTTTCTTTTGCAGGTCACAAGAAGAATGAGCCAAGTTCCTTACGAGATATCATGCATGACAGACCATCCCCGCCTTGAACCAGTGTGCTTAAATATATATTCTTTGCAAAATGCAATTAATGTTTATAGAGCTGACCATGGGCGTGTGAGACTCAGAGAGATGGAAAGGCAGTGCAGACACGTGGCCTACAGGTGGTTTGTCAGCTGGTGCTGGGGTTTCCTTGGACAAAGTGTACGTGCTATCATCCTTTCATGTGTGGTGCTGTGTATACGAAGGGAGTTTCCTGATGCTGCAGGGCAATATGTCGGATTCAGACCCCCCCCCCCACCCCCGACTGAAACGCGGCACATGCTCAGCAACAGCTTTCTCCATGGAAAGTCTGTCATACTGAGCAGACAGGTCCTGAGGCACAGGAATCCGCTTGTATGGCATCCAGATATGGAAGGGGATCATGGACAACCTCTTCAAAAACACTGTCCATCAAGTTGACGATATAGCCTGTAAAGTATGAGAAGTTCTTTTTATTTATTTGAACATTTATTTGTATTTTTTTTTTTTTTTTTTTTTTTTTTATTTATTTTTTGCACATTTGTAAGTATTGTTTAAAATAAATATTTTTGGGAAAAGCTTACAAAATGTTGGCTCTGTCTTTACTGGTTTGATGGTATGTCCTCCCTTTTTAGTCTTTGGAAAGAGAAGCTTGTACACAAGTTTTCCTTTAGATGTTGTCATTTGTGGCTGGACAGCATTCTCATTGAAGTGCATTGCTGCAAGGTACAACCTAAAGCACAAGACAAACAAACACAAAAATTGTTCTTATTGCCATTGTGACTAAGTCAACGTTTGTATTTAACACTAAAAGTATGTAAATATTCAAAATAAAATTGACTGTTACACTTGATGTCTCCTGGCAATTGTTCATGATTCACACCTCCACAACCCAAAACTATTCCCCCTAGATAGAAAACAATAGTGTGCCCCCTTTCACACATACCTGTTTATGTGTTGTGTTCTGACCTATGTTCAAGTTGTGAGGGAGAAGACATACCTGCATAGCAACATAGGATACTCTTGTTATCAGGACCTTATGTAGCCTATTCAGTGCTGTCGAACCTTGGGGAAAACCAGTGTAATGTTATTGATACAGCACATAATATTGGAGGATTTACGTAACATGCCCCATTAATGCTTATGAGTGTTTTAGGCAAATAACACATTGAGGTTACACACCTGGTTGAAAGACACTCTTTGTTCATGTTGACACCTAGGGAACGCTGGGTCAGAATGTGAATGTCTTGAATGTGGTGAATCAGAGCTAGTGGCAGACCAGTACAGGTGGTTGGTGATGCTCTTATTCCACGTCTTCACCAAACTACAGTCCTTTTCTCTGGAAATTTTCACCACCTTCTTTGACAATCCTAATGAAGTAAAATTTACAGGCAAAACATATCACAGATTTAAATGTTGATGCAGTAAGCTTCTTCAGAAGTATGGATAGCTGCTTCAACCATGAATATTTGAAATGTATTTTCTGTCAACAAAGATGCAAGCATTACCTTTCGCCATGGGCCAGACGTCATAATAGTGGTTGATTTTACGATCCTTTTAGGAACTTTTGTATCTGGGGGTGATGGTCAGTGACCATGCAGTCCAACTTTACACCGCTTTCCTCCTGGAGATCTAAGCTTCTTCTAAGGCCCTCCTTCTCCATGTGGTTGCTTCCCCCTACCTCGTTGCTCTGTGTAGAAACACACAAACATAAAATGGATATGTAATAACTCCATAAATTACATTTATTATGAAGTGGGTATGAAAAATAGAAGTCTCTTCCACTCTATGTAAAACTGGTGACTGTTATGTATGCTGTATTTTCTCTCTGAAATGTGCACAGATTTGTTACAAATTGATACTACAGACAAAGGGGTCAACTGTTGACATGACATTTAAAAGTAGTATACTTGCAATTTTTAAGTAGTTGTACATAACAAGAGTATGTTATCCATAGTCTGCTGTTGAAGTCCACACATTTTCAAATACCTACACCAGCTGTATGTCTGTAATGTTGTTGGTATGCAAGTCCATCATGGTGTAGCTCCCATACTTTGCAGAAAGTCCTGCAATTCAAACAAAAAGTTACTAATCATTTTGAAATAAAGCAGAGTTATTTATAAGACAGAAACACATAATCTGCATATTTACAAGGCCTTGTGCAATGCATAGTTGTTTAAATAGAAAGAGAAATTGAAATAAAATTGTGGACCTGGCGAGTCTGCTCGCATGTCACCACCAAGAATGACTTTCTTGTTCTGGCTCAGGTAGTGCAGTTGCAAATTTTGGTCCTCATTCCACTTGTGGATGATGGCAGGTTCAAGGTATGTCCTGGCATGCCTTCTAAAAGCATCATATGTTTGCGTTTTCAGGTACATTGCCCTGAACACCTTTAAAAACAATTGTAAAATAATTAGTTGTCCTGACTAGCTTTGACTAATTTGGTGTGTACAAAGGATACAATACATTTTGCATCTTCAGAAAGGAATCGCTGCTGAAATAGATGGCAGCAGACAACTGAAGGTTGCCCACAGGGTTGCTGCCAATGACAGGCTGACTCCTCCACTGTTTTAAGAACTCACACTGAGGGCACAGTTGGTCAATCGCTATGAAGGTCCCTCTTCTGCATGGGCGGACATTACAAGCCCTGGTGCAAACAGGACAACTCTCGAACAGGTTAAGCAGGCATTTTTCAAAATCTATGAACTTTGCATCCTTATGGAATGGCATTGATGTGGCACTGAAAGAAAAACAAACAAACAAAGAAATAACATTGTGCCTGTTAGTGGAAACCTGAAAACAAAGTCACAGTTTGTGTGAAAACATTGCTGAATTGTTAGAGAAATATAACTTTACTACAAAACCTGTGATGATTCTGTCTCAGTTGTAACAGACCATGCAGGATCATAAGTGGAATCTTGTGGGTCAGTGCCTGCAGAGGAAACATCCCCCATTTCCTTATCCTCCTCCAATTCAACACGGGGTCTTTTGGCTGGCCTTGAAGCCTTTACTGGTGTCGATGTAAATGGCTGTATCGTGGCCCATGAGGTAACACTTCAGAATACTGTTTCTCACTTACTGCATAACTAATAAGAAATTACTGAAGAACTAATAGGTAATTCTTTCTTAACACTTAAGTCACTACTGTTAACTGCTAAGGAAGATGTGTTAACTAATCAGTATGTAATAGAATTTTATGATTTTGTTAAGTAACAGTTAGCTAATCAGTAACTAATGAATTCTGTCATACCTCCTGAAGAACTACTATTAATTATCTACTAATTAAGGTTCAAGAAAAATAACTATAAAGTAACTACTAATGAACAAACACAATTACATTGTGGCCCTTTCTTATTTACTAATGTTATCAGTAAGTAGTATTATGAAAATGCAATATTAATAAAATACAATACATTTTATAGAGGTTTTTGCCTGTGTGGTAAATAATTGTTTTGTGAGTGTGTTCTGTAAGAAATCAACTTCAGAAAGGAACTCAACCCCCACTCTAAATGCCTTGCCATAGCCAACTTACCTCAGATTAGTTTTTATATTTCATATACAGTACTGTAAGTGTGTCTGTTTTCCTCAGCATATCACATTACCATTGAGTAAATTCAAGTATGTAAGGCAATGACTGAGGGAAAGTGAAAATACAGGAAACCCATTAGTAATTAATAAAGAATTATCAAATAATTCTGCAGGAATTACTCAGAACCTGAAACAGTATTCTAAAGTGAAAATACAGGGAACCCATTAATAATTAATAAAGAATTATTAGATAATTCTGCAGGAACAAGCCTACTTAGAATCTGGAACTGTATTCTAAAGTGAAAATACAGGGAACCCATTAGCAATTCATAGAGAATTATTAGATAATTCTGCAGTTATTACTTAGAGCCTGAAACAGTATTCTAAAGTGAAAATACAGGGAACCCATTAGTAATTGATAAAGAATTATCAAATAATTCTGCAGGAATTACTTAAAACCTGAAACAGTATTCTAAAGTGAAAATTCCAATTGTGTAAGTAAAATGACACGTGGAAGACGTACTCGGTTACTAACGTAACCTCGGTTCCCTGAGATACGGAACGAGTACTGCGTATGGGGGAAAGGTCTCCTTTTTCCCCGTTACTGAAGCCTTTTTCAATAACGCAGTGTAACTGCATCGTCATTGGTTCACTCATGGAAAGTTGTTGAACCAATGACGGCGCGGCATAGCTGCGCGACCTATGGCGACAAAGCGCGCGAAGAAGCCCGCCAAAAAGGGCGGGGCTTACGGCTATATAAGCAGGCATTTCGCCATAGGATTTCAGGTCATACGACTGAAGCGACGACACTGAAGCCGCAGCCTCGTGGCACGGCATGAAACGCAGTACTCGTTCCGTATCTCAGGGAACCGAGGTTACGTTAGTAACCGAGTACGTTCCCTTTCGATACTTCACTCGTACTGCGTATGGGGAACGAATTCAACCGCGCCGTGCCACGGCAGGGAACGACTGAGCTTGTCATAGACACCGCGAGGGAACCAGCGGACAAGTGAGAGGGCCGGAGCCGTCGAACCCAAGTGTTACACTTTGCAAAAGGGGGAGCTAACTCCCGAAGTGGCATGAGGCGGAGCTCGATAGAGGCCGCTGAGTCATACCGAGAGGACCCGAGCTTGCAAGGTCGGGATATCCAAGTTGTAAAATCTGACAAAAGTGGACGGCGAGGACCAGCCGGCCGCCTCACAGATGTCTTTAATGGAAACCCCACTGGACCATGCCCAAGAGGAAGCCATTCCTCTAGTGGAGTGAGCTCTAACTCCTATGGGGCAGTTCAGGCCCAAAGAGGAGTAGCAGAGAGCAATGGCGTCGACTATCCAATGCGAAAGACGTTGCTTTGAGACCGAAGACCCTTTGGTGCGGCCGCCAAAGCAGATAAAGAGCTGATCGGATTGCCGGAAAGGCTGTGATCGCTCGACATAGATCCTCAATGCCCTGACAGGCCAGAGTAATTCCAGCTCTCGCTCGTCCGACGAGGGAGGAAGCGCTGAGAGGGAAATGATCTGTGCTCTGAAAGGAGTCGAGAGCACCTTAGGAACGTAGCCATGCCTAGGTTTCAGAACGACTTTGGAGTCGTTAGACCCAAATTCAAGGCATGCAGGGCTCACAGAGAGGGCCTGCAAGTCGCCAACACGCTTGACCGATGCTAGTGCAAGTAGCAGAGCGGTTTTAAGCGTTAGGGGCCTGAGGTCAGCTGACTGCAGTGGCTCAAAGGGGGGTCCTTTGAGGGCTCTGAGGACCAAGGAGAGGTCCCAGGTGGGAACGGTGAGAGGTCGAGGTGGATTCAATCGCCTAGAACCTCTCAAGAAACGCGCTACAAGGCTGTTCCGTCCCACTGACTGGCCAGCGATAGGAGCGTGAAACGCTGCAATGGCTGCTACGTAAACCTTGAGCGTTGAAGGGGTGCGACCCATATCTAAACGCTCCTGGAGGAAAGACAGTATCGGTGATACGTCACACTCCACAGGGTCTATGTTGCGCGCAGAGCACCAGTCAACAAAGACCGACCATTTCTGGGCATAGAGGCGTCTCGTGGACGGGGCTCTTGCCTGAGAGATGGTATTTAGTACATCCCCTGGGAGGTTTTCAGGCTCCCATCGAGGGTCCAGAGGTGCAGAGCCCAGAGTTCTGGCTGGGGATGCCAGATCGTCCCGTTCGCCTGAGAGAGGAGGTCCTGTCTCAGGGGGATCGGCCACGGGGCTTCCTTGGAAAGCCTGAACAGCTCTGAGGACCAGACTTGGCTTCTCCAGAGCGGGGCCACTAGGAGGACTCTGTGTTTGTCTTCCCTGAGCCGCCTGATGACCTAAGGGATCAGGGCGATCGGGGGAAAGGCGTAAAGAAGGGTGCAGGGCCAGTCGTGGGCCAGAGCATCTTCCTCCTTTGAGAAATAAATTGGGCAGTGAGAGTTGTCTTCTGAGGCGAAGAGGTCTATCTCTGCCCTCCCGAAGAGCTCCCAGATCTTGAGAACCGTCTGGGGGTGGAGCATCCACTCGTCTGAGGGGACGTTGCTCCGGGATAGCATATCTGCTCCCAAGTTTGTTCTCCCGGGTATGTGAGTCGCTTTGAGCGACTGTAACCTCGGTACTGCCCACTCCAGAAGACGCTTTGCCAGTGCGCATAAGCGGCTGGACGAAAGACCGCCCTGGTGATTTATGTATGACACCACTGTCATGCTGTCCGACTGGACTAGGACGTGGCGTCCCGTCAGGTGTGTCTGAAACGCCCGGAGGGCTCGGATCACTGCCGGCATCTCGAGGCAGTTGATGTGCAGATGGCTTTCCTCGCGAGACCACGAGCCGAAGGCCGGTCTGCCCTCGCAAAGAGCGCCCCAACCCGAGTTGGACGCATCTGTTGAGAGCACCGTCCTTCTGGACACCGCCTGTAGGGGTACTCCATGACTGAACCATACAGGGTTCGTCCAAGGTTTCAGGGCTGCTAAACAGGCCTGATTGACCCTGAGACGCAGGCGGCCGTGCCGCCAGGCGTGAGGAGGGACCCGAAACTTTAACCAGTATTGTAGAGGCCGCATTCGAAGGAGGCCGAGCTGCAATACCGGGGAGGCGGAAGCCATCAGCCCTAGCATCCTCTGGAAGAACTTCAGAGGGAGGTAGGCTTTGTTCCTGACCGAAGCCGCGAGCTGCTGAATGGCCAGGGCGCGCTCTGGCGAGACTACTGCTGTCATACGGACTGAGTCGAAGACTGCCCCCAGGAACGTGATACGTTGGCTGGGAAACAGTGAGCTCTTGGCAAAGTTGACCCTGAGTCCCAAGCATTCCAGGTGGCTGAGGAGCACGGATCTGTGATGTTCCAGCTCGGCTCGTGACTGGGCCAGAATGAGCCAGTCGTCGAGGTAATTCAGAACCCGGATTCCCATCTGTCTCAGTGGGGAAAGGGCGCGTTCATGCACTTGGTAAAAGTGCGAGGAGCCAGAGACAGCCCAAAGGAAGGACTGTATATTGGTAAGCCACACCCTCGAATGCGAATCTCAAGAATCGCCTGTGATGGGGGGCTATCTGGATGTGAAAGTAAGCATCTTTCAGGTCCAGAGAGCAGAACCAGTCCTCGGGGCAAATCTGTGCGAGGATCTGCTTCAGCGTTAACATCTTGAACTTCCATTTCATGAGGGAGAGGTTCAAGAGTCTGAGATCTAAGATGGGTCTGAGACCGCCATCTTTCTTGGGGACCAGGAAATAACGGCTGTAGAATCCCGGCTCGCTCTCTGAGGGGGAGACTATTTCTATAGCTCCTTTCCTCAGTAGAGTCATGACTTCGGCTCAGAGGACATGAACGTCGTCCGAGTTTACTAAAGTCTGAAGCACCCCGCTGAAGCGCGGGGGCCTTCGGGCAAACTGAAGCGAGTAGCCCCGACTTATGGTCCCCAACTTGACACCCCGGGGATGGCCTGCCAGGCCTCGGCCCGCGTGACAAGGGGTTGAATGACGTCGGATGACGGACCGCCGGTCGGGGGCCCGCACACCGGACAGAGTGGAAGAGGAAGTTTGCTCTTTCTTTGAGGAGGTAAAATATTTATAGTGTTCGCCATGAGAACGGCGTTTTGCATGGACACAAATTTTTTGGGCCCAGTTGGCGCAACACTGAACATATCTCCCACGCCCGGAACTAAACGGGGCGGAGGGGAGATAGAACGAAGGAGCTTTTGGGGTGGTCCGGCCTCGGCGAGACTTTGCCCCATCCTCTTCCTTCCTGGTAGATCAGGAAGACTTAGGAGGCGTCGGGTCCAGCGAAATCTTAGGCCGTGGTCCCTGACGTCTCGGGAAGGAGGCGCTGCGGGCGTGAACGCTGGCGCTGTTCCTTGGGGGGCGCTGCTTGAGAGGTAGAGGGTGCAGGCTTGCTCTGCTGAGCCGGCGCAGGCCTGGGGCGGCTGGAAGCAGAAGCAGAACTGGAGCGCTTGGGCAGGAAGTGTCGCATGGCTTGGGACGACTTCTGTGCTGCAGTGAAGCGTTCTGTGAAGCCCTCTACCGCTGGCCGAAGAGACCGGAGGGAGAAACCGGGCGCCCAAGAAGGCCGTTTGTCCAGGTCCTTACTTTCGGTCAAGTTGAGCCACAAATGGCGCTCAAGCGCGACCAGGCTGGCCATGGATCGCCCAATGGCCTGGGCTGTGGCCTTTGTGGCACGCAGGGCTAAGTCGGTGGCGCTGCGGAGGTCACGAAAGGCAGGTGCATCGATGCCGGACTCGTCCAGGGAGCGGAGGAGCTTGGCTTGAAACACCTGGAAGATAGCCATGGTGTGCAGCGCTGAGGCAGCCTGGCCTGCAGATGAGTAGGCTCTGCCAGCCAGGGCAGAGGTGGTCCTGCAGGGCTTGGATGGAAGGGCCCTCTTTGTCTTCCAGCCCACAGCTGCGGGTGGACAGAGGTGAGCCGCCACTGCTTCATCCAGGGGTGGTAGGTGCTCGTAGCCCTTCTCTTCGGCGCTATCCACAGTGGTGAGAGCTGATTGGTGTGTAGTCATTGGTTCAACAACTTTCCATGAGTGAACCAATGACGATGCAGTTACACTGCGTTATTGAAAAAGGCTTCAGTAACGGGGAAAAAGGAGACCTTTCCCCCATACGCAGTACGAGTGAAGTATCGAAAGGGAACTATTTTTATATAGACTAATTATTTTTTTTATACGCTTTTCACAGCACAAACTGATATATTACATGAAACAGTCAAAAAATGGTTGTGTCGTCTGGGACACAAAGGCAGTTTTTTCCACCTTTTGACCACAAGATGTCGTTAGTGTGCACCGTTTTGAAAAGCTTAGAGTAATGAACCTTTTTACGATATAGTTGATGGAAAAGCCTCCGTGCTTCACAAAGCTTCATTTCGCCACCACTACTGGCTACCACTTGCTGCTTGCTAGAGGTCTTCACGGGTCCAAAAATTCATAACCGAACCCGAAGAGACCCGTAAATGTGCTACACGGAACCGACCCGGATCCGTGCAGAACTGAGAAATGGCATAAATGTACTACCCGGAACCAACGCGGACCCGTCTATTATTTGAAAGCTGGACCCGAACCTGGCCGGGAAGACACAGACCCGACTGGACCCGATCGGCACATAGGTCTATTCCACAGCAAATTGCTATTAATAAGTCAATCAACAAGTTGCGAAAATAAAATGTTTTGTCTTACCTAACGTTAGTAGCTTTCTCCCTTGCTACCTGATTGTGATGCACTTGCCAAGAAAGTTCATCCGTTATTCCTCTCTTGCCGATTGAAATGCTTAATCCACTCATTATTCCAGCTTTAAAAGTCCACTTGCTGTCATGATGACAAATGCGACTTTGCAGTTTTGCATTTTGTTGTATCTCGAGTCAACTCATATAATAAAATAACTTTGACTGTTTGCCTTATTTTGAATAATAACGATTGTTTGTTCAGTGACATGGCTGCTGACATTAGCATTACTTATTTGCGATCATTTCTGTGCTTTCTGAGCCGAGTCTGACCAAAACTTTAGATATAACAAGACGGTTCATTCATAATATTATTATAAAAATAGGAGAAAGAAAGTGCGCTCGCATGAGACACATGCGCGTTAGCTGGAGCAACCTGAAACATAAGCTTTTAAACGCATTTTGAGCGTCATAGAAAACATTCATGTTCATCTCAGATTTTGTTAATGATTTGAAATATGTTATTTAAATGCGAGTGTGCAAGGCTACAAGCAGTTTTTGAGATTTGAAGTTTGTTTGCATTACTGTTGCACACAATAGCGGAATAGGAAAACTCAATGATCACCTTCGCTTGCTTTAACTCCGCCCACTCCTTTCTGATGGCTGGGCTCGCTCGTGTTTTTTTCAAATTATTTCCTGGCTCATACTTTGCAAGTTACAAAACACGCACAGCGCTGACTGACTCCCAACACGGCCGGATGATCTCCGAATCAGATCGGCTCGGTATACACACAATGTTAAACAGACCCGGGAACCGAAGTAATAGATTGGGACCCGACCCGGACCCATCTGACCATTTAAAATATAGACCCGAACCCGTACGGGTCCCGGGTCCTCGGGTCTCGGGTCCTCTTTGTAGACTTCTACTGCTTGCATCAAGTTCAAGGCGTTGACGCTTGCTTACAGATCTACCACAGGCTCAGCACCCTCCTACTTCCACTCACTCTTACGAGTCTACATCCCTACCAGAAGCCTACGCTCACTAAAGGAGCGAAGGCTCGTGGTACCATCACAGAGAGGCACAAAATCACTCTCCAAAACACTATTAATGTAATAATCTGAAATCATTTGTAAAATACACTTCACAACCACTAGTTTACACAATATCTTCCTTTATTTCAGATAAAGAGAACATTTCTTAATACAGAATATTTTATTCCGTTTTAAAATATCTTCCTGCCTTCATCCGGAATGCAGAATCCCTGGCAATATTCAAAAGACAGCTGAAAACTCATCTCTTTCATGAGCACTTACATTTAAACATTTCGTGCACACTTACATTAATACTTTACATTTACATTAATACTTACAATTAAACTAGATTAACAAACATTTTAGAATCAAAAGTTAAAACATTTAAAAGCAATTCAAGTGTAATCAACCGGCCTCTGTTATCCCGTTTCCATAAGGTAGCGGTGCTGGATCGCTTGCGGGAACTGGGCTTGTGTTCGGCGGGGAAACGCTGCCTTGTGTTTCACTCACTGTCGAATGAAGCTGTGACTGACTCCATTACCTTCCTTAAGTAACCAGACACTCCGATTGATGCATGCGAGCAAACAGATACATAAATAAGAGCAAGACTGCATTGTTTATCATCTTATCTCATAATTTATTAGCTCTGTTTGCCCATAATGGAGAACGTCTCGTAGCTCCTCCTGACGCTGCATTCACACAGGGCGTCAGCGTCAACGCTTGACGGAGGGCGTGTCTGAAGCTTGTGTTGACACGACCGTTATAGTGATAACAGCCAATCACATTACTTTCCGGTGTTGCACGAACGCAATTGGCTAGCGACTGCTCTAGGGTGTTTGCATAAAGCGATCTGATTGGCTGACGCGTAAGCGCACACTGGTTCACGATGCTCCGAAGCTTCCTGAAGCAGTGTTTTGAAATCGGCCATCACTATATAAGTTGTTATTTTGTTTTTTTTGGCGCACCAAAAATATTCTCGTCGCTTTATAATATTAATATTGAACCACTGTACTTACATGAACTGATCTGAATATGTTTTTAGTACCTTTATGGATCTTGAGAGAGGAAATGTCATTGCTCCCTATGCAGGCCTCATGGAGCCAACGGATTTCAACAAAAATATCTTAATTTGCGTTCCAGAGATTAACAAAGGTCTTACGGGTGTGGAACGGCATGAGGGTGAGTAATAAATGACAGAATTTTCATTTTTGGGTGAACTAACCCTTTAATATTATAAAGTGACGAGAATACTTTTTGAGCACCAAAAAAAAAAAAAAAAAAAAAGACTTTTCAACAATATATAGTGATGGCCGAAAACCCTGCTTCGGAGCTTTACGAATCAAATCAGTGGTTCAGAACGCCAAAGTCACGTGATTTCAGCAGTTTAGCCATTTGATAGGAGTTCTGAATCACTAATGCGAAACAAAAGATTCATAAAGCTCAAAAGCAGTGTTTTGAAATCGGCCATCAGTAGATATTGTTCAAAAGTCATTATTTTTAAAAAAAAAAAAAATTTTTGTGCACAAAAAGTATTCTCGTCTTTTCATAACATTAAGGTTGAACCACTCTAGTCACATGAACTGTTTTAAATATGTCTTTAGTACCTTTCTGGGCATTGAAAGTGTTAATTATCTTTCTGTCAATGCTGGCCTCACTGAGCCATCAGATTCCATTAAAAATATCTTAATTTGTGTTCCGAAGATGAATGAAGGTCTTATGGGTGTGGAACGACATGAGGGTGAGTAATTAATGACAGAATTTTAATTTTTGGGTGAACTAACCCTTTAAGGGTTTATAAAACACATAGAAGCACAAGGCTAGACTAAATATTAAGATCAGGAAGAGGGAATTAAAAAAAATGCCATTTTAACACACTTACCCCAAATGTCCCTTTGTTTGCAAAGCTGTTTCTGCCTGGAACCTGTGGAAGCCCTCTGTCTTTTTTAGAATTAATAGGGTTACCTTTGAAAGACCAAGAAGGGAAAGAGGATGACCATTTACAATACATTTAATTTGATTGTTCTATATGCACCACCCATGCATTTTTAAGTGAACAAAAATATAAAAAAACAAAAATTTTTTTTTAAAATTACTTCTGGATTTAGAACTTCGAAAATGTAGGATGTAGGGCTGCAACAACTATTCGATAAAATCGATAATAATCAATAGTGAAAATCATCGACAACGATTCTCATTATCGATTAGTCGGGTCTGCCCACCGTGCACTTAAAACTTCTGCCAGTCGCGTCAAATTACAGCACTGAATAACACATTTCTATGGACAAAATGCATCTAAAAATAGTGGAGGAAACAGATTGAGCAGCTGCGGGAAAGGTACGAGATCAAAGCCGATCAAAACATGAGAATTCTTTATTTTAAGCTTCAAGCTAATGCATTACTGTAATGGCTTGCCCTGTCAGGCGCTTTGACAGATGCATGTGCGCCCTCAGCGCAAAACGTTCATTCGACGGCTACATCCTTAACTGTAAATGTTACAAATTAACGCGAGCATTTCCATTTTGCATAAAGGCTCATCCTGACAGTCTGCGATAAACTTCAAACTGTACTGAATGAGCGCCGGCGCGCGCACCTGCGTCAGACAGACGGAACGCGGGAGAGAGGGAGACAATTAATATTCAGCGCTAAACTATATTCATTTTTCTGAAATATCTATTTTTTAAAGTTAAATTTACATTTAAAAATCAACATGTCATTCAAGTATTTTATGAGAGTAGTAACTGTAAAGGGATAACAACATGTAATTGAATATAAATGTAAGACCTTTTTTAGGCTACGTCCACACGAAGCCGGAGCTTACCCTATCCGATCTTTTTTTCCTCGTCTGAAGAAATATCTGCGTCCACACGAAACCACTGAAACGACTCAAAACGATGTAGTATACATGTCAGACCAGTATGTGGCGCTGTAATTCTGCCACAGAGATACACTTAAAACAGCGAATAAGACTTGGAGCATGCACATAAACCTTGCACGCTGTATACAAACTATAGTAAAGCTTAGAAATAACGCTTTATTTTGGCTCAGCTTCTGCAGCATGAACACAAGCATCTAGAGTCTGCTATTGTTGTTGTTGTTGTTGTTGCTGTTGCTGTTTTGTGCTGTTAGCGGCGTCTGACTAGGGTCGACACGTGGGGTGATGACATCATCGTTTCACAAAATACACGGATAGGCTGTCCACACGAAAACGCAAAGACGGCGTTTTCAGATTTATCCACTCTGGGACCCGGTTTCAAAAAATAGCGGTTTCACCTTCCGAAAACGCCGGATCCGTGTGGACGAAACGCCTATCCGATACAAAATTTGTGCGTATTCACAAAAACTCGTCTACGTGTGGACGGGGCCTTATTTACAGGATAAAGAAATGACAGTAAGAGTGATTGTGTCCAGAGTGAATATGTGTGTTCCTGCAAAACATTTATCTTGCTGGTTAACACTGAGTTTGGGTTTTTCTTTATTATCTTTATTACTATCTTCATTTGTAATGTAGAGTAGAGATTTAAAATATATTCACTATATACAGTGCTAAAGTTATTAGACATCTGATACCCAATGTATGGTTTGTGCCACAGGTCAGGGCAGCATAAACTATCAGTATTGGTGCTAAAATCATTTTTCATGTTTCTGTAATGGTTAATCCACCAGTATGTGTAAGCTCTTTAGTTACAGCAGTATTTCTAAAGCTACAATATATTTACAATATATATTTGATTTTACTGTTTTACAAGAAAGGCAGGAAAAAGTAAAACACTTCATAGTTGTTGTTTTTTTTTTTTTTTTTTTCAGATGCCCAATTACAGTCAATAACATCAGAGACTGTTAAGTTTTTTTTGGATATTATGTGTGAATATTATTTAGAAACTATTTAGTTGTTTCAGTTTGTTATTTTCCTAAGAATGAGGTGATCAGTAACTATAGGAACAAACTAGTGGCGGGAAATGGCACAACACAAGTCCAAAACAAGTCCAAGACAGAGTGCACATGTAACATATCGGCCCCTCCCGGAAAGGCGCGTCCTCGCGCCGTGGAGAGGGGAAGATGAAGCTGGAATGCTGAAGATGGTGTAGGAGGCGGCTCAGGAGACGGACGGCTAACCGGGAGGAGGCGAAGAGCAGGATTCCAGGGTGGTGTAGGTGATGGAGAAGTCCAGGGAGGTGCAGATGGTGGTGAAGACCAGGGAGGTGCCTTGAACAGAGGAAGAAGTATACCCATCCAGGCCACAGCCACAACTGCGCCCCATGGCGGCGTCGCAGGCGGGAGGAGCCATGGTGATGTAGTCATAGACGCCACCATGGGGACGACCGGAAGCGACGATGACATCAGAGTAGGAGCCCACCGTGCAGCCGGAGTGCAGAAGACTCGAAGGGACCCCGATGGCCCGGGCGACCGCGACTGAGCCGTAGCGACGACCCCCCGAGGTGGAAGCAGGGATCCAGAGGGTAGAGGTGGAGCTGGAGCGACCGAGGGCGGAGGTGGAGCCTGAGGGAGGGCGGAGCTAGCCGTAGCGGAAGGGGTGGAGGGCCAGGGAGCAGCGAGTGGCCCGTAAGTCCGCAGCAGAGGTGTGGCGATGTCCGACCCAGGCGGAGCCGACGTGCCGAGGCAGAACCCCAGGCTCCTCAAGCCCAGGAGGAGGTGACTCCCAGCAGTCCCGAGGTGGATCCCCACCACTGAGAGGAGATGGAGAAACTGAAGGGCTGATGGGAGACAGCGATGACAGGGTGACAGGCGTGGCTTGGAACAGAAGGGAGGTTTGGAGAGTGCAACAAAATCCTTCAGAAGATGACTGAGTCTAAACATGATTTTGGAGAGGTGGTGGGAGAGGGAGGGGCCAGAGAACTAGACATATACCAGGTAGATTTGGACGGTAGTAAAACAGGTGGAAGGCTAACCTCTCCTAAATCAAACAAAGAGTCACTAGTGCAAGCCAAAAACTCACTCTCAGTGGCAGGGGGTTGGGTGGGGCTCACTTCCATACCCTCGTATTCCACTAGAATTCCCTCGGTGACGGATGGTGCAGCCGGCTCGCACACCTGGTCAGTCCCGTGTTGCTCAGGCTCCGTAGTGATGTTCTGCTCGGTCGCTCCCGTTGGCGCTGGCTCAAACATCGCGGTGAAGTCCTTCTCACGGTCTGCGGTGGGCTCATGCTGCCGATCCTCGCAGTCAGGGTGTTCATGGCTGGGCACTGGAGTGGGAGTGGGACTGGCGTCGTTGTTGTAGAAGTCCACGGTCATCGAAGATCCACATGACGCCAGCACCCACTCCACGTATTCAGGGAAGCTCCCTCGAGGCCCTTCCCCGGACAGCTGCACTTTGGTGGCGGTGTTGAGGCCGGCATACAGGAAGTTGCAAAGGCTGCTGTCCGGGAAAGTTGTAGCTGGTACCAAAAACAAAAAATCGTCCAAATGTGCCTCGAGGGAGCGGTCCTTCTGCTCAAGGCAGATTAACAAATGCAGGTGTGTACATAGTGACGGGAACGAAAAGTGAAACACGAAAAATACTGACACGGAAAACAACAAACACACGCTGCAATCTGTATAACTGTTTTGGTCCGGTATTCTGTTACAGTAGCTGGTTGTAGGAATGCGCACGACGAAGGAGATCACGGAAAACAGTCTTTTAATAAATCCACAGGCAGAATAACAGGAGAGACAACCACACTAGACACAAACGATACCGGACAACACTGGACAGGAAACACAGAGCTTATATACAAAGGATAACAAGGTGGGTGATGGAACACAGCTGGTGGTGATAATGAGGTGATCAGTAACTATAGGAACAAACTAGTGGCGGGAAATGGCACAACACAAGTCCAAAACAAGTCCAAGACAGAGTGCACATGTAACAAATAAATGGCAATACCATTTTTAACTTTAAACACGTTTTTGATAGAATCCTAAAATATTTGTGTTCTCTTTATATTATGACAGGTAGTCCAATAAATTAAGCACTGTATGTTTTCATTGCATTCAATTGGCACATCTGTTTGAAGTACAGGATGTGCAATAGTGTGTTTTTTTGTCAATAAAATAAAAATAAATAAAATTAAGATTTGTATCCGAATAATCGGAAAAATAATCAGCCAACTAATCAATTATCAAGATAATCGTTAGTTGCAGCCCTAGTAGGATGTATAACTTAATTCTGTCATGTCAATCTGTGTGACTCTTTGAATTTTATCAAAGATCCCCTCTGTCTGTTGGCAAAAGGCATTACATTCAACATTGTTACAGTAGGCTATATTGGTTATATATTAAGTATAGCTTATTTCAAAATGCTAGTAAATAATTGTTTATATTTGTTGTTTTTCTACAAAAGTTACATATTTGTTTATTACAAAGTGGGTTTACCTGTTGTTCATCAAAAAAATTTTTTTGGATTTTTATGCAAAAACATCCTGTTTGATCTAATTGTGCCATTTGTCAAGCCGTTGTATAGCTCCTACAATGTGAAGAAACGGTTAATTCAAAATAAGCGTTATCTAAACTTTTCGGAGGAAAAATCATGCAGTATTTCTTAATACTATAATATATATGTAATAAATATGTAACAAATATATAATATTATTCTTGTTCACTTTCAAAAAATTCCAACAGATATGCATGCAAATTTCATAAGAGATTGGATGTGCAGATGAGAACCTTACAATAGGTAAGTCACGTTTATTCAGTGTTTGGTGTGATGAAGTATTCATGTTGTTTACCATAATGTCCTGATCTGCCATTACTATGTTCACCACCAATCCCTGCTTCAACACTGATAGTGTTCTGTTAAAAGAAATGAGAGGGTTACAAAAGCATTCAATGTATTTGTAATGTAGTGAATGAAGTTTGTTTGAAAATGTGAACTGCACACTTCTCATATGGATATGACTTTTCAATGTCACATCCACAGCTGAATGCCATGTCCTTTGTGACCATTGCTGGATTTATGCCAGCACAGTCATAGTGCAGCCATTTATTACAGATGTCACACTGAATCCATTGCAATGTCTTGACATCTGGATGCATGGTTCTGCAGAAGAAATATGTACATTTCTATAACTGCTCAATCAATATAGTATAACCTGTTAATATGCAGTATGGTCACTTATTTGGTCCGGATTTGTTGAAATATGCAAACACCAATCTCCTGGGCCAAACATCTGTTTTCAGCCTTACAAGTTCTCGTCTCAGGTGGAAAGTCCTAAGAACAGAAAATGATCAAACCTATATAATTTTAAGCAAAATAGTATTTATAATATTTATTTTATATTTTATTCAAATATTAGACAGACCATACATACATTCATATTAGAGAAAAAGCCACCATTATTTAATTTAGAGCTTGAGACCTCAGTTTGTATATGAAGAGTTCAGATGCAAAACCCTCTAAATCCTTCTTAAATCTTCTTTTCTTTTAAATGAGCATTTTTTATCAGGCTCCTACGATCAGGTTCAGGAGTTTCATTTTAAAGGTAATGATAAGGTTATTAGTTATTGAATAAAATAACTTTTTTTCAAAAATGTCACTTTAGACAATTCATTGGTTTTTAACAAGTTAGATTTTCTTTTGCGTCAAAACCAGCTAAATCCACTTATTTGGGACAAGACATAGTAAATAGTTGAAAAATCACTAAAGGTGCAACTAGAAACCATGAAAAAGATGAGAGCACAATTATTTCAAAACTAAACAGTAGACAAACCTCGTTACACGGGTTGAATGAGATCTGCAATTATTTGCCAATCCCACCCCATTTCTCTGCAATCACCCTTCTGCCCTGTCTGAATACAGGCAAAAATCCAAAAATATATAAAAAACAAAAAGAAAAGATTCACACATTATAACCATAATGGCACAAAATGGCAGCATATTTATTTTAACAACAAAAAACAGACGTTACACAAACAACCCAACATTAAAAATACATCTGAAGTATCAAATACATCTAACTGTCAAGTGCAGTAAGTCAATAACATTAAATTGACATTAATAAAATCTTAACAATCTAGAGTCATTTCTGATATTTGGGATTTAGATTCAAGTAGAACAATTTAAACATTGCAAACAATGTTTGCAAACAAAGCTTATTAGATTCAAATAGTGTAGTTTATAAGCAAGTATGTATGTGAGAACAGTGCAAAACATTCTAATAAAAACTCACACTTTTTTGAAGTGTGTAAACATTATAATAACAGTCTGAATAGAAACATCAGTATTCCCCATGCCCACCACTCTCATAACGTGCTATGTGCAAATATAAATAAAGCTTATCCGATTCAAATAGTTTAGTGTATAATCAAGTAGAACAGTGCAAAACATTCTGAAACATCAATATCTGTGCAATGTGCATTTAGTGTAAAAAGCTTATCAGACTTAAGTAGTGTAAAGTAATATTGTAATTTATAACTCAAGTATAAATAAATTCAGTGCACAAAACAGGTATACTGGTTAAAATTTTGAAAGGTCTCAACAACTGTCTTAAACTAAAATGTTCCAATATAAACCGAGTATCAGATTTAAGTAGAATAAAATACTTCATGAAATGTAAAGCAACATTAAAATAGCAATAAATAACAATAACAATAAATGAGACTTGACTTCTTAGTCAATTACCAATGTCTTAAAATAGCTTACACTAGCAAATAACTTGTAAATAACCTTGTCACTTGCCAGGATGTTTTCATAGAACTCGTGCACAGCTTTTGGCACTCCCAACTCACCCAGCAGCTTCAAGACATCAGTCCTCTTTGCTTCCTTGATGCAGTTCACATCCGGAAGAGGAGCCGGCTTGAACTGACACCATCTCTTACCTCGCTTCAGCACAGAGTACTGGCAAAATTCACCAGCAAACACAGGCTTAATCCCCAGCTTATCTCCAGAGATTTGCAGCACTCTTGCTTCACTTATTTTGAATGATCTCTGAGTTGTTGTAAACCTGGCTGCTGCTTCTTTGAAGTCATAGCACTGCCAGTCCTTCCCATATCGATGGACAGTGCCATGCTTTTTGCAAAATGTTGTTATACTCTTCCGGCAACAGAATAGTGGTATGCTTCCGGATATCTTGCTCAATCCTTTATTTATTTATTTATTTATTTATTAGTTTATTTGACAGGGACAATGCAATCAGACATAGCTACAGAACAAAGTTTGCAGCCGATGAGATGCACAGAGTTTATAGCAAGTGCTAATTTTCAACTCCCGTCCCTGGATGGGCCTTTCTACAATAACACATAATAAACAATATTCAATTCTAAAAAAAATACACAGTGCAATTTTACGCTATGGCCAGAAACTGTGCCCTCGTATAGGAAAGAAGTAAGTGATGTTGAGCTGAGGGTACAGCTGAGAACACAGGGCAAACAACATTGACAGAACATTAATGTTTTTATTCTGGCCGTAGCAAGAGTCGGAGAACAGGCGGAGGCTCTGACACTAGCGCAGATCAACTCTAGCCACTGTGCTGAAGTAGTGTTGGAGAGCTGA
Source organism: Hypophthalmichthys nobilis (assembly GCA_037950665.1). Lineage (NCBI taxonomy): Eukaryota > Metazoa > Chordata > Actinopteri > Cypriniformes > Xenocyprididae > Hypophthalmichthys > Hypophthalmichthys nobilis. The sequence continues at coordinate 17,709,389 of CM075483.1, read as the reverse complement.
GGCAACAATGTTACTATCCTTTGAATTCTCATATTCCAGCCAGGTGTACAGATTTATCTCATGCCGACTCTGGGGTTCTCCTCTGCCACGGTAACGAACCACACCAAATACATAAAAGTATACCTGCCGTGAGTAATATGTTTGACCAATAGCAGACCTAGAAAGGACCAGGTTCTCCATTATGTCAAAGCAGACAGTGAATGTATCACCCACATCATTTAGTGTGTCATAAAACTGACGGGCTCGGCGACGGTGAAGTGTGTAAACAAGAATCTTACTCCGCTTCTCTTCTACAGTCAGGTCAGGATCATTGATTGCAATGCGGAATTTGACACATGAAGAGCACACATATTTGGCAGGATGACCGAAGGCCAGGTTGAAGTCATACACAAAGATGCTCCAGTAGAGTGAGAAGGAAACTTGTTGATGATTCTGCTCAAGAAACATCTGATGCATTTTTGCAACACTCAAGTCACTTGGTAGGAACTTTCTCCCAGGTGCACCACAGCGGGCATAGTGGCTTGCTCTACAATTAAAAGACTGTATGTGCTTTTGAACCATGTCCTTCTTTGCAGCTTGCTCTTCATTTTCCCTGGAACCACTGCGATTTTCGGGACGTGCATTGCCGTTCTCAAGCCAGTGCTTTGCAATACCTTGAACTCTGTCTTTCTTGACACCTAAAATGAAAATAAATAGGAAAATGTAAAAGGCAGAAATAAACAGATCTGGGAAAGAATAACTTCTGCATCAAGGAAAAAAGTTACTAGGTCTTAGATCTATCTAGGCCTATTTATCTATCTATTTACATACTACTTGCTGTGAAATATCTTAAATGGGAATCATGAAACCAATCGTGCAGGCATATTACCCATATTATACACAATTTCAAAACATGAACTGACAACAGTCATACAGTTTATTATTCTTTTGCAAAGGTCTACTCATATTAAATGCTCTCCCTGTTGTGGAATAATAATATGTGCAATAACACATTTATTTGATACCAAATTTATTCCATCTATAGCTCACGTACATACAATTTTTGTCTGTTTTGTTTTTTTGTTTATTTATATACATACATATGTGTATTTTTATTGACTTATCTTTATTTTTCATTATCTGTGTGTTGTTTGTAGGAACCATGGACGAACCAGACAAATGAATCCTTCAGAGGATTCTTTTAAAACATAATTCCAGAAACTCAAACTCAGAGAATCTAATTTTCGGCTCCAGTCCGTCTACACAACAACCTTTGATAGGTACTTTTTATGGCACCCGTGCTTCCTGACTGCAGGAGGTGATAATCTTTAAACCAAAATGTAGCAACCAAATGGTCACCAAAAAGATAAAGAGTCTTTGATCACCAGATCAAAAGAGACAGAGACAATGCAGGCCTCCTTTGTTTCTCTGAGGGACCTAACTTTACAGAAAACCCAACGAAGACTGTTCTACAACTAAAACTGCATCAAAAGGTAACACCAATGTGTTTTTTTTGAAGGCCATGTTTCTAGCATCTGTAAAACCGCATTCTTCCATCTTAAAAATATATCTAAACTACGACATATGCTCTCAATGAAAAATTCAGAACAGTTAGTTCATGCGTTCATGACCTCAAGGCTAGATTACTGTAATGCTCTACTGGGTGGTTGTTCCTCTCGCTTGATAAATAAACTACAGCTCGTACAAAATGCAGCAGCTAGAGTTCTTACTAGAACTAGGAAGTATGACCATATTAGCCCAGTTCTGTCAACACTGCATTGGCTTCCTGTTAAACATCGTATAGATTTTAAAATCTTGCTAATTACTTACAAAGCACTAAATGGTTTAGCTCCCCAGTACCTGAGCGAGCTCTTAAAGCATTATAGTCCTTCACGTCTATTGCGATCTCAGAATTCAGGCCAGCTGATAATACCTAGAATATCAAAATCAACCGCAGGTGGTAGATCCTTCTCCTATCTGGCACCTAAACTCTGGAACAATCTTCCTAGCATTGTTCGGGAAGCAGACACACTCTGTCAGTTTAAATCTAGACTAAAAACGCATCTCTTTAACCTGGCATACACATAACACATTATCAATTTATATTTTCAAATCCGTTAAAGGATTATTAGGCTGCATAAATTAGGTCAGCCGGAACCGGGAACACTTCCTATAACACCAGATGTACTCGTTACATCAGAAGAAGAATGGCATCTACGCTAATATTAGTCTTTCTGTTTATCCCGAGGTTTACCGTAGTCAACCAGATCCGGGCCGTATCCAGGTGAGACCGAGGACCGGCGCCTTGACACGACCACAACACAGCCCTGAAGTATCAGCAGAGACTGAGTCAACTAGATCATCCATTGTGAAGGCCTCATCGACACGACAGCCAGTGGCACAGCTCCTCAAAAAACCTTCCATACCGGTGTGATGAATAAGATCCTCAACTGGACTGAACTGGATTAAATACTTTGAATGTTGCGATCCTATCGGACATAAGATAGCAACCTGAATCGTAACAAAGCACTGTTCGCCAGAGGAGAACTGGCCCCCCGACTAAGCCTGGTTTCTCCCAAGGTTTTTTTCTCCATTTTAACACAGAAGTCTATTTGCCACCTGTTTGCCATCTGATGTCACCTGTTGGAGTTTGGGTTCCTTGCCGCTGTCGCCTTTGGCTTGCTTAGTTGGGGACACTTGACATTTGATATTCAACAGTGCTTTGATCTGCCGACATTGACACTATTCTTTAAGAGCTGCTGTGCAGCCAAAATTATATACCAGTTATCAATGTAAAGCTGCTTTGACACAATCTGCATTGTAAAAAGCGCTATATAAATAAAGGTGACTTGACTTGGCAGAGAAAAGCTACCTTTTGAAACAGGACGATATCTGATTGGCCAAAACTCCTCTCAGAGGTGGGACAAACACCTAAGTTTAAATAGTTATATTGCAAGACAAAGAACGAGAAAACTAGAAGAAAGAACCGGTCAGCAGTGACCACAGTAAGCAGAACAACGAGTAACTATGGAGTAACAAGAAGAACAGACAAGCAGCTCATTCAAGCCATCCAACTTTCACTAACTTTTCTTTTCTTTTACTTAATTTTCTTTTCCGTTGAGTCTCGTGTTCTAAGTTTTGCCGCAAAGTTCAACCAAGGACTTTTGCCACTTCAACTTTAACTCCAGCGACAAAGAGACTTCTTTTCATCTTTCCAGCAAGCTCAAACGTGATTGGGTTTTACCTAACTACCATCTGGACCTGAAAAGACAAATCATCGACTTGGAAAACCCTCCCCTGCACTCCGACGAGAAGATGCACATGTTTAAGTCGACTCAAGCAAGCGCCTCCAGGTTCTAAAAAAACTGAACTGGTGCATTTAAATTAGTGATTCATGGTTCGTTCAGGTCAGATCTTTGAAGTGCATATTTTGCTAGGAATTCTGTTCATCATATCACTCTCTCTCTTAAAACTCTTTCTCTCTCATTTCCTTTTGTTTACTGCAACGCGTATGAATGTGTGTGTATGTGTGTGTTTGTGTTAGAATAAATAAAGTCTCTTTTAGATTTTTAAAGAAAGTGTCTTGTATTATGTGCTTCTAAAATTTAATGTCTTAAACTGTCGATCTTGTTACCAAGCTATTAATTAGTGTTTTCAGGATAGTTGGATATTCATATCCTACAAGAGCTTATTACGGCTCGAGCAAATGTGTAACTATTGTGATAAGAAAATCTTTGTACTTACAGAAAATGCTCAAGAATGAAGCCTGGCAGACGGGAACTTTCGTTTTATCTTCTTTTAAAATGGCATACTTGATCGATATATCTCTTTGTCGTCTCTTCTCTTCAGCCTCCAATTTTTTGCCTCCTTCGTTTACATGGCATAGCATCCATATGAGACAGAAGAATGGCATCTTGTTTGACTTTGTCTTTCGTGAAATAGAGCTGTTGTTTGATGTATAACAAATCCGATTCCTTCAAAGTAACGGCACTGCACGAAGAACTGTTATGAGTGCATGATACACTTGCGACCAAGCCATTTCCACTGTATCTATTTTCTTTTGCCTTATGACGGGCAGAGTTTTGAGGTAAATTACGTTTTCTTCTGCCATCCAATGTCAGCAGGACAGGCTCATCCATTTCATCGTACTCCATCTTTTATGTTAAAAATCTGAATCTGAATCTAAATCAATCTCCACAAAAATCTCCTCAGCTCGCCGCTATATTGAAACCGCTCGAAATCATATGATTTCATTCGCGCCTTCTGATTGGTTCTCGGAACATAGCGGCTTTTGCTGCCAAAGGGAAGTGGCGTCTAGAGGCTTTTGCCAACAAACCGATATTTCTGAATGGGCTGACGCTGGGATTTAGAGGATTTGAAGCACGTGATTTGCTGAATTTGTACTACGTGCCGTAAGCATTCGCTCAATGTCATCATCTTTTTGACGGAGGTGGCGTTTAGCGGCTTTTGCATCTGAACTGTTCATATTTTTAATCCTTTGACGCGTACGATCACACCGGTGTGATCAGTCTTGGCTGGCCCCAGGAGCGTACGATCACACCGGTGTGATTAGAACGTTCAGTGCAACATGTGATCAACTGCCAAATTCAAATTTGCTTGTGCGCTTTGGCTGGCGCTAAACCAGAGAAGGACACGCGCAGCGCTTTTCATATATCACAAATATGCATTTTTTTTTCAACCACATAATGTTTATTTTAGGTTTCAGACGTTTAAATACACATAAGTACAAAGAAAATAATACATCTAGAGTTTGTAAAATACACACTGATGTCTATAGAAGCGGCAATAGCAATTCTTTCCATTATAATTAGACGACACGTTTATTAATATAAGATACACATTGTGTAAGTAACTTTTAAGTTTACTCTTCCTCAGTTCACCAGCTTACTTACATTCATGTATTTCGGGAGCAGTGGATGAATTCACGTGTTGTAAATCCAACAGAACCTGTGGCACAAACTAACATGGCGGCGCCCATAACGTGTATAGCTAAACTAACACGATCATTATAAAGGTGTTTAAACAGCAAAACACATCCACTTGCTCATATTTGACAATCGAAATATCAGATATTTCATGTTATAGCTAACAAATTTGTGAATATTCTGAATAAAAAATGAAAAATGAAATAAAAGAAGATTATCAGTCATACAGCGCTGCGGTGTGTGAAGTGACAAGCAATGACGCGTTACCATGGAAACAATAAAGTGATAAGTTCTAAATAACGGTCGCCTGGAAAAACTCACGCTGGGTGGTCAGCCAGAATATTTTAAACTTAGGTGCGAAAGGAGGCATGGTACACTCGAAGCTGGAGCAACTGTTCTGTGTGGAGCAACTCAGAACACATGTTGAGCCCTTTGGCTTCCATCTCTGCAGTCTACGAAAATGTAAAGGGCATTGTATAATGTACTGTATTTACTTGTAAGCATTTTTTAATTAAAGTTTCCATAATATGTATTATATAAATGTTATTTAATGTACAATGTAGCAAACATAAATCTCTGTCCACTCACTGTGCAAACAAAAACACCGCAGCTGCTTCCATCATTTTTACGCCATTGCTGTGGATTGCACACAGTCCACCCTTCCAGAGAGTCTAGATGTCTAAACGCATCTCTGGAAAATAAAATGGATGTAAAGTAGACTGTACCAAAGTCATGAGATATTTTGTTAAAAATATTAAGTAAATGATGGATCATACTTCAGAATTTTAATGTCTGACGGTGAAATGGTAATGCGGTGCTGTGTTATCATAAATTCTTATTTGTTTTTCTGTCTTGTCAAAAACCTGTAAAAGAAATTCAATAAAGAACCAATTTAAAACATTCACAAATGTAAAATTGGTTTATTTATACTATTCTGGCTTTTCTGTACTATCACTGTATTATGTAATTTCGGTTACACTTTATTTTAAGGTGTCAGTATTGTGACGACCTCTGCTGTTGGTCTTGGGTATTGCTGCTTGGTACCTGTTCCCACAAATTAGCAGTTTATTGGTTCCACCTGTGACCAGTGCTTCAGGCGCTCCTTTAAAAAGAGTTTCCCAGTTGAGCCAAGGAGGAACTTTGGAATTTTGGCCTTGGGCTTTGTTTTGTTTGATTTTTTTTCTGCATTTTTGCTTCAACATCGTATTACACTTTCAACCATGCACTCTGCCTTACACACTGACGTTACTGATGGATACAGAAACACTGTGATTTCCTTTAATTGTTTTCATTCTATTATTTAATGTTACCTTTATTTAGTAGTAAATAAACATCTTCTTGAGCTTAATATTTGGTTTGCGTGTGTCCCTTGTCTTTGTTGCTTCCCTTGAGCCAGGGGTCGTAACAAATTGGGGGCTCGTCCTTGCTTTGTTAACTTAATGAGTTAAAAAACATTTTTGGGGCGCTTCGAGTTTGATAATTAGGTATTTTGGACACACGAAAATAAATTTGTACCAAAGTCAATTTGTTCACCGTGTGAAGTCAGCAGTTGGTAAGTACATCTGTGCAATATTGTTTTTTGAACGTGAGTTTTCTCTGATAGGCAAAGCGGCATGTTTCTTTTGAGATGTGTCGGGTTTGTTATTTTTGTATAGTGTTGCGGTGAAAGTGGGTAGTAGTCATTATCTCGGGAGCACATCCGTGGTGTTGAAAGCGTCGCTGGTCTGACCAGTTGCGTTTTTCACCCAGCGGGTTACAGTGCATAAATACCCCCCACCGGTAATCGCATGAAGACTAGGGTTGAGTTAGGTAGAGTTATTGGACAAGTAGGTAGAGGGAAAACTCTCGTTATTTGATTGCACTGTGTGGACTGAATTGTTTTCTGGTGACTTTTTTCATGGCTGATATTGATGAGTTTTAGTTTGCCTTCTCATGAATTTTTGGATAGGTGTACTAAAGAGCAATTATTAAGCATCGCTGAACATTATGAAATTGTGATTAAAGATAAAAGGCTCAAAGAAGTACAGTGCAATTATACATTTAAGTACTGAGTAATGACAATTAACTACATGTACAATACTATAGGGTTAGGATTAGGATAAGGGTTTGGATTAGGGTTAATTGCATGTAATTATGCATAATTTGTAGTTATTACTACAGTAAATACATGTAACATATGTAACAATGACACTCTAAAATAAAGTGTTACCGTAATTTCTTCCTCATGTAATTAACACTACTCGAGTTGTACTAACCCAAAGAATGAAGTGGTGTCCTCTCTCTGGTGTCTGACCACCAATATTTCTTGGTAAGAGTATTTTCTGTGCATCATTCTGAAATGAAAGAAATGGGGAACACATTATCCTGTCATTAGATGCATTCACAGGATGTAGAAATAGGATATCTTTAATACATTTTGTTTTAGAATTTGCACTGTACCTCAAGAATTTTCACATTTGCATCTGAATTTTTTTTTTTTTTGATGCAAGCCAGTCTCTATACCACAGAATGTACATGTCAGTTGTCAAGGCTATAACCTGAGGATAGAAAAATTACATGTAAATTGCATTAAGGAAATGCACTACATCACATTGCTCTTCTTTGCATGTTTATGAAAATCACTGTGACAAAGTAGGGAATACTTACATCCTGGGTCTCTGCTGCAATTTGTGCAACCCGACAATTTACAGCCTTTAAAGCAGAACATGAAGATACATTGTAGGAAAATGTATTCAATATGTGGAATGAGGTGTATTTCAATATCTACTGTACATGTCTTAAAAGTTATATATGTTAGATATGTGACAGTCAAGTAATAAGTTTATCAAGTACATTAAATTAAACTAATATTACAAACATTATGTAAGCATAATTGGTACTTAAATTATCGGATAGCCATGGCATCAATTCCACATTGGTGTCTTTTAGGAGATCAGGTGGGCAAATGCTTTTCAGGTCACGTAGTTCCAATGAGGTGTAGAGAGAGATTCTAGCAATGACATTGCAGTCTCTCTTCTCAACAGAATAGAGATGTGAGATTTTGTCCTAATGATGAAAAATTACCTGTTCTGTTTGCCATTTAATCCGATGCGTATGGCCTCTGATGTGTTCTGTTTTTGCATATCCTTCATGAAGGAGCTATTGAGTTTTTCATTGTGCAGGTGAAAATGTAGACGCAGTGAAAACATGTAATGGATGTCCATCATTTGGCACAGTGAATAGCTGCTTGAGGAAAGCTCCCGGTTGATTTGTTCTGCTGCTGCAGAATTAATCAGAGAAGCCAGGTCTGGGATAAGTTTTAGGCTCCGTAGTCTCTCTTCAGGGCGCTTCTGTTTTTTTTTGATGAAATCTATCATATAACAAATACCGGTCTGATGTGCCAGTCTCAGGGTGTGGACATGAGAAGTCGTCCATTTCTCTGGGTTTTGTTGCAAGTCTTGGATTACTTCTGAAGTTTTTCATCCACTCAAGATTGACCGTTAGTTTTCCTTCAGCTGCAAGTGTTATGTTGGCACCCGTTGGTGCACATACCCTTCCATTGTTTGGATGGAAAAATCTTTGCTGTGTTCTGTGGTTCACATGTGTGGCAACGCGTCCAGCAATGTCAGAAATGTACACAGTCGGGGGATATTTAAAACTTAGAAGAGCATCCCGTGGTCCCTTGCAGATTCCTGTCACCAATGGTGATACATAGTATACAACACCATGGGTGCAGCCAAACCGATGCAATCAGGGATAATTGGTACCATGACACAGCTCATCAACTTTCTCTGTCAACTCAGGATTTGATCCTTAAGCTATGATTACTCCTGTCGCGCGTGCACATAAAAGAGTGACGTTGGCACCGAACAACCAATCGCGTTCAATATGGAAAGAGCGAGAGCATTGTATTTTTCAGTGGAGGAGCAGGAGATAATAATGCAGAAATATGAAGAATATAAAAATGTTTTTCAAGCACGAAGTAACACTGTCTCTGCTGCCGAAGCAAGAGAAGATTGTTGGAGAAAGATTGCTGATAGCGTTAATGCGTAAGTTGAACAAATCCTCTCTCTCTCTATATATATATGTGTGTGTGTGTGTGTATATGTGTGTATATGTGTGTATATATATATATATATATATGTGTTTATTTATTGTCACAGAAACGCCAGGCTCCAGCACCATCCAATCACAACGCACTCCCTCACCAGAGTACTGATCACACACACCTGCACCTCATCAGCACTCTAATCAACTGGCACATAAAAGACACTCACACACACACAGTCATCATCTGGTCTCGTTCGCATTAAGGACTTGCCTCCATGCTTATCTCAAGGACTTCCAGTGTTATACTTACCTGTCTCCAGCGTCTCCAAGATACCTCCTGTGTTCTCCGTGTGTGTGTGTGTGTGTGTGTGTGTGTGTGTGTGTGTGTGTGTCGTCATCCTCCTCCAACATCTCAACTCTACGATTGCCACTTGGATCTTCACTCTGCAAAACACAAAGGACAGTATCACTATCTCATCATTCACCATTCACCTTAACTACTTCAGTTTGACTCACCTGTGTTCCCGTTTTACTCTGCTTGTGTCAATAAACAACCTTACCGGTGATCTACCATCTCCGACCTGTCTGTATTGTAACAGAAGACTGGACCAGAACCGCTTGACACAAGCATGAGCCAGCCAGACCCATTCCAGGATCTCGTCGACGCTTTGCGTCGACCAATCACCACCATTCCGCCACAATTATCACCAGCGAGCACTTCCGTCGACAACACCACCACTTCTTCACCTCCTGTTCACGCCAGTCCCATGGCCAAACCGGCGCCCTTCTCTGGTTCGGCGGAGGAATGCAGCAGATTTCTCCTACAATGCTCGCTGGTCCTGGAGATGCAACCGCACTCATACCCCACCGAACGATCCAAGGTAGCGTTTATCATTTCTCAGTTGCACGGTAAAGCGCTTCAGTGGGCAGATTCCATTTGGACACAAAATAATCCAGTTATTCAGTCATATTCCAGCTTTGTCAACCACTTCAGAGAAGTCTTCGGAAAACCCGCCTGGGATTCGTCTATCGGTGAGAAACTTTACAATTTAAAGCAAGGCAAAATGACTGTGACTGAATATGCTCTTAAGTTCAGAACCCTCGCTGCCACGAGTGGATGGAACGAACAAGCCCTACTGACCACATATCGTCAAGGGTTGGATCCTCGAGTGCGGTTGCATCTCGCTGCATACGAGGACACCATCGGGCTCGAACGCTTCATACAACTCTCCATACGCTTCGCCACTCGTATGCAGTCGTGTCTCGAAGAGTACCAGGGCCAGCCTCAGCACAACACCTCCCTCTGCCGACCAGAATCCGTCAGCCCTCCAGAACCAGCCCACAAACCCACGCAGCTTGATTCAACTCGGCTAACTATAACTGAACGGCAGAGGAGGCTGACCCAGAATCTGTGCCTGTATTGTGGATCTCCGGGGCATGTAATCTCCACATGCCCAATACGTCCTCCTCGTCCCATGGTGAGTGCCATCTTTCCTTCCATAAATAAGATGAAGCCACTCACCATTGTTGTAAAGCTTACTGCTGCTGATATTTCCATTCCAGTTACCGCACTCCTCGATTCTGGGTCAGCAGGCAACTTCATCTCTGGCGCCCTCTGCCGTCAGCTCAACCTCAACCTCGGCAACGTCGTCTACTTACCAGATCCACTCAATAACTGGAAAACCCCTCAATAAGAGACAAGTTCGCCCTAGTGTTGGTCCACTTTAACTACAAACTGGTATACTTCACGTGGAGAAGATCCATCTGCTGGTTCTGGAGGAATCCACCGCTGACATGATCCTAGGGCGTCCGTGGTTGGAGCAGCACAATCCTGTCATCTCCTGGAGAACTGGCGAAATCCTGAAGTGGGGCGACACTTGTTTCATGGACTGTTTTCCCAAGTTTCCAGTTCCTCCCTCTCCGCGTCCTGAACCCCTCTCTGTCTGTGCAACATCCATCGAGAGTCCGATTGAGAAACGCTCAGTGGATGTACCATCGTGTTACGCCCCCTTCAGTGATGTTTTCTGCCCTAAAAGAGCCTCCAAGCTGCCTCCACACCGGCCATGGGACTGCGCCATAGATCTGCTTCCGGGTGAGTCAGTGCCAAGGGGAAGGATCTACCCCCGTTCCATCCCGGAGGAGAAGGCCATGGAAGAATACATTGAGGAGGCTCTGGCTCAAGGCTACATCCGTCCATCAACTTCCCCTGCTGCTTCTAGCTTATCCTTATCTTTTTCCTTTTTTTTTTTTTTTTTTTTTTTTTTTTTTTTTTGCACAACCTGCCACTGAAACTGAGGCCTCCATCTCAATGGGCTTCAGAAGAAATGTGAACAAAGTAAAACCTTTACATAAATATGAAGACATGCCATTTTGTGATTTAATTAACCTCCAGAAAACTTGTAATGATTGTTTGTGGTGGAATTATGTTTCAGGTGGAAACAGACTCAGTCAGGGCCCTTTACAAAAGGAGCCTTGAACTGGACTGCACACTGAAGGAGCTAGACTGTGAGCTGAGGAGACTCCAAATTAAAAAAATAAAACTGGAGATCAAACAGCTTGAAACACATATCTCAGTATGTGAACTTTATTTAACCATGATACACTTTAGTATGAACACAATATATGAATATTTATTCATGCAACTTTTTCTTGCTCTTTTTCCCTCCCATAGCCACAAAACCAATAAAACACCTACACAAAAGACCTATGCAGTTTCAATGTGCTTTTATTAACTGAAATATTGTATGGTAATTGCATCTCTAACAGCTGCGCCAGCTGGGTGGTCAAGTGTGATGGGGTCAATTTCATCGGGGAGATGTTGGTTCTGTGGTGGTAAACGCTCCTTTCTGATTGTGGCTATATTATGCAGAATGGCACATGCAGCTACAATCTGTGATGCTCTCTGGTGACACTCTTAAACGCCGAAGGCAGTTGAAACGTGCCTTTAGGATGCCAAAGGTCATCTCGATCTTGACCCTGGTTTTACTGAGGGCCACATTGAAGCGGTTTTGTGGCCCTGACTGAGGGTCAGGATAGGGGGTTAGCAAAAACCTCTGGCATGCATAACCCCTGTCTCCTACCAACAGGCCATCAAAAAGCCGTCATAGAACATAAAATGGGAAAATTGTGTAGGATTTGCTGTCACAATTAAAATGGACACTTTAAGTGTATTGTACTGTACTAAATGTAACTTACCTTCCTCAAAGCGTTGACACAACACAGACTCAATGAAAATTCTTGAGTCATGCACTGAGCCAGGCCATTTGGCATCCAAGCTTGTGATCATACATTCATGATCACAAGTCATCTGCAGATTAAATGTAAAGTAGATCATTTTCATATGTTAATGTTACTATTCATTTAAAGATTCATCTCACTGAAAATAAAGTCATCTCACATGTAGGCCTACCTGAACATTGAAAGGATTTTGAAAGGAATCTGCCTCATGTTCTCCTAGAGCTGTTGAGATTGCAACATGTGTGCAGTCTAGTGCTCCTATGACTCTAGGGAATCCTATCATAAGATTAAAATAATAATCAACATTTAAAATCATTAACATGTACTTTTTTGTATAATACATTTAGGTACTCAGTGTTTTTTTTTTTTTTTAAAGTGAATGTAAAAGGTTAAATTTGTTAATGTGATGTCGCCCTATCAATACCCTATATCTTACCGGCAATTTTATAAAAGCCCTCTTTTAAGGACATGGTCGATAAATGTCCGGGGAACACAATGAAGCTGTTAATGTACCCCTGCAGTGCGAGGACCACCTTGCGAATGGTTCGACAAACCGCGTTTTTCCCTAGGTTCTCCGCATCACCGACCGCATACAAGTATGTACCACTTGCAAAAAAACACAACGCAATACACATCATTTGTGGTACAGTAAGGGCATGGCTTCGACGTGTCACATTTCTTATGTGAGGCTCAAGAAGTTCGCAAAGATAAGAGATTCCTTCCGCGGAAAATCTATATCTTTCATACAAATAAGTCTCAGGGAAGGCAAGGGGATTTTGTCTGTCCATAAAAACTCTCTACGAAGTGCTCATCTAACAATTTGCGCAGAGATGTCTACAGGATTCGGAAGAAAAGGTGAAGCCATTGCAACAGACGCTGGGGATTAGTTACGTCACCTATATTTCTTTGCTCACAGCTGATTGGTTAAACTTCAGTCTGAGATCTCGAATCCAGAACATAACCTGCCCCGGAGCAGGTTAGCTGTGCAGCATCAGATACCATGGCAACGAAGACTGATTTAAGACGAGCAACTTTCATAGTACCTAAAACCCAGGATTGGCGCAAACTAATCTCAAACTTACCTGGCTAGCCAGCTAATCCGGCTTCATGGTACAGGCCCCATATGTAACACTCCACCTGTGTTACAATAACAGAAATTCACATTTCAATTCACATTTATTTGTATAGCGCTTTTCACGATACATATTGTTTCAAACAGCTTTACAGAGAATGCATGTCAACATTACAATTTAGAGAATGCAGTTAGCTAATAATGTAATAATTAAGGCAATTAATTTACAATCACTGTTAGCAGTTTAATTGAAGGTAGAAGCAATGAGCTCCTGGAAATAGTCAATTACATATTAATAATAATTAGGTTGAATTAATAATAATTATGTTGATATATTTAGGTTGAATTAATAATAATTATGTTGATCCAGATGTTGCGTCATCTGAAGTCCTCGCAGGAGTTGACGCCGTCTCTTCAAAGGTATTGGTCATCTGAGGTCTTCTTAAGAGGCTGGATCCAAACTGAAGCTGATGTATGGGCGTCCCGAGGTAAAACAGAAAAGCAAATGGAGAATAATTGGCGTAGCTGCTGTTCATAATATTAAGCAAAGATAGTCATGTGCAATTGATCTGATATGAGATGCATTATGTGAATGCTTGGCTAAAGAGATATGTCTTTAATCTAGATTTAAACTGGGTGAGCGAGTCTGAGCCCCGAACATTATCAGGAAGGCTCTTCCAGAGTTTAGGAGCCAAATGTGAAAATGCTCTCCCTCCTTTAGTGGACTTAGATATCCTAGGTACAAACAGAAGTCCAGAGTTTTGTGATCTTAAAGAGCGTCAAGGATTATAGGGCGATAGAAGATCGGTTAAGTACACCGGAGCTAAACCATTTAGAGCCTTATAGGTCAGTAGCAATACTTTATAATTGATATGGAACTTAATAGGTAACCAGTGTAGAGATGATAAAATTGGTGTTATATGATCATATTTTCTTGACCTGGTAAGAACTCTAGAAGCTGCATTTTGGACTAATTGCAGCTTGTTTATTGAGGAAGCAGGACAACCAGCTAGTAATGCATTACAGTAATCTAGTCTAGACGTCATGAAAGCATGAACTAACTTTTCTGCATCAGAAATAGATAACATATTCCGTAGCTTAGCAACGTTTCTGAGGTGAAAGAAGGCCGTTTCTGTAACATATGAAATATGATTTTCGAAGGATAAGTTGCTGTCTAATATAACACCCTGGTCTTTAACTGTTGAGGATGGAGTAACAGTATATCCTTCTAAATGCAAATTCTGTGTACAGGTTTTTGGTCCAATAAGTAATACTTCAGTCTTATCTGAATTTAATAGAAGAAAATTACTAGTCATCCAGTGTTTTACTTCTTTAACACACTCTGTCAGATTGGATAATTTGGAGATTTCATCTGGTCGTGATGAAATATACAACTGAGTATCATCGGCATAGCAGTGGAAACTAATTCCATGTTTTCTTATAATATCACCAAGTGGCAGCATATATATTGAAAATAGCAGAGGGCCTAACACAGATCCTTGCGGCACTCCAAAATTTACTATCGTTATCTTAGATTTTTCCCCGTTTAAATAGACAAAATTGTGACGGTCTGATAGGTACGACCTAAACCACCGCAATGCCTGGCCTTGTATACCAGTATAATTTTGTAGTCGATCTAGGAGTATTTTATGATCTAGTGTCAAACGCAGCACTAAGATCAAGTAACACTAGAATTAAGATACAGCCTTGGTCAGAAGCTTGAAGTAAGTCATTTGTAATTTTAACGAGCGCAGTTTCTGTGCTATGATGAGACCTGAAGCTTGCCAGCTATGATGAGACCTGAAGCTGCCAGCTTGAACGGTCTTGGCACATGACCAAGAGATAAAGACGACTTGATAATATTGAGAAGAGGCTCTTCTGCTACAGGTAACAATTCTTTCAGTAGTTTAGTGGGTATTGGATCTAATAAACATGTTGTTGGTTTAGACGCACTGATAAGTTTATTTAGCTCTTCCTGTCCTATAGTTGCACAGCACTGCAACTGTTCTTTAGGGGCGATAATGGAGGCTGAATCATAAAATGCTGTCAAAGGTTGTACATTTACAATTGTATTTCTGATGCTAACGATTTTCTCAGTAAAGAAATTCATAAAGTCATTGCTACTAAACTGTAATGAAATGTTTTGTTCTGGTGATGTCTGTTTATTTGTTAATCTAGCCACTGTACTAAACAAGAACCTTGGATTGTTTTGGTTATTTTCTATGAGTTTGTGGAGATGCTCGGCCCTGGCTGCTTTTAGAGTTTTTCTGTAATGGGAAGAGCTGTCTTTCCACGCGATTCTGAAGACTTCTAAACGAGTTTGTCTCCATTTGCGTTCTAGATTATGAGTTTCTCTTTTGATAGCATGAGTAATACTGTTGCACCATGGTGCAGTATTTTTCTCTCTAACCTTTTTTAATCTCATGGGTGCAACAGTATCTAATGTACTAGAGAAAATAGTGCACATACTGCTAGTCATTTCCTCAAGTTCATTTGTGTGTTTAGGTACAATGAGCAGCTGAGACAGATCAGGCAGGTTATTTGTGAATTTATCTATAGTTGTCGGGAGAATTGTTCTACCTAGTCGATATCGCGGCACAATTTGATAAATATCATCAGTATGCAGTACGCATGTTACAAGGTAGTGATCAGTGACATCATCACTTTGCGGTAGAATTTCTATATCGGTAGGATTGATTCCATGTGATATAATTAAATCTAGTTTATGATTAAAACGATGAGTGGGTCCAGTGACGTTTTGTTTGACCCCAAAGGAGTTTAGTAAATTTGTAAACGCAGCCCCTAACGCATCATTTGTATTGCCTACATGAATGTTAAAATCTCCAACAATCAGCGCTTTATCGACGTTGACCAATAGGTCTGAGAGAAAGTCTGCAAACTCTTTTAGGAAATCAACATAAGGCCTTGGAGGTCTATAAACGGTAGCCAAAGCAAGAGATAGTAGCGACTTTTTACTTATATCGGAGAGTGTAACATTTAGCACAAGAATTTCAAATGAATTAAACCTGTTTTCTGAGTAACGTTAAGAATATCTCTATAGATTGTTGCAACATCACCGCCACGGCCAATCAGACGGCATTTGTTCTTTTAACAGTAGCCAGGTGGACAAGACTCATTAAGACCGAAATAATCATTTGGTTTAAGCCATGTTTCAGTAAGGCAAATTACATCAAGACTATAATCTGTGATCATTTCATTTATAATAACTGCCTTAGGTGTCAGCGATCTAATGTTTAGTAGCCCTAGCTTTAGAAATAGTTTTTGTTCAGTAATTTTGCAAATTTCTGGTTTGATCACAATTAGATTTTTTCTAGATCCTTTATTTTTATTGTTAAACCTCACTATTCGGGGAATAGACACAGTTTCTATGGACTGTACTACACTCACATTTCTATCAATTAAGTGGGCAGAACACAGACTGTGATTTGAGGTTTGACTTACTATTCATACGGTGCGAAGCGTCTTGTATATGTTCTCCGACAGAAGATCAGCTTTGATTCTGCTGGGGTGCAGGCCATCAGCACGGAAGAGCCTAGGTCGCTCCCAGAAAAGATTCCAATTATTTATAAAGAGCAGCTTCTGTTCATTACACCAAGACATTAACTATTCATTTAAAGCAAATAATCTACTGAACCTTTCATGTCCATGTCGGTACGTTAAAAGTGGTCCGGACACGATGATCTTCGTCGCAGGCGATGTGGCTCGTACCGTCTCGATCAGGCTCCTGAAGTCCTGCTTCAGTACCTCCGTCTGCCGCAGCCTGGTGTCATTCACCCCCGCGTGCAGAACAACAGCTCCGATGCTCTCATCACTGTGAAAGTATAATTATAAATATCTTATCGATCTTGATTCCAGTATTTGAAAAATCTGGTCTTCATCAACTTCCCGGCTTTCACGGCATGCTGAGTTCACCCCTTCACTTTGAGAGAGACCTTTGTACACTTTGGTTTTGGGAAGCTTGTCGTCGACTCTGGTGTGCTTCCCAATCCAAGGTGCAAATGCTGAATATGTCAGCGGACTTGTGAAAGAGTTGTTAGATGAATCTAAGGAACATAAGTTTTTAGATTAACATCAGTTAATTTAGGCACTACATCTACAAGACTAAAAAATATGGTTTTACCCTTAATTTTTCAAATGCAACACAGTATTAAGAAACATTATTATCATTAAAGTCATTAGTAGAATTAAACAGGGTATTTTCGTTGCTACCATCACAAAATCCAGTGGCAATGATCTCCTTTTCTAGGTTCTCCCATCTTGCTGCCACATTAACCTGGGTGTCCTGGGGGCCAATGTTCTCTATGTCTGGGCGTCTCATGACATTGACTGTAAATTATACGGAATAAGGGGTAGTGACAAGTTGTATGTAAATATGTTATGTTGAATGCATAAATTTTGGTTAAAAACGTTGTTTTTAAAAGAAATGTTTTTGGTTCAGATTTTACACTCACCTGGTAAATTGAATTCAACTTTCCAGTTGGTGTCTGCTATGACAATGAATTATATGAGTACTGTCTTAACGCACAGAAATGGTAGAATGCCTTTCTTAGAGTGTTGACTGGCAAGGCAGATCTTGAATGGGATTCGATGGTTCTGAACAGGCAACCCAAAGCAATGTGATTCTGTGGAAAGTGAATATAATAAACATAATCATTTAATCAACAGTTTTCATAATTAACTGTGTAAATATGTTGAAACATGCCCCAAATTTTGTGCATACTTACTGAAATACCAGCTGTCAGAAAAGAGCATAAGGGGATTGATAGGAAAACTCTGTTATTGTAGTTGTGAAACCCACTCTCATATTCCTGAAACCGGACCAGGTTTTTGCAGACAGGACACTCCTTGGCATAGACAGAAACACCTAGATGAAAAATAAACCAATTCAGTTTGATGCAATTTGTTTATGTATATTCGTTATGAGAACAGAATGTTATTCATCGTGTAAACAATTAGAGATCTCATCTTGCCTTTAAATTGTTTAAATTTTCCGTAAACAGTTGCTTGTCGGGTGATGAGTATTTTGTTTTCAAGATCTGGAGGACATGGTCCAGGACAGTATGGGCACTGTACTTCTAGTGGTTTTCAGGAATGGGCTTCTCTGCTGTGGTTAAATCCACTGGAAGGTCCTCTTGGATTCTTTTTAAACTCCAAAAGTAGTTGGTCTGTGTGATGATACCACTACATGAATGTTCAGAATGTTGGTGGATGTCATCGGGGGCACTGATCTTCTCCTCTACATCTTCAGTTTCCTCATTTGAGGTGTCCACTGCATTTTGTAGCAGCTGGGGAAGCTCTTGGAAAAGCCACCACATGGATAAATATCTATGGACACAACTGATCTGGTACTTTGTACCTCTGCACCTGCAGTACCATTTACCAGCTTTAGTATCAAAGGTGCAGATTGTTCTTCCAAGCTTACACCAATTTTCCTTCGTAGAGAAAGTATATATATGTATATATATATATATATATCGCTCAGAGAGGCCTTGCTCACCCCAGAAAATAGGAAAGACACAGTCAACATCTTCAGAGCAAGCCTTTTGGTTCAACGCGGTGCATTCTTCTTGTCTTGATTTTGAAAAAAGTCAGTTTTCCAGCATCTCCTGCAAGGACTCATTGCGCAGTGCTTCTTTGGGACTATATGATGTTGCTGTCTTGGTCCTTTCTAAGTGAAAACATTCTTTCCCAAGGTTTCCACCATTTGCAGCAATGCTCATGAAATCCATGCATGCCTCCACTTCACAGGCAAAATATTTCATAACTGCACATGTATAGGTAGTCTCAACCCATGGGATTCTTTTGTTGTCAGATATATTCCATTCACAGAATCGATGCACATCATTGGTTCCTGTCTGCCATGCTGTTGCCTTTCATGTCTTTTGAGGTTGGATGCGTTGGTGAAATGAATCCCACATTTCTTGCAGAACAGGTTCCCTTTCTGAACTGGATCAACATGGGTGGTGTCCTTCTCCATCATCTGAGTAATGATCATAGTGCATGGCATTATGACATTTTGAACGTTAGGCTATTTCAGTTACATTGATTTAGTATAACTGTGTAGGATGATTATGTATTATGTACTGACCTGAGGGTCCTACAGCAACCTCAGACCTGTTGTTGCCACATGACTAAAAGTTAATGACTAAAGACAAATTAAGCATATAAAAATCAAGAGTACAAATTTCACCAATAAACTTACCATGTTTTTTTAAGTGACACTTAAAATCAAAAGATCTAATAATTATTTTGTCACACTTTGAACTGTGCCAGTGGCTCCTTTTCCCACTGTCTCTGTCAGGACAGTGACATGGTATTGTGAACTTCTCTAGAAAGAAGGAAAATTATGGATCTTGAATATTATGGATATTAAATAGCATTATAATATGGATATAAAAAATATCACATTACAAATAATTTAAAAATTCCACGATTTTAAAAAAAATTACTTACCCACGCCACAAGCACTATAGTGGATGGCAAATCTTAAGTGCCTTTTGGTCATGTGATCCTTGGATGCTGTAACTGGTATTCTGCAGTAACAACAGTCCTGATCTCCTTCAAGACTTAAAAGCTCTTGTTCACTCACAAACTCAAACTTCTTTGCTGAAAATGAAATAATTTATGAATAACTGGACCAAGGGAAGTTTTTGAGTAAACATCTGTAATGTTTCTTTAATGACGGACTATTATTCTAAAGTAGGACTGGGCAATAGTTCGATATCAATATATATCGCGATATAAATTTTTCAATAACGGTGATGATTTTTAAATTTCAGATATTTCAGTATACATTACAGCATTTGTCACTGACTGACGTTTTTCAGAGACTAGCGGGGGCTAACGCTGTGCTGCAAACGCTCAAACTAGGCGTTTTCAGCAGGCTAAAACCACTTTGGTGGACAAATGGCCTTATGCTTATTTGACGGTGATTTCACATTTCTTGTTTGTATGAAGGCTAAATACAGATAAAAGGATAACATTTATTATTTGTAGCGTTTTTATTTCTAAAATATTATATAGTTTTATAGGAGGAAGTTTCATATTGTTCACATCGGAATTATATCGTATATCGACCGAAATTAAGAAATATATTGTGATATACATTTTGGCCATTTCATCCAGCCCTATTCTAATGTGTTACCAAATGTTGAATTAGTTTGCTTACCTTCCATGGCGTAGGCCTATTGTCAACGATCAACACGTCGGTCCCAAGCGGCAACCTCCCCCAGTTTCTCTTGAAGCCAATATGGAATAAGTGACTTAAACTGAAATTCATCGACTGGCCACTAGGGACAGGCTCCAAAAGAGAGCAGAATCTCATTGACCCACATGTTAAAATGGCCAATTTTACAGCAGAAAAAAACATGTTTACAGCTTGGTACAAATTGTAGTTTTGGTCTATACTGCTAATTTTGCCCTTCATGACAACTCTGACGGGGGTGAATTTTTTTATAACTCATCCGTTTAAATTCTATTAAGCCTTAAAGTTCAGCATAATTAAGGGCGTGGTCACTTGAGTGACAGGTGAATTGTGCTGCTGTCTGTGAGCCATCACCAGCCACTGAATTTGGCATCTCTGCCGTGTTTCTGCTTTTTTCGGGATTATTTTATACAATTATAAAATAATATGGCTTGCTGCGTTAATGATCGAGACTCGAGACAGAAGTGCGTCTGTGTAGATGTGCACGCATGCGGAAGATAACACGTTGTTGGATCGTCTTGGCATTGGCTAAAAGTTTTGTTCGTGAGATTTACTATGACTATGGCTGGAGAATATGCCTCTCAAGACACCACAAACTCCGACAGCACTGCTTGGATATTATAACTAAAACTGTTGCATTTTGAAAAATTATACTTTCGACGTGGGCTCATTTGTTTGTGAGATATATATGATCATATACAGTTTTACAGCATAAATGCTGCTCAGGTTGCATAATTTCTTGAAGAACGATGATGGAGAACAGATCATTCAGAAGAAATGTGATGCAAACAATGGATAATATATCAATATTTCATGGATTTAATGCTTTTGTGGACAAAAAGTGATGTTTTTTGTTTTTCATTGGACACTCATGGACATTTTACCCAAGTGCAACGGATTGGATTTATTTCGCGAATGCTATTTCATTATAAAGGTATGAAGTCCCGTTTGATTTTTCGTGTTGTCATGTGCAAACCCGACACAAATTTCAATTACTGGTGCTGGAGCATATCGTAAAAAAGACACTGAAGATTGACAGTAAACCTTTAGAACTTTTTAATGATATAACTTATCTTTATTAACTTAACATAATCACGTCAAGCTAGGCAGGCGTGGTTTCAGTAACCATGGCACCTAAGTTCCAACCACGTCCTGCCTCTTTGCCCATTTTCAGTTATCCGGGAGTGATGTGCAGTGACGCGCAGCTAAGATGGCAGCGGCCCCATTTTCGCTTCAAAAATGCTCTTCAGAAATCTGTGGGTGACATCACGGACACTACGTCCATATTTTTTTACAGTCTATGGTCGGTCCTCAGCACCTTTAATAAAGTTGAACTTTGCATTTAGTAGCAACGTAACTAACGTAACTAACTAGTAAATTGCGTCTATATAATTTGTATATAGCGCCTTTCCATGCAAAACATCTAGCTGTATCAAAAATAGGTGTACGTTACTTATGCAGAAATGATGGGTGATGGGTGGAAAATGATCCTTGAGACCTGTCGTCTTTACTTGTTCGCTCACAACCAATCAGATTGGTTGAATTTGATTGGCGTTCCATTGAACAATCAAAAACTTAAATGTAGCATCACTTGGGTGTGAAGGTGGAGGGCCCTCTGTGTTACCTGCATTCATTTGCGGGTGGGGGTGGCTGATTTCAAAGTAATAAACATTTTCTGCACGCCAATACACCTGAAGTAACTCTGTTTAAAAATCATTGTTTCTTTGCATCAGCTATTGAGTAATTAATAAAGTTCTTTAGGGCTAGCATTTTGTCTATATATTCAAACTCTATCTTTTCTGATCATGGTATCAATCAGATGTTTTAATGCAGACCACCTTTATATAAAAACCAGTTATTTAAATACAATTTCACTTTTATTATAACTATTTAATTATAATGTATTTATAATGTATAACTATAGAGTTATTATACTGAATTTGCATCAGTGTGATCTGCAAAACAAACATGTTCAGGCAAATAATAAAGCTTGATTTTAATAAATAAAAAGAAATTGAAATTTTAATTATCATCATCATCTAAGTGCATGTGGTTTTGTTAATCATCCCTACTTTACCTGGGGCCATTCAAAACCAACACCGGTACAGCAAATCCAATAATACTGAATTTAGAGTGTTAAATTGACAGCATTTTTAGGATTAATCGAAAATAATAAAATAAAAGAGACAACACAACAACATTTTCACACAAACAAACATGCGACAGATGAGAGCATTATTCATGGTTGGCAGTTGACACAACAATTTCTAAATAGGCCTATATCAGTTTGTCAATCACAAGTAGTAGGTCTAAATATGATATACCATAACAAGAATAGTTTGCACAAAAAAAGTAGGCTAAATAAAATAAATGAAAATAGATAGGCATATTATTAAACAAACAAATCGATGTAGTGAAGAATCTGATGCTTTTCCCCTTCAGCATGTCAAGCGAAATATTTGTTGTAAACAGTGAGAGATCTTGAGGCAGGCGCAACGCTTAGGAGAAGCTACGAGACGCGCTCCATTATGGGCAAAAAGAGCGAATAAAATATGAGATAAGATGATAAACAATGCAGTCTTGCTCTTATTTATGTATGTGTTTGCTCGCGTGCATCAATCGGAGTGTCTGGTAGCTGTAAACAGTGAGAGATCTTGTGGCAGGCGCGACGCTAAGCTGTGGCTGGCGCAACGCTAAGCTGAGGCTGGCACAACAAAACACCTTTTAAGATCGCAAGGCAGGCGCATATAACTGTGGCGGGTCCCGAGGCAGGCGCATATAACTGAAAAAAAAACAGCATATGCTGGTTAAGGTAGGTTTTGGAGATGGTATGCTGGTTTGAGCTGGTTTATGCTGGTCAAGTGCTGGTCCTATGCTGGTCCATGCTGGTCATGGACCATATTCAGTGATACCAGTGGTAGCTGCAACAAGTTCAAATACTGATGTCGATGATAATGTTGTTAAAGGTAAAGAACATTTAGTGGTTAAACAGGACAATGAATGTGGTGAGAATGTGTTGCCAAGTACTAGTGCTGATCAGCATGGGTGTGATACAGAGAAGAGTCGAACAGATTCACAGATGGCAGCAGAGGATGCTTTGTCAGATGAGTCTGCTTCTATGCAGGATATGGACTCCTGCTCACAGTGTGGGCTTGAAGAGAAGTCTCAAGATCCTCAGAAGGATCTCTCCTTTACTATACTTTAGAGGAAATTAATCAGTTTCTAGATAATACTTTTGGAAAGCAGGTTGATGTTTAGGGAATTTTTTCCTGATGTTGATAAGTTTATAAAGTCAGTTACTTTTCTTCAGAAGACCCTGGGGGTTGATCTTTTAAGTGAAAAGAAGCGGTTCCATCTAAAGAAGCACTTAAAGGGTTAGTTCACCCAAAAATGAAAATAATGTCATTTATTACTCACCCTCATGCCGTTCCATACCCGTAAGACCTTCGTTAATCTTCAGAATGCAAATTAAGATATTTTTGTTGAAATCCGATGGCTCAGTGTGGCCTGCATATCCAGCAATGACAGTTCCTCTCTCAAGATCCATAAGTGTACTAAAAACATATTTAAATCAGTTCATGTGAGTACAGTGGTTCAATATTAATATTATAAAGCGAAGAATTACTGAAGCAGTGTTTTGAAATCGGTCATCACTATATAAGTCGTAATTTTGTTTTTTTGGCGCACCAAAAATATTCTCGTCGCTTTATAATATTAATACTGAACCACTGTATTCACATGAACTGATTTAAATATGTTTTTAGTACATTAATGGATCTTGAGAGAGGAAATGTCATTGCTGGCTATGCAGGCCTCACTGAGCCATCGGATTTCAACAAAAATATCTTAATTTGTGTTCCGAAGATGAACGAAGGTCTTATGGGTGTGGAACAGCATGAAGGTGAGTAATAAATGACATTATTTTCATTTTTGGGTGAACTAACCCTTTAACTGCAGTTAGAAAGTATCGAAAAACAGAGAAAAATAGAAAGTTCAAATTATCTCTGTAATTGACCTTCCATGCATCACATGGTGTGTTTTTTTTATTTCTGCTCCTTTCAGTCTGTCTGCTCTTTCTTCCAGTTTTTTTTTAATTTTTTATGGAAGGATGAAGGGTTGGCTCACTTAACATTAATGGTGGAAGGGATGAACGTAAGCATGCTCTGGTTTTTAAAACAATAGAGCCAAAAAATGTACATGTTATTTTCCTTCAAGAAACGCATAGTGATACAGTTAACAAAGTTGACTGGGGAATATTGTGGAAAGGGCAGTATGTACTTGGTCATAAAACAAATGTGAGCGCAGGTGTGGCATTCTTGTTCTCTCCAGATATAAGAGTTGATGTTTTAAAAACAGAGGAACCTGTAAATGGTAGACTTGTCGTAGTGAAAGCTGATATTGAGGGGGTCCTTTTTTATTTTTTAAATGTGTATGCACCTACTGTCGGGCATGAACAAGCTATTTTTTTCAATATGTTAAGTAATGTTTTAAATCAGTGTTCTGATGGAAATATAATTATGGGAGGTGATTGGAATTGTACTGAAAATTTTTACTATTGATCGTACTAATGAGGAAACTCATTTTCAGTCTGCATCTCAATTATCAAAACTAATTAAAGAAATAGATCTTTTATATATGTGGTGGATTAAACATCCACAAGCGAGACAATATACTTGGATTAAAATGATGGATAACAGAGTTAGTGCTGCTCGACTGGATAGGATCTATGTGTCTAATCATTTTAGTAGTAGGATTATTGATTGTTTAATCATTCCAGTAGGGTTCACAGATCGTCATTTGGTTTCTCTTACTATAAGTATGTCCAAGTGTATAAAAAAGTCTTCTTATTGGCATTTTAACACCAAACTGCTTCAGGATATTAATATTTGTAAATATTTTGAAACGTTTTGGCAACAGTGGAGATTGTGTAAAGACACTTTTGAAAATTTAAAACTCGTGGGAAATAGGAAAGATTAATATTAAATTGTTTTGTCTGGAACATATTGCTAATTCCACTAACAAATTAAGAGAAACTATTCAGTTAATTGAGAAGGATATTTCAAATATGTAGGTGGATCTAATAAATAGATATGATCCTAATTTGCTCAATAACCTGCAATAAAAAAAAAGAGAATTGGGTTTGTTTTTGAATGAGAGGGTGAAGGGAGCTCTTGTAAGGTCTCGGTTTGTCTCTGTTAATGACATGGATACCCCTAGTGCTTATTTTTTTAATTTAGAGCACAAAGTTGCACAACAGAAACAAATGGCTTATCTTCGCCTTCCTGATGAGAGGGTAACCAGTAATATTGCGAAGATGAGGAACGCAGGAACGCGGGGGCACCGCAATGCGCCCGCAAAGGGCACTTTCACTTTCGCGGTCAAAGGGGTAGGGGCTCAGTTAAATCAGTTAAAAAACACTGACAGGTTGCTCTTTATATTCAGGCGCCAGCAGTATAGCTGTCATGATCACCTGCTAGAGTACCCTGATTAGCCACCAGAGGGCACTCCACCCCAGACTGTTGTTTCACAATCATGGACTCCATCTCCCATAATCCCTTGTCCTGGACTCATTACTCTCTTTGCCCTCAGCTGTATTCACTTATGTCATTAGTTTCTGCCTATTTATTCTTGTTTCTCTGTTTGGTTTTTGTTTTCTTGTTTTTTGTGGACTGATTTATGTTTTTTGACTCTTGACTCTTGCCTCTTGCCTGGCTATATGACATTGATTTCGATATCCCTAAATAAAGCTGCAATTGGATCTACTTAAAATCTCAGAGCACCGTGACATAAACCTCGATCAACTCTAGATCCAGCAGCATGGTTATCCGGATCGTCCCTCCTACTTCTACGAAGGAGCGGAGGGCACGACTTGAAAACTTGATGGCCCTACGCCAGCAGGGCATGGAGGTGGGTGGATTGGCTCAATCTCTTTGGACCTTAGCGGTGGGGTTGAAGCTGAAGGACTCTGGGCTTATTGAGAAATTTAATGACTGTTTGGACAACCCTTTGCCTTCATGGGAGATGAAGGATCTAAAGACTCTGGGATTTTGGGAGTTCATCGACGTTCTCCAATTCCGAAGTTAAATTGTTCCTCCTGGTGAAGTAATACCTGTTTACGGCATTGCCACAGCTCCAGTCTGTGAGCCCGCTCCAGCCCGTGAGTCTGCTCCAGAGCCCGCTCCAGCCCCCGCTCCAGCCCGTGAGTCCACTCCAGAGCCGTCAGCCGAGATGGCTGCCACGACTGAACCCTCAGCCGAGATGGCTGCCACGACCGAACCCTCTGAGACTGCAGTGCTGGCCATTATGGCCACAGCCATTTGGTGTGTGTGGGCTGCGTACACATCAGTTCCAGCCCATGAGCCCACTACAGAGCCCGCTCCAATCCACAAGTTCATTCCAGAGTGTGTGTCTGTCCTAGAGCCCAGCCTTGAGACAGATGAACTTCCTGTCTGCGCCGTTACGACCATGGAGGTCGTTCCTGAACTGTCCTCCTGCCTCGACACGACCGTAGAGGTCGTTCCTGAACTGTCTGCCTGCCTCAACAAGACCAGAGAGGAGGTTCTTCATAGAGCCTTAGAGGGCGTTCCTGAGCCCCCTACCTGTCCTGTTACGGCCCTAGTGGCCAATGCTAACCTTTTTGTGCTCAATGTTTCAGTTTTGTCTGATCAGCTGTGTTGGCCTGTAGATCCACCGGATCCACCGTTGAGGTCTACAACTCCATCTACACGGCTGTGGTGGTCGTCTGCTCCACCGTGGGGATCTTCAAGCCCGTCTGCACGGCCGTGGTGGTCGGCTGCTCTGCCGTGGAGGCCTTCAAGTCCATCTGCGATGGGGTGGTGGCAGCCTGCCTCGCACTGGCCACCTGATTGGCCGGTTCTGCCCGTACTGCCTGTAAAGCCTTCGTCCCTATCTCCTCTGCCCCTTCACGGACCTGGCCCACCATCCCTCCCCCTGATTCTGCCTCCAGTCCACCTCCCTCCTGAAATTTCTTGTTTTTTTTTTGTTGCCATGGTAGAGCGTCTGGTATCTGCTCCGTAGAGAGGGGGTTATGTCATGATCACCTGCTGAAGTACCCTGGTTACCAGAGGGCACTCCACCCCGGACTGTTGTTTCACAATCAGGGACTCCATCTCCCATAATCCCTTGTCCCAGACTCATTACTCTCTTTGCATTCAGCTGTGTTCACTTATGTCATTAGTTTCTGCCTATTTATATCTGGTTTGTTTCTTTCAGTTTCATCGAGGTTTAGCTATTGTTATATGCACGCCTGAGCACTCTGGATTCTTGTTTCTCTGTTTGGTTTTTGTTTTCTTGTTTTGTGTGGACTGATTTATGGTTTTTGACTCTTGCCTGGCTGTATGATGTTGATTTGGATATCCCTAAAAAAAAAGCTGCAATTGGATCTACCTCAAGTCTCAGAGCACCGTGACAATAGCCTCCCCTGCACTGACTTTAGAGCCATGACTCAGTATTGCCTGACCCTTCCATTCAGTCAACCACTGTATCTGATTGTTCTTATCTGCATGCGTTTCCTGTAGAAAAACAACACCGGCACTCTTCATCATAATATAATCAAAAAGACAAGCCCTTCTCATAGCATCACAACACCCATTAATGTTCAATGAACTAAGTCTCAAAAAGTGCCATGAAAATAAGTATAAAATAAAAACACATTAAAACTAACCCACCAGAGTTATTAGGTAACCAAGCCATACTCATTTTTTATCTTTTAAATTCAGAGAACTTTTAACATTACTAAGAAGTTTCTGAAGGTGGTACCGTTTGGGTTTGTCAAGCTCATTCAAGAAAGCTTTTCTTATAGCCATGCCATCATAAAATGTCATCTTGACTCTGGTTAAACGAGTCATCAATAGTTGTATCATTCTTAATTTTATCAGGCTGCCTTTGTTTTCCCTCACCAATTGAATCAGTCTCAGGCACAGACTGCAAGCACACCCGGCTCATCTCTGCCTGCGTCTCATCTCTGTATAGCGGGATGTGACTCGGGCCAGCTGTCTCCTCAACAGCCCCCACTTCCCTCCACCATTTGGCTTTCACTGAGAAAGAACACAATGGCTTTATTAATTCGGGAGGCAGATCTGATATTAGCACCACTGACCGCCTCACTCAAGGCTATCAGACAATCGTCCACCGACACAGTGGCCTCACGCATGCATTTACAACCAGGGCTGTGGAGTAACGAAATACATGTAACAACGTTACGTATTTAAAATACAAAATTTGAGTAACTGTATTTCGATAGTTACATTTTAAATAGATGGTAATCAAATTACAGTTACATTCAAAAAGTATTTTATATAAGTGATTACTTTGAATTTTAATGTCATTTATTTCATTTAATATTAACGCAAGCTGTTTGAAATATTTTTATACAACGAGGCAATTGTTGATGATTCTCTGACTCTGTCTGTTTAAAAAAAAAAAAAAAAAAACGTGCAGTTCAGTTAGCAACCTGCAGAGTGCAGACATGCAAAACGGGAAAACACTTAATGCATTTCTCTCGTGGAATTTCAAAGACAGTTATACTTATAAACATTAAAAAGGACGTAACATCACAGTGCAATGCAAGATACCTGAAACAAAACGTCTATCGGCTTCAAAGGATTCAACATCTAATCTGAAAAAGCATCTTGAGGTAAGTAGGTCTTTGAAAAATAACACGAAATCCACATAGAATCAACATCTGATTAATCATGCGTTAAATAATGTTTTATAAAGCCAATGGCTTTTTGTACTTTACAGACAAACTTTAAATCTTAATAATTCATTCCAAATGTTCAGGAATATGGCGCGTTTATGCAAGTTCATGATCCAGTTCGTAAACAAATTGTTCTTTTGAGCCGATCTTTTTAATGAATCATTTGTTTTTGTTTACAAAAATATTGTGAATGAATTATTCACGAATTTGATAGATCTGGGGTGTGTTTCCCGAAAGCATCGTTAGATAACTATAGTCGTAAATTCCATTGAACTTCATTGCGACCATATTTAATTTGAGAAACGCATCCTGACTATCAAATTTGACTCAGCGATTCTGTTGTGGCGGTTGTCTCTAGAGAGGATAGAGAGGAGTTTTCTCCATTCATTAAACAAATCTGTTGTATTACTTAGAGAACTGTGCCAGATGTCTTGGCTGCTTTTATTATTATTTTATTATTCCTTTGGCGCGTTTGGATTCGTTTTGAAGCTTAACTCTGAATCCCATTCACTGTAATGGCAATATAATAATAATAATAATAAAAAAAAAATCCTTAATTTTTTTCTCTTCCTTTCATTTATTGTAAAGACCAAACTTACTGACAGGATGCTTGCTGCAAAAGAAACGGATACTAGGGATAATTCACCCAAAATGACATTTGTCATATTTTTTTCCAAACCTGTATGACTTTCTTGTGAAACAAAAAAGAGAATAATGGTGGTGGAGGAATGCAAAAAAACTGTTGAAAAACCGTAGGTGAGTCAGCTATGAATATATAGGCCTTCTCTCAAGACGATTGGGTAGATCATTTGAACATTTTCTTTATAAATGTTCTAAATGTTACAAACAAACTTTGTTTATTAAACATAATTTAAACCACTGTGTCAATTCGAATCTAACAACCTATAAAACAACCTATATGCAGAAGGGCATTTCAAAAATACCATGGTGTCCAAAAATGTACCATGGTATTTTTGAAAGCACCTGTCAAAGCACTTTTTTTTTTTTTTAAATGCTTTGGAAAACTATTGTGAAAAATAAAATGTAAAATAAAATCTTATTATCTTATGATGAGCCTATGATGCGTAAAGGTCTTTTTTTTTTTTTTTTTTTTTTTTTTTTTTTACAGGTTGTAAACTTAAAACAGGACGTAAACTTAAAACAGGACATCAAGTTAACATGGTCCTTTGTGTTAAGTATTTCAAAGTATTCCAAAGTATTTAGATTAAGTTACTAAACTTAAGTAATGTAACGAAATACGTTACAAATTACTTTTTTAAGCATGTATTTTGTAATCTGTAGTGAAATACATTTTAAAAGTAACCTTCCCAACCCTGTTTACAGCCATGTTTGACTGTTAACCGGGAGAAATCTCCCACTTCCAACCCCATTATCCCCACTCACTGACCGAAGTCACTTACTTACGAAGTCAATTAAAAACTTTAACTAAAGCTATAATCTATAACTAACAGAAAATGTTTGAAAAGCAAAAGAAATCTCACTCAAACAGAGAGATACTCTCATTCCCGAAAAAAGAAAAAGAAAAAATACAGGGAAAAAATTAAATCATTTTCAGAAATAGTACAAAGAGCTCCAATACAACACAAAATCACAACACCAAATCTTCTCAAAAGTAAACAAATCATTCATAGTTTTATAAAATTTATAATCAATCAATATTCTTGATTTCACCAGTGTTAAATAATATGTGATGTTTTGACAAGGTTTCTGTTCAATTTTTTCCTTCTTCTGATATATTCTGCTATTTTTGCTTAACCAATTATAAAATTCAGTAACTGACATATATACTTTTTTAAACCCCAAGATAAAAATCTTTTCAGAAAAAGATTCATTAAAACAACGGAAAATATTTTAAAAATATTTTATTAAAAAAAAAAATCTCCACGGTGTATCTGATTTCTTTGCAAGATGATTCATTTTCATCTGGAACAGATAATCCACAAAAAATAGTCTTTTATCAGTAGGCTGTTGTAAGGGTATACTTCCACTTAGCTAAAAATAAAAAGAGAAAAACCAGTTGAATAGATCTAGCGCTTAAAAAATGAGCCACAATTTCTGCATTTTCCAAGTTCTCTCCAACTAGGTTCAACAATTTTTACTTAAAATAATCACTTTTGATCTTATGATGACATACGGAATATGACATCCGTCAGCTGTGGTACCCTTAAATACCAGCAGATGGCAGCCTCGTCCCTCATTGTTTCCATAGACTGTTATTCCCAGACTTCATTTCCCGGTATCCTCTGTTTATTATTAGTTAACCTGTTTCAGCTGTGTCTTGTTTCTTATTTATTACCCTGTCTATTTAAATGCCTTTTGCTTTGTATTCTTTATAAAGTCTTGTTTGTTTTGGTTGATATTTTCTGTTGGCTTTTTGAGCTGTTCTGGTGTTCCTTATGTTTGTTATACCTGGGTTGTGGATTCCTTGTTTCTGTCTGCCCTTCGTGGAGTGTATGTATGTACGGACTGATTATATGTGCTTGACCCTCTGCCTGGTATGGACTAAGACCTTGGATTATAACTATTATTAAACTGCGTTTGGATTCTCACTCCTTCTGCTGTATGCCTTCATTCCACCTCCACCAAAACATTACAGTGAAACAGACTCTAAACTTTAAAAAGACTCTTATAAAAAGGTGGAAAAATAGAAGTCTAGTTTTTAAAGGGTTTAGTAAAAAAAGATGTTTATCTAATCAATTCTATCAATTGCCCTCCAGCTGACATCCAGTGCACTGTATAAAAGTCTCTGTAGAAACTGCAAATGAAATGCGGCAGTTCTGCTTTGTAAATGAATCTGCTTTGTCCTCCTTTTTCTTTCAGTAGATAAAGAACACTCTGTTGAATCCAGTGTAATTTGTCCCCCCCAAAAAAAGTCTACAAGAATTGCTTGTATTTGTATCAGTAGTTGAGGAGGAGGATCAATACACACCAACTTATGCCGCACTGAAGTGACCAGGTTATTGATGAGAAGAATGACATGTTAGGAAGCAGCCATTTCCAATTCTCTAAACGTCCTTTAATTTTTTTAATTTCAACAACCCCTTCCCAATTCTTTTGTTGAGTTGTGTCATCACCTAAAAAAAACCAAACCTTTGCCAAAGATAAAAAAAAAGTAAAATCATTGATTAAATTAAATAAACTTTGTGCATCTTTTTGTTCACTAAGGAAAACCATTACATAGTCAGCATACGCAGATAAACATTTTTTTGTACTTTTACTGAATGTAAACCATAATTTTTTCTCATTTGTTGTAATAAAGGCTCAATGGACTAGGAATACAGCATTCCAGATAATGAACAATGTTGTCTTACACCCCTTTTAACCTGAAATGGAGCACATAAACCACGATTTATCTTTAATACACTTTCAATCTCACTATAGAGTACTTGGACTATCTTAATAAAATATTGTTTAAAACCAAGAGCTGCTAAAGTTTTCCATAAATAAGGGTGCTCTATCAAAAGCCTTCTCTTGGTCCAGAGAAATCAGTCCAAAATCTAAATTTAGCAATTTTGACACCTCCAATGCATCACGAATTAAAGAAATGTTGTCAACAATGGATCTGCAAGGAACACAGTTGACTGGTCTGGATGTATTACTTGATTTATTACTCCAGTCAATCTATTTGCTAAAACCTTAGAGAGCAGTTTGTAATCACAACAAAGAACTGATACAGGGTGCCAATTCTTTATGTCTGTCAAATCACCTTTCTTTAGTATTAGCGTTATTACTGCTCTCCTGCAGCTCAACGGTAACATACCTTTTGACAAACTATCACTCAGCACACCTGAAAGAGCTGCATTACCTTCTTTTGACATTTTCAGTAGGGAGTTCAAGAAAGCACCGTCCTCATCACCCTCCATTACGTACTCAATTCTATAAAGACTTTTGTAAAAACTGCTCTCTTCCGAATATCTCTGGGATTCAGCAAAACGTGGCTGTCTTCAGACCACAGGGCTTGATATAATCTCTTCTGCCCATTTTTTTTTTTTCTCTAAACAGAAAACATTTTTTGACGGTGCATCCATATGAGTTATGCTTTGAAATCTTGATCTGACCAATGCCCCCTGTGTTCTGTATTCTAACAGATCCGCTAACTGAGCTTTTTAATAAATGACTTCTTTTTAATAAATGTTTCTTATGGTCAAATTATTTCTCAGACCCTCCTGAAGCCTCACAACAGGCTAGATCTCTTAAGAAGTGATGAAGAAAAGGAAAAAGAACAGCTTTCCAATTCAGATTATGTTTATTACCGGTGCTAAGGACTAGTAATCACTGAGATTACTTGTGTAGCAGGGTCATAGAACTTAGTGCACTTGTTAAGAATAAACAGAATCACAAAATAAAAAAATGTATCTGGTTCCTTTCGGGTTCTGTTGGTAAACAAAACCATACTAGAACAAGAGGGGTAAATATAAATAAATCAAATGGAGAATAAATATACAAGTGAATGGCTGACTGCTATTATTATTAGAATAGATAAAAAGACCTAAATAAGTGATTAAAACAGCAGAGTGCCCTGTAATTGGGAAAACTCAATAGCACAAGTGATTATTAACTGTTAGATTTGCTTTGAACATCACTCCATAGCTGGC
Organism: Hypophthalmichthys nobilis; assembly: GCA_037950665.1. Classification (NCBI taxonomy): domain Eukaryota; kingdom Metazoa; phylum Chordata; class Actinopteri; order Cypriniformes; family Xenocyprididae; genus Hypophthalmichthys; species Hypophthalmichthys nobilis. Next base: position 17,675,566 of record CM075483.1, on the reverse strand, counting down.
CACAGCTGCTGCATGTTCAAGAAAATGTCATGGGTGTGTCTCTCCATAAAGTTTAAGTCAAAGTGTCATTGAAAATTCTCAACATCTACAAGAATTCTTCTCAAGCTAAACAGTTTACACGTAATTAATTTAGATTTAATTAACAAAGTAACTGCAAATTTAGCTGAACAAGGTTCAGGAAGGAATAAACCTAAAATGGTGAAGGTGAAATTAGCTGAGGATAATTAAAAGTAAGGAAAGAGAAAGTGAGAAATCAGAAACCAGAAATGGAGTTAAAGAAGAATGGTTTAGATTACTTTACACTGCAAACCCACAAGCTGTAGTTAAAGGTTTCAAGTAAATGATGCTAACTGCTGACTGTTGAAGTTATTAGTTAGCTTAACCTTATAGCTGAAGGGCTGCTAGGTTGGGTTAGCTTAGCCACCTAGGCTGGTTTGTTTACAATATGGTGTCACAAGGTGATGCATGCGTGCTATCTAGAGTTAACACTTCCTGTGAAAAGTCATTGTCATGGAAACCAATGCGCATCAGAGCAATTTTGACTCGAGTTATGCATATAGTTAAAATGTGGCGCTTATACTTTCAGATATTCAAGAACATAATGTTACATTCAGTAAAATGCAAATATAGTTTGGCATTTGCAAATTTTACTCATGTAAACTCTTTCTTTTCTGTGAGTGCTTCTCTCTACTTTAAACATTCTGTCAGGATCACTATCATCAAAGATGACTGGCAGTTAACATACAGTTTGGATTGGCGGTATGGTTCTGTTCTATGCAAAAATTCCCTGCCCATCCATGCAGCCTAGCATGGATAAGAGCAGGGAGAACAGCGATAACCCCCCTTAGGGTAAACAGAACAGAACCAAAGTATTGCAATATCATTAATTTTTTTAATGACAATAATTATTGTAACAACATAATTGAAGAATTGAGTCTGATCAACAGAAATATCAGAAGGGCGAGTCCTGAGTGGACAACGGAGGAGCTGGGGATGGAGGAAGGTAATTAGCTCCTGAGCAATGCGATAAAGCTGCTGATAATACTGAATGGACCATATGTACGAATGTGGTGATAGGTGTCATAGGTCAGTATGAATCAGCTGAGTGTCAGCTAATGCGAGCTTGACTAACGTGACCTGCCAGAACTAACGCTACGCTTGATTTCTGTCAGGATCACTATCGTCAAAGATGACTAGCAGTTTGGATTGGCGGTATGGTTCTGTTCTGGGCAAAAACTCCCTGCCCATCCATGCAGCCTAGCATGGATAAGAGCAGGGAGAGCAGCGATAACTCCCCAAAACAAAACCATATGCTGACAACCCCCCAACCACAAACTGACTGCGAAATCTGAATGAAAAAAGTATACTGGAAAGACAGAGGACAATGGACATAATGGAAAGGAGCAGCATATCCCACTGAATAGCAAACTGGAGGCAGCATGCCCCTTACAGGAGGGAAGTAGCAGCGAAGGGGTGCTCTTCTGTTACAAGCTTCTGAGTAGAGCAGCATGCCCCGTACAGGAGGAGAGAATCAGCGGGGGTGCTCTTCTTACAAGCAGCTGAGGAGAGCTGCAAGCCCCTTTAAAAAGCAGTTACCTGAATGAGCTTAAGACAGCACTATGTGGCCAATACCCAAAAAGCTTAAGGAACAAGCTAGATAACCTTAAGAAACAGATGCCTCAATAATTGTGTGTCAGTAACCTGATGGCATTCAGCAAAACAGTGCTTCCCACAGATTTTAAATACTTGTAGCTATATGGAAAATCCTTCTACCCACAGCACAAAAAATGGTCGGAAGCTACAATAGTTAACTGCGAATGAAAATGAAATTATATGAAATAAAATTAATATAAATTAATTGAATTTGAATCAAATTAAATACAGTTGTGTAACCAAATAATAACCAGGGGGGAGTATACATTTTTAGTGACTTATTTACGAACAAGACCTAAATATACTCAGACTCTTATTTTGAAGTGTATGCTTACTATTGCGGGCTGCTCATTCAAGTTTAGATGAGGTAGATAAAAAAATATATGTTCTTTAGGGGTGACCCTGAATAGTCGAGAATTCGAAGTGTTATGAAGCGAGATATGGGGGTGCTCAATATCTGATTTTACATAGACGTACCAGTTCTCTCCCAATAGGTTAATATACAGCCTATTATGATAATGCTGTAAATAAAAATGTGAAAAGAAAGAAGCTTTTAATAAATATTTTTAATGTGCGTGAATAAATCCAACCATCCCTGTGACAGAGTTAAGTTTCACTTCCATGATCCGTGATCGACAGAGGAGTATCTTGGCAGCAGGGATTAAATCTTTAACAATGTCTGGGATAAGAAAATCTAAAGTGTAGAATTGGATGCACTTTGAAATGGTAAAAGATGATCCAAAAAACGTAAGATGTAAGTTGTGCCAACAGATCATGTCCTGTACCACTCAACAATGACAAACACTGCGGCCAAAGTTAACATCTCGCTCCATCTCGTGCACAGTTGAGCGCGCGAGCCTTTCAAAGTAGCCTATTACTCCTTTGGCCTTAAGCACGGAAAGAGTTCATGCGCACTATCTAGTGGACTGCTGTTTTTCAAACGATTAGATTCGAAAGATTCAGTTCAGTTCAAAAATCCTTAGAATCGCAAAAAAAAAAAAAAAGATTCGATTCAACAGTTCCAAAGAAAAAAATCCGTAAGAGCAAAATACACTTGAGCAGTCACTCAAAACAAAGTTCAGTTCCGTTTAGGAAAGAAAACAAGCAGTCAGTCATAACTTTCCTACCCAATTCCTGAAGTGTTGGCTTGTTGGAACTTAACTCTCACAGTAAACAATGTTCATCTCACTGGGAAGGCTCGCCATCTTGGATCGTCACGCTGAATTGAATGCAATTTCAGCGTAGGACAAAAACCTGACAAAATCCAAAGAAAATAGAAATATAAATGTCTCTTTTTTAATTCTCTCTTGATGTTTTTAACTTTTACACAAAGTTATGCTGCTGCTCGTCTCATCAATCACGTGGAGAAAAGAAAATGGCTTCTCCCATCCAGCAACTAACGTGGTGGGGCAGAAAACACAAAACTCACGTAATTGGACAATCATTAAACTGTGTTGGAAATCCAGAAGCGAGGACCAGGAGACTTGGATGTATCTTCAGCAGGATTCTTTATTGAGAACACGTGCTGTTGGTAGCTGCAGTCATCAAGTCTGACTAAAGGGAGCTATATATGGTATTTTTATAGGCATTCAGTGGGCATTCCTTGTCCTTATTGGCCTTACACCCAGAGGTGAAACAGAGGTGAGAAAGGGACCCCCAGTTGTGAGATCAAACAGACCTAATTTACACCAAATGGCCTAAAGCTTTGTGAGCACCAGCATGCCTACCTTCTATTGATAACATTACCACAAATTATTAAGCACCACCTGGTCACTAGAACTAAAACATTTACACACAGATTTGACTCTCTGTATGAAGATGAAAGACTGACAAAACCCCCTCACTGGCATCATGTTCATATTGAATGCCCAATAAAATGTATTTCACCTTAGATTTTCAAGTGATGTTATGTAAGGATATAGGATGATCAACAGCTGTGAATAATCACACTAACATGCATTTCACTTTGATTTTACAGTTTTTCTTACACTCTTTACTCATTTCTGGTTAGTTTATTATTTTAACAGACAGTTAATTATTTCCTTTTTATAAATAATTTTCTAAATTATACAGGGATACACAATCAAAGTCTAGATGAATGGCATCAATCTAACTATAATTTGTAAGGCCTTTACGTAGAACGATGAGTGTCACTCAAATCTACATTCATATGACACTGTACTGAGACTTCTTCATCAGCAACAGGTTAAACAATACTGCGATTGGGATTTTCTTCCACCAGAGCAGAATAATCAATTCTGGTAGAGTTTACATATGCCGCTGAGCTGAGATTCCTTTGTCAAAAAGACTTACGCTTTAATACTGAAATTAGGGTTTATTTGCTAAGATCAGATTAACCTCATACTGTGTAGTGGCTTATCTCGCCTCTGTGAAAAATCACTCTTCAAGTCTTGGAGTTTTGATGCCAGAACATAGGTTTTATTACAAGCAAATAAAACAGAGTTGGTCTGCAGAACACAACTGCCGGACCAACTCTCGCCCAATCTTTTTATACAGATTTCTTATAGCTCTCCACCTAGGTGGGATCAATTCATCTTAAACATTTTCAAACTCTGAATTCTCCTGAAGACCGGTGATCTCCTTCAGTTGCCCCATTTTGTCAGGGTCCTTGCATCTGTCTGTCTTGTACCTTCTCACATTGAGTGGGGGTTGGTTCTCGGTGGAACCTTGCAGCATTAGTTCATTTTCCTCCTGTTTGAGGCTTGTGGGAGTGTGGCCAAGGAGAAGATGATGCTGGTCAGCTCTTTGTGGGTCAGGCTGGGTGTCGGGTGTCCACTTGTGTTGCCGTCTCGCCATTCCTTTCTCTGCCGTTGCAGGTCATTGGCTGCTTTGAGCTGAAGGATGTCCATCACACAGCTCTGCCGGGTCTCCGGGGGGTCCTGGTGGGTGGCAGGGCTGAATGTTTGAGGCATACTGGCACACTTGTGTGAACACAAGAGAGAGATGGCAAAGGCAAATGCAAGTTTGTACAGAGGTGGTAGCTATCTGTTTGGGAAAACTGCTATGTGGGCAATGTAAGGTGTGAATAGCTAATGTGGGGAAGCTAGTTTAGTGTTGGTGAACACAAATAAGGGGTTTGAGTATCTTTGTTGATGGCTGTAAGCTGCTTCAATTGGTGACTGGACTAGTACATGTCATCAAACTAGTACTCAAAATACTGATGGTTCTTTCCACAGGTTGTAACTACGAGGGTAACAAATAAAACAAAACTGAAATAAAACAATAAGATGAAGTCAGAAAAGGAAAGGAAGAAAGGAGGGGTTTACCCTTTTAGTTTAGCTAAAAGATATGGCCAAGCAGGTGTAACCCAGGTCACTAAATAGTTTTTTTTTTTTTCTTCAAGATTCTATTTTATGCTTTATATGTAGAAAAAGAATATCAAAATGTAATATCAATAATAAGAGAAATTGATACAAAAATAATTTTATTTTTACGCAAATTGAAACTAGTCAGAGGAATCTGAGATCGCTGGTTGGATGAGGTTAGAGGTTAGTCCTGCCCCTAGAGACGAAGATGTGAGAAAAGTCAAGCGAGTGGATTTGCTTTACAGAGCTCATAACAAGAGATAAAAACCTATTGAGTGTGAAACTTTTGTAATTGGATTGTATTGAACATAAGATTTGATTGTGGCTACTTTTGAGTAGAAGAACAGAAAGATTGGTGCAAAGAAAAGTGGAATCAACGTGTGTTTAATAGAACAGCTTCATTTTTTTCTCTCTCTCTTTTTTCTTTATATGGATTACTTTCCCCTTGGTGAGTAATATTTTCTTTATAAGATATGTTTGGGTTTTGAATGTGAGGATGTGTATCTGAGTAATGTATGTGTATATATGGAAATGGTAATGTTTTTGCCATTCTGTTGGATAACTGTGTTAATGTAATGTGAAGTTATGAGAAAAAAAAAAAGGTAAATGTGTACAAAGTGTTTAATGTTGAAAAACGATATTTGTGAAGTTATATATAGATTTTTTTTCGGTGAAGTTTATTACCACGAGGTGCTAGCTTTGCTAACCCTGTACATAGATTCACATGAGTTAATTCTGCTGTCGACCCGAGCTCCAGTGGTTGAGATCGTCGTCGAAGAATTGTCCTTGCCTGTTGCTGTGTGCACGTTGCTTGGACTGGCGAGCCATTCCCATCTGATTCGTACCTGGAGACATTGTTTCAAGAGTGTGAAATACCGATTGGTAGGACAAATGCGACCCCTCTTTCTAAGTAATATTTTTATATTATGCGAGAAAAGAGTCACTAACTTGATAAGCAAATTGATATTAGAAGTGATTATATAGGCTGCGCTAGTACAGCGTGAGCTGTAGTAATAGCACGAGGGCTAAAGTTAACTCGTGTGAAGGTGCTAGCGAGTTAATGAAATGTCATAAAGTGTGACGTTTAAGTGTCAATAAGTTCAATAAGTGTTGAAATGATGAGTTAATCTGTTATTTGAAGTGTATACATGATATTTGTTGATACATGTTTGAAATGGATATTAATTGTTGTTCTGCCTTGTGTTTTTGCAAGGCTAGATTTTTTTTTTTTCTATGTTCATTCTACATGATCTCCTGTGAGAGTTTCCTGTTTTGTGCCATATTTAATCCTTTTGGAGAGGATTCGTCTGTGTATTGGATGCGATTAAATGTGCGCAATGTTGAGCTGCCCATGGACCTGTTTCCAGTCTGAACTGTGCTTAGAAATCATCAACTGGTAGGAGAATTCCAAATTTTCTTGGTTTTTGGACACAAAAGACCTTCTGTTTCATCAAATTCGTTTGATATTTTTGCTTCCAAAAAGGAGACTTATCTTTTGAACTTGAACTGATTGAAAGAGTTCAACAACTCTTTGAACTGAATAATCTGATTCACGAACTTTGGTCAACTGAGTCGTTTGATCCATGAACTTTGTTCGACTGAATGAATTAACTGATTTATGCATTTTTAACTCATATTTTTGAATATACTGTTGAGTTTGAAAGGAAAAGTGATTTGTTGCAAGAAATTCTGAATCACATTCTGTGTTTTGGGTCAAATTGAATATCCAACTCTACAGGTGCTGGTCATATAATTAGAATATCATCAAAAAGTTGATTTATTTCACTAATTCCATTCAAAAAGTGAAACTTGTATATTATATTCATTCATTACACACAGACTGATATATTTCAAATGTTTATTTCTTTTAATTTTGATGATTATAACTGACAACTAAGGAAAATCCCAAATTCAGTATCTCAGAAAATTAGAATATTACTTAAGACCAATACAAAGAAAGGATTTTTAGAAATCCTGGCCACCTGAAAAGTATGAACATGAAAAGTATGAGCATGTACAGCACTCAATACTTAGTTGGGGCTCCTTTTGCCTGAATTACTGCAGCAATGCGGCGTGGCATGGAGTCGATCAGTCTGTGGCACTGCTCAGGTGTTATAAGAGCCCAGGTTGCTCTGATAGTGGCCTTCAGCTCTTCTGCATTGTTGGGTCTGGCATATCGCATCTTCCTCTTCACAATACCCCATAGATTTTCTATGGGGTTAAGGTCAGGCGAGTTTGCTGGCCAATTAAGAACAGGGATACCATGGTCCTTAAACCAGGTACTGGTAGCTTTGGCACTGTGTGCAGGTGCCAAGTCCTGTTGGAAAATGAAATCTGCATCTCCATAAAGTTGGTCAGCTGCAGGAAGCATGAAGTGCTCTAAAACTTCCTGGTATACGGCTGCGTTGACCTTGGACCTCAGAAAACACAGTGGACCAACACCAGCAGATGACATGGCACCCCAAACCATCACTGACTGTGGAAACTTTACACTGGACCTCAAGCAACGTAGATTGTGTGCCTCTCCTCTCATCCTCCAGACTCTGGGACCCTGATTTCCAAAGGAAATGCAAAATTTACTTTCATCAGAGAACATAACTTTGGACCACTCAGCAGCAGTCCAGTCCTTTTTGTCTTTAGCCCAGGCGAGACGCTTCTGACGCTGTCTGTTGTTCAAGAGTGGCTTGACACAAGGAATGCGACAGCTGAAACCCATGTCTTGCATACGTCTGTGCGTAGTGGTTCTTGAAGCACTGACTCCAGCTGCAGTCCACTCTTTGTGAATCTCCCCCACATTTTTGAATGGGTTTTGTTTCACAATCCTCTCCAGGGTGCGGTTATCCCTATTGCTTGTACACTTTTTTTCTACCACATCTTTTCCTTCCCTTCGCCTCTCTATTAATGCGTTTGGACACAGAGCTCTGTGAACAGCCAGCCTCTTTTGCAATGACCTTTTGTGTCTTGCCCTCCTTGTGCAAGGTGTCAATGGTCGTCTTTTGGACAACTGTCAAGTCAGCAGTCTTCTAATTATATGACCAGCACCTGTAGACTGAGAGACCATTTAAAGGCCTTTGCAGGTGTTTTGAGTTAATTAGCTGATTAGAGTGTGGCACCAGGTGTCTTCAATATTGAACCTTTTCACAATATTCTAATTTTCTGAGATACTGAATTTGGGATTTTCCTTAGTTGTCAGTTACAATCATCAAAATTATAAGAAATAAACATTTGAAATATATCAGTCTGTGTGTAATGAATGAATATTATATACAAGTTTCACTTTTTGAATGGAATTAGTGAAATAAATCAACTTTTTGATGATATTCTAATTATATAACCAGCACCTGTATTTCTTTTGTACATTTGGGTTATTGAAAGTGATATTTTGTTTAAGGTTTTATTATTGTAAAATACTTTGCTCAAAGTGAAAGAAACAGACACATTATTGTTTTTTTTTGAGAATTTTCTTTATTTTTACATTGTGTGAAGTGTGTGAAACTTCAAATTGAATTGAAGCTGTCAAGCTGTTGAATTCTTGGTCCTATAAGAAACGACAGAAGAGTTGGTGTTAACTGTTTTGATTCTCACTGTTATCAATCAATTGTTCATATCTGTGATTTATCTAATTGAAACCAACTACAAAAAGATAAATTTTTCTTCATTAATACAATTTTCTGAATCAAAACAAAACTTTGTCAACCATTTACTCACCTGCTGCATCATCTCCTTCCTCCAGTAGATGTTCCTTGTTTCTGATACATATTGGCTCATACTGAACATCATTACTAGGTGTAGCACATCAGTTACGTTGCACGCTACATGCTACAGAATACTTACAGTTCTTTGTTTTGTAGGTGGTTGGAGGAGGTCGTGGATACGAGCAGCCGAGCACACACTTTGGTGAGTATGGTGGAGCATGGATGGAGTCCAGGAACAGGAGACACTGGAGATACAGACGAATGGGAAGATGCTGGAGACAAGGAGGATCGGGAGAGACGTAGCAACAACGCATGGTGCAGGTAAGTGAGTCCTTACTCGAAGTTGAGACCAGACAAAGTGCCAGTGTGAAGTGTGTGCTTAAATGCTGCAGTGATGATGAGGTGATGACGATCAGGTGTGGGTGATTAGTACTTTGGTGATTGTGACCTCTGTGATTGGGTGGTGATGGAGCCTGGCCGATCTCTGACAGTACCCCCCTCCCGAGGGCCATGGACCCCGACGTTGCGGTGGCCGACCTCTTCCACGGGGAGCTGGACGGTCTGGGAGAGTTTCATGGAACGAGGTAAGGAGGGTTGGGTCTAAGATGTTTTCTCTGGGAGTCCATGAACGTTCTTCCGGTCCATAGCCCTCCCAATCCACTAGGTATTTGAGATGGCCACCACGGTGCCGGGAGTCCAATATCTCACGCACTGTGTATACCGTGCCATCCACCAGGAAGGGGAGGTTCCTCTGTTGGGCCAGGCTCTGTGGAGGGAACAGACACAGGTGAGTGACAGGGTTTGAGAAGTGACACATGGAATGTGGGATGAATTCTGTAGTGTGCCAGTAACTGTAACTGATAGGTGACTGGGTTGATTTGACGTGTGATGGTGAAGGGCCCAACGTATCTGGGACTCAGCTTCTTGCAGGGCTGGCGCAGCTTGATGTCCCTTGTTGACAGTCAAACCTTCTGTCTTGGCTGGTAGGTTGGTGTCTCGGCTCTTCGGGTGTCAGCCTGGATCCTTTGGCTGCACACTGCCCGCTGCAGTTGATGTGCCAAATCCCAGACTCTCTCACTCTCTCTGAACCAATGGTCGACGGAGGGGACATCAGATGGTTCTCCAGACCACGGATCCATCTCCTGGATCTTCCTCTCCACTTGCCCGTTAGACTGCAGATGGTATCCTAATGACAGACTGATGGTCACGCCATTGACACGAGTGTTTAATGTTTGTGTGGCCAGCAGTTGTCCGTGAGGAACTGCCGGCATTACTTTAGTTTTGCTCTTTGTTTATTTTATATATTAAAGTTATGTTTAACGTTCGCCAGTTCCCGCCTTCTTGTTCTCGTATCTATGAACTACATTACATTGGTGCCAACACCCGGGAGGAAGGAGGGACATGCTGTCGGAGAGCCCTCACTGCTGAGGGGGATCGCGGTGCTGAGGAGGTCGGGCAGCGTGGAAGACTGAAGACCGTGAGTGGCTGCCCGAGGCGGTGGTGCTGGAGCAAGCATAGAGCAGGTGGGACGGAGAGCTCGCTGCCGTGCTCCTGGGTCGAGGTGGGATGGCTGCCATCCAAGAGGGAGTGGAGGAGTCGCCGCCATTCGCCGTGGGCCGAAGCCTGCTGCCATCCACCATGAAGGGGAGGAGCAGGGAACGGGGGACTTGCTGGTGGCTGCCCTCAGTCGGAGGAGCCATCGCCGGCCGCCAGGGGGCAGAGGAGGAATCGAGCTGTCCACCGAGCATCCAGTACCATCGCATGGCACCGTGAGGAAGAGCCTCTCGGCTGGCTGAGGACCGAGCGACAGTGTGTTCAGGAACCGGACCAAGAATTTTTTTTTCTCCTTTTTCCTCTCTTCCCTCTCTCGTCTCTGTCGCTCCTAGCGCTTCCGTCTCCTTTTCTCTCATCTCGTTTGTCCTTACCCCCTACGGCCAGTGAGAAGCGAACTTGCAGCAGTGAGAGGGTGCGGTTGGCCCCTTGATGGCCAGTGCCCACAGAGGAATGAGCCATGTGCGTGAGGTTATTGCGTTGAGCTCTGGGAACATAGGTGCGGCCAAGAGGACACCCCGGCGGAGATGGCTCGGAAGCATTGGAGGAGATCTGTTGGTTGAGGGACCACTGGATGGGTCAGAGGGTGAATTGGGTAGGCAAGATGGGCTTAGGCTCTTCGGTGCTCTCCTCCGGGGTATGAAGACAGGATAGAGCATCTGCCTTGATGTTCTTGTTGCCTGGATGATAGGAGATGGTGAAATTGCCCATTTGGGGCAGAATATGTCACTGAAGGGGGTGTATCAGGCTGGAATCTCAGTGGATTGCTGCTCCACCGGGCTCTTGATGGTTGTGGTGTTGACTGATAGACATGTCACTGGGGGATTGGTCCTTATGCAGTTCAAAAACTGCATTGAGCTACAGATTTGTCTCTCAAGGCCACCAAGGAGACCGCCAGAGCAATTGGGCAGTCTATGGCAGACCTGGTGGCAACAGAGAGGCAACTTATCTGATAATAAAGAGAAAGATAGGACCTTTCTTCTTGATGCCCCGCTTTCGCCCCCCCCCCCCGGCCTCTTCGGTGATGCCGTAAATACGGACGTTGAGAGTTTTCAGGAGGCTAAAAAACAGGCGGAGGCATTTAAACAATATCTCCCTCATTGTCACCAACCCTCTGGGACTGCTGGGTGTGATCAGCCCCAGCTGTCAAGCTCCTAATATAGAGCGCAGCAAAAAAAGAGTGTCGCATCTCATGCCCCGCCTCAAAAATCCAACACTCTCAACCAAAGTCTTCTAAGCAGAAGCCAGATCTGAGGACTGTTCTTCTGGCGAAGAAGGCTTCAGGTCAAAAGAGGTCTGGTTACAGTTTGGTTCTCATCCACCACTATACAACAGGGTGCTACTAACGTTAGTGCATCCCGAGCAGGCTCTGGTGATGGAACAAGAGGTAAAGACCCTGTTAGCAAAAGAAGCTATAGAACAGGTCCCTCCACCCGACAGAGAGTCCGTGTTTTACAGCCGTTACTTTACAGTTCCGAAAAAAGATGGAGGGTTGCGTCCCATAATTAGGTCTTCGTGATCTGACCCATTTAGTCAGAAGATTCAAGTTCAAGACGTTGACATTAAGTCAAATCGGATCAGATCCGAGGATTGGTTTGTCACGATAGAAGAACACATACTTCCATGTCTCCATTCTTCCATAACACAGGAAGTTCCTGAGGTTCACTTTCGGGGGCGAAGCATACCAGTATCGGGTTCTTCCATTCGGCCTAGCTCTTTCACCCCACATTTTCACAAAATGCATAGATGCAACACTGGCCCTGCTCAGGCTGCAGGGCATACGCATTCTGAACTATATAGACGACTGGCTAATTCTAGCACAGTCAGAATAGATGGCGGTCCGGCATGCAGACATGCAGAATTTGGTGTAAGAGTGTGCTTTCTCCATTACAGAGGACCAGCTTCCTTGGTGTGGTATGGGATTCAGTAATGATGCGGGCCGTCCTGTTGCCCGCTCATATTGCTGTTATTCTCTCAGTTGTAAAAGAAATATAGCTAGGCCAGTCAGTCACTGTAAAACAGTTTCAGAGACTGTTGGATCTGATGGCAGCTGCATCTAACATGATACCTTTTGACCTGCTGTACATGAGACCCTTACAGTGGTGGCTCAGGACCAAAGGATTTTCCCAGAGGGGGAAACCACTCCGTACAATCAAGATCATGCGGCATTGTCTCCGTGCCTTGGTTATATGGAGGAAACCTTGGTTCCTGTCCCAGGGTCCTGTGTTAGGAGCTCAATGTCGTCGAGTCACTCTCACCACAGACGAGGCAGGGGCAGAGGCCAGTTTAATAAAGACTTCACCCCGAGGCGGTGAAACAGATATGGGAGGTCTATGGCCAAGTGGAAGTGGATCTGTTTGCGTCTTAGGATACGATGCACTGTCCACTTTGGTTCTCCCTCACACACCCAGCCCCTCTAAGGCTGGACGCTATGGTGCAGACATGGCCGAGGCTACGTCTGTATGCTTTTCCCCCAATTGGTCTGTTCCCAAGAGTTCTGGAGAAGGTCCACCAGAAAGGTATAAGTCTACTGTTAGTAGCACCATACTGGCTGAGCCGAATTTGGTTTGCAGACCTAGTGTCTCTCCTTGACGGTTCTCCCTTGGAGTTTCCACAATGAAGGTGTACGTGGCTGCTATCTCGGCTTACCACGTCCCTTTGGATGGTACATCTGCAGGGAGGAACCTGCTGATAGTATGTTCCCTTTGTGGCACTTAAAGGATGAGGCCTGCAATTCACACCAGGGTTCTCACCTGGAACTTGGCCATTGTTTTAGAAGGTTTGTCAGCGGCCCCCTTCGAGCCTCTTTATTAGGTACCAGAGAAATGTGTGACCTTGAAGACTGTGTTCCTTCAAGCCATTTCATTCCTATAAAGAGTGGGAGACCTTCCGGCCTTATCAGTGTTCCCTACATGCCTTGAGTTTGCACCGGGGATGGTCAAGGCATTCCTTTACCCTAAACTGGGCTATTTCTCTTGACTATGAGGTCTCTGGTCAGCCTTCACCCTTGGCTGTCAGAGCTCATTTTTTAAGGAGTATGGTGGCCTCCAAGGCCTTACTGTCGGGAGTTTCCCTTAAAAGAAGTTTGTGATGTGGCGAGCTAGTCCTCTCTGCTCAAATTTGTTAGGTTCTACAACCTCGACCTGGACACTGCTCCAGGCTCTCAGGTGCTTAGGTCTTAGTGTGCCACAGTTTCCCATGGACAGGCACTTGTAAGTATGGCGTTTTGGTATATTGTTCCCAAAGTGTCATTGACGCAGCACGAATTCCCTCGAAAGAGAACATCTCAGGTTATGACTGTAACCCTAGTTCCTTGATTTGTTATTCATATAATGAATAATTGTGTGTCTGATTGGTCCAGATGCTACAGTTATTAGCACATTAATAAAGAACATTTTCACTTGTTTGCACAGGCTGTGGGTGTCACGGGTTGCTCCAATAAAGATGAATACCAAAATCAAACAAGGTTTATTTAGAAGACTCAAAGATAATCCAAAAGCGTAACAGAGTGTTTTAACACAGACAACTAAAGAGTCTAAAGGCAGCAACTTAAATACATGGTAAATGAGGGAACTAATAATGAACATCTGTGATGATCAAATGAATTACCATGACAACTGAACAAAGGAAGACATGTTACTAATGAAAGCCAACTGAATGTCCATGAAAACTAAAACAAACTTAACATAACTGTGACTTAACGCCCCCTTCAAGTAGGCGCAATCTCACGCCGTAACAAAAACAGAAAGAAATGAGGGAAGGAGGGAGGGAGGGTGGAAGTTTTGGAGGTGGGCGAGGAGCCGCAGAAGGGCTGGGAAGAAGGAGCAGGCAGAGGGCTGGCAGAAACAGGTAGGCAGACAGGCAGAGACTCCACGGAGGAACTTATGGAGGGATCATCCATGGGGACAACGACTGGAGGAACTGCCAGACGCTACTGAACCATAGCACAGTGATGACAACAGCCCACGGCGGCGTCAATGGCGGGAGGAGCCAAAGAGTAGGCGTGGTTGACAATCTCCGCGGGATGACCAACGGAGACGGAGCCGATCTCAGGGGATCCCAAGGCAATGACAAACGGCTGAGATGACATCAGCGCTCCTGAGACCTGAAGCAGAGCCGGTGCGACCGCGGACCTAGGCGAGTCCGGGGGGAAGGAGGATCCCACTGCAGTTGTAGGGGTGGAGAGCCGAAGCGCAGCGGGAGGCTCGCAAGTCCATGACCAAGGGTGACGACTAACCAAGGGGGAGCTGACGGGACGAGGGAGCCTGGTGCAACTTCATGGTTGAGGGTTTCTGGTGGAGCCGAGGGTGGTAGGAGACAAGGTGAAGCAAACAGGTCAACAGGCAGAGGTGGTACAAGAGGATCAGAGGCTGGAGGCTCAGCCATAGGATCCACTTGATCTGGCGATGCTGGTGAGTGCAGACACTGAGACTTCACCTTACTGTCAGGTAACACGGGAAGACGAGGGACTGCAGGAGGACAGCTCAGGCAGGGCTGGAGGACTGGCAGTGCTAGATGGTGGATGTGAGAGAGGAAGGTTGGGTGAAACCACCAATAGCAGTTCACTTTCCTGGTTTAAACAGTCCAATAATATAGTTCTATTGTTGGGTGTAATTAGCAATGATGAGGGACAGGTAACAAGAGTAGGGTGGGGCAGGGTGGGAAGCAGTACTTCTGAATTCCAGTCTATAAGCCTATAATAAGCCTTATAATTCCTCTTCCCCCATGTCAAACTCCACCAATATCCCCACCGGGACGGCTGTTGCCGGCTCACACCCCTGGTCAGACTCACATGGGAACTTCGGCTCCGGGGCTTTAGTGGGCGCTGTCATCACAGGCTCCGTGCTAGCGGCGGGCGGAAGCTCTCCGTCTGCGGGGGGCTCAGGCATCGTTGTCTCCATGGTGATGAGTGTTGGTGGGCTGTGCTTTGGGTCAGCTTGTGAGACGTCTGTAGGGTGTGGCTGGGCGAGGCTGCTGGAATCCTCTGCTTTGCCCACTGTGAACGCAGATCCGTTCGTCCACAGTGCGAAGTTGATGTAGCTCACCAGGGTCCAGCAGGGATCGCCACGGGGCATGACGCAGCGGAGATCTTCGTCCAGACCACACCAAAATCTCTCCATTAGACAGACGTCATCACAGGTGGCGTGATGGCAGATGTTAAGGAGCTCCTCCACATACACTTCCAAGTCTCTGCTGCTCTAAAAAACAAAAACTGTTCCTCCATCCAAAAATTGTTTGTTGCCCTTCATGAGGGCAACATTAATAGAAGCATTGTTCCTTGCTTTTCTTCTCATAATTTAGTCTGGTATTCTGTCACGGGTTGCTCCAATGAAGATGAAGATGAAAACAAAAATCAAACAAGGTTTATTTAGAAAACTCAAAGACAATTCAAAAGCGTAACAGAGTGTTTTAACACAAGCAATACCAGACAACTGAAGAGTGCAAAGGCAGCAACTTAAATACATGGTAAACAAGGGAACTAATAATGAACACCTGTGATGATCAAATTAATTACCGTTACAACAAAAAGGTGGTGGGAAAAACTGAACAAAGGAAGACATGTGACTAATGAAAGCAAACTGAATGTTCATGAAAACTAAAACAAACTGAACATAACTGTGACAGTGGGGATATTTATCTCTTTACTTCAAGTAGCATTTGTAATTATTTTTTAAGTGTGATAGTAGAACTTGTGTAATTCTAAATTACTTTAAAATATATTACAAATTAATTCTATATTTAATAATTTAATTAGTTTAATTTAATTATATATATATATATATTCCAATGTATTAATGATATTCTAAACTCTTGAAATATCATACAGCACTGCTTACTCCAGGGCAGTTTTTTTTTTTTTTTTTTACCTCACAAGATGAATATAAATTTTTTTTGTTTCTTTGTTTTTATTGAGAGTAACAAGCCTCCAACAAAACTGTAAAAAAAAAAAAAAAAAAAAAAAGAAGAAGAAGAAAAGCCCTTCAGCTTCCTATGTAAAACTGACAGTGTTCAGGAATACAGGTTTTAATGAGGCAAACCCACTGACACAATTTTTACATATGGTTCATGGTTAGATATCAGTATGCAGGCTTCATTCAGTCCTGCAACGAACAAGATATCTTTCATCCATTATTGATAAGGGTGAGTGAATGCTCTACCCCAAAGGCACGCTAGGATTCCCAGAGCCCGGCCTGCCATCAAAGGCTCTTCTATAATCTCTACTTTTCTCTTTCTCACTCATCTCACTCTCTTTTTCTTTCTTTCTTGCTCTCATTTACCCTGCTCACATTTTATGACTCATCCATTTGCTGGATTAATACGAACTAGGTTTTATGAAGGTTTAATTATCCAATTATTTGCATCATTATATAGGTGTTAAGATCATATTGTGTTGGTTAAAGCATTAATAAGGCATTAATAACTTGAGGCTTAAGAAACTTGGCTATGTAGTTAGTGTTTTTGCTGTATATACTTCATAAATTCATTAGCTTCAGAAGTTTTTTTGGTATTTAGGTCTTATAGATCTGTTCTCAGCTGATGGGCTATGACCTAAAAATGGAATGCAGGTCTGTTTTGAAGCAGGGGTGAACATGATAAATGCAAATAATAAAATCCCATACCATATACATGTGCATAGTTTGGACAGAAAAATAAGTATTTTAACAGAGAGAAATTTTTTTTTCTCATATCCCATAAACACATCCAAACACTTGCTATTTTGTTGCTTAAATGCTGTATGTCATATAGAAGCAAGCTAACTTGCAGCAAAGATTAACTATAGTCCAAGCCCAAGACTGGTTGCCCACTGAGGTTAAGCAGGGTTGAGCCTAGTCGGCACCTGGATGGGAGACCTCCTGGGAAAATGTCTCAGGTTACGACTGTAACCATAGTTCCCCGAGAAGGGAACAAGACACTGCGTCAATGACGCTTTGGGAACGCCTCTGTGTGATTGTGTCTGAAGCACTTGTCAACTAGTCCAATGGCGAGATGGAATGTCACGGGCGGGTGATGTCACGACCAGGATAGCATAAAAGCACATCTGGAATGATCGGCGTTAGCTTCAAATAGTCGAAGCAAGTCAATCACAGGGATGAAGGAAGTATGGCAGGGAACTTCTCAGGGAACAATGGTTACAGTCCTAACCTGCTTTGAAACAATCTGTATTGTAAAAAGCGCTGTATAAATGAAGATGATGACTTGACCTTCAGTGTGGAAGGGGGTACATATAAGAGACCACTGATGTGTTGTCTCAGCTCCTCCCTCTCAGGTCTGGGAGGAAATGCTTCGACGCTGTGAAGACAGCCATCATTTCCAGGCAATTTATGTGCCACGAGAGATGATGACTCTTCCACAGACCCTAAGCTGAGCGGCATTTCATAACCGCTCTCCAGCTCGTGAGGGAAGCATCTGTCGTGAGCATGAATAAATGACAATAAATTACATTGGCTCCTTACACAGGACCTTGGGACAAGAACCAAGGCTTTCTCGATATTATCAAGGTGCAAAGACCATGATCATGTGGAGTGGGTTCCCCCTCAGGGAAAACCCTCTTGGTCTTGAGCCACCATTGTAAGGGTCTCATGTACAGCAGCTGCCATCAGACCCAACAGTCTCAAAAACTGACTGACTGTTAGTGACTGGCCTAGCTTTATCAAGTTCACGGCTGTGAAAATCAAATCGATACGAGCAGGAGACAGATGTGCCTGCATCATCATTGAGTCCCACACCACGCCTAGAAAAGTGGTTCTCTGTGCTGGGGAAGCACACTCTTCTTAACATTCAGCCTTAACCCCAACTCTTTCATACTGGCGAGGACGACATCTCAATGCCAAACCACCATGTGTTTAGATTGTGCTTAGATAGCCAATCATCGACATAGTTTAACAAGTGGATGCCCCGGAGTCGCAGCAGAGCCAATGCTGCATCCACAGATTTCATGAAATTGCAGGGTGATAGACCTAGACCGAAGGTAAGAACCTGATATTGGTACGTTTCGCCCCTGAAAGCGAACCTCAGGAACTTCCCTGTGGAAGGATGGATACGTGGAAGTATGCGTCCTGAGATCTACAGTGACAAATCAGTCCTCGAATCTGATTTGAGTCACAATCTGCCTGAGCAATTTAAATTGTGCATATCTAAGATGGGACGCAAACCCCCATCCTTCTTTGGAATGATGAAGTACCAGCTATTAGAAACCAGACTCTGCCTTGGATGGAGGAACACATCCTAGCCCGAGAGAGTTTTTACTTCCTGTTCCATTACCAGAGCCTGCTCGGGGCCCACCACAGTGGTAAAACCCTGTTGAAATATGTGACACATTTGGCAGAAGTCTCACGCTGCCAGAAGGTCTACTAAGGGAATGAGCCTCTCAAGACTGGCCTCTGGTGTTCTTTGAGTAGTTAGCTTGGTGCCATGAATCAGGACTTCTCTTTGACCGAAGCCTATTTTGTTAAAACAACGGTGCTCAGAGCCATCTTCTGCTTTGGAAATTTCTGCTGAGAATGCTGTCCTGGTTCCCAGTCTTTCTGAGGGGGAGGACAGGAAGCAACACTTTACCTTGTACAAGGAGCTTTTTAATGGCTGGGGCTGTTCCGCCCAGCAGCCCCAGAGACCTAGGTTCAGAGAGGAAGATATTCCAGGTCTCTTAACAGGTCTGCCTGCTGCCATATATGATTTACCCACCAGCGGCAAGTAGTTCTAACTGGCCTGGAGGGTAATATCTGGCCTTAAGGGACGACGCCGTGACAGGACAGATAGCTCGCAAGCTTCTGTTCTGCCGTCAGCATCGGCCCATACCCATGTTCTTTCAGCGCCCTATATTATCATATATAATTGTGCACTGAAAAACCAAGCTGAAAAGGGTTTAATCCGTGATCTCAAATTCTCATGGTGGAAATCAGGAAAAAACGGAATGCCTTAACATGGAGGTTGTAATTCTGACGACAATGAAAAGCTTGTCTAAATTGCATTTTGGCCAAGCATCCTGTCTCTTAGCTGGCCACATAATGTTTCACTTAGCCACGACCTGAGTTAAAATATCTACAAAATTCTACAGGCTCACGCAACCGCAGACTGCTTCAGAGCGTTCATAATCAGTGAATACCCCACATTTATGCTAAGCGATTGCTTATGAACTAGTGTTGATAAATTATGACAATGTTTACTTTACGATGTTTTTATGGTAATATGTTTTAAGACTGTTGTAAGAATGCATATTTTATCTCCCTCATCTGAGCTCGAATGAGCAGCCTGCAACTGCAATAGTTAAGCGCAGACATTTCAATATAAGAGTCATGGTGTATTTTGGGCTTGTTTATAATTAAAAGTCAAGCATTATATATAATTTTTCTTCCTAGTCTCTAAACACTATTTATTTTAATTTCCATTTAATTCATAGTAAACTATTGTAGCTTCTGTCTGGGATTCCCCGTCACAGAAAGGAAAGACTAAGAACGTTATTTGACACAATATAGTTTTTACTAGTTATTATAGTTAATTAAATCCTAAAAAAAATATTCATTACATGAAATAAAAATAAATGTTACTTGTAGGAGCCATTTATTTACCTTATTTGAAGGATAATTGTTAATCTTTGTTTTCTTGAGATGTGCACCCTCTACAGGACAGGAGAAGCTTAAAGGCCTGGGTGTGGCTCGCTGGAGTGTGGCCTGCTGGGAGCACATGGTCTTTAGACCTTGTCTTCTGTTTGTTTGCCATCCAAAGTTGTTTATATACAGACCTACCTTATGCCTTTTCGGGGGTGCTTAATAAACTGGTAAACTTGATATCCATAAAACAACTCCGATGGATTGTAATAAAGTGCGTGAGCTCTCTCTCTCTGCCGTGACCAGTATCGCTCCGGAGAGGATCATCTACAGTTTGTACTGATCCATCCTTGAGTAATAACTTCAACCACGGTGTCCTCAGTGACTCAGATGGCAGGAGTCTATGGAGCCTCGTATGTTCGTTGGTACATCCAACAACAGAAGATTTGTAATGTTTTTTTAGCACAGACATTGTATATCTCTAGTTGATACAGTGAGTAAACAGAAATGACGGACTCTGTGCTGCTCACTCAGGGTTATGTCTATGCTAACAGGTCAGATCGTCACCAGTCATGGGCGTGGTTTTCCTACTCTTACGTAGGAGTACGGGGATATATCAAACAGCGTGTTCCGAGAGATTGAAAATGATAAATGGGGATTATAAAAAATGTATTGGGTGGATTTTACCATTATAGGCTGGTTGTTTACACACACTGTGGACACTCATCTGTGTTCAAACACCTTAAAAAGTGAATTTTGCACAATAGGTCCCCTTTAAAATTTTATTTTTGGCATTTTTGCCTTCTTATTATGATAGGACAGTGAGTAGACAGGAAGCAAAGAGGGAGAAAGAAAGGACGGGATCAGGAAAGGTCTCCGAGCCGGTGTTTTGCCAAATTCCAGCCCCCCTGCCAAATTATTACCCCCTAGTATTAATAGGATTAGGACTAGGTGTGGGAGAGGGGTTAGGATTAGGGGTGGGGTTAGGATTAGGCAATCAGGTAGCAACTTCCACGAGGGGGGTAATAATTTGGCAGGGATTCGAAATTCGGCACAACACCAGAACTCAAACTCATGTCACCCGAGCTGCCCATCATCAGCACCGACGATAGGATATTATTTTCAATTTGACCGCAATGTTTTTATTATCCATCATTTAATGCATTTTGCCTGAACATAATTAAATCTTTCTTATGTCATTGCAGATTAAAATCTATAAATCAAAATATTTATTGCAGAAGAAAAGGCTCAGCACCCAAGGCTCTGTCGCCTGTTGCCTCAATGATGTACAGTGTCTTTGGGCAGATTGCTGAGGTGGATTGCCAGCAACAGCCATTTTGCGATTGTTTGTGATTTGGTCTTACTGACTTAGGAGTTCTCTTGACTACTCCTAACTTTTCACAGATTAAGGAGCCAGTTTTAGTGCTAAAATGCTTTGTGAAATATTCTTAGAGCAAAAATTTGGTGTCAAAAAATTTCAGAGTCCTAAAATTAGTCCTAAAAACACACCCATTATTTTTAAGAGTTCTTCCTAAATCGGAGTAGCTCCTATTTTTTTTTTTAAGTAGTTAGGAGCTACTTTCAGCCTTAAGATGTTTTTTGAATAATGCCCTTGATCTTTTAATAGCACTATTTTAGTACATTAATGCATGTTAAGTATTGTAGTAATTTTCCTATTCTGCATATGTCATGTTAATAATTTTGCATACTGTTGGGCCTATGTGTTACAGAACACAGACTCACAAGGATGTAAAAATGAATATGTGCTTTGTTGAGCACGTCAGGTATGGCAAACAGGTAGGTGAGTTTGACAGTCAAAGCAGGAATGCAATAATGAGAGAAAATACTGACAGTTCTTTGATTTTGCAGATGGTTGGAGGAGATCGTGGACACGAGCAGTCGAGCACACACTTTAGTGAGTTTAGTGGAGTTGGGAAGGAGTCCAGGAATGGAAGATGCAGGAACAAGGAGGGATAAAGGTAAGTGGAGCAGGTAAGTGAGTCCCAACACGAAGTTGAGACCAGACAAAGTGCTGTGGTGAAGTGTTTATATACTGCTTGTAATAATGGGGTGATGACGTTCAGATGCGGGTGATTAGTACTTTGGTGATTGTGACCTCTGTGATTGGGTAGTGATGGAGCCTGGCCGATCTCTGACAGTCAGTCCAGTGGCAGCTTGGCGGAGAGAGTTCTGCAGTACTCGGCGCAGCCTAGGAATTGGTTCCAAGAGTTCTGGTGGCCGTGGCAGAAGGTTCACAGGAAGCGCCCAATCTCCTGAATCTTCCTTTCAGCTTGCCTGTTTGACTGTGGATGGTACCCAGAAGACAGGCTGACAGTCACACCTAGAAGCTTGAAGAAAGCCTTCCATACCTGGGAGATGAAATGCGGGCCTCTGTCCGCCACAATGTCCTCTGGGATACCATAGTACCTGAATACATGGTTGAAGAGGAGTTCTGCTGTTGTCATGGTAGTAGGTAGGCCCTTCAAAGGAATCAGATGACTTGATATAGAGAATCAGTCAACGATGACTAGGATACATGTATTACCTTCCGATGGAGGTAGGTCAGTGGCAAAATGTACTCCTAGGTGTGACCAAGGGTGTTGTGGTACGGGCAAGGGAAGGAGTTTGCCAGATGGCTATTAACTCTCTATTCCCGATGTCGTAATTCATCTCCTCCGGGGAGAGCTTCTTTGAAAAGAAGGCACATGGATGGAGTCGTGCTGGATTCCCCTGCTGCTGAGAAAGCACCGCTCCTACCCCGGTGGTAGATGCATTGACTTCGGCGACGAAAGGCTTGTTGGGGTCAGGATGGATGAGGAGCGGTGCCTTAGTGAAGGAGTCTTGAGGCTCTGGAAAGCCTGGGTGGTAGCTGGAGTCCAGGACAGAGATTTGGGCTTAGTGCGGAGACGGTTGGTGAGTGGAGCAGTGATGGAGCTGTAATCTTGTATGAAATGACGGTAGAAATTGGAGAATCCTAGGAAACGAATCCCAAACGCCCGTTTAGGGCAGAAGACGTCACTGAAGGGGGCGTAGCATGCTACATTCTTCGTGGATTGCTGTTCAACCATACTCTCGATAGAGGTAGTGTAGATGGAGAGAGGTTTCACTAGATAAGGAAGACTTGTGAAGCATCCGGGAAAACGGCTATCGCCCCACTTCAGGACTTCGCCAGTGTTCCAGGAGAGAACGGGGTCGTGTTGCACTAGCCACGGGCGCCCTAGAATAATACCAGCGGTGGAATTCTCTAGAACCAGGAAGACGATGGATTCACTGTGTAATAGTCCAACTTGCAACTGGATGGGTCCTACAGCATAGGGTACATTCTTCTTGTTTAATGGTTTGCTGATGATCGCCTGGACCTGGTAATGAGTCTTAATGGGTTTCTTCTTGAGGTTGAGCTGGAGGCAGAGGGATTCGGAGATGGAGTTTCCAGCTGACCCAGAGTCAAGGAGGGCGTGTACTGGAAGGGAGACATGGCGGCAGTAAGAATAACTTAAGCAGTGAGTGGCTTGGTATTAACAGATACGGAAAGAATGACATTTACCAAAGGTCATGGTGGACGAATGGGACAGGCTGTGATAACGTCCCCCAGAACCGCAATACAAACAAAGACCCTGGGTCAGCCTCCTCTGCCGCTCAGATACAGTCAACCGAGTGTTATCCAGTTGCATCGCCTCTGGTTCTGGAGAGCTGGTACTCTCTGGCTGGCGTGAACGAGGTGGAGAGGGCTGGCTCTGTAGGTCTTCCAGGCAGGGCTGCATACGACGATCAGTGCGAATGGAGAGATGGATGAAATGTTCTAGCCCGATGGCGTCGTCGTATGCAGCCAGATGCAGTCGCAACCAAGGATTTAACCCTTGACGATAGGTGGTGATGAGAGAGCGCTCGTTCTAACCACTGGCCGCTGCAAGAGTTCTGAACTGAAGAGCATATTCAGAAACAGACATTTTTCCTCAAGAAAGATGATATAGCTGCTCACCAACAGATGAATCGCCGTCAGGAACTCCAAAAACCTCACGGAAGTGAGAGGTGAAGCTATCCAGTGTTTGTGTCACCATTCCACCTTGATTCCATATAGTTTGGGCCCAGTAGAGCGTTCTTCCTTTCAGCAGGGTAATGATGTAGGCGATTTTCGCTCTTTCTGTGGGGAAACGGTGCGACTGGATCTCCAGGGCAGCGAACAGAAGGAGGAATCCGTCGCAGTCCTCCGCCGAGCCAGAGTAGGGCGCTGGTGAGGCCACGGGGCTGAATACCACTGGCAGTGAAGGAATGGCGGTGACGGGTGATGCAGAAGTGGTGCCCGAGAGTGCTCGTTTGAGAGCATCCACAACCTCCTGGAAGGGATCCGGTGCACTCATATTCAAACGGCGAGTTGGTCTGGTCTTCTGTTACGGAACACAGACTCATTAGGATGTAAATATGAATATGAGACTTTATTGAGCGTGACAGGTA
This sequence comes from Hypophthalmichthys nobilis, assembly GCA_037950665.1. NCBI lineage: Eukaryota > Metazoa > Chordata > Actinopteri > Cypriniformes > Xenocyprididae > Hypophthalmichthys > Hypophthalmichthys nobilis. The sequence goes on along the minus strand of CM075483.1, from coordinate 17,651,344 downwards.
TGGCAAACAAATATTTTGGATTTTTAAAAGCGAAATCCAGTCATAAATTGCAAATTTGAGAGCTACCAGTGCACAAGAATATTTCCTGGTACTGTGGAAAGCATAATTGTGAGTACAGCAATAAATACAAGCCTATTTTGAACACTGAGTACAAGTATATGAGAAGAGAATGTTAAATTTTAAATTAACTATTCCTTCAACTCACATGCCCAAGGCCACATATGCGTTTAGCCTTTTAGCTCAGTAGAGTTTTAAAGAATTTGTTATTTTTATCTAGATATTGAAAATACTGCATTAAATTGTGCTCATACTAATTCAGATAATACAATTTTTAGGACAACTCTGTGTTTATATATTGTATGTCACTGTAACTGCCTGTTATGATTATACAGACAGTAAGTATTCATGTCCAAAAACAAACAAACAAACTAGTTATATACACACAGAAACAATGGATAGGCCTATGCATTATCAAAATATCCTTCATCCTGACCTATACCTCCATTTAACCAGATCTGACTGGCATGTTTAGCAGTGATTTGACAGTGTAGCAGGTGTTTGGTTATAAGTTAAGTCACACGACCATGGTGAGATACATTAACTTCTCAGATAATGGATACCTTTTCTAATCTGAGGAGCATTTGACACCTACTGATTGCAGTTTGCAATCACATGAACACTGACTGGTTTCTTTCAGGAGCTAGAGGGTTCTGTAAGGTATCATTTTAGGGGTGTTACATAAAATTGTACATGAATTTGTTCATTTTCATGAATGAAGCCCATCGAAGCAATTCCTATAAAGGATCTGTTAATATGTATTCACTGCAGAAACTCAAATAGGAGCGCTTAATTTAAAAAGAAGCTTCTATTTCTAACAAACATTAGGATGAAATTAAAAATCTCTGATGCAAATACAAAGCCATACATGAAAGCAAAAAGTATATAACAGTGGTACTGAGGCAAACAGCAGGAGAAATTAACAACATTATTAATGTAGACATACTCTAGGCTATTACAGCTTCAAGGTTCATCCTTTGATATATTTCTCCAACTCATTGCTTTTGCATGGCTGAGAGTTTAATCACCACCTAACGCTCAACCTAACGCTGTCGACAGCACTTGCATTCTAATTAGTCACAGAGCATCACAGACATTCCAAATGCCTTCGTGCCACTGGTCAGGCAAAGAAGACACAAAAATTAAGTCTTTTATTCAATTTCGCTAAGATAGTCTGCCAAAGCAAAGTGTTAATGAAAAGAATCACAAGTAAATTGAAAAGTTTTAGCATATCACAAAACCCTTAAAAAATCTCTTTCAGAGTGAAGAACATCAAAGGGTTTTCTTTTCACAGGTATTTGGCACAAAATGCATTTGTAACAAGATGACAAGCCAGAACCAAGCCTGCAGGAAGAACACAGACTCATCTCTGTTTGACAGTCATGCAATCTTTAAAAAAAAAAAAAAAAAAAGGATGTAGCTGAGAGAGAATGTTTGCCAATTTTATATATTGAATTAATATATGATGGCACCCATACTTTAACAGAACAGTTTGTGAGAGAAATGCATTAATAACGAGACAGTATACACACAATCTCTAACTCTAGTGTTAATATGTAGGTCAGTATCAGTATCTAAATGAGAGATAGCTAGCTGGCCTGCTATCATCTGCAATGTCTGTAACTTACAGGAATAATGTAAGCTATTGTGTGTGTGTGTGTGTGTGTATGTATGTATGTATGTATATATATATATATATATATATATATGTATATACACACACACGGGCGAATAATGTTTTATATATATATATATATATATATATATATATATATATATATGGGTGATTCTTAGACTATAGGCACTTTTATGTTCTTTGGTCATATTTTAAAAAATACATATAATTTTTGACAAATTCTTTTTTCTTTGTCAAACTATCAATAAAACCACCTTTAAAAAAATTTACTACCTTTCTATTATGATTTTTTCATACTTTCCAAGTGTCAAAATCACTGTTTTCTCCTTATCACACACCCAGACTTTTAAACTTCAACAATGAAAATACAGTTTAAAAATATGACTTATCTGGTAACTATTAATGTACCTGAATTAAGCACTAGTAAAATAATTAAAATACATTATAGTATTTAATGTGAGACTACTATCAATATTACTTTTTATACAAAATATAGCTGTCGCACAGTATTGGTGTCATTTCCACCACAACACTGTAATGTCCCTTTAAAAAGTTTGTGTGAAAGATTGTTTAGGTGGTTTCTATGGAAATGTTCAGTGACATCAGAGCACATGCTGGACATGGAGGGAACTTTAAATTTTCATCAACAACGAATGAAGAAAAATCAAGGTAAATATTGCTTGGTCAGTTAATATATTTATTCTACGTCATTTCCAAACATGCTGTACCTTCAAGGGTGTTTTTAAAAAGCTAAATTTTAAGTTAAATAAGAGTATTTTGCATACATTACATGCTAACTATTAATTCAAAGCTAATCAGTGAAGCTATCTTCCATTTTTTTTTAAAAAAACTACAGAAATGTCATTTCCACCACACTGCCCTCTGTGGTGGAAAAGACAGCATGTGGTGGAAATGACATTTATGGTTAAAAAGTACAATTGATATGGATTGTGAGAGTAGATTTGTGTAATACTTTTTATATTATAATATATTACAATACTTTTTATATGATTTCGTTTTTATCTATTTTTAAGATGCCACCTAAGACAACAAAAGAAAGGTCACAGGTCTATAGGGACAAAATAAAAGCTGACCCTATAAAATATGAAGAGAGACTTAAAAGAGACAGGGAGAGATACCAGAGGAAAAAAGAAAAAGGAGTAGTAAAAGCAATTGCAGATCTGTCAAAGCGGGAGCAACGCAAACAAAGGAGACAATGGAGAATCAATCAAAGAAATAGACGAGAGGAGATTAAAAAAACCCTCACAATGCAGGCCTACCTTTCCACCGCCACACTCTCCTGATGTTGCCTTGCAGCCAGAACAGGTACTCTGCATGCTTTGCTTGAAGACTTTTGCATGGGACTAAAAGAAAAACTTGGGAAGCATGTCTACAACATCAGACACCAATATGCTGCTCTTCGTGGTTTGAAAGAGAACCTGAGCGAAGATGAGGTTGTCCTGCATATTGACTTTGCAGAGAATTTTCTCTGCAAGTACAGCAGTGAAATCCAAGCTGTTCATTTTGGAGATTTGCATAAACAGGCCTCACTACACACTGGTGTGGCCTACACCAAAAACAGTGTCATCTCAGTCTGCTCAATCAGCTCCTCTTTTCGTCATGACCCCTGTGCTATTTGGGCACATCTATCAAAAGTCCTCACTTTCCTGAAGGATCAATACCCAACTGCTTCAGTGCTGCATGTGGTCAGTGATGGGCCGACCACCCAATACCGCTCCAAAAAGAATTTCTACTTCTTCACCAACATTCCATATCAGATGGGCTGGAAGAAACTGACTTGGAACTTTCTGGAGGCTGGCCACGGAAAAGGCCCTGCTAATGGGATAGGAGCAGCAGTGAAAAGGAGAGCTGATGACATCATAGCTAGAGGGAAGGACATACCAAATGCTCGGGTGCTCTTTGAGGAGCTTCCCCCTCAACCAGTACATCGCATCCTGACACACCTCAAATAGGTCTGCGGCACATTGTGGACTTGAACGAGGGACACGTTGGTCAGTGGTGTGCTGTGAAGTATGATGGAGATATTTATCCTGGCATCATACAGGATACTGATGTCTACAGTGGTGCTCTGGTTAAAACCATGAGCCGTGTTGGTCTCAATCGTTTTTTTTGGCCTCTAAGGGATGACATAATCTGGTACCAAACCAAGAATATCATAGGCCTAATCCCTGAGCCTGTACCAGTGACCAAACGTCACAAGGAAATTATTGTGTCTGTTTGGGAAGAAATCTGTGAAACACTTAATTAGATGTGGCCTCGAATCACATCACATACGCACACATACACACACGCACATGAGCAAATGCTCTCTCTCTCACACACATGCAAACATACATACACTCACACATTCAAGGTGCTCAAAAATCCACATCTCTGTTTAAATGTTACAGTTTCAGGTGTTCTTTACAGTTACTCTTTGCAGACCAATAAGAACATTTCAGTATCAAACTCTCACAATTATTTAACCTCATAATTATCTCACATTGTTGAATTTTTTATGCATCTTTTATTGCTTATATTTTTGCCTTGCCATCAGTTGTGTCAGTTATTTACAGTATGCACTGTAACCGTTCATCTATGAGACAAATCAGTTTTATACATCAAACTCAGCACTACACTAAAAACAGGTGTGGTTATGTTTAATGACTCTGTGCATAGAGTTTAATGAGTGTGATGAGTTTAAGAATTTTTCTAATAAATATATCTACTGTTTCTCTACATTCACGTTCATTCATTGTCATTTCCACAACACCCTGTCATTGCCACCACCACCCTGTCATTTCCATCACCACACACATTTTTAAAAAATATTTAAAAAGTTCTCATCACACATTAAAAATGTATCCACAATTTATGATATCGTGCTCTACTTAATATAAAAATTCAAGTTATTTATTTTCTAATAAACTCTTACCCAAACCAATATTAAATTTCAGAGTGTGACAGGTGTATAGTTCAGCATCTGGCCCTTAGGGCAGCTAATTTATCTCATTAACAAATGTATAATTATTGTACATTGTGGAAAAACTGGTAAAACTAGTTACAAAAATGATCTTAGACAATTCTTGAGTGGCATAAGTTATTCTATTTTTTAATAACAGCTGTATATTGAGATGTGGTGGAAATGACATTTGTTCATTGCAGGTCGGAAAAAATGTAAAATATTAACAATTTCTCTTGTAATCTAAGTTTGTCCTCTTACAGACCTTAAAACTAGACACATTATTTAAACTTATGAGACTGTGTTACGTGACTTTTGAACAAGTTTTTTTTGTTCAACTTCACAAGGCTAAAAGTGCCCCTAGTTGAAGAAACGCCCATATATATATATATATATATATATATATATATTTTTTTTTTTTTTTTTTTTTCGATGTGAGCCGTCAGCTCCAGTCCACTACAATTTGGAGCGGTTAAGGCCCGGGTTCCGCTCCGTCCATGGTCATAAAAATTCGACCTTACGCGGCCACTGTTCAGAGAGTCAAAGCTAGTCCACAGTGTAGTAAACGTTTCTTGTTTGCACCGACTGAAAACTCACGAGAAATATCATGAGACATTAGAGACTCGGACATTGCAGTACTGAACACTGAACAGTCCATGCATGTGGATTTGGATAAAAGTCGCTTTGATGCCGTGCCTGAACGCCGCTTATCCCTTCACAGTGGCGTATAGTGGACGGGCACACAGGGCTTTTAAATTATTATTCTTATTATCATGCTACTTTTATTATTAAATTAATATTGCAATTTCTTTATCACTAGTTGTTCGCAAAATGATGGACACTGATTCACATATCGTCCGTGTCATTTCCTGTCATAACAAAATTAAGTGAATTATTAAATAAATGAGTAAATAAACAACAAGCAAACTTAAACTTGTTTGCTTTAAATTTCTGCAAATAATTTGCTGATGCAGGTTTTGTCAAAGATGTTATCATAAATAATTTTGAGCTAAGAATAGCTTGCCTAAAACTTCCAGTTCTTATAGAAATGTCCATGGCTTGGTTCATTAACATTAGTTAACTACATTAGTTAACATGAACTAATAATGAACTGCACTTATACAATATTTATTAATATTGTTAATGTTAATGTTAACAATATTAATGTTAATTTCTTTGTTAATGTTAATTTCAATATTTACTAATACATTATTAAAATCTTGTTAACATTAGTTAATGCACTGTGAACTAACATGAACAAACAATGAACAACTGTATTTTCATTAACTAACGTTAATGAAGATTAGTAAATACAGTAATAAATGTATTACTCACGGTTAGTTCATGTTAGTTAATTATGCGCCAGAGAAACAAGCGCGCCGCCATCTTTATAATATTGTTTTTGAACTTCTGTTTTCGCGGTAGCTCTGTTGCCTATATTTCTATGGCATTGCTGTCAAAGAATAATTAGCTGGTGAAGTGGATTTACATGTTGTAGAGTTAATGAAAGTTATCATGAGCATTATGTTTAAAGCAGATGTCTTAACAAATGTCTGTAGACCGGGAAGATTTTAAAACGAGCAGTTCATTCATAAATACGTAAGATCTCTGTGGAAATACAAACCTGAAGTCAAAAGACAATGAGCGCAGCGCTGAAAAGGGGTGGAGCTACATAAGGTCTATATACATTAAGTAATGTTTAACTAATGAACATTATTGTAAAGTGTTACCCATGGCTTTTTAAGAACTTAGTCAGTTTCATGATTTTTCCAGGCCTGAAAAACATTTTTAAATTCCCTGATATTTCTGTTCATCACAATCATGAAACTCTGTATATACTTTGTAATTCGCCCTTATTATTATTAGTTATTATATTTGATCACAATTACAAGACTTTTGAATGAAAATCCCTAAAAGTTTCTTTTGCTAATGTAATGTGGTCAATTTGATCCAGTAATATATTTGAGTTGAATAAAACCAGTTAATTTAGATGTTACATGAAAGCCATTTTTTAGATTACCTGGCATTATTTTTGTGTGTGTGTGTTCTTTTTCCACTGACTTGTTTATTGGTGATCTCTCCTATATCTATAAAGTATGTATGCAATTTCTATAAAGTCAAATTGCATACAAATAGCCTACCTAAAAATGTCATTGGTCCTCTGATTTACTGCTTTTATTTATTGAAGAAATAAAGTGACATGCAACTACAAACCTCACCACAGAAGAAAAAGTACAACAGTATTGTAACTACCTAGCTGTAGCCTACCTACTGACCAGCCACAAAAGTGCATGCACACACATATTAGGTTGTTTTATAACTCTCCATAGGCATAATGATTTTTATACTGTACAAACTTTATATTCTAACCCCTTATCCTAAAGCTAACTGTAACAAAAAACATTCTGTTTTTACATTTTCAAATATATAGCCTACATATAATTTAGATTAAAATCTCAAAATATCAAAACATAGCTGGTTACTGGTTACTACTACCAAAAAAGTATCATTCGTTGAAGTACTTTGTACAGTATCAATGTGGTAATGAATATGGTAGTCATTCAGTAGCCTACCATTACCATGGTATTACTGTCTGATATCATTCTACCACGGTAACTACTACAGTACATAATGGGGCAGGTGATTTTCGTTGATCAAAGTTACATAATAGTACACTGCATGAGAATGTCTTATTTTCGTTAGATTGGTATGATAATGCTGCACTCACCTGACGATCTTTGTGGACATGCTCACTTTCTTGCTCACTTTTGTTGATTTGTCTTTTTTGCCCACTTGAATCACTTACGGTTTGTAACGGCCAGTAAGATCCTCCGCTCGCCCAACCCATCCGCTCACGGTGAGTTTTCTGTGACAGGTGCAGGGGATGGGTGAACTGCGCTAATGTCATGATCTGAGCAGCAGAGACCCCTCCTCACCTCAGCCTTACTCCTCTATCTCAGCGCTTCGGAGCAACTGTGACGGATCGGAGCATACCTGTCAACATTTGGGTACCAAAACACACACTGTGGGCATTATCGATATGGCTTCGAGATATGAAATTAAATTCTTCTATCCAGCTGTTGTTAAATTTACATGCAAAGCCTTTTACATGTGTTATGCAGTTAAGCAAACATCTTTGTGTGAAATTGATAGCAAAATCTCTAAGCTGAGCAATTTCATGCTACTGCAAAAACGTGGTTTAATAGAGCAGAGGTTGCCAACCTTGGTCCTCAAGGACACCTTGGCCTAATTGTTTTCCAGCTATCCCTGCCCTACCCACTGCTGGTTACCTGGATCAGGTGTGTTCAGTCAGTCAGAAGCTGGAAGATACCATTTCAGATGAGGATGGAGTGGAAAAGGGCAAAATGAATTGTTATCTTCCAGCTTCTGATTGTCTGAACACACCTGATCCAGGTAACCAGCAGTGCATTAGGCAGGGATAGTTTGAAAACATGCAGAGCAGCGGCCTTGGAGTTACTGGGTTGGTATTCCCTGTAACAGATGGTGGGACAGGGATAGTAGAAGTGCTATTGTAACTGCTAAAATATGAATTTAAAACAATAAGTATGTTTAGTACTGTTAAGCCTTATGCTCTGCATAAACACAAAAAGTGTTAGAAATTTAAGTAGTCATGTGTTGGTAGTATATGTTAGTATGTATATATATATATATATATATATATATATACATTATATTACCAAAAGTTGTGGGACGCCTGCCTTTACATGCACATGAACTTTAATGACACCCCATTCTTAATCTGTAGGGTTTAATATGGAGTTGGCCCACCCTTTGCAGCTATAACAGCTTCAACTCTTCTGGAAAGGCTTTCCACAAGGTTTAGGGGTGTGTTTATGGGAATTTTTTAACATTCCTCTAGAAGCGCATTTGTGAGGTCAGGCAGTGATGTCTCTGCTCTAATTCATCCCAAAGGTGTTCTATCAGGTTGAGGTCAAGACTCTGTGCAGGCCAGTCAAGTTCCGCCACACCAAACTCACTCATCCATGTCTTTATGGACCTTGCTTTGTGCACTGGTGCGCAGTCATGTTGAAACCGGAAGGGGCCATCCCCAAACTGTTCCCACAAAGTTGGGAGCATGAAATCGTCCAAAATGTCTTGGTATGCTGAAGCATTAAGAGTTCCTTTCACTGGAACTAAGGGGCCAAACCCTGAAAAACAACCCCTCATCATAATCCCCCCTCCACCAAATTTTACACTTGGCACAATGCAGTCAGGCAAGTACCGTTCTCCTGGCAACCACCAAACCCAGACTCGTCCATCGGATTGCCAGACAGAGAAGCGTGATTTGTCACTCCAGAGAACACGTCTCCACTGCTCTAGAGTCCAGAAAGTTGGCGACTTCTGCACACCGTGCGCCTCAGTATGTGCTGACCCCGCTCTGTGATTTTATGTGGCCTACCACTTCGTGGCTGAGTTGCTGTTGTTCCCAATTGCTTCCACTTTGTAATGATACCATTAACAATTGACCATGGAATATTTAGTAGTGAGGAAATTTCATGAATAGACTTATTGCACAGGTGGCAACCTATCATGGTACCACACTTGAATTCACTGAGCTCCTGAGAGCGATCCATTCTTTCACAAATGTTTGTAGAAGCGGTCTGCATGCTTGATTTTATACAGCTCTGGCCATGGAAGTGATTGGAACACCAGAATTCAATGATTTGGAGGGGTGTCCCAATACTTTTGGCAATATGTACACTACTAGTCAAAAGTTTGGACACGGTAAGATTTTTAATGTTTTTAAAAGAAGTTTCGTCTGCTCACCAAGGCGGCATTTATTTAATTAAAAATACAGTAAAAACAGTAATATTGTGAAATATTATTACAATTTAAAATAACTGTTTTCTGTTTATCTGAAAAAAAAAGTACACAATCTCTTTATATACATGCCTGTTTTCTTGTTCAGAAGTTTCAAGATGTCTGTACTGACTCAGACAGTCAGCCAGACTGAAAACAAGAAATCAAAACATAATTTCAGTGTAAGTCATGAATGATTACTTGTCACAAAAACAGTGAACATGGATAAGGTCATAGTTCTTAGCACTTGTTACATGAGAGATGAGTGGCTGTGAAAGTGTATGTTTTTAACATTGCATGCAATTGCCACGCTGCACATTACTGTTAATTGTAATATTAACCTTACATGGAAATTTTTCTGAGGTGAAGTAATCCTGAGTAATTTCTTTCACAGAATCATGTCAAATGCCTTAATGGTGAAATTCAATATGAGGACTGGTGGCCAACTTGAGAAAAAAAAAAAAAAAAGCCATTCAAAACTACACCTTTATACTATGTTATTCAAGGTAATTTTGGCCTTATGACATTCAAAAAAATCTCTTGTTCCTTGTCTTTTATTGTCATTTTTATTGGTATCCTTTATCTATTTAGGGGAAATTCTCTAAAAGACCACCTGTCTTCATCAGAAATGTCCTTTTCAAAATAAGTGCATGTCATTTACCTCAAATTTTGCCTTTGTTTTTTTTTTTTTTTAAAACAATCATTTTCTCTTCCCTGCAGATACTGTGAATAGTGAAAATTCAGCTTTGCCATCACAGGAATAAATTACTTTATAAAATATATTCAAACAGAAAACAGTTATTTTAAATTGTAATAATATTTCACAATATTACTGTTTTTACTGTATTTTTAATTAAATAAATGCAGCCTTGGTGAGCAGACGAAACTTCTTTTAAAAACATTAAAAATCTTACCGATTCCAAACTTTTGACTGGTAGTGTATATCATTTTAATGTAGTAAATATCACACGAAGAGTGCTATTTTTCTCCAGATATCAGCATGATAACAAATGTGACATTGATTTATACAAGTTTAATAAACAAGTTAATATTAAGTGACACAATATTGGCTTGTTTTTCTCTATTTCACCAACGAAAATGATTCAAAACAAAGCCACAGCACTGTAATTGTGTCTCTGAGCAACACACAGCGGTGTTTCCTTACTGAATGAATCAGCTTTTTGAACAAATCAATTGAATCACTGATTTGATGACTGTGATAGATTATGATTAAATGCTTCGTTCCTGAATGAATCAGCCGTTTGAATGAATCGGTTGAATCTCAATGACTCATTCATTAACAATGACTTGCTGCCACCTAGTGGCAGATTTATATCTTTTCATGTTTTAAATAATTTCAAATATCACTATTCAACATTTTTGTTTAAAACATCAAAACATTATTTATGCATTTGTAACTGCAGGTTATTCATTTGTCACCTCTGAGCTGTATTAAACTGTCTGTGTAAATGCATCTAAATGCTACTTCAGATGCAGCCCATTGCACACCCCTAGTCACAGCAGTGTGTTTGTAATTGTACTGCATGTCACCACCACATCTTCAATTGATGATGGTAATGTATGTAATGACTTGCACATTGGAGAACATTTACTTTTTTTTCAAGCTGCATATATATGTATTTTATTGTTTCAGAATTCCGAGACAGATGAAGAAGTTGCAGAGACAACCAGTACCCTGACTTTACCATTCCTACTGTAATTCTTTCAAAACAGTCATGTTGCACTCCATCCACTTTGACAGTTGTTTCAACAAGAGGTTGAAAGTCATGCATTGTTACTATTCATGTGTATCCTGCTGACTATATGTAACTTACACTCTCAAGGAATAAAGCCCTGCTATGCATTATTAAATGTTCTTGTTTTATGTCAAATTTAAAAGATTCAACGGTTACTACAGTTGATGAACACGTTTTATTATTTGAAAGTTTCTGAATCCTTTGGAAATAAAATCTGTATACAATGACCATGATTAATTATATTGTACCTGTTACATATGAAGATCATGAACTGGCAATCTCGAGTATGAAGGAGCACAACATTCAGTACAGTGAAATATATGTCTCTTCCATAGTTGTGAGACTGACTGACTACAGTTTGAAGCTGGGCTACAAGTTCTTCAGTCACAGGCCATTCTACTGGAACTGTCATGATCCCTGTGTTGTCTTGTGTTTTGTAGGACTTTTATGTTGAAGTTTAATCTTAGTTCTCTTTGTTTCTGTCTTCACTTATTGAGTTTGGTTCCTGATTTGCCTTGTAACTGGTAATTTATATACCAGTTATCACTGTAAAGCTGCTTTGACACAATCTGCATTGTAAAAAAGCGCTATATAAATAAAGGTGACTTGTACCTTGTGTGTCGCTATAGTTACCCTCTTTAGTTACCATGACATCAAATCACCAACACCTGTCCCTCATCAGCCCATTGTTAACCTATTTATATCTCTGTGCTTCACTAGTAGTTTGTTGGTTGTTGCTCCTGTATGCATGTTCCTGCCGTTGCTCTCCTGCCTTCTGTGGATTACTTGTTTTGAATTATCTGTCTTTATGTTTTTGTTATTAAATGTTTGTGCTTGTATTTGGATTATATACTCTGCCTCATCCCTGCTCACACGTTACAGAACGACCAACCACTATGAATCCAGCAGCACAAATAATGTGTCTCCGGCAAAGAGATCGGCCCATCGAGGTCTATATAAAGGACTTTGTTGAATTGGCATATTTAACATCTATGGACAAGGTATGCCTTATGATATTTTTTCGTGGAGGGCTATCTGAGCCAGTCAGCTCCTTTATGCCACTGCCCGTGAGTCCGTTCCAGAGCCCTCTCCAGCCCGTGAGTCTGTTCCAGAGCCCTCTCTAGCACATGAGTCCGTTCCAGAGCCCTCAGCCAAGATGGCCACCCCGCCTGAGCCCTCAGCCAAGATGGCCGCCACGCCTGAGCCCTCAGAGACTGCAGCGCTGGCCATTATTTGGCCATATTTGGTGTGTGTGGGCTGCGCACACATCGGCTCCAGCCCATGAATCAGCTCCAGAGCCTGCTCCAGCCCATGAGTCCGCTCCAGAGCCCGCTCCAGCCCATGAGTCTGCTCCAGACCCTGCTCCAGCCCATGAGTCCGCTCCAGAGCCCGCTCCAGCCCATGTATCCTCTCCAGAGCCCGCTCCAGCCCATGCCCATGAGTCCGCTCCAAAGCCCGCTCCAGCCCATGCCCATGAGTCCGCTCCAGAGCCCGCTCCAGCCCATGAGTCCGCTCCAGAGCCCACTCCAGCCCATGAGTCTGCTCCTGTCCATGAGTCCACTCCAGAGTTTGCCCCGGTCCCAGAACCCAGCCTCGTGTCCCATGAAGTTCTTGTCTGCCCTGATGCGACCACGGAGGTTGTCCCTGAGTTCCCTGTCTGCCCTAATGTGACTACAGAGGTGGTCCCTGGGGTTCCTGTTTGCCCTGATATGACCACAGAGGTCATCCCTGAGTTCCCTTTCTGCCCTGATACGACCACAGAGGTCTTTCCTGAGTTTCCTGTCTCCCTCGACATGACCGCAGAGGTTGTACCAGAACTGTCTGCCTGCCTCAACACAACCAGAGAGGACGTTCCAGTCAGACCCCTGGAGGGCTTTTCCGAGCTCGCTGCCTGTCCTCTTATGGCCCTTGTGTCCAAGACTAACCTCTCTGAGCTCTGTTTCAGATTCACCTGATCAGCCATGGCGGTCTCCAGTTTTACCAGATCTTTACCATTGGTGGTTGTCTGCTCTGCTGTGGGGATCTTCAAGCCTGTCTGCGCTTCTGTGGTGGTCGTCTGCTCCACGGTGGGGATCTTCAAGTCCGTCTGCACTTTCCCTGTGTAGGCTACATCATGTAAGCAGCTTTCTCTACCGTGAACGAGATTATACCGTTATTCCCCGATGCTGATGTACAATTCAAATGTTAAATCTGATGTAGACATATAACTTTCCTTAACTTTATATCACGGCACTGTGATGCAGTACTGGGGTTTCCCTCAAAACATCTTACTCCAGGATTTCCCTGCCGTCGGGACATATAGAACGCTTAACTTATCTTTAAAGACTAGATACAGTGATATAAAAAAAAAACACCAATCTTATTTGGGGAATGTAGACTATACTATATAAGCTACAGGCAAGCAGGTTGACTCACAATATGGACATAAAATGAAATACTAGCATAAAGTTGGCTTGATGCTGGACAGACCATATTCTGTCCCTAAATTTGCGAATATCGACCGTCCAATGTCAAGCCAACTTTATGCCAGTATTTCACTGGGAAACGCTTGGCGTCAAACTTTGCACATTACGTTCATATTCTGAGTCAACCTTCTTGCCTGTAGCCTATAGCCTACATCCTCAATAAGGTGCAAGTTTGGTGGTCTTTTATATCACTGTATTTAGTCTATAAACATAAGTTAAGCATTCTATATGTCCCGACAGCAGGGGAATCTTGGAGTATGACGTATTGAGGGGAAACCCCAGTACTGCATCACAGCACCACGATATAAAGTTAAGGAAAGTTATGTCTACCTCAGATTTAACATTTGAACTGTACATCAGCACCGGAGAATAACGTTATAATCTCGTTCACTGTAGAGAAAGCTGCTTACATGTAGGCTACACAGGGAAAGTAACATTAAAGACATTGAATTAAATGTAAACACAACTTGTGTCTTTATCAGCTTTTATGCATACTGGCTCTGATAATCATCACACATACACTTACCGTTTGCTCCATTTCTGTAAATCCTTTTTAATGAATGAATGACTCTCTCTACCCATCGCTCTGCTCTTTGTCAACACGCGCTTGCACCACCTGCTGGTGAGGTCGACTAACAACAGATGGAGATTATGCTCGGTACTCTACTGCTTTTCCTGCAGTTCCCGGATGTGAAATGTTGAATTTTCTGTCAAATTTGAACCACTGAATTTGTGGAAGCGGATTTGTAAAGTGAAATAAAACGGACCGAAAATTGCCTGCCGAATATTATAGGTTGTATTTTTTAAACAGAATGAATATTTGGGAAGTGAAATCTGAAAGGTGAATATGGATTATTGAATTTTTAACAATAAAAATGTGTGTGGAATGTTTTAAATTGTAATATTCACAGCTTAAATATACAACAATGTTGAATTTCAGCCCATAAAAATGCAAGCCCTAAAAATATAATGCATTATAATACAATCACGGTTAATGCAATGCATATTTTTTGTTTCAAAAACATATGGCATTATTTTACTTCCATAATTTAGTGATTGTTGATCATAATAATAATACATTTTATCTGTATTGTGCCTTTCTTACACTCAAGGCGCTACAACAATAAAAACAACAATAAAAGAAACAACACTACTCCATAATGATAATAACACAATAACAACAATGGCAACAATAACTGTAAAATTATAACTTAAAAACTTCACTAAAAAGATATGTTTTGAGTAAATTCTTAAAACAATCAAAAGATGGAGCATTCCTAATAGGAAAAGGCAGAGAATTCCACAACCTGGGAGCAATACAAGATAAAGACCTCCCACCCATAGTTTTGAGTTTACAACGCGGCTGGTACAGAGTAAGAGAACCAGCAGAGCGAGACTGAGATGGTGTGGACACTGTGACCAAATTACAAATATAATTTGTACTTTGTACTCTATACATGACAGATCACGCTCTGAGGCGGGGAGCTGCATATTGTGAGAGTGAGTGAGTGGCCGAAGATCAATGCTTTATGGAAGGCAGACCGCCGTTTTGAGGCGGGGGGCTGCTTACTGCTTATGAGTGAGTGAGTAATCGATGCGCTTCGTACTCTGTGCATAGCAGGTCACAGCACTGAGATTGTGCACAATTTTTTTTTCTCCACGTGAGTGCCAGGGATTTGCTTCTGCACACAGCAGACCTGAGGCGGGGGGCTTGCTTAACGCGTATAGAGTGGGCGAGTCGAGCTTTTCCATGCTCCGAGTCTGAACACTGCACACTGCTGCTTTGAAACGGGGCTACTTATGTTATGTGTGGGAATTTTGTTTTCTGTACACGACTGACCACTGTACTGAGACAGGGGGCTGTTTAAATCGTGTGGGCACCGGTAATTTTGTCTTCTGTACACGTCCAACCGCTGCACTGAGACAGGGGTCTGTTTATATCATGTGAGTGCTGGGAATTTTGCATTAGCATGAGCTCATCACTACAGTCTATAAGGTCCACCACTGTTATTGAGGGCCAACGGACTCACGCAGCACTGCCGTAAGCCATCTGAGGAAAAAATATCATACAAGAAAGCTGCAGGGGAGTGGCAGTCCTTTTAGGCATCGTCCCCTGGATGAGAGTACCTCAACAGCGAGCTGTAGATGGCTTCTTGTAGCTGGAAGAAAAGACTCTGAGGCAATGGCGTCCAGCGCCGCCTTATAGTGTGGGAGAGCCCAATCTATTTCAAGTACAGGTCTCTGCAAGACTGTAATGATCAGTGGGCAAGGCCATAAACAGAGGGGCGTTTTTGAGAGCGTTACCTAATTTGTCCACGTCAGAGTGTGGGTGGGGTTTATGGGTGGGGTCGGATGAAGGGGATCATTTTCATTGCATGATATATAAACACCCACCAATTTGAAAACACCCACAAATACAGAAATGCCCACTTTTGTTCCACAGAGACCTCATACTCATCTATTTTGCGCACTTTAACGCCATTGGCGGGCGAAATTTCATAAGGCTTCAGTAGATCCGAGGAAGGAGGGGATAACCCCAAAGCGACATCTATCAATGACGCAGTGTTGAGATTGACTCGAAAGGCGACTTGTTCTATGAGACTATTGAGGTTTTATGGGGATTAAAAAAAGAGTGGGTGGATTTTTATCATTATAGGGTGGTTGTGTACACACACTGCTGACATACATTTGAATTTTGTATAATAGGTCCCCTTTAAGACTTTTTAAGTTGTTTTAAGGAATCAAATGTAGTGTCAAAGAATAGGTCTTTGAAGCATTTTAACTAACTTTGAAATGTTCCATCCTGCATCGTAGGTGGTTATGAGCAACAGGGCTAAGGAGAGAGAGGTCTTGGAAGCTATTTCCTGTAAGGGCCTAGATCCTCAATGAATGTTTCACTACTGGGCAGTCAACAGGTGTATGGGATGTCAGTTATAGCTCAGCAGCAAGAAGTGCTTATGTTTCTATAACAACCCAGGATAGACTGTTAGGCAAGTGGTGATAATGTCACTACTCACACATTTTGTATTAAAAGGTAAGCACTCCAAAAGTTAAAAAGACAATGGCTTCATTTTTAAATGAGTGTGTATGTGTGTCGTAATGATGTTGTCCAGTAGATGGCAGCATTTAACTACACCAATTTACAGAAATGCACTATGGGGAGTGGGAAAATACTAGAAATAGAGGCAAAATCTGTGTAAAACTAAAATCGGTATTTTTTTCATGAAAAAAGTACAGTACAAATTTTCCACAATTAACAGTACTTTCACAATAAAAAAGTAAACTTATCTTTACAAACAGACTGAAATGAAAAATGCATCAATTGAATTAACCCCGCCATTTTATATACCACACACAGCACAACAAATATTTCAGGGGTTTACCATCTTTATTCTCCTATTCACCGTAGGTGCAAATATCATCACCGTCATCATTTTTTGCCAAATCCAGGATTATATTTCTAGTGCAATGTCTCTTCCAGGATATCCAAATCATCATGATCCAAACTTGAATTTAATTCAAGGCTCCACTGTCACACAGTAAGCCTGAGCAATATGTTCGTTTTGGTGATAAAATAAAATAAAAGTAAAGTAAAGAAAAAAGACATTGAAGAGAAAGTGAAATACATTTGCTTGTAATGTTGGATAACTGATTCACATTCAAAGTTCACTTATTCATGCAACCAGCATACTGTGGATGTGGTAAGTGTTAGGTAAGTGTTAACTAAGACACAGAGAATCAGAAGTACATGTACTGTGATTGTTTCTAGGGGTCTATTTCTTTCAGTTTAGCCTGGTGATATCTGGTCAGTTTCTTTGACTATGGCCTTTAGGTTTCATTCCCACACACAGATAATCACTTTTTTGATTGGTTGTGCTGGATTTTTTTGTTTTTGTTATGATTATTAGTTAAAAA
This sequence comes from Hypophthalmichthys nobilis, assembly GCA_037950665.1. Classification (NCBI taxonomy): domain Eukaryota; kingdom Metazoa; phylum Chordata; class Actinopteri; order Cypriniformes; family Xenocyprididae; genus Hypophthalmichthys; species Hypophthalmichthys nobilis. The sequence continues at coordinate 17,633,731 of CM075483.1, read as the reverse complement.
GTATATATTAGTTGTCATTAACGCAGTTAAACAATGGATTTAGAATGAAACACATAATAAGGAGAGATCACCAGTGAACCGGGACTGCTAAAAAACAGGACTTTTTGAAAAAAGACAGTCTTTTGTTTTCTGCTAGTGTGTAAAACTGGAAAATGTTAATATTGTGCATAAAAAATATCTGCAGTCTGAAAAAAAATACAGCCTTTTCTTTACACCATAAATATCTTTATTTTTGTAGTGCTTTGTGTTTTTTTTTTTTTTTTTTTACTTATGCACTCAGAGGAAATAGTATTGACTCCCAGCGTGTCTGTGCATGCATGTGCTGATCTGTGGCCAGGGTCCAAAATTAACACACCAAGTGCCGGCACAGAAAAAAAAAAAAAAAGGCTTTAGCAAGTACATAAGTGTTTACTTGCCAGATGGCTGGTAATATTATTAGCAACAACATAATACATGGTTTAAATCAAATTGTAAAAACAATTTTCTGAATCTTGTGTGTGAGCGATTAAAATCAAACAATATAAACTACTAAAATCTACTGAAGAATCACAAATTGTGTGTCTTTTGTGCAACAAAAATAGATTTGGGAAAAGCTGTAAATGAAATTTTACTGAATTATTAAAAATTGTGACGTTCTGTCAAGCTTGTCTGCGTAAGCAAATGTAAAAAGTTGAGCGAAGAGTCAGGTCACCCGCCACTGACAGCTGTGGTATATCAGTTAATTTTAGATCCTGGCCGTGGCCTTTACTTCCCTCTACATCTTTCTATAACACTCTCTGCTGACACATTGATTGTCTGTGCAATGACTTTAAGTCTGTTTAATATCTACGTTGGCGTGTATGTTTGAATGTATAATCCAAAACATGTAAAACCACTGGAGCAATTCTATTGCTTAAAAACGGAATCACTATAACAGAACACTGATTGAACATGTGCTGCGTTTTGAGGTGCGATTCTGAATTCATGTCCGTTTTTCGACAGCAAAAAAAAAAAAAAAAACTGTTCTGGCGGTTCCTGATAATCAGTAGAGGTATGTGAGATTCAAACCCTTTTGCAGCACACAAGGATGTCTCTAGCAAGATTAAAAACACTACAGTGAAACAAGAAAACCAGGAAAGAAATGAGAACAGCTGAAACAACATCACAGACACATCCAAAAGCATCCCTGAACATTGAAGGGTTGACCACTGACCTCAGCGTTGTGTGTATTTACGTGTGTCAATCACCCAGACCATTCAGAGGTTAAATGACAACAGTCCTGGAGGTATAAATCGGCAAACTCATAGCACCAACAAGTTCAAGCAGAAGCATTGCCTTGGTCTATCGTGTGACAGCTATAGAAGAGAAGAAATAATCAACTGAACAGAGTTCCATCCCAGCAGTTTAATAGGTCTTGTTATGGCTGGGTACAAATATGACCTCAAGTTCCTCCAAGCAGCTCAACACAAGTCCAAGCAAAGTATGATTTTTAGGGAAGTTTTTGGCACCTTAATAGAGGCATTATGAGCTAATGTATGCTGGCTAGAGAGTCTCTTATGGGCTTTTAATGTGTTTTCTGCTGACAGTCAAAAACCTTTCCTCAAGGACTAAAGTTTATAGAGATCAACATATGAGATCATCAAAAACCTTTTATGTGCTATGTATAACTGGAATTTACTCTTTCTGTGAACTCTAAGGTATCATGAAGGTCCACTTGCCCAGTAAGCTTTTAGGTGTACTGACAAAGAAACATTTTACTCAGGGGTCTAACCACCATTAAAACTGATGCCACCTTGCCATTTAGAAATGTTTTGTTTACCTTGCCCACTTTTTTTCAGAGAACAGTTCCAATTCCAAACCCAAGTAAGCTGCTTTACTGTCTATTGCCAACATATGCTTCAAAGGATGCATGCAAAATTAAATAGAACCTGATAAGTGATATAGTACAAATATGGCACACAAAGTGTCTGACTATGTAGAACATTCCAAATCAGTGCTCCTCACATGAATGAAAGGGAAACTCACAATCCAATTGATCCAACAGAATTTGATGTTAGCATGTTGCTAAGCTTTGCAAAACTGGGCTACATGCAGCACATATTGGGTGAAATATTTCATTGCTAATTATCTTGAACTATTTGATCTATATACTTTGGCATGACGTGAATGCCAAGTATAGTAACCCATACTCGGAATTTGTCCTCGGCATTTACTCAATCAAAGTTGCTGCATATACATTAGGAGCAGTGTGTAGTGGACACACACTGCAAACCATGCCTTTTTTTTCACGGCACTTGGGAGCGATTGGGGGTTAGGTGCCTTTCAAGGGCATCTCAGTCATTTCCTGCCAGTATTGAGAATCGAACCCACAATCATTCTGACACTCTAACCATTAGGCCATGACTATTTTAGAGAGGAAATGAGACAAATGAGACAGTTATTGAAAAAGTAAGAGTACAGAGCTATAAAATAAATGTGGATAGCAGCAGATTATTAGGTCTTGGTAGAAATTGACTATTGAAATCGACTGTCTTTGAATGAATTTGTTATCGAGGAAGCTGAGATGTAATATTACTGTGGTCTTCCTCTAGAGCAGCAGCAGGAAAATTTAAGTTACCAAATGTCTTAATTCGCTTTCCTTTTAGCGATCTTGTCTAGGACAAACAATTGCGATATTAAAGAGCCCTCAGTACTGATTTTGCTTTTGTACACTCTCAATCTAGGGAAATGTTGCCTAAGTAGGCAGCTCATTGGGTTTTGGAACAGATCTATTACCAATCTATGTCTTAATGTGAGCATGAAAAGACCTTTCAACCAACAGATAAGGGAAACAAAGGGAAAAAAGGTATTGCTACCCCCCTTTGCAGTGTGGCGCTTTTTTCTGAGGACTGACATGACATGAAACCCAAATGCATAGTTCATACATCTCACTTAAGCGGCATCAGAGTCTATGATTAGAAATAAAACAATTTAGCAAAAAAAAATTAGTAACAGAAAGGTGATTATTATTATTATTTTTTTTACAAACAAAGAGTGAAAGAAAACAAACTGTAACGCTATTCACATGTACCCGCTTTGTAAAAGGAATGGTTCCATTCAAATTAGGCCAGAGAGCTACTCCTAAAACTATGGAATGAAATTATGCTCAGTAGTGACCAGGAACAAAAACAGTGTTCATGTGACCAAGAACAGGGACACAGAGTTCGAGGGGAGGTCGGATTTGTGGAGGTTGGTGTTGGTGGGAGCAGCCTGGCCTGATTGGTTGGCCATCAGTCTTCGAACACTTCCAGGAAGAGGGGCGGAAAGAGCTCTGTGGGACATTCCACCTTCATGTGCAGGAAGCGGCTGGCATGGCAGGCACCAATCATGCGCAGGTCTGTCACCTTCATCAGCAGCTTGGGCCAGAAGTGAGCCACCTTGTGCTTACGGTAGTTGATGTAATGTTCAAAGGCCAAGAGGAACTCCTCCTGACAACGCTCTATCCGTTCTACGCTCGTTAAACCTGGACGATCTGCCAGTGAAACAGAGGAGAAGAGATGATGGCTGGTTCCAGTTTAATTTTAAAACAAATTCACTGTAAATAAAAAAAAGCTGGGCTTGAAGGTGATGTCATGTGATTTTATAAAACTTATTATTTCTATTCTAGTTTGAGTCATTTAACATCCTGAAGACAAGCGTATGTAAACACTGGCCTGTTGAAGTGTGCCTGTTTATAGCGTGTATAGTATATATGTGTTGTCTATGTTGATTTAAAGGGGTAGTTCACCTAAAAATAAAAAATGACTTCCATTGTAAGGCCAAAAGTAAAAAAAAACAACATTTGAGACATCTCTAAAAATATCTGAATATCACAGAAGAAAGTCATGAAGGTTTGAAGCGACATGAGGATGAGTAAATGATGACAATGCCACAAACATGCCCACAAATTTAAATGCAAACTGCGCAGCGCTACATTTACAAGGTATAAAAGGGACATAGGTGCCACCAGTGTGCTAGAAATTACACACTTTAAACAAAAAAGAAATTCCAGGCAGAATTAGAAGGGACTATTGCAGTCTAGCTGTTATTAGTTTTCTGCATGACCAATGACATCTGTTGTGTTACAGTGCTGGAAATAGAGTTGTCAAAAGTACCGACTTTGGTACCTATCAGTACTGAAATTTTAAAAAGGTGACTCTTTGAGCGCTGTTGAGTGGATTTGTAAACACCTCTGATTGGCCACTGTGTTGACGCGCTCATCAGATATGTCTGTGATTGGCTACAATGATCAACGCACGGCAGCGTTTGAAAGCACAAGGAAGTGTTTGAATTTGAAAGTGTATCTGTGTAAGCGCTCGGTGAAGAGCTTCATTGATGACTATTTACAATGTTTTTACAGCGTTGATCATTGAAGCTAATCACAGACAAAATCGATGAGCCGTGAACACAATGGCCAATCAGAGGTGTTTACGAATCCACTGAACAGCGCTCAAAGTGTCACTTTTAAAATTTCAGTACCAACTAGGTACCGAAGTCGGTACTTTTGACAACTCTAGCTGGAAACATTTCATATGTTAAAGCAGAAAAGTGGTATAGAAAAAAGAAAATCATCACCTTTGTTCTCTCTCTAAAACCAAATCAGAAAAAGAACTTTAGCACACTAGTTAAAACCCAGTTAATTATCAAAAAAATCATTTAAGTCATTGATTGAGTTCGGCCAGCTGCAGCACTGGACATCTGTTTAAATGTGCAGGAATCGATAAGAAATCGATATAAGAGTAGATGTGGGCAGTGAAGTCTTTACCTATTGATTGTGACATTCTCAGTTGAAGCATAATCCCGTTTTAATAGCGTTATTAAGTGGTTCCCCCCAGTGGCCTGTGTAATCCTGGGTAATCGGCACTCAAGAACACCCGCTGCAGCTGGCCTAATAGCTTTTAAACGTACTTCCAGTAGAAGTCACGAGTCATACTGACAACTGACATTAATCAATCATGAAGGAAAACCTAGTAGTTAATAAGCTTTTTTTCATTGTTCAAAATTTTAGTCATAGTACATCCTTCTTTATTACAGCATTGACATTTATGCCCCTCTCCCTGACTGCATTTGCACACACAAGGATTTTCTGATATTTATTGGAAATTGATTGTTTTAATTATGAAGGTGCCATGTAAACGTGTTTTTTTTTTTTTTTTACTAGAAATCTGAATAAGAAAACTGACATATGCCTGCATCGATCTGAATCAATTCTAAACCATGTAACATTCTTAGGATTTTTCACTGTAACAAGAAACTAATTTATTCATGTTCATTAAAAGGAGTTGTCGTGCTGAGAGAGGAGATTTTTTACAATATTTAAAAGGGCTGATTTTTGTATACATTTTATTTGTATACAATGTGCATACATTTTGACATAGTGTGATGGACAAGAACAAGAATAAATGATTGGATTAACTTTGAGAAGTGAATATAGCACTAACCGGAGGAAAGCAAAATCACGGCTTGTAGCAATGCCACCTCTGAATCATCCAAGTTGAAGGAGGACAGTGAGACGCCCAGATCAAAAATGGCATCTGAGACCACACCCAGACCCCCGTTCTTGAGCTGGCCCCGTGTGACGGCCATCTCCCCATTCAACGTTAGAGTCTCGCTCTCGGGATCATAGCGCACCGCCGCTCGCAGAGACATGATCTCCATACAGCAACCCTTCAGCAAAATGATCTGGTCCTCACAAGGCAGCTGAACAATTACACAAATTACACAATAATCACAGTCACAGTATGTATTATTGTGTATCAAAAAACAAGAGACTGTCAAGTGCACAAATGAATTCATTTTATCTTGTTAAATTGTTCCCTCATTTTGATGCATTTTCTACTTTAATTTTTGTACAGAAGACCTTTAAAAATTCACACTGACCAACCGCTTGGTTGGATGTAACCTAGGTTTTGAAGGATTTAATTTCCTGCATTTAATGCAAAACGTTCTCACTCACATATAGACGCTTGATCAGGAGGCCTTGACATCCCTTTTTTAATGCATAGGGTACCCCTTTTAGCATTTTTCAACGTGAAGGGTACTGTATTGGTTTCAATGAGAAATCTTTGGCGTTATACACAGACGTGATTGGCATGGGAATTTTATCGTCATAATAAAACTATGTATTTCTGTATCATTTTGCCATTATGACATATATGTAATTTATATAGTAATTTTATTTACATTACACTATTTAGACATTTTTGAGCACGTAACCCAACCCCTAAACCAAATCATTTGTATATTATATAATATAAAACACAGGCTATACCAGACAGATACAACTACAGTCACAATTTATTTAAAAAGTACAAATATTCCAAGTGTTCCGGGGCAAAACGATTGTTTTGTGTGAGGTACAGACCCAAAAGCGATCAATGTCTCCATCCACCGTAAAGCTTAGATCCTGTGCACACATTAAAAAATTGCTGACAGAATAAGCATTACGTAGGCTTTTATTGTGAAATGGCATTGGCTCTTGTATGCCTCGAGACCGACTACAACAAGCTAACGTATTTTGAATGATATCTGACAGTGTGCGTTCATGGAGCAGGATCATTTTCAGTGATTAAAACCTTAAGTTCCACTTTGTTCTTCACATAAATATATCGTATGGCTTCAGAAAACTCGGAATGCAACACAAATTGCCTGTTATAATTTAATACTGTTTTTTTTTTTTTGTTTTTTTTTTGTTTTTGCAATAAATACCTATGACTGCACTTTTATTTGCCTGTTACCTGTTTTATATTGTTGAGAAGTGGTTAGGTTTAGGGTAGGATTGAGGTTAGGTGCTCCAAAATATCTATGACATTATAAATGACACTAAAGGGGTACCCTGGTGTGTTAAAATGTGACGCCATGGAGTCCACCAAGTGTCCATATGCGACGAGTTGGGAGTGAGAATGTGTTGTTTAATGGAATGTACAGCAGGCTTCTTACCTCACAGAACATGGGCAGCTTTTTGGCAAAATCAACGACACGAGTGATTGCGGGGGTGATAATTTTTGTAAACTGACTGAAGGCTTCTATGTCCACTTTGCTTCCTTCTGGTGCGTTGACGATGGGTGCCGAACCGATGTCCTCCGGCTGCAATGAGAGGAAGGGGAGAAGTTGTGTGCTCAGTAACACAGATACTTATAGGTAATGGACATTCACAGAGACGAAGGTGTGACACAGCAAATCCTCATTCCCCTCTAAAGCACAAAGAAGGCCAAAGTTACAGCAAGACATGTCAATGAAACAAGAGTGGAGCCCAGTTATTAAGAGGGAAAAGAGGAAAGATGAGAAACTTAAACTAGAAGATCAGAGCAGAGAAGCGTCTTTGATATCTCCTTCTGCTGGGGAGCTCATTGACTAGGGTTATCCACTGATATTTTGATTTTTTTTTTTTTTTTTTTTTAAATTTGTGACCTTCTGACCAGAAAAATGTGACGTGAAAGACAGAGCAAAAAAAAAAAAAAAAAAAAAGCAAAAGAAGACTGGGAGCTGAGTACAGCGCAAAACCAGCCTGATATCCCCCTTTGACATTAGTCAATTATTCAGCTTTCCTCTTCTGTGTACACCTTCATTCTGACACAGCGAGCAGAGAGCTACACAAACACTCCAAACAAATGCCTCAAGCATTCAGCATGTCAATTTTTCCGCAAAAAAAAAAAAAAAAAAAACGTGACAGAAATGGAAGCAGCTGAGAATTTGAGAGAGCGTTCTTTTGGATAAAATCATAAATAAATGTGTTTGCTCTGCTGGTTCTTACCTTTGCTTCCTTCACCCCCACTGCACTCTGGTCAGAAGTACAGAATAAATTACATGTTATTTCATTAAGTAGCATTGCTTCCTCGACCTGTTGGGCAATCAACAGGGATCGTGAAGTTTCAATGAAGAACCCGAGTCAAGTCAACTAAAAAGAACAAGTTTAAACTGGACAGGTGAGTGCAGACAGAAAGTGACAGTGAGATATTTAGTTTGCGTGGAGTTTCCATGGATTTCGAGGCTTTAAAATCATCATCATATAATATTATATAATATAATCATCATATAATATTACATACAGAATAACTTAATACAGAAATTTAGGATTCAATGTACAAATTTTTTTACTGCATATTGGCCATAGTAAAACCTGAAAAAAGTTTTAGTACAAAATGTTGCTGTTAATTTTATGTTCTACCTACAATATATGAAAAATAGAACTGGGCGATTTAGCTTACAATTTTTTGTTGATATTTTTCAGCCTTTTGACATTTCATGATATTTGCATGATATCTGAAGTGGCTTAATAGTCTGTTCAAACAGACAATGGACTTCAATCATAGTTCATGAGCAATTTTTTTTTTTTTTTTGTGAAAGTCATCAGTAAAAACTAAAATTCAATTCAGTGCAACAATTTGCATAAGAATGTTTTATGAACAATTTACACAGAAATTCATTCTGCTTGTGTTTTATGAGTGAGGTCCATTTTTGGATTCAAAATGTTTAGTGCAAAACTAAAGTAAAAATCAATATACTACATAATAAGCAGTAATATTTACCTAGATATATTTTTGTTACTTCAAATTCTTAAAAAAAAACAAAGACTTCTGGGAACATTTTTGAGTAATGCTAACAAATCTCTGAATCAGTTATGAGTTATGAAACAGATCTTATTTTTGAATGACCTTGCTAAGCCTAATACATTTTTCCTACTGAAGTTTAAGTGAAGTTTGTAATTTCTGTACCTCTAGCATCATGAAACACAATTGCAAAAATAATAACTGGCTGTGTCTGTGCACTCAGACAGATTTCAATTCCACTTGGTGCCACTAATGGCACAGAAAATACACACGTCTCCTTTAAATTAGAAATCTTTAATGCTGTAACGTATAGAATTAAGAAACTAGTGGAATAACGTACATTGGGGTAAACGTAATTGCCAAATAAAAAGCGTCAAACATTTTAAGAAGGCAATTAAAACTTCCCATGGAAACCCACAGCAGTGTTAAAAGAATCCTCAAACAGAACTTCACTCTGTAGAGGACAGTTAGATTCAAGAGAAAAGAACAATTGTGAAACAATTAGAAATTTGGTTAGAAAAAGACAGAGAGAAGAATATCAGAAAAAGGAACAAACATGAGAAAACAGTTTTGGTTTAGGAAACGGAGCTTGAGAAAAGAAGGACAAAGGTGTTCCATTAAAGTTAGTGCTGCTGCCTTTGTGGTAGAAAGTCTCCAGCGTCCATCTAACACTCCCCACTCTACAAGGAGATACAAAAACATGGACATATTAACAATGGGAACAGCGGTGAGGAAGGGCTTGGGAATTGTGCGGGAAGGGTTGGGGAAAGGGAATCTAGGGTTGTGGTAGGGTAAAAAAAGAAAAGAAAAGAAAAATAGAATCCCACCCAAAACAAACAAACAACAACAACAAAAAAAAACCATCCTAAAACACAAGAAACATCACTGCGATGCGGTCATCAGGGAAGAGACCTCTCACCAGGAATTTACGCTTCTGTTTCCAGTGGTTGCCTTGGGCATTTGTGGCCATATGCGCCTCTGTGACAACCCGGATCAGCTCCCACTCCTCCTGCGTGGGCTCGGGCCGCTCCCACACCGTCTTTTGCAGTTCCTCGCGTCGCCGCCGTTCACGGTTCTCCTCAATCAGCTTCCGCTTGGCTAGACGCTTACTGTCATCCAACACCACTGGAGGAACAACAAGATGTTTGCAAGACCTATGCACAATATCTGTCTCTCTAACAATTAAACAAATAGCAACTTTTTGTCAATGCAAAGAGAGCAAAGTGCTTGTACTCACAGAATCATCAATTAACAGGGGCACAAGGCTATTCAAGTGTGTTTGACTTTAGGATACTCACAGTCTGTTGCCATGCCAACAGCAATGCATTTCTTGAAGCGACATTCTTGGCACTGGTTGCGGGTGACTTTGTCAATGACACACTTTCCCTCGTACTTGCAGGCGTATGTCGGGTTTAAATTCTTCTGAATTGTGCGTCGAAAAAAACCCTTAAAAAACAAGATTTCATTTTTAATGGCAGAGCATGAGCCTTATTCGAAATTTTATAATGAAGTAGTGTAAACAGAGTGTGATATATGGTACATTAATAATTAGTCTTTAATGCACTGTGCTTTTTTATGAGAACAGAACGGCTGAACTCAAATACATTTGAAACACTCACTTTGCAGCCCTCACAAGTAATGCAACGGTAATGGTAGCCAGTCGCTTTGTCTCCACACACAACACACAGCTCATCCTTGTCCAGGTAACTTGGTATGTACCCTATAAACAGTTACAAGTACAGTAATACACACATTACATTAAAATAAGCAAATGTAACATTAAAAATTGATAACACTGCTAAAGTTATAAAACAGCACTAAAACTCAAGATACAGAACACTCCCAAATATACCATAAAAAAGGAAAATTAATAAATTATAACAGCTACATTTAGAAAGTTCAAAATATATACACATTTAGTCTTTTAAGAGGTGGCACATTCTGTATTGCCATTCAAACAAATTCTTTAAGTTATCTTATATAAAAAAAATAAAATAATAATAATTAAATAATAAAAAATACTTAATTGAGATATGTTGAGTTTTGGGGAAAAAATTAAGAAAGAAAAAGTAAGAAAAAGAGAAAATAAAGACGTGAAAAAGAAGAGAAGAAAAAAGGATTAAAGAAAAGAAAAAAAAAGAATTTTATCAGAATGCTCTTATATTGAGACGAAAACCCAACAACAACAACAACAACAACAAAAAATACAAGTTTTAAGACATAAGTTCAGGCAGCTTGCAGCAGCTCAGGAATCAATATGTGATCAATAACTCTTTTGAGGAGGTCAGTGGCAGGACAGGAGCTCAAACCTTCTGTTCCTCTGTCTGTGTCCTTACAAATCAATACAACATACCCCAACAAACCTCCATCCAACCCTGAAGATCAATACACTACACAATGCCAAACTAGCTCCATGAATATCTGCAACAGGTCTTTGAAAAAGCCACTCAAGTTCAGTCCAGAAGACTAATTCAGCAGTTTTATTACTATAATATCATAATAACAGTTTTTCCAATACTTGCTAAGATAGATTCATTTTTGTAATTGGCACAAATGGAGGATATAATAGAAAACGTATTATATAAAATGGCAATAAAATCTGCAAAAATGACACTAACACATTTTGAATCAATCCTCAAATGTTAGACAAAAAAAAAAAACACAAAACAAACACCACCACCAACAAAAAAACTAGTTTTTCATAGTCATAAATCAAAACATTTCTTAACTCAAGCGAGCACACCTGAGTTTAAACACTTTAAGAACTTTTTGAACTGAGATATTAGACTACTACACATGAAATGCTAGCATACAGTCAGCCACCTAAAACATGCCAATTACATGCTCAAAACAAGAAAAGACAAAACTTTGGTAGCCAACAGCACACCTCTATGCTTCTTCTAGAGCTTGCGATACCTTTCTTGTGCGGCCCCTGCATCCACTGCATCTGAGAGAAGTCTGGCCTGCCATCAGAGTAGTAGTCTGGTTGGTGGTAGTGATTGAGAGGCACCTCCATGGAGCATAACTCACTCTTGAACACAGGGTTGCCCCCAGTAAATGGGCACCCGTAGGGTTGGCTGGGCAGCCAGGCCTGCTCCATACTGGGAGGATGGTGGTGTAATGGCTGCGGCTCACAGTGAGTGAAACCAGGCCCTTCTCCACCATACATGCAGTACTCACCTCCGGATGGCACTGCATATCCCCCACTCACACCGTGGGCTATGTCATACATGTCTGACATGCAGTAATTCATTATGAAATTCTTCAAAGGCACAACCACACACACACAAAAAAAACTACTTAAAAAGCTTAAGTTAATGCAACAAAAAAAGGTACAGTTAATGCACTTGAGCAAAATGCGATTGGCGGTCGCACTGACGTGCGTACAGATATCAGAGCTGACATGAAGTCATGAAGCAAACTACGTGAAAAGTGTCTGGAGGACACCAGCTCTTATATATGGAGAATCCACCCGCCCCACTTGCCCCTCGCCCTGCCAAATTGGGTGGAAGATTTTGAGCACGCTCTCTTAATCTGACACCGGACAAATCCAAGAGGTTGAACAGCCGGGACGACACATCCTCGGACAGGAAAACCGTCATACATGTGTATGACGAACCTTTAAACAGATCAGATCATGTTAAATTCGCCATCAGACCAAGCCTGTCTAAAATGGTGAGATTACAATCACAATCCCAAAAGCCAAAGTTTATTGATTTCAAATATGAGGGGCTTCAGGCACTGATCTTAAGATGTGATCAGTCATATTGATTGTTATTTGTCCTAATCCTAAATGGAGCAGTACAATGACTCATGACACATGTGAGGGCTTGAGCCACGGGCGGCATTTACTTATGCATAACTTCATAGAAACTACCACATAATGAATAAAATGTGGACCTGTTTTACCTTCAGTCTGTCTGATAGTGTCCTATAGAAACATTAATGAATTGCCTTCTCCCTTTGTTTACAGAATTTACTATGTTCTGTTCAAGAAATATTGCATCAGATAAAAGTAGATATACATCTTTTAAATGTCAAATACAATTTTAATTTACATTTTAATTTAAAAAAGAATAATAAATTAGAATTATAAACATTTAGTTAGTGCTAAACTTTAAAATAATATTTCAAGTTATATACAAGTTCAAATCTATGGGTATCATATGTGCCATTCTGTTGATTACCACAGAAGATTGAAGACAATTTATTTTCAAATGTGGTGAGTTATGAAATATACTGGACTGGACCACTGTGCACTTGTCATTCAAGTGCATTTATATACATATTTTATCATTTGAAAAATTAGGTTAATCTTTTCTGTTGTAATCTTAACTGCAATACAAATGTAAGTTCAATATAATTTGAATTACATACAAATTACATTAAGATGGAGTATAAAATACATCAAACAATCAGTCTACAATACTTTTTTCACTCTCACAAGCTTCAGTCGAGATACTGTAGCATCAGTATCAGTACAGTACTGCTGTCTCTTCAGGAATATACAATAAAACAGTGCACAAGATCAAATTAACTCTGAGTTGGAAACTGGGTTATGACGCTGAGAGTTAAGACAGCCAAAGTGACCAGCAGGTAACAGCTGTTTTTAGCAAGGGCTCCTGAGGCAAAGCCCCTCCACAACAGAGCCTGATACCAGTTTAACTTTTTGATGAGGTGACTGTCTCACATAAGCCTAATCTTTACAGGGATTTCATAAAGGCTTTAACAGCCAAAAACAACATTCAGACACATTAGCACACATCTGAACAATCTGGCAATGCTTGAAAACAAAGAAGAACTTGCAAATTGGGTTGCAGAATATCAATATTTAGAAGTAGGCCTATATATTTTCAGTATGTGATTTCTAATATGCAAAAGATATCTATACAAAATACCACAACACACACACATATTTATATATATATATATATATATATATATATATATATAAATCAGGTTAGGAATCTTGAAAAGCATCAATGCTTTCATGAAATGCTAAGTTGATTATTTGGGCAGACGCAAATGGTAAACTGCTCTATATCTTGATAGGTAAATTGCATTAAACATCTAGCATTCCAGATTAGAGCCAGTGTCCTTTAACAGCCCTTTGCCGCTTTGGGCATTTCCACCTAATTGCATATAATCATTATCCAATTGTAAAGGATTTTATGACCAGTAATTAAAAATATCCATGACTGTACCAATACATTGAAACAAACAAATATAGTTATGGTCTGCAGTTGCAGGTTATCATAACGTAAATCAGGAAACATATTCTGAAAAAGTTCAGTGACAAGAAAAATGATGAACTTACCAAGATTAACACTCCTAGATTCAAAGAAGTAAAGTACTCCCACAATCTCAACCGTAGCCTCCTCAAAACATCAAAAACCTCAAAAATTACTGATCCATCACAGATCACTGGAGATCCTTAAAAACACCCAGTAATCAAGAACACTGATTTGTTCGAAAACACCTCCATAACCCAACCGCACGCTCTCTCGGTCTCAGCACATGGGTCGTTGGTTTATGTAGGAAGTGTGTGTTCAGTTTGGCAGGTCTGTGTGATTATGCACCTACTAGCGAGTTTTCCACCAATTTATTCCCTCCTGGATCGATCACTTGAGGTCCTGGGGTTCAAGGCTGGTCATGTACAGTTTTCGATGGTGGCCCTCATAGCACTGGGGATAGGGCCTGGGTTGACATGGCTTCCTGAGCCAGATGTCCCCAGCGTTACCTGAGCAGTGAGCTTCGCTGAGGCCACCTTAAACACACAGCCAGGGTGACCTGAGGGAAAGACCAAAACAATGCTGTCTCATCCCTAGAAGACTCCCCAACCTCACCAATGACTCTCAGCAACACAAAGACAAAAGACCCACAGCGAGGGACTCATAATGACTCAATGTGATTTACACGAGAATCAAACCCGCCGTAAATACAAGCTGTCACTGGCCAGCCATGGCAAGAGGCCTTGATCAATACTATTAATGATCTAGACATAACTGATCAATATGGTTACTGATCTAGACATAACTTAGCCACAGTTTAGAGCAAATCAAGGGCACTGATCAATTAACTAATCACCTTAATTTCGTAATCTGCAGCAAATGAAGACCAGCGTCAGGTTAGGACTGTTGATAGAATATTTTCATTTAGCCTACTGGAAAATCAGCAAAAATACTGGTAATAAGAAAAATGTAAATTGTGTTGCCACATTTTGTCAAAACCATAAGCTTTTTTCCGAATCCTAGTGAGCTATCTTTCTAGACAGCATTTTAAGGCACAACAAGCACACTTCTGACATCACTCCTCTTCCAAAACATAGGCTGTAAAATGATGTTGCCTTATAAATGACCTCAGTTTACCCAAAATCATCCAGAAAGCAACGTGACAAGCTCTTATTATTAGTCATTTCTCATTCATTTTATTTTATTAATACTGACAAGTGTGAATAAGTGTGAATAAAATTTGAAGTTCAATGTCAATAGAAATTAATTTTTTTGACAAATATTTGTCATATTTATTGTTAGAGCTTATTATAAAGTATTTTTATTGTAAGCATTTTTTTTAACATCAGCTGCTTTCAGTTATATTGTTGGTACATAAACACTTGATTATGCTCATATTATTATAAATCATTATCTTTATCATAAGCATACTGAGCACATATATTTTTATGGTTTAATTGTTCTTAATAAGAGGAGACGTCTGTAGCAGTATATGACACTGCTCTCTACATCTCAATGGTATCCACAAGCTTTGACCAGCATCTCCTAAATATCCTCTCTAATGATCTCCATAGAGGCAATCAAATTTTCCAACCAAACTGAACCAAACAAATCTGTTCATGATCCACTAACTATGCAATTTAGATCAGTTTCAAGAATGCAAAGATGGACAGCACTGCAAAAAAAAAAAAAAAAAAATTAAAACCAGATTGTGTATTTGCAAAAAGATATGTATCTGCAACTACAGCCATGCACACATTAAGTTTCCTCTCAAAACAATACTTTGTCAATGAGGCAATGATACCTGCAAGCACAGGGTTTGGGAGAAAAAAATGAAAATGACACTTACTGTCAAAAGGCCTGCTTTAACTCCTAACCCTAAAGACAAACAGGGCTGTGAATAGGGCAGGATGGAGGATTAAGAGGTTAATTAGAGGGTCAGAAGTAATCTCTATCTCACAGGATCAATAGAACGCTAACCAGATGCAGATATGTGAACAAGAACCTGACCAAGCTGGACTGGTTAGAGACATGGGATCTGGCATCTAACAATAAGAGTCAAAATGTGTTTACAAGTATTTGCAAGTCATGTCACATTTTTTTTTTATATAGAGCTTTATAAAATACAGATTGTTTCAAAGCAGCTTTAATAAACTGGAAAATGACAGTGTCTCATTTACTAAGCATGCGTACACACAAATTTGTGCGTGAAATCTGCGTACGAACGTTTTTATGAACAAATCATGATTCACCAAAAACTTAAAATGTATTCCAAATTTACACACACACACAAAATGTAGGAACTGAGACCACTCATACGCCAAAAGCACTTTCTCTGTGCGGCCTTGTATTTCATCTTAACACGACAAATGTTATATTACATTATTATTTTTCTATAAAATTATTTATGCCTAATAAAATTAATAAATAATACAATTTCATTTCATTTTAAATGTATTTCATCATATACAGTGAAAGAGTAAGAAAAGCCGCATTATAGCTTTAAGCTGCACGTTTTCTCTGAATAACGCAGATATATGTGTATGTACAGCTGGCTAATCAGAGCTCTATAATCTGGGTTTATTGTGTTTGAACTGGTTTTGAGAATGACACACTTGTTTTATGCATATTACTAACCTCGTGCGAGCGACCGCTCATTTAGAATACTCCAAGTTCAATAACATAAGAACGAGATTAAGAACAAATTCATGTGTGTGTGCACTTGTTGTGAATTAGGCGGGATTTTTCGTGAAAAGGGTTTCTGTGTATACAAATATGAAATAATCCAAACAATTATTAGTGAATGAGTCCTAGTGTTCATTTTGCAAAATTCATCAATTATAAAACAATTTCTATTTCAGCTGTAAAGCGGCTTTACGGATGCCATTATTATAGTCGTTATATAAATCAATAATATTACTGAATATTAATTGTCTTTTAAACCCCATTTTAATGACTAAAGCTATATTAATTTTAAATTGTAGGGAAAAAGGACTGTCTTTGGAATCAGAATGAGAAAGCTGGAAAACATTTGTCAGTCGGTTAGATTTCAGTTTTCTAAAATTTGACTGTGGTCTGTGTGCCTGTAAATTATTGACTCTCTTCAGATCAACCAAAAAGGATTAAAGTCTATTAAGATATCTATTTAAAGTCTATGTTTGGGGTCCAAGGGTGATTTCTGTTCAACCTATAAATAAATTTAATTAAAACATTTTAGGACTGATAGTATTTCGAAAATGTATTTGATGAAAAAAAAAAAGTTTTAGTACCAGACAAAAGCATGAATGGACAAAAAGTCAATATAAAGTTTTGGTTACACTTTATTTTAAAGTTTCCATGTTACGGTGTAATTAAACATTCAAGTACTGAGTAATAATAATTAACTACATGTACTTACTATAGGGTTAGGGTTAGGATGAGGGTTTGGTTTAAGGTTAGTTGCATGTAATTATTCATAATTTATAGTTATTACTACAGTAACGTGTAATAAGGACACTGTAAAATAAAGTGTTACCAATTTTTTTTATTATTTCTATTTCCTTATTGAACATAAGCCAATCACTGACCAACAGTCCACTCACAATTTTCTGTCATTTTACTATTTTTTTCAGTCTGTCTGAGGTATGTAGACTCCTGATGCCAGTAGCATAAACACGGTCAAGACTGCTTAGAAATGTCTTAAAGGGTTAGTTCACCCAAAAATTATCCCATAATTTACTCACTCTCAAGACATCCTAGGTGTATATAACTTTCTTCTTTCAGTCAAACACAATCAGAGTTATATTAAAAAATATCCTGACTCTTCCGAGCTTTATAATGAGAGTGAATAGTAACCGAGATTTTGAAGCCCAAAAAAGTACATCCATCCATCATAAAAATAATCCATATGACTCCAGGGAGTTAATAAAGGCCTTCTGAAGTGAAGCAATGGGCTTTTGTAAGAAAATAATCCATATTTAAAACTTTATAGCTTCCGGTAACTTCCATCCGCCTGTCCACAAGAGAGTCGTGTTCCGGCATAGGATGTAGGAGTGTAAATTTAGGTGAGAGTAGACGCCTCTCGCAGTTAAAAAAAATAGGGCTGGGCAACAAATTCAAGCTCCTCCAACATTTCTCTTTAAAAATTATCGTTTTAGACTTTAATTTGTAACCGGTGTTTTGTTTTGCTCTATCCTCTGCGCTTCTGCGTTCATCAATATGTCATGCGTTCACTCTTCCACCGGAATTGATTTGCAATAGGAAGCCAGAGATTCTAGTTTATAAATGTATAAATATGTATATTTTTCTTGCAAAAACGCATCGCTTTGCTTCAGAAGGCCTTTATTAACCCCCTGGTGTCGTATGGATTACTTTTAAGATGGATGGATGCACTTTTTTGAGCTTCAAAATCTTGGTTACTATTCACTCCCATTATCCTCAAAGCTTTAGCCAGTTTATTTTTTTTATAACTCTGATTGTGTTTGACTGAAAGAAGTCATATACACCTAGGAAGGCTTGAGGGTGAGTAAATTATGGGATAATTTTTGGGTGAACTATCCCTTTAAGAACTAGTTTGATCAACTAGCATTTAGCTAAAGTAATCAGTCTTTTCAGATTTTAAATTAGGCCAATCTGCATTTGTAGCAGACTTAAAAAAATATGACCAGTCTTAAAGAAAAAAAAAAAAATAGTAGTAACTTTTAAGAATAAGTAGTTTATGCAACTGGCTACTGTTCACACAGAATGCATTCTTGTATTTCGTTTTTGATTTTTTTTTTTTTTTTTTAATTGTTGGTCTATGTACACATGCAGACTGACAGGAAAGACACTTTTGAGTGTTCAGGTTAAAGAGATTTCACCAAATCTCTTTTGATCCATTACGTCTTGCTATTGTTAAAAATAAGTACATATTTAGTAATGAATTAAAGGATTAAACACACAAAACCCTTGTAAAGGACATCAGTTTCCATTAACACACAAATACAAATTTGACATTGTCAAAACAAATGATTCTGAATTAGATTATACTTGAGTCATCATGAGCTGGCAGGGATGGCTAATTCCGGGAATTCTTGTTACCAAACACAAATCTCATCTTGGGCCAAACCAATCCAAAAACAGAACTCATAAACAATACACTATTAAAATGTCTACTGCAAATTGTCCATGGTGAATATATGACTTTTCCATGCTGCAGTTCAACATGAAATTTATTCTGATCAACTCAACGGTACATGCATGTCTGACAGACTGAATGGCTCGTACACACAGAACAGACTGGCTGAGCAGAAGCGTTTCATACTGATGTCACAGCTAAAGCAGGTTCAGCACCACATGGCACATCTGATGCAACAAAAGATTGGAAAAGATGCTGAATGAGGGAGATTGCGCAGTTTTCATATGCAAAAAACAGATGCCCTTGTTTTTCAAAACAAATAAGTTGACAAGACTTGACTAGCATCTGAACACAGAGGAGCAAAAAAGTAATTCAGGGGACCTGTTACCACAACTGAAATAAATGTATGGTTGCAAGTTAAAAAATCGAATTTATTGATATCATTAAACCTTTTAAGCTGCAAACGTTATGTTAAGTTCTGTTGACATTATGATGCTGATCATTTCATTAACTGTGTAATTTAAACTCATTTTTCTTTCTTTTTCTTTTCTTTTCTTTTTTTAAATAGGTTGTAGTAACAATGAAATTGTCTTGATAACTTTGAAAATTGGGCAGTGGATTACTAGTTCCCACCATAATTTGCATAGGACTAGATATAATAATGCTGAAATTAAGTGTTATTTAATAAATGTTGAAATTAAGTGTTATTTTATTTGTTTTTTAGTGAAGGGAAAGATCTGTTCGTGTTTAATGCTATTATGTTTGACATTCAAAAGAGTTACCATTGTGCTGAAGAGAAGACAACATGAAGGTAAACACTACATTGACTCCATAAGCAATGACTGCACAAATGCCAGTGATAAGTAACAACTTACTTGTTCATTAAATTCACATGCTAAATAGGTTGTAAAATGTAATAAATCCATGACACGTTTTTTTTTTTTTTTTCAAAATGCAATTAATCCATAAATATATAAAAGTTATTTTTCATATTGAAAATACACAACAAAGTAAGTTTATTCACATATATGACAGCCTCTGAACTTTGCCAATACTAATCTTATATACAGGCATTTGACTAAAAATACATTCAGTCGTTGCTCCCAAAATGAATTCAAGGAGTCATCTTGTTAATGTTATAAATTAATTATGTCTCTGTTTGTCATTACCAATTAAAGAGTATCTGGCACCACCGCACGGTTAAAATAAACACATTTGCCGAGTACACTGGTATTAAAAATGGCTTTTAAAAACTGTTCATGATTCAGTTTTGGGCACTGTGACAGAAGTTTGATGCTGTCGTGGAACAAGCAACAGCCGGCATTTTTCCTCCTCCCGACTCGAGTGCATCATCCTCTTAATCTCCTCACGTAAATGATTACATTTCGATGACTTACGTTTCTTCCCTACCGCAGAAACCACCACAGGTTCATCAATGCTGTCAAAATGATTCATTTTTCTGTTTTTGTTGATCACAAAGTACAAAGCAGATAAGGACAACTAGGATGCCGGGTGTATTCAGAGCGCCGCCATTACTGTTTACAGTGCGTGGAATGGTGCGCTGTGATTGGTTGAGCGGATATATCGCATTCTGCAGAGAAGGGAAACTGGCGTTTGTCGCGTTTTAGAAAGAAAGGGAGAAAACCTGACAGAATAACACGACAGATATCGCATTTTGTGCAAAATTAATAAATGGCTTTTCAATACCGACCAGATACAATACTGATTTTGGCAGAAACTCAATTTTAAAAAAAAAAAAATGGCGTTTATGGCGTTTTGGAACCAAACTCTTCACTTGGTTTGAGCAATATTTGAGTAATCCATTCAAAGATTTTGCCTTTTTTACAAATTAATGTAGTTTGTTGGTTAAAGAATTCCATTCAAAGATGTCATCACTCAAAATGATTGATGCAAACATTTTTTTTTTTTTTTTTTTTTTTTTTGAGCCAACACATTATTTTTCAAGTGTAAAAAGCACTATATTTCAATGTAAAAACCTATATCTTGTCCACTACCCACCCACAATCTAATTTAAACAGGCAGTTACAGTGATGGTTTACCTCTATTGAAGAATAATTTAAATAAAAAGTCATTGTCATTCTTGTTCAAATTATTAACCCTCAGTAAAAGCAACAATGATAATGATACTTGTCATTGTAAACAACACTGATGAGAAGAAGTGTGCTGGTTTATGTCTTTCCATTGACATGATGGAGTTTACAGCAGTTAGAACAACACACATAGTCACCACACATTGACCTTAACATGGTCTGACGCTCTTCACAATAATGGCCGTTATCACACTGAAGAGGAGGATTTGTCACTCTCAATTAGTGTTGGTGGGACGACAGCACTCCTCTCAGGCTCTGTCCTGAGGGGCCCATCATGCAACAGATGGCCGGCAAAGACCATCATGATATCATACACATCACACTCATATTCACAGGCTGCTTTTAAAGACCGAAAGCTTATATATACACACACACAAACACATTTGGAGAATGGCCTGCACTCTTAGCTGCTGATCGATATACTGAGTAACTAAGTAGAACCAACAGAGAAAAAATCCTGATTTACTAGCAGGGTTAAGAAAAAAACTGAATTTCAAAATGGGCTTGACATAATTCACAGGTTGGAATTAGTCGAACAGTCGAAGTAAAAATAAACAAATAAATAAATAAATAAATGTTGTTATCTGTGACGTCCCAGCCTAGGCTGTGCGTGTGCTTGTATGTGTTTTCAGGTGGCATTTGGGGGGCATGGCCGACACACTTGACACTTGTTGGACTCTGAATGAAATGTCAATGGAAGGGTTTGTGGTGGAACATTGCTTTGCCGATGTCTTGCTTCGACGTCCGTCTCAGGCAAGGTGTTTGATGCTGAGAGCCCAGCCCCAACATGTTTCTTTGTTTGTATTATATTTGTGTTCTGCGTTAAAATGTTTCATTGAGTTTGATTGATTGGTCTCCCTTTTGTTGCAGCCTAAGAACCGGGTTGTAACAACATCCAAATTTAAAAAGATGAATAAAAGATCCATAAAATAAAAGTTGATTTATTAAATACAATATATTGACCTACACTGCCGTTCAAAAGTTTGTGGTCTGTAAGAGTTTTTGTTTTTGAAAGAAGTATTTTATGCTTACCAAGGCTGCATTTATTTGATTAAAATACAATAAAACCAGTATATTGTAAAATATTATTACAATTTAAAATAACTGTTTTCTATTTCAAAAATTAATTTATTCCTGTGATGGCAAAGCTGAATTTTCAGCAGCCTTTACTCCAGTCTTTAGTGTCATTTGATGCTTCAGAAATCATTCTAATATGCTGATTTGGTGCTCAGTGTTGAAAACAGTTGTACATTGCACCTTTTGAGGTCCAGAAAGGTACTAAAGACATTGTTAAAAGCGACAACGTGACTACAGTGGTTCAACCTTAATATTATGAAGCGATGAGAATACTTTATGTGCGCAAAAACAAAACAAAACAAAAATAAGGACTTTATTCAACAAATTCGTCTGTCCCCTGTCATACTGCTATGCTATTTTCATTGCAGAGCTTCAGAGCTTTATTTTCAGCAGTCTTTACTCTAGCCTACTAAAGAAAACATTGTGCAATATAAACCTTAAGAAATGCTTCTAATGTGCTGATTTGATCCTTTACCTATTAGCACAGTTGAAAATGATTGTGCTGCTTAATGAAGTGTAAAAAAAAAAAAAAAACTTCTAACTTTAAACTAACTTTTTCTCAATAAAAACTTTTACTTCATAAAACTATCAATCAGTGAACAGAAGGCATGCAGAAGATTGTGTATAACAGTTTTTTTTTTTTTAGCTAAGTTTTGATTATGTAGTAGATAATTTAGATTCCCTATAAATTCCTATATCAAATATGATACAATAGGCTTTATAGGATTAAAAATGGCCAAACACAATCACAGTTTCGAGAAACATATAGTCTTTTGTTCTTTTATGAGATGAAAGCTTTTTACTGTTTTTAAAAAAGAAAGCATCTAACCAGCAGGAGGAGAGGAGTAGACAGCCTAGATAAATTCACAACAACAAGACGAGGGGAACATTAGTCTCTAGTTTGAGAAGCAGACCCTAAGTTTCATTAAACTGTACATGGTGAAAACCATTTTGAAGACAGTGATTAGAAGATTCTTGTTGTGTACTGCATGGAGACACGAAGATCAGGATCCAAACACAGTATTTATTGAAAGGATAATCCTAGTCCAAAACAGGCAAATAGACAAAAGCACAGACAGTCCAAACAATGATAAGGTCCAGAGCACAGGCAAACAGAGAAATCCAGGGAACAAACAGAATCCAGAAACCAATACACAGGAGTACATGAGACAACAGCTCAGAAATGCAGTTCAAACATGTGCAAGACTTAACAAAGAATGACAGAGTGAACCAAAACTTTTATAAACAGAGCTAATGAGGCTAATGAGTAACAGCCGTAGACAATCAGTGATGAAACAGGGCAGAGGATTATGGGGGATGTAGTCTTTGATGGAATGGCAAAAGTCTTTGATAGAGTGCCCCCTGTTGGCTCTCAGGGGCACTCCAGCTGGTGATTGTGTAAGCAAATTAGCTCAAAAGGGAAATATTACTAATTAATCATAACTCGTTATAATTAATTATAAATATTTCAATCAGTTAATCAAATTAACTTAATGTAGCTGAATTAATATTACAATCAATTAATCTGTTCGGCCAGCGAACACTCAGTATTGATCGTCTATCAACTTTTCAAGAAGGATATTTTTCCGTGGCCACAGAAAAATATCCCTTTCTTAGCACGTAGCAGTGATTGAATCATTATCAGGGACATTGGTTTTATAAGCAGACCAGAATCAACTCGCAAGAGTGTGCACACAAGTTTTATTTAACTAAATCACAAACACATAACTAAACTAACAAACACAAACATACCATTCACGCAATGAGAGAGTGGAAAATGAATTTGAACTGTATCATAACAGGGGAATGAAACAATGGAAAGAGTAAATTAACAATCGCTGGACGAACCATCAGTTTCAATACTATAAAGCACCTTTGTTAAAAGGATTGAAAATCTTAATTCTAAATCGCCGTTTAGTGGTCAAACGATGCTTGCAAATGCCTTGGCTGTTGAGCGTCCAGATCTGCAGGTTCAGGAGAAATCCTTGAGGATTCGGTCCGATGGTGTGGAAGTTGTAATCAATATCTTCTGTGTTGAATCAAGAAATTATGACAAACTTTGTGCTGTTAATTTGACTCTTTTGTGGTCGAGGAAGTTGTGCATGGCAGTGTTATCTGCCATGCCCAGCTCGGGGGCTGGGTGGGGTCTCACGTGACGCAATTCGTGGTATCAACAGGAACAAAGAGAAGGACCAGAAGAGAGAGCACAAATGTGATCTGCTCAGAAGTATTTAACTTCTACAAAAAGTTTACGCCCCTCCGTCTTGGCTTGACCAATGAGAAAGGTGCCATTCTCTGGCAGGAGATTCCTTTGTGTGAAAGTGAGTTCATTTGCATGGGGGGGAGTTAACAAGTAGGTTTGTGTCCATTTATACTCTGATAAATATAACAAACATACAATGCATTCTAATTTCATTCTACCAAAATGTAAGTCATTAAACAAGGAGTAATTTGATATTAAACAACACCTAGATGGACTGCAATATCAAGAATGCATTTATAACACTTTTTTATATACCAAAGAACAATATACAAACAGTTATAATGCAGATATAAGGCAGAGCGGAGGTGGACCAGGGGGTAGGGGTCCAGGTCTGTGGAGTGAACCAGAGACGAAGACAGAGCAGGCTGAACTGGTGGCCAGGGTGGAGCAGGTTGGACAAGTGGCCAGGGCGGAGCAGGCAAAACAGGTGACCAGGGTGGAGCTGGCTGGGCAGATGGCCTGGGTAGCATAGGCTGCAAGGGTTGAAGACCCCACGGCAGAGCAGAAGACCACCACAACAGTGTAGACAGGATTGAAGACCCCCACAGCAGAGCAGAAGACCACCATAGCTGAGCTGACGGGACTGAAGACCCCCATGCCAAAGCAGATGACCACCACAACACGTAGACCACCACAGCAGAGCAGGTGGGGCTGAAGACCACCAAGGCATTGCTGATGACCGCCACGACAGAGCATGCGGGGTTGAAGCCCACCAAGGCATAGTTGAGGAACACCAAGTGGAGCAGGTGGAGCTGATGACAACCACGGCGGAGCTGAAGACCCCCAGGGCAGATCTGGTGGAACTGGAGACCACCAGGCAAAACTGAAACACAGAGTGGTTATGATTGGTCTCAGAGGCTACGTCAAAACAGACAGGGAGCTTGAGGGCGTTCTCCATGGATGTAACGGGCCCGGCAAGGTGTCTCAGGTTGACCTTGATGGAATGGCAAAAGTCTGTGATGGAGTGCCCCCTGATGACTCTCAGGGGCACTCCAGCTGGTGATTATGACAATTCTTGAGATGCAAAGTTTTAAAGAAAAAAAATTGATAGACAAGCAAAGAGGAAAAGAGCGGAATGGACTAAATAAGATAAGGTTTGAGTTGGTGAGCTGTTCGTAAAGTGACTGTAAAGTCTGAGAGAACTGCCAAGTCAATCCCATCTAAGTGCTACAGAAAACAGGATGAAACTTATTTGAATTATATTTGAATTTATTCTGAAAATTGAAATGTGTGGTATACCTGCATTAAAAAAAATCATTTAACTGCTTCCTTAAATTCAAATGATAATTCTGAATCACATTTACTACCTCGGTTTAAATTTTGGTACTGAACTGTAATTTAAAAGGCATTCTCAAGTCAGTTGTAATTTTCCAAATGTCATGCACAGATAATCACTTGCATCAGTGAACTGTATTTAAGCACTTTTGCAGAAAATGTTGAGCCAAACAAACTTACACTACCATTCAAAAGCTTTTTTTTTTTTTTTTTTTTTTTGAAAGAAAAGAATACCTTTCTTCAGCAGGGTCACATTTTTTGTCCTTCATTTTACCAGGAAAAAAAAAAAAAAAAACTTTTTCAGAAGTGTCCTTGCCAAAATGAATAGCCACAGATGTTCTCACAATATTACAATGACAAAACAGTGCAATACCAATACATATTTAAAAACATTCTTCCTTTAATAGCTCACAGATAAGATTTAAACATACTTATTGATACCAAAGTAACACTGCTTGTTTTCCTAATTCAGTTTGTACAAATGGAACCAAAAGGGTATACAAGTTCTGTCAATGTAGAGAATATACCCCAGCAATTTTCTGTTGAGTAAGGAAACAAAGATATGTTGGCAATAGGCCCAAAGTAGATTTGTAAATGAACAATGCTTCAGTTTGTGTTGATACTACTCTATTATACAGCTTATAATGATGAGTTGTGAAATTACAATTTGTTATAAATCTGAGAGCACCATGATAAAGAGTGTCTAAGGTGCATAAAAGTTTGGTAGATGCTGATTTGTACAAAACATCACCATAATGAAGAACTGGCATAAACATGACAGAAACTAATCTTTTTTTTTTTTTTTTTTGCCTTAAAGGAAAAACAGGCTTTGTTTCTAAAATAAAACCACAGCTTTAACTTGAGTTTAGTCCTTAACCAATTTACAAGAGATTAAAAAGATAAAGATTCATTAAATATAAAACCAAGATATTTGTTTTCTGCCACTACCTCTATTACAAGTAAAGTGCTATCCGGTAATAAATTAGCTGCTTGTTTCTTTGAATTTGAATTAAGAAAAGTCACAGACTGTAATAAAGATACTGCTTGATGTAATTTGGATGCACTACAATAAATCACTGTGTCATCAGCATAAAAATGAAAACTAGCTTTCCTGATGTTAAAATTCAAAAGATTAATATAGATAATAAAAAGTAGAGGTCACAGAACAGATGTCTGAGAAACACTCCTCTTAATCTGTAAAGGTGTGGATGAGCGACCTTCCAATAGCACCCATTGTGTCCTGTTCATTAAATAGTTTTCAAACCAGGAGATAGTGTTATTAGACAATCCTATCAGTTTGACACTAGATTTCAATGTGCTGAAACCAACGGTCCCAAACACCAATAAAAAGTGATGCACAATGATATCCTTTGTCAAGTGCCTCAATAATGTCATTTATGACCTCAATTGCAACTGTAGTTGTGTTGTTTTTTCTAAAACCTGACTGATTATGTGATAAAATATTATGTTCAGTTAAATATAAAGACAATTGTTCACTAATAAGAGTTTTGAAAACCTTCAAAAAATACATAATTTATAAATCAGTTATCCATAGTTATCCATGTTTGTGGGATCTCCTCCTTTTAACAATGGGATGACAAAGGCAGATTTCCCAATTTTTGTAACTTAAAACAAAGCAAAAGATTAACAAATATATGTCAAATGGGCAGCAGTTAAGTTTTCAGCAACTGTATAAAACTAAAATTAAGATCCAATAAATGTCTTTCTCTATAATCCATATCATTGTTCATATCTATAGTTTTAAGATCTACCTGGAATAGAGATTCACGAATAACAAAGTGCTTCAAGCATTTTTCTTTATCTAACATTTTAATGGAATTATCCAATATATATGAGGAAAGCTCTGCAACCTTTTTTGCCCTGATACTTAATATTTTTTTCCAAAATTGCATAGGCTTATTAAAGTTGCAAGTTGTTTCATTTAAAAAATAATCAGCTTTAACATGGTATTTGAGAGGAGCATGCCTATTTATAATGAAGTGTGCCCTTTATAAAAATACTTCCAGGCATACTCCATATCTGGAATCAACAAAAACTTTTCCCAACCAAACCGAGCAAGATCATTAACAAAACCTAGTTCACTAAATTGAGACATACACTGCCTAGTAATAATACAAGGTTTTGTTTTAAGTAATTTTGCATTTCTATCTGAAACAGCACAATGATCACTAATACCATGTGCATAAACAGCTACTGAATATCTATGAGTTACATTTGTAAAGACAAGTTCAAGATGTGATGATTTATTGGGATTTTAATTAAATTGAATTAAACTGATTTATGAAAAATATTTGCTGTTCTTTTGAACTTTCCATTTATCAAAGAATCCTGAAGCTCAAAAATATTAAGCAGAACAATTGATTTCAACACTGATAATAAGAAACATTTCTTGAGCACAGAATCAGCATATTAGAAAGATTTCTGAAGGATCATGTGACATTGAAGATTGAAGTAATTGAAGTAAAATTCAGCTTTTCTATCACAGAAGTAAATTACATTTTAAAATGTTAAAATAGAAAACAGTTATTTTAAAAAGTATAACAGTAATAATATTACTGTATTTTTCATTAAATAAATGCTTGGTGAGCATAAGAGACTTCCTTCAGAAGGAAATAACATCACATTAGACCAGTAACATTAGACCAGTTCAGGTCAAAGGTCAGTCTGGCCTTTGTCAGTTTGTAACTTCATAAAAAAGAGAAAGAACACATGGAGGAGCAGACGGTGGAAACTTGAGCCCAACCAACAGTAGTGACGGTGGGAGTTGTGGAGGCCCAGGCATTGTCTGATGGACCAAGAGACCAGGCGTCATAGATGGACCAGGAGACCAAGATGGAGACGTGATGATGAGTGGCCAGTGTGCTGGAGAACTGAGGCGACAACAGTGTGAGTGAGGACAGAGGTGGAGCCTGACGGAGCCCCAGGAGATGAAGATTGAGGAGCAGCTGAAGGCCCGGAAGTCTGTGGTGATGGTAGACCAACGACTGACCAAGGTGGAGCCGGTGGGACGAGGGAGCCTGGTGAAGCCGAAAGGATAATGGTCATGGGTGAAGCCCTGATGGCGAGGTTGATGGGCTGAGGTGGAGCTGAGGGCTAGGAGGGATGAGGCGGAGCCAGGGAATCCCCACGGCATGGTGGAGCTGGTGACCCCAAGGCAGATCCAGGTTGCATGGCAGGAGCCGAAGGGCTGAAAGGAGCCAGCGGAGGTGTGATCAAAGGAATGACTGGCTTCTTTGGAGCAGGCAGGAGAGGAAAGCTGAGTTTGAATATCACAGATATAGTACAGGTGCTGTGTGAGAAAACAGGCTTGGTGTAGGACAGACTAGTAGCAACAAAGAATACTGAATCAAGGTGGGAAGGCGCTACTTCCGTCTCCCAATCTATTAGCCTCTCCTCTTCATCCAGATCCACCAACACTCCCACTGGCATAGATGCAATGGCTGGCTCACACACCTGGTCAGCCGGGACCTCAAACTCTTGCTCCGGTAAGGAAGAGGCTGCTGCCCACCGTAAAAGAGGATGTGTCAATCCATAAGGCAAAATTTAGGTAATCTACCACAATCTACCAGATACCAGATCCAGCAGGAATCCCCCTGAGACATGACCACCTGAATCTCGTCATGAAGTCCGCACCTGAATCCCTCCATGAGTGTCAGGTTGTTGCAGATGGCATAATGGCAGATGCTGACAAACTCCTCCACGTATTCCTCCAGAATTCATTTGTTTTAGAAAATGAAAATCACAGCCCCTGGAGGTCCATTCCCCATCAGGGCAACATTAATTGAAGTGATTTCCATTTTTCTCTTTTTAGGTCTGGTATTCTTTCATGTTATGAGTCCAGAGATGATGAAGATAAACCAGGGATTTAAAAATAGCAGTGAGGTTTATTTAACAAGCAAACTCCAAGCAAAAACAACAAGAACCTGACCAAGAACTGATCAAACTGAGGGATTTAAATACACAAGGATAATGAACTCAAATACAGATAGGTGTGCTAATTAATCAAATCATGAAATGCCATGACAACTAAGGAGCAAACAGGAACATAGAACAAAGGAGCAAAGGAAACAGGTAACTAAGAGAAACAAACTAAAAGTCCATGAAAACTAAAGTAAAACACACAAAGAATGTGACAAAAACATGATCTGTAGACTTCAAACAATCAGCTTGGTGAAATGAAATGTCCATGTCTGTGACCAGTGTTTACCAAGCTTGAAGACTAATGATCTGAAAATAACTTGACCGTTAAAAAGAACAGTTGAACAATCAGTTCAATAAAATATATTGTTTAAATTGTTACTGCCTTGAGTTATTATTTTGGAATAAATGTAAAAAAATAAAAATAAAAAAATAAAAATCTTAAAAACATTTACTTGGAAACATTTAATTGGTTTTAATAAATAGTACATTAATTACATTGTTAATGTAAAAATATTTTTTTTTCTTTACATATAAAGAATTTACATAAAAAAACCTGAGGACTCCTCATTTCAGAACTCCACTGCACACCACTGATTATCACCCAATAATACATTTAAAGTTGGATATATAGTACATTTGGCTTTAAACACATACATACAGTACAATCACATACTACTGTATATAGCAAATCTTAGCTGTGTGATTGTTTATATCATTGCAAAATTTTAACTTTATTGTTGCCCAGCTCTAATTTGCTAAATACCAAATTTTCTGTAAAGCTGCTTTGAAACCATGTGTATTATATATATATTTATTATTATTATTAATATTAAAATTAAATTCATATAGGCTATTGTATTTGTTGTAGTGCCTTTATATGTGTGTATATTTGATGTATATAAATAATCAATTGTATTACAATATTTTGTACTCTAGAAATGTGTAAAGTAAAAAAAAAAAAAAACTAAATGTCACAATACAATAATAATAATAATAATAATTTTCTAAGTTAAATATAATGTTTTTTTTCCCCCCTTTTTGATTGTGGAGCGGAATATGAACCTGGCATATTCACGAGGTTAGTCCACATACTGCACACAGTAGCCTATACTGTATACTGAAAATAACTGTTGAAGCAGTGCAGTAGTACAGCATTCCAAACATCTTTTGTTCCCACTGGCATGGTTTTGACCAGCACTGACTGTACTGGACTTGCAGCTAGGCTGCAATATGCTTTCACTGCCCCCTAGAGATAGATTAGAAAAGTGCATTATATTGGATAAACAAAGGAAGTTGTGGCCTAATGGTTAGAGAGTCGGAACTGTAATCCAAAGGTCGGGGGTTTGAGTCTCAGTACTGGCAGGAAATGTAGCTGGGGGAACAGCACTCTCTTATACTCTCATTACCCACAACTGAGGTACCCTTGAGCAAAGCACCTAACCTAATCGGGAGCCACAGCAAAAATGGCTGTCCACTGATCCAGGTGTGTGTTCACGGTGTGTTTGTGTTCAATACTTACTGCTGTGTGTATGCACTTGGATGTGTGAAATGCAGCGCACAAATTCCAAGTATGGGACACCATATTGGCTACACGTCATGTCACTTTCACTTTCAATAAATAATAACAAAACATAATTATTTGCAGACTAATGTAGGGCTGCAACTTCATTCGGAATCATGAATGAAGTATTGCTCAATGATTTCATGTGTCAACAGTGTTATGAAGTTTGCAGATGCCACTTGCTTTAATATTTTGTATCTAATGCAATGTAATTCAGACATTTTTAAATGTGATTTAAGTGCCCAAATATTGTTTTATCTTTATTTATAAAGTTTATCTACAGTTTTGTTAATAAGTTTCACACAAATAATTTTTTTAATTTTATGTTTTAATGTTTTATATTGTATATAAAATATTAAAACATTAAAAAATAAAACAAAAAAAAAAATTATTTGTGTGAAATGTTTTCTTTGAAGTTTGCTGAATGCTGTCATTAAAAATAAATGACACATTTGCTTTGTTGTTTAATGTTATGACAATAAGTATCTTAATTTTCTAAATGCTTTAAGTGGCCACTATAGGCCAGCATAGTGAACATTAGTATTTTACAACTAATGGCATTTAAACACAGAATATTATGTTGCACTAATACAGGCCACTATGAAAGCAACCGTAAAACTGCTCCAGTATGCAGCTTTTATTTTGACTCATTAACTGTGGTGTAGAGCAAACTGAGTTTACAGCTATTATACACCCACCCAGAGAGAGAAAAAAAAAAAGACTACATCAAATAATACAGTCTGTTTCATTAAAGCAGAATATCTGCAGTTTTTAAAATCATATTTAAGACTTTTTAAGAACTGCCCAAATAAAACTAATACCGTATGTCCATACAGAACAAACCCATATAATCTCAAAATAAATCCTGTATCTCAGATTATTTTACTTAATTAAACAGCACACATTCAACTGCAAAACAGGGTAACTGCAAGTTAAAAATACTCAAAGACATGTTTTATTTAATGTATGCATATGTTTTGAAATATGTATTAGTTTATGTACCAGTATATTAATACCTACACATTAAAGGTTTTTTGATATAGTTTTTTGCTGATACGATAATAATTTGTTTAAAGCAAGGCACAAAAAAGATTATTGTGCCATTAACAGTAAAATCTGTATATTGAATGAGTTAAATAATGATTGCGAGTTGCTCTAAAAGCGTGAACCTGTAGAACACACAGCAGTATTGTGTTTTGACTTTAAACGTGCAGCGCTCACATTTCAATTAAATGATAGCCTTTTGAAAGTTTAATAATCACATTAATCAATATCGCAGTTCCTTAGTTTTCTCATCTCCAAATCAATGTTAACTTCATATGAGTTATGAACAATCAAAGTCAACAGATCAACAGTCAACATGAAATTAGAATTCGACCTTAATTACTATTTTAGTGCATGTTTCTGCACTTAATGTAGATGATTAATCAGTGTATGTCATTGGAAAGAAAGTGTATTATCTCAGAATGTAATCCCGAAACTTTCTTTGTCAACTTTACTTTTTTCTTTTCTGATATTACTTTCTCAGGTGAATAAAATCAAGTCCCTCCCTTCTTTCATTGAATGTACTGATTCACTCAGAAATAGGTCATATTAGTAAGTAAAATGAGGTTAACACTCTTTCATCTCTGGCATTATGATCTGTATTCCCCTCATAAAACACCCACTTTAACAGCACTCCACAAAAAGAAAGAGAGAGAGAGAGAGAGAGTTCCCTTTCAAAAGCTACACTCAAGCTGCGCTTTATTCAACGCTATGGGAACGTCTTTAGTCGTGACCAGCTGTGAATATGTGTAAAACAATGTCAATGAAATTGACCTATATTTATAGACTGCGTGACGTCATTGGAATGCGTCGTATGCGAGGCTATAATTAGATGTGCCGCAGGTGCATCTGCAGGTCTTTTGTCTTCAGAGACCATACTGTGAAGTGTGTGTGAAACAGCTCTGCTCAAACTCTTTACTTCCTTCATCACTTTTTTAGGAGTTAGATTTGACATGCAGTGCACAGAACTTTCTCTCCCTTTGTTCCTTTTTCAACTCTTGTCTGACAAGTGAAAAGTGAACACACATATATTATATATTTGAGAGAAAGTCATGGCTGAACAAAGCAAACGGTGTGTGTCTCCGTGTTCACGTTTCATCTCTAAATCGGGGACACACCAGTATTGTTTTGTTTGTTTGGGGCTCGCGTGGCGATTTGGCTGAGGAGCGAGAGACGGGTCCATCCCTATTGCTCTCTCTCTCTCTCCAGATCGCAATGTCCTTTTGCCAGGACCGAAGCGTGCCTCGGCGCTTCTTCGGCTGGGGCGGAGGACACTGAAGTGTTTTCCATTGGAATGGAATGGAATGTGAGTTTGTCCGTCTCTGAGCGTTCCTCCCGTGATGATAAAGCGAAAGGGAACTGCTCTGGGCGGTCACTCATGCAGTGAAACACTAGTCAGACCCCCAAAGCATTTATAAAATAAATATGTGTCTTTGTGCCCGTGACGTCGACACGCTCGACTATCGCGGGTGCGAAGGCACGCGTTTATACGATGCTGCCTCAGATCGGAGAGACGCTCGCGTGCTATCTCTCCCCTGGGGGCGCATCATCAGAGGTGTTTCACAGCGAGTCAGGCTGGTACTGCGCTGTAGACAATAGCTGTGTTACAGGCATTCCAGGCTGATCTATGAAAGATTTAAGCACAGCTTTTCATTCAGACCGTGTTTACTTGTCTGGTAATTAGCTGCATTTTATTCTGAGGAATTAATAAGTGAAATGGCCATCTATATATATAAATTATAAAATTATATATATATATACAGGTGCTGGTCATATAATTAGAATATCATCAAAAAGTTGATTTATTTCACTAATTCCATTCAAAAAGTGAAACTTGTATATTATATACATTCATTACACACAGACTGATATATTTCAAATGTTTATTTCTTTTAATTTTGATGATTATAACTGACAACTAAGGAAAATCCCAAATTCAGTATCTCAGAAAATTAGAATATTACTTAAGACCAATACAAAGAAAGGATTTTTAGAAATCTTGGCCAACTGAAAAGTATGAACATGAAAAGTATGAGCATGTACAGCACTCAATACTTAGTTGGGGCTCCTTTTGCCTGAATTACTGCAGCAATGTGGCGTGGCATGGAGTCGATCAGTCTGTGGCACTGCTCAGGTGTTATAAGAGCCCAGGTTGCTCTGATAGTGGCCTTCAGCTCTTCTGCATTGTTGGGTCTGGCATATCGCATCTTCCTCTTCACAATACCCCATAGATTTTCTATGGGGTTAAGGTCAAGCGAGTTTGCTGGCCAATTAAGATCAGGGATACCATGGTCCTTAAACCAGGTACTGGTAGCTTTGGCACTGTATGCAGGTGCCAAGTCCTGTTGGAAAATGAAATCTGCATCTCCATAAAGTTGGTCAGCAGCAGGAAGCATGAAGTGCTCTAAAACTTCCTGGTATACGGCTGCGTTGACCTTGGACCTCAGAAAACACAGTGGACCAACACCAGCAGATGACATGGCACCCCAAACCATCACTGACTGTGGAAACTTTACACTGGACCTCAAGCAACGTGGATTGTGTGCCTCTCCTCTCTTCCTCCAGACTCTGGGACCCTGATTTCCAAAGGAAATGCAAAATCTACTTTCATCAGAGAACATAACTTTGGACCACTCAGCAGCAGTCCAGTCCTTTTTTATCTTTAACGCTTCTGACGCTGTCTGTTGTTCAAGAGTGGCTTGACACAAGGAATGCGACAGCTGAAACCCATTTCTTGCATACGTCTGTGCGTGGTGGTTCTTGAAGCACTGACTCCAGCTGCAGTCTACTCTTTGTGAATCTCCCCCACATTTTTGAATGGGTTTTGTTTCACAATCCTCTCCAGGGTGCGGTTATCCCTATTGCTTGTACACTTTTTTCTACCACATCTTTTCCTTCCCTTCGCCTCTCTATTAATGTGCTTGGACACAGAGCTCTGTGAACAGCCAGCCTCTTTGCAATGACCTTTTGTGTCTTGCCCTCCTTGTGCAAGGTGTCAATGGCCGTCTTTTGGACAACTGTCAAGTCAGCAGTCTTCCCCATGATTGTGTAGCCTACAGAACTAGACTGAGAGACCATTTAAAGGCCTTTGCAGGTGTTTTGAGTTAATTAGCTGATTAGAGTGTGGCACCAGGTGTCTTCAATATTGAACCTTTTCACAATATTCTAATTTTCTGAGATACTGAATTTGGGATTTTCCTTAGTTGTCAGTTATAATCATTGAAATTAAAATAAATAAACATTTGAAATATATCAGTCTGTGTGTAATGAATGAATATAATATACAAGTTTCACTTTTTGAATGGAATTAGTGAAATAAATCAACTTTTTGATGATATTCTAATTATATGACCAGCACCTGTATATATATATATATATATATATATATATATATATATAAAATAGGTCCTCCATGACGCTAACTCGTTCATGGGGAAAACCTTGTTTTTTGGGTGCCTTTGTGCCCTCAATGTCAACTTATTAGACTAACGTGGGTGCAAGGGCGTGTGATTATACGATGATGCTCCAGTTCGAAGAGACGCTCGCAAGCTATCTCTTCTCTGGAGCTCATAGTCACTTAAAGAGACAGCACTCCCCACCAAGCTATGCATAATAACATCCATACTGGTGGGAAGGCGTTTTGAGCAGTGTGTCAGACTGGTACTGCTCTGCACACTATGGCAGTGTTGCAGGTGGACCAGGCTGACCTGCTGAAGAAAGGCTCAAAAGCAGACTGCGGCGAGTTGCGCTTCCCCTCGTAAAAACTGGGGACCGGCTCATCACGCTCAGCAGCCTCATAGTATCTAACACCCGCCCCTTCTCAATATCTCCACATAAACCCTCCTTCCCCACCACCTCTGGTGCTTCGGGGGGCAGCGGTTTTCAGCTAAATGTTAGGTGTTCTGTTGATTCCTGTAACACATCAGGATGTGGAACATCTAACATCCCCTCTAAGGGAAGTATCAAAATTAGTGCCCATTTCAGAGAACTTGGCAGCGTGGAAACTACTGCCAGGGATTTCTGCGTGGGTTCTAAAGACAGTAGAAAAAGGATACAGAATCTAATTTATTCGTCGTTCTCCGTGTTTCAACGGCATGGTCTCCATTACCATGAAGCCGGGGCAAGCGACTTTACTGTCACAAGAGCTGCAATCTCTTCTGGAGAAAGGGGCCATAGAGCATGTTTCCCCTCTAGAGAGAGAGTCAGGTTACTACAGCAGATACTTTTTAGTTCCCAAAAAGGACAAGGGGCTGTGTCCAATCTTAGATCTTCGAGGCTTAAACCATTCAGTCAACGCTCTCAAGTTCAAGATGTTAACCGTAAAGATGATCGTGTCGCAATCCAACATCACGATTGGTTTGTCACGATCGATCTCAAGGACGCATATTTTCACATAGAAATCTTGCCACAACACAGGAGGTTCCTGAGGTTCGCTTTCGGGGGCGGAGCTTACCAATATCAGGTTCTTCCATTCGGCCTAGCCCTATCACCCTGCACAAAATGCATGGATGCAGCACTGGCTCCATTGCGACTCCAGGGCATTCGCATTTTGAGTTACATAGATGACTGGCTAATACTAGCACAGTCACAAGAGATGGCGTTACAACACAGAGAGGTCGTACTAGCTCATCTAGTTTCTCTAGGGTTAAGACTAAACGAGAAGAAAAGTGTTCTCTGTCCTACCCAAAGAACGACATATTTAGGG
Organism: Hypophthalmichthys nobilis; assembly: GCA_037950665.1. NCBI lineage: Eukaryota > Metazoa > Chordata > Actinopteri > Cypriniformes > Xenocyprididae > Hypophthalmichthys > Hypophthalmichthys nobilis. The sequence continues at coordinate 17,596,881 of CM075483.1, read as the reverse complement.
GTCATATGGGATTCGACCATGATGCGGGCACAATTGTCTCCCGCTCGAGTCGAGACCATTCTAACCACCCTGAATAATGTCAGGCTAGGCCAAGATTGCACTGTTCTGCAGTATCAAGAAATGTTAGGTCTCATGGCGTCAGCGTCCTTAGTGATTCCTATGGGCCTTTTGCATATGAGACCGTTTCAGTTGTGGCTCAGAGCCGGGAGATTTTGTCCAAGCAATTGCTCACGGCAAATAAGGGCAAGGGCACACGCTGAGTGCTTTGTGCCCTTTCTAAAATCCATGTTTATGGTAAGTCACGTGCTAATACTTTGTGCACTTTCAAAAATCCATGTTTATGGTAAGGGTTACGCGCTGTGGCTTCGTTCCCTTTCTATGTGGCTCAGACCCCGGTTCTTCATCTTGGGTCCCACTCTATATGCATTGATGTTGCAAGATGCTAACAACAGACGCTTCCCGTACGGGCTGGGGAGTGGTCTTAGGTGGTATAATTTTCAACATTTTCAAAATCAATATTTTGATTGCTGACAGCTTCACCAGATCCATCAAGTGACAGTGACACTAATATTTGATTGCTTTCAGTACTTGCTCTGCAGTAAATCGCTGAGGCATTTCACGTTTTGCTAATGATACTTCCTATTCTCTCGTTTTCTGTCTGAATGAAATGTCACTTCATCATTGTGTATCAGACATTGCCATCTTGTGGAATAAAGGTGAATTGCACTTATTCCGTCATCAAAGATTCAATTATTGTTGTGCAGAAAAAAATATACGTACACTTATCCACATCTCGGGTCGTTAGCGACCCTATACAATTTTTTACAAAGAAAGAATGAGAAAACAGGCATTCTTTTATAATTTTATGATTATTTTTCTTGTTATAGTCCACTCTACTTCTTTCTGAGTCACCCAGCTCCCCCTGGGTCTGGATGTGATGCGCATACGTGGCCCAGAATGCGCCTGTTTCCTCTGGTTTCTATGCTCCCAGGAGTTCTAGCCAAAGTTCGCCAACAAGGAACTTGTCTCTTAGTGATAGCACCGTGTTGGCTGAACAGAATATGGTTCTCGGAGATAATTGGCGATACCGAAGAGGAGGGACCTTCTGTCTTAGGTGCAGGGGACAATATTTGATCCCCGGCCAGAGATGTGCAAACCTTCATGTTTGGCCCCTGAGGGGAACCAACTGAGGTACACAGGGCTTTCACCTGATGTTATTGAGACCATTTTAAATGCTAGGGCTCCCTCCACTAGATCAAATTATGCCAACAAATGGGGTGTATTTGAAAGATGGTGTACTTCACACAATGCAGATCCAGTAAATTGCCAGATTGCTACAGTTCTGGACTTCCTGCAGGAAAAAATGATCAATAGATACATGCCCCGCCACTCTCGGGTTTATGTGGCTGCTCTCTCGGCTTGCCATGCTCTGATTGACGGGATGCCTTTGGGCAAGCATGTCCTGCTCTCTCGCTTTGTTCAAGGAGCTAGACGGCTGAGGCCCCCTGTTAGAACCAGGATCCCTTCATGGGACCTAGCAATAGTCCTAGAGGGCCTGGTTGAGACCCCCTTTTGAATCGTTAGAGTCAGTTTCTGACAAGCTGTTAACTCTGAAAATGGTTTTCCTAATGGCTATAACTTCTCTAAAGAGAATTGGGGATTTGCAGGCTCTGTCCATTGTGCCATCCTGCATAGACTTTGCCCCAAGTATGGTGAAAGCTATTTTGCATCCTCATCCTGACTACCTGCCTAAGGTTCCTTTCTCGAACTTGCATCCAGTCACTCTCGAAGCCTTCTGCCCTCCACTGTTCACTACGCCCGAGCAGGAGAGACTTCACAGACTGTTTCCAGTCTGTGCTCTTCAGGCCTACGTCCACCGCACTAGCCAGTGGCATAAGTCAGAGCAACTATTCGTTTGTCATGGCGGCCATAACAGGGGTGCGGCCGCCACAAAACAGACCATGTCACATTGGGTGAGAGATGCTATTGCCCTTGCCTATGAGGTGCGTGGTCACACTTCGCCGACAGACATCAGGGCTCATTCCACCAGGGGGGTTGCCTCTTCTAGAGCTTTGGCAGGGGAGCGCCCCCTTACAAAATGTTTGTGATGCGGCAGGTTGGTCCTCTCCGCACACATTCATAAGGTTTTATAGTTTGGATGTTCATGTCACTCCGGGCTCTTGTGTCCTCGAGTCAAAATCGGAAGCTAGTGTCTGAGACTCTCTGCGCTTTGTGACACACTCCACAGCCTGGGGGTCCAGACACACAGTGCGTTTCCATAGTGCTGAATAAAGCGCAGCTTGAGTGTAGCTTCTGAAAGGGAACGCCCTGGGTTACTTCACAGTAACCCTTTTCCCTGAAAAAGCGGGAACGAGAAGCTGCACTTCATTGTCGCACTGGGATGTCCCAGGACTGCTCTTCAGACAAAATATCTGCAGATGCACCTGCGGCACATCTAATTATAGCCTCGCATACGGCGTATTCCAATGACGTCACGCAGGCTATAAATATAGGTCAATTTCATTGACATTGTTTTACACATATTCACAGCTGGTCACGACTAAAGACGTTCCCATAGTGCTGAATAAAGCGCAGCTTCTCGTTCCTGGTTTTTCAGGGAACAGGATTACAGTGAAGTAACCCGCGGCGTTCTAAAGTGAAGAAGCAGTAGCAGGTCAAATTTTTTTTACCATTTTTTCACCTCTGGAGTAAGGCAAGCCTAACAAAACATATATCAAACTGAAGATAAAAGCAAGAGGAATATTAAGGCAAAAACAAAACAAAGCAAAGCAAAACAAAACAAAACAAAACAAAAAAACAAGAAAGAAAGAAACACTGAAACAGTACAGTCGGGAGGAGAACTAGAGTAAAACTGGACAAAACAGAAAGAAAGAAAGAAAGAAAGTTATTTTTTGGTTAAGTGAAATACAGTATAATATAGAAACTAGCATAAAAACTACCAGCAGTCTTACAGTGACAGTTAAAAAGTGACAGTTACGGAAAACAAACCAAAACAAAAACAATGAAAGCCATTGCAGGGAAGCCCCTCCCCCACTCCATCACATACTCACAGACAATCAAGAGCACAAAAGACAAGAAAGCCTATAAATACAGCCTGCTGAAGAATAACCCAGAGACTCTAATGGCAGACGTTTCACAAAAAGGGGGACAGGGAGGATCATCACTAATCTGCTCCTCTACACAACAGACTGTAATGTTTGGCACACGGTAATCTGTAAATATTACAAAAGTTACAGAAAACTGGGTATCTGTAATGGCAGACAAACTCAAATTTATGAAGAAAATGACACTAACAAGGCATTTCTAACTGTAAACATCTACCATAATGGAACCATAATGTTCCAGGGGACGGAAGCATGCCTCAGCTCTGTCCAGGAAAACTTTACCAGCCTAAAAACTCTGGCAGAGGCTGAGAAAGGAGCTGCAAGAGACTGTGAAGCCCAGAGCTTAAGGGAGGGGCTGGAGAAGGCAGAGCTTAATGGCCCTTTCACACAGGACGCGAAATGCACTGCATTCGCTGCTGGGTTCAGCGTTTTCAAAACTTTTAGCGGGAGTTCTATACATCTAGTCATTTGATGCCCCGTTTCTACTGGCCGCACTGGTAATCGTCACAGAGTGCAGTGGCGAAAGTTGAACTATTTTAAACTTTGACCGCGGCGTGCGCATAAGCTCGCCATTGGTGCACACCCCTGTGCGTGCACTTTGGTCGATGCAGCAACAAACCGTCCTCGTGCAGTGCAAGCCATTGAAATAAATGGGTTTAATAGCGCAGCGCAGCGAATTCCGCGTCCTGTGTGAAAGGGCCATAGCCCTGCTGACTGCACTTCACAGCTGGAGCAGTCTGTCACTCAGATCAGAAACAGTCTCTCCCTACAAGAGGTAGAGATGGTGGAGCTCAGGGAACTAACACTCTCCTATGCGACATCCAGTGAGCGCTTACAACACCTGGAAAATAAACTCAGTCACCTCACACGAGACTTTGAAGCTACTGTTAAGAAGTTAAGAGGAGAGATACGAAAACTGCAGCAGGACAGAGAGACCGTGAGTAAAGAACTGAAAACAGTCATGGAGGAGCTGCTCCTCAGAGAGGGAGAAATGCAAAGCCTAAGAGAATAGACAGATAGCCTTACACACACCTGCAAGCAGCAGCAGCCCACACTCTGACACCAAAGTCCAGTAATCCAGCAGCAGCACCGACGTCACAGGCAGAGGCCTCTGAAGGCCCCCAAGAGCAAGAAATTTTTACAGAATGCAGAAGTGATGATCTTGATCGATTCAAATGGCAAGTTTATCAATGAAATACAGAGCTCTTTCCTGGCCACAAAACATTAAAACTCTGGTGCCCAAAAACAGATAATGCCCTACAACAACTGATCAGGGAAAATGTGGGTGAACCCAGCCACATCATCATCCATGTGGGCATGAATGACCTGAGGGCACAACAAGAGCGAGTGGCAGAATCAGTAACACGGGTGGCCATTAAAGCAACACAAACCATCCCAACTTCAAAAGTAGTTATCTCCACCATCCTACCCAGATCAAACTTCCATCCTCGCACCATACAAAGAGTAAACACAGACATCTCAAGTAGATGTGCTGGAATGCCAAACGTTCACCTGGCACATAATCCCACACTGGACCTCCAAAACCTCCATGACCACATCCACCTCCATAAAGACAGTGTTTATATGTTTGCTAAAACCCTTAAAGATGTGGCTCTGGGCCGTACCCCTGGCAGCCTCCCAAAGAACACCAGAGTAGGGGTCTCAGCCAGCGAGACGCTTTCTTCACACAGCACCACAAAACATTGTCTCTTCACACTCAGCTGAGCCTCACTCTACAGTTCTTTCCCAGAGGCCTACACCCTACCACCAACTCACTGTCGTGAGTAAAAAGATACATGCTATATATATTAACATTAATGATCCAGCAGTATATTTACCATGGGCATGTGGTACTTTTTATCCCTGTGTGCACCAAACCCATCTGGTGGGTTTGCTGCCAAAAAGCTCTTTTTTTAGTTTGATCTGACCATAGAACCAGGTCCCTTTTGAAGTTCCAGTCGTGTCTAACAACTGAATATGCTGGAGATTGTTTCTGGATGAGTGAGGAGGATTTTTTTTTAAACCCTCTCGAACAACTTTTGGTGATGTAGGTGCTGTTTGATATTTATTTATTTTTTTATTTTTTTTGGCTTTCTGAGACTCAAAACTCAGTTAATCTCTGCAATTCTCCAGCTGTGATCCTTGGAGAGTCTTTGGCCACTCAAACTTTCCTCCTCACCGCACATTTGGACAATATAGAAACGTGTCCTCTTCCAGGCAGATTTGTAACATCTTTAGTTGATTGGAACTTCTTAAGTATTGCCCTGATGGTGGAAATGGGGATTTTCAATGCTTTACCTTTTTTCTTACAGCCACTTTCTATTTTTTGAAGCTCAACAATCTTTTGCTGCACATCAGAACTACATTCTTTGGTTTTACCCATTGTGATGAATGATAAAGGGAATTTGGCCTTTGTGTTTACACATATTTGTACTCCTGTGGAACAGGAAGTTATAGCTGGACAATTTCATGTTTGTGATCACCCTGGTGTGCTAAAAAATGTAAATATGAATGGGAATATACTTCAGGGATATTTTACTTATAAGAATTTCTAGGGGTGCCAATAATTGTGGCCAACATGCATTGGAGAAAAACATTTATTTCATAATGTGAGTTTCCCCCCACTTTCAATTGTTTTACTTCAATGAAAGGTTAGAATTTTGTGAGTTTTTTTAATAAAGATCAGAAGGATACTATGTTAGACTTAGGTTTGTATTACTCTAGAGCAGGGGTTCCCAACCACATTCCTGGAGGCCCCCCAACACTGCACATTTTGCATGTTTCCTTAATCAAGCACACCTGAATCGAGTTATCAGCTCATCAGCAGAGACTCCAAGACCAGAAATGGGTGTATCAGACAAAGGAGACATGGAAAATGTGCAGTGTTGGGGGGCTTCCAGGATCATGGTTGGGAACCATTGCTCTAGAGCACTATTAAAGGTCACCTATTATCAGTGTTGGGCGTAACACGTAAACGCGTAACATTACGGTAAAATGTAAGCTATGTCCTAGGGAGAAAAAACTGTGCGCGCTCTCTGAGAGACGGTCTTCAGTCTCGCGAGTGTCAAATTTTTGCGGTTTATTACACATAAACATTCAAATACACACACAGTTATGTCAAAATGCCCGTCTTGGCGTATATACATGTTGGTTATGTGAATGTGAACAGCATGTGTAACAGCATATTGTCTCCGTCCATTAGGTCTTAGTGACAGCAGCCTTTAAAACATACTGTCTACTACTGCATAGATAAATGAACTAATTATTGATTTTTACAACCAAATGAATCAATACTGAATTTACTTAAGCTGGACAAAATTATTCACCAGTTATCACTGTAAAGCTGCTTTGACACAATCTGCATTGTAAAAGCGCTATATAAATAAAGGTGACTTGATTTGACTACTGTCTGTATTATAAATGATAATCAAACAACAAAAGAAAAGCTTTAATAAGGATTAATCTATATTTAATTTATACAGTTATGACTATGCAGAGTTATTTTATATTTGATTATTTAATTTCTGTGGTATTTTTACTTAAGTAAAACTACTATTTTTAATACTATTATTAAAAAAATATATAGCATTGTTTTATTTATATCTTTAAATATTTTTACTGTGGTATCGACTTTGGTATCGAGTATTGTGCACTTTTGGTGGTTTGGGTACTACTAGATTTTGGTATCCTGACATCCCTATTTGTTACATTTTTTTTTTTTTTTTTAAGAATTATAGTATGTTTTGATAAAGCTAAAATGTTTTAAAAAGCTATAAAAGGCTAAACTATTCCATGTTTGACTCATATTAAATTATTAAAAGAGTTTCCTTTCTATTGTCTATCCGGTCAAGGTTTATAGGGATTTTAAGAAGTAATTAGTAATGAGTTGAATTACTTATTGAGTAATTAAATTACTTTTCAGACAGAGTAATTAGAAAAGTATTTTAAATACAACATTGATGATGTAATTAGTAATTAGTAATTACTTACTTTTTTGAAGTAACTTCCCAAACACTGCCTATTATGCCCATTTTTACAAGATGTAATTTAAGTCTCAGGTGTCCCCAGAATGTGTCTGTGAAGTTTTAGCTTAAAATACCTCACAGACCATTCATAAATCCATGTTGTAATTACCCATTTCTGACTACAGTCAAGAACATGCTGTTTTCACATGTGCCTTTAAATGCAAATGAGCTGCTGTGCCCCGCCCCCTCTCTACGATCACAGTTCCTGCCTCGATTCTCTGCCAAATACAAACAAGACATCTCCTTGGTTTTGATTATCATCTATATCGCAAACACTCTCACGGATAGCATAGTTTTTCTTTCATCTTTAAAGTTTACTATTTCCACGTGTTTTAAAGCTATATCAGTTTAAACATCAAATGGATTGTTTTCTGAGCGCACTTATCTGAAGCGCACACACACAGACAACTGGCTGTCAGACGTCAAGTGTCATGAGTAACTTCTCTTTCACATTTTTTTGTTTTGTTTAAACTGTCAAATACACACAAGGTTCTGTCAAAAACACAGTTCACATAAACAGAGTCAGTTATGTCTGTGAACGTAAATAGCAGGCAACATTACAGAAATTGTATGTGTATATTAGATCTGTGGAGCATTCCCTTCAAAAATAAAACTAATTGACTGGGTTCAGCGGCTCAGATGTCAGTAAATGAAGACTGTTATGTTCACTCTCACATCCAACAACAAAACATCTCAATTACTTAACAGACGTTGTTGACGCTACAGGTGCTCGAGCTTGGAGAAAATGGCGGACAGCGTACAGCTCGCTGAGGGCAAAAATTGAAAAATACATTTAAACAGTTAAAAAAGAACAGTTAAAAAAGAAGAATCACACATCTGGCTCAAAATCAACAAGCACCTTATCCAAACAACAAAAGATGTGTTCTTATGTGCTCTTTATATTCCTCCCTCTGAATCTCCATACTATAATGAGGACATCTTTGAATCTCTCCATAGTCAAATTAACCACTTCCAGGCCCAGGGAAGTATGTTAATCTGTGGGGATCTAAATGCCAGAACAAGATCCCTTCCTGACTACACTATGGATAATGGTAATAACTATATTTTTGGACAGAGCTTCCCGCAAAACATTGTAAACTTCACAAGGTATAACTCTAATGCCCAAGTAAATAAAAACGGGAAGCTTCTGATTGAGCTCTGTCAAAGCCTCGGTCTGTACCTTGTCAATGGCAGGGTGAGAGGGGATTCTCTAGGGAGATACACCTACAGTTCATTTCATGGTTGCTCAACAGTAGATTACATGATCACAGATTTAGATCCATTCTCTTTCAGAGCATTCACGGTCAAACCACTAACACTCCTATCTGATCACAGCCAAATTACAATTTATCTAAAAAGGACAAAAAAATACTAAAATAAATTCACAGCCCAGTAAGCTGTACAACATTAGAGAGAAATACTGTACTGATGGGCGCAAAACAGCACAGAAAAATATGTGACAGCAATGGACCATGCAAAAGTATGCTCACTTATAGACAACTTCCTCAGCAAAATTTATCCTCATGATGGAGGAGTAAATCTGGCAGTGGAGAACATAAATTATATATATGATTATTTGGCAACTTCATCTAACCTCAAATCATCTAAGAAAATCCATAAAACCAAACAAGATTGAAAGAGTGAAAACCAAACAAGAGTGAAAAATTTAGACTGATTTAGACTGTAAAACAATGAGGAAAAAATTAAGACAATTATCAAATCAAAAACACAGGCAACCAAATGATGCAGATTTGCGCCATCAATATTGAGAGGAACTTAAACAGTATAAAAATACACTCAGAAAAAAAGAGAGAACAGTACAAGCAAAATCAGCTAAAAACTATTGAATAATCTGTTCTAAAATTCTAACAAATTCTGTGACAACTGGAATTCCCTGAATAAAAAAAATAACATGAACAAACAGTCATACAAAATGGAAACACCTGGAAAAAAAACCACTTTGAGCAACTTTATAGCGAAATAAAAATGAACCCAGAACAAATCCAAATATATGAAAAATGATCAATATGGAACATATAATTGGTAAATGCCAAAACCCATTAGACTACCCCATCACAGAAAATGAACTGATTGATAAAATCTAGGCGCTAAATATCAAAAAAGCAAGTGGACCAGATGGCATCCTCAATGAAATGCTGAAGAACACAGAGCACAAATTAAGATTGGCTTTACTAAAACTGTTCAACTTGGTTCTGAGTGTTGGTCATTTCCCTGACTCCTGGAATAGAGGACTCATAATGCCCATTTTCAAAAGTGGAGACAAATTTGATCCAAATAATTACAGGGGCATCTGTGTGAACAGTAATCTGGGGAAGCTGTTCTACAGTATCATCAACACAAGACTCATACACTTCCTTACAGGGCACAATGTCCTAAGCAAAAGTCAGATTGGATTCTTACCAAATTATATAACATTAGACCATATCTTCAATACATTAACCAAAACAAAACCAAAATTTTTGCTTCCTTTGTAGATTTACCAGAAGGCTTTTGATTCATTTTGGCATGAAGGTCTTCTGTCTAAACTTCTAGAAAAGGTATTGGGGGTAAAACATACAACATTATAAAAACAATGTACTCAAACAATCATTGCGCTATTAAAATTGGCAATAAACAAACAGGGTTCTTCACTCCAGGGCGGGGTGTGAGACAGGGCTGCCCACTATCACCGACCCTCTTATTTACATTAATGAATTGGCGAAACAACTAGAACAATCAGCAGCACCTGGCATCACACTTCATGACTCCACTTTAAAGTTCCTCCTGTAACCTTATGATCTGGTCCTGCTGTCTCCAACAGAACCGGTACATCCTGCATTGGATCTGTCAGACCTGGGCCCTGACTATTAACCATAACAAAACTAAAGTACTAACATTCCAGAAAAGACCTAGATGTCAGGGAAAGAGACACAATTTCACCCTTGGTATGACCAAAATTGATCATGCCAAAAGCTACACATACCTCGGGCTGATAATAAGTGCAACTGGAAAGCTAAATTTGGTTGTGAATATACTGAAAGAAAAAACAAGAAGGGCCTTCTTTGCCATCAAAAAAAAAAAAAAAAAAAATCAATCCAAATTGAAATACCACTCATAGTCCATATTCCAGTCATAGAACCTATTGCATTATTTGGCAGTGAAGTTTGGAGTCCTCTTCTAAATTGCAAATTTGACAAATGGGACAAAAACCCAACAGAAGCCCTGCATGCCGAGTTCTGTAAGAGTATCCTGAGAGTACAGAGGAACACACCGAACAATGCATGTAGGGCAGAATCAGGCCAATATCCTCTATTAATCCACATTGAGAAAAGAGCCATCAAATTTTGGAAACATCTAAAAATGAGTGACCCCAACTCTTATCATTAAATGAACATTGAAAAAAGCCCCCTGATTCAGATGGTCCTGAGTCTGCAAAAACAAACTAATATGACTAACAACAGCCAGCCTCAGGACATTGACACCCTCAACCACAGAATTAGGCCCAACCAAATTATAAAAGCACAAAAAGAAAATTACCTGACTTATTGGACTGAAACAACTGAAAAACAAAATAAACTTGAATGGTATTTGAATGGTATCTGAGTACACTGAAAGACTGTAAATTAAGAAGTATAACGACGAGGTACAGACTGAGCAATCACGCACTGATTGTAGAGATGGGCAAATACAGACAGAACTGGCTGCCCAGAGAGAGCCGCATCTGCCCGTACTGTGACCAGGGAGACGTAGAGACAGAGCAACACTTTCTCATCAGCTGCCCTAACTATGAGGAAATCAGAAAGACATTTTATCCAAAATTTGAAATACTTTGCCCTAACTTCATAAAATTAAACAATAAAACACAACTTCAACAATTATTAGGTGAAAAAAGAGATTGTATCCTACTAGCATCAAGATACATCGATGCCTGTCACAAAAAGAGGGATTCGACTAATCAGTAATGCGCCACAACAAACACACACATACTCACAAATAAACATACAAACACGCAGACTCACGCACACACACACTGAATTCTAAATTGTTCATAGAATTCTAAAATGTTGATTGATTGTTCTACATACTTTTTTATCTGTGTATATGTACATGTATGTTGATTCACTGTAAAAATTAGAAATGCTTTGGCAATACATTGTAACATTTGTCATGCCAATAAAGCACACTTTGAATGGAACTGAACTGAAAGAGAGAGAGGGAGAGAGAGAGAGACGAGGTGAGGTGAGAATAAATGGCTGATGGAGGGTATTACTGTACCATTCTGCATGGGCTCATCTTTCCAGCGGGAGGTGCATTTGTCTGCTTGCTCTAAAATAAATGGGAGAGGCATTTTATTACAAAGACATTTAGAGAAATCGAGGCAGAGACAACTTGTGAAGACAGCAAGTTCAGGGCTCAATAGTAAGGATGTTCTGACTGCCTTGGACCAGTGTGGGAGGTCAATTCAATTGCACCTTCAGTGTGCTGTAGAAAACTCAAGAAGAAGCATATACACACTTGAAGTTTCACTTAAAACTTTTAATTATTTTTGCTAAGGGCCAGTAGGAAAAAAGAAACTTATTATTGAGCCCTGAAGAAAGCAAGCAGAAAAATATACTTTTTTGTATGTTTGTCATCAAGGATCATGTGGTCAGAATTAATGTCACAATAACAGACCACAATGTACATCACAGGATGAGAACACCGGTAAGTGATAGCTATATGTCTGTGTCTAAGCAAAGTGTAGTGTAAAACAAAATTTTCATGCTTTTTCATCAGAAAATGCTAAAGATAAGGCAATTAGCAAACTGAGAAAGTCTGACATAATTCAGTTCAAAGATCATTATGTTCAAAGATGTGCAGCACTGCTAAACACAAAGGAAACTGTGATAACAGAACATACGCATTTATACTTTGAGAACAGACCCAGTCTGAAAATACCAAATATTGTGTTGCTACTATGGTTACCGTTTTATTTATTAGACTTTAACTAGCTAGAACAGACATCAACTGATACAATACTGATAATAGCTATTTTCTGAAACCTAGACTGAGCTGAGCTGCCAGTTTAGACAACATTTTAAGGCATCATATGTATTATCAAGTCCTGTCTCTGTTTTTCATTTGTCTGCACAATTATGACTGAAATATTTGTTTTAATATTTGTTATAATTGTTAATTATTTCCCCTACTGTTATCCCCAATATTAATTTAGATTACACATTATTGGAAAAACACAGCAATATTTACTTTTTCTGAGATATATATTGCTATATGAAGAAATACAGGAAATTTTACCAGATGACTTGAATAGCTATATTTGGGAAAAAATTAATCATCCCAGAATGAGGGTGATTTTGTTGGGGAGTGCAAAATTAAAATAATTTAAAAAGCTTGAAAAAAGCACAAAGATCTTGAAGTGAAACTGAAAGTAGTGAAAATTAAAACACAAAAATTTTTATATGTACAGTAGATATAAAAGTGTTTACCCAATAACACTTCTTAATTTTTTAATGGAACATAATGTGTGTTCTGGTTCAAACTAACCCAGAACATAGTGTACACATACAAAACGTAACAGAGAAATAAAGATGGTGGAACATCAATCCAGATTGCTCTGGATAAAAAATAAATAAATAAATAAAATGAAAAAAAAAAAAAAAAATTATATATATATATATATATATATATATATAAAATCCATGGGATGCTGCCTAGAAGGAAGCTGTCTATGCAGAATGTATAGATTTGAACAGAGCCAAAGTGTGTAGCATGTTTTAGAATTTTATGACATTACCTGACATACTGCTGTATATTAGACCTTAAACTTCATTCTTTTGTCATCCACGGACTCACTGATATCTGACAGAGAAACAGAATATAGTCAAAAAAAGAATGACACAAAAGAAGAAAAACGGAAAAAATTTGCCTGGTGGTCTACACAGCGAAAGGTGCTTTGGCCCACCTTGTTCTTTGATATCGGAGTCGTCCCAGAGTGGTTTGGAGCAGCAGAGGCTGAGGAAGACACACACAATGAGAGAGTCACACTTACAAAATGCAAGGAAACGGTCTTCATCAGAGGAGGGCAAATAACAATATGCATTAAACATTGGACACAACAGGAGCACCAAAAACTACACTAAACTGTTCATGTTATTGGTAGTTCAAGCACTGCTATTACATTTTCTCTGACTTAGGGATAGTGATTTGAATAAAGTAGCGCTGTCAATTAAGGGCTGCCGGCACTGAGACTCGAACCCAGGACCTCCGGGTAACAAGTCCGACTCTCTAACCATTAGGCCACAACTGTCCTGGGTGTGCTCTTTGTTCTGTCCTTGGTATTGTCAATGTTGAGTGAGAGGTGGTTCTCCTGGCACCATTTTGTTGGAGTGCGCACCTCCTCTCTGTAGGCCATCTCATCGTTGTTAGTGATGGCCTACCACCGTTGTGTCATCAGCGAATTTGATGATGAGATTGGAGCTGTGTTTACCTGTACAGTCGTGTGTGTACAGGGAGTACCGGAGTGGGCTAAGAAAGTAGCCCTGAGGAGCACCAGTGTTGAGGGTCAGCGCACCTTGTATGCAAATTGTATTCTGCACTGTCTGGACCACACTCTCAAGAATTTCACTCACCACGGCACATTGATTGGCTGTTATTGATGTGACAATAAAAGTTATGTGATTTTTGATTTGATTTAGTTTACTACTTAAAGGAACAATATTTAAAGTTTTGTCGCTAGAGGTCGCCTATTCAAAACAAGGGCGTAGCTTAATGACGCCGAGATTGAGCGAAGAATCTTGGGAGTTGTCATCTTCACCTTACAGCCGGTGGAAAAGAATCGGGACCGGACTTGGGCAGAAATCATGTTCATGGATGAGATTATTAACATTACTGTAGTATTGAAGCAGAGCAGGGCCAAGTGATGTTGGAGCTGAACGAGGCTGCTGGAGCGATTGCCAATGAGAGACGAACACAACACACTCCTTGAGAGCAGCGGAAATGAAAGCTTTAGCGTAGGTTCTACCAGGAAGACTCTAATGACACGTCATTCATTCATACTCATAGGTCTGGCCAATCACTGCTTTATACCTGGAGTATATAAGCACTGAACTCTCTGCTTCACATTCACAGTTGATGACCCTGACGTTCCCTTCACAGCGTGTGATATAGCTTGTTTAAAATTAATCCTGACTTTATCGTAGTCCGTTAAAATACTCACATATTTTAATTAAATTTTTAAGCTTCTGTGAACGACTGCCTAAGCAATGTTCCTTTCACGATGCACATTAGCTATAGCCTATTATTGCGATTAGTAATCACACAGCAAACATTAGCGGTTAATTGTGTAGGGTTAATCGGGGGCTGCATGATTAAATGTAGTTAAGCTGGAATCGCGAATTGGCTCAGTGTGATAAAATCGCTATGTTTTTATTAAATATGCCAAGTATATCTCAGCATGTTTTTGAAGAATAGCTGACATCAGTGCATCGATCTGTTTGCATTAAATGCTGCTCAGTTCTCTTTATCAAGCGCTGTGAGTTTGTCACTGACAACGTGCAGTTCAAAGTAACAGGACCCTAACATTTCAAGCTGAAGTGTTTACGAGATGGTGTTCAGCAGAAGAGATATTTAACAACATCCTTTTTCAAAATTAAGGGACATCTACATCTAGCGTTGAAACAACTTCCTTTAGCGATCTGACGTGGCTTCGTATCATTATGAGGCAGAAATATAGCCTAGTTTCTGTCCGGTTATAAAGGCTATCGTTTGCATATTTCATTATAAACTTTTTATTCTCGTAAAAATGTCATGTCTGGAGCACAGATAGACAATATATAGTAGTGTTAATATTGTGTTCATATTTCTTCAGTAATATGTCCTTCATTCAATGTCTCTATCTGCGTTTTATTCTGCTACAATGTTATGGGCACCAGATTTTCTAAGTGTGTATAGGAGAGAGACAGTCGATTTGTACAGCTTTAGATAATTCCCAACAAGACAATAGATGCACAAGTACGGTATCAAAGCTGACAGCAGCACTAATTTATTTCCATACTTGAATCGACCCATTTAACATAAAGACTCCATCCTGAACAGCATAGCAGCAAGTAAAACATAACATCTATTCAAATCGTTAATGGATACAGAAAGCGAGCAAGTGCACTCCCTTTTTAGTGAAATCACTTGTTATAATCTAACCTGAATACACTGCACTATGCATTTCTCACTTCACGTATACTTAGTTGGTCTTAATAAGAGAATTCGCAAGTGGACGAAACTCAGTGAACAAGCTCTGAACCATTTGATCTTGGTTGAGTGGATTCTGCGCTAATGTAAACGCCTCCAATGGGCAATTTCATTCATGCGCTCAACAGACACGTCTGTAATCTGCTATGGTCAACACTACAAAACGTGCCGTGAATACAAACCTTCGATGCTCTTCAGAGCGTAAACCCAAATATGCAGGGGAGCATTTGAAAGCAGCGCTATCAGCCGGTACCAAAAACAGCATCGGTTATATGACCCACAGTCTGCTCGTTCCTATTGACTCCCGACCCGCACCGCAAAGAACAAACGCACCTGCAGGACTCTAAAGCCCGGGATACACTGCACGAGTTCATTACAAATCACACTGTGCGACATGGATCTATTAAACTTGGGTACAACATGCATGTAGACTGTACGATGATGACACCTGTTGACTCGTAGGCTACGATGCAAGTTTCTATACAGGAATAAAACGTCATCAGCATGCACTAGTGGTAAACAAAACACTATGCTGAATCACACTTTGGCAGTTGTAGTTTTTATGTGTGCTGAAAATAAAAAGGAAGCGGTGAAAGAAGAAGGTAAAAGAGCTTGAGGTAAGCAGTTTTAAGTTTTAGCGGCATGTTGCTTTGATTTCATGTCGCATTTTTATTGGCTGGTCAGTAGACGTAGGTCGTAGCAGCAAACACACTATGCGATGATCATGCTGAATTTCTGACACTGTCAGAAAATGATTGTAGGCTATCTTTGGTCGCAAGACCGGGAAAACGGCCGTCTTTGAACCTCTCTCACTGTAACCGATTAAGAAATCAACACGATTGTTTCACGATGGCAATCTTTCGTGTGGGACAGCCAAAAGATGTTGTTTGGATTACGATTAAATATTTCAGGCTTTGTTCCTGCAGTCTGCCATTTTGGAGCATTAAGAAATTTCATCTGGAAACAATCAAATTAAAATTACATTAATGTGGAACATTTAAGTCATGTCAGTTGCACGCCTGTTTAAGTGATGAATTGCTCTATGTTATTTTCAGAGACGGTAACAAATGTTTTAATACCTGTGCTACATCGGTTTAGCCTGTGCAAAAAAAAAAAAAAAAATTCTAACCTCGGTAGCACCAGCGCTACCGAACATCAGAGTTACAAAAGCTAGCTTAGGTTTAACTAGCATTATCAAGTAAAAGCGTTCTTATCCCTCTGCAAAGCCAAAGCTTATCAATCTTCGTCTTTATTCTACATATTTCGAGTATTTATTGTACTTATCTGACATGCTTATCTGGTTTTCATTTTGGGGGTTCTCTCAGCAGATTCTGATGCTTCTCCTCAAGTGCAGCGGTTTAGAATTCTCCTAACAGCATATGCAGAGAACTGTGGTTTTTCAACTCCTCTCTAGAAATTCTCTTTGGACTGGTGCTGTTTCGAACGCAGCCGAACGTGGGTTTTCAGCATTCCCTATCAAAGTGCTGTGTACATGGTCAATCCTCAGCATTCGAATTCCAGGAAAGATCTGACTCTAAAATTAACTAAAACGGCCAGCAGGCACGGTCATGTTCTACTCGCGAGCTACTGGTGGTGGTTTCATTCTGTTTTCCTACGATATTGATTGGCTTCGGTCTCCACAAATACTTCTCTTCTTTAAAATGGCCTGTCACGGTATTTCATGGCTTTCATATTTCATGGACAATCATAGCCTTTACTGTATTTTGCCCTTTGTGGCCCTTCGCACAAAGCAGCCTTTGTGGCCTTCGCATAACGTGGCTTTCGCATAATGTTGCCTACTGCGGCCCTTCACATAGCGCGGCCTATTGTGGCCCTTCATATAATGCGGCCTATCGTGGCCTCTGCATAATGATGCCTATCATGGTCCTTCACATAATACGGCCTACCGGGGCCCTTTGCATAATGCAGCCTACCAGGATCCTTCTTGTTACACGGCCTTTCGGTGCCCTTCGCATAACACAGCCTACCACGGCCCTTCAAATAATTAGCCTATCATGGTCTTTCATCGTTTTATTCTCATAACTGGCATATCGTGGCCCTTCATATAGCACAGATATCGGGACCATTCACATAGCACGGAAAATCAGGACCATTCACATAGCACGACCTATCAGGACCATTTGCATAGCACGGCCTATCAGGACCATTGGCATGGCCTATCGGGACCATTCGCATAGTATGGCTTATCGTGGCCATCAGGTAAGACTGACTATTATTATTTTATGTAACCTGGCCTTTACTGGCCCACCACACAATTGGCCCATCATGGCCTTTCATTGTTCAATTTACACATCTGGCATATCGTGGCCCTTCACATAGCACAGCCTGTCGTGGCCTTTGCATAGCATGGCTTATAGTGGCCATCAGGTAAGAATGACTACTATTGTTAGTTGGCCTTTCACATAATTGGCCGACATGGCCTTTCATTCTCACAACTGGCGTATCGTGGCCCTCCGCATAGCATGGCCCATTGCGGCCCTCTGCATAGCATGGGCCATCACAGCTCTTCACATAGCAAGGCCTATTGTGGCCCTTCACATAGCATGGCCTATCGTGGTCTTTCATGCAACATGACCTACGTGGTCTTTCTGTGTTAATTGGCTTAACGTAGCCTCAATCAATCGAATGTCTTCATTCCCCCAGGATTCGGAATAAGGACTGGGCCTACGCCAAAACACTTATACAACTAAACATGAATCATTGTCGCTCACTACCATCAAAAATGTCATCTATGCTAATATTAGTCTCTCTGTTTATCCCAAGGTTTTCCGTAGTCAGCTGGATCCAGGCCATATCCAGATCAGATGGAGGACCTGCACATAAACACGAGCACAACACATCCCTGAAATGTCAGCTAGATTGTGTCAACTAGACCATTCCCTGTGAAGACCTCATCGACACAACAGCCAGTGGCACAGATTCCCAACAAAACCATTTCCATACCGTCACGATGAATCCGATCTTCAACCAGATAAACTGGATTAAATATTTTGACTGTTCCGATCCCAATCTGACTTAAGACCTGTAATGCTGCCTGAATCATAATCATGCACTGTTCATTGCTGACCAGAAGAGAACTGGCCCCCCGACTGAGCCTGGTTTGTTCTAAGGTTTTTTTTTTGTTTTGTTTGTTTTTTTCTCCATTTTTGTCAACTGATAGAGTTTGGGTTCCTTGCTGCTGATGCCTCTGGCTTGCTTAGTTGGGGACACTTGATAATCAGCAATGTTTTTGATCTGCCTGCATTGACACCATTGTATGAGAACTGAACTGAGTTGGATGATGACATCATCCAGAGCTGCTGTATAGATAAATTAAACTAATAACTAATGATTTTTACAAAGGAATGAATCAATGCCAAACTTATTTAAGTTGGACAATGACACCATTTTCTTCTAGAGCTGCTGTACAGCCAAAATTATGTTCCCTCTATCACTGTAAAGCTGCTTTGACACAATCTGCATTGTAAAAATCGCAATGTAAATAAAGGTGACTTGACTTGACTTGGTGAGACACTTGTTGCACACTGCAGTAAGCTAGATCAATATTAGATCCATGCTGGATGGCTTGTATTGACAAATGGCATGCAATTAATTTTAAAACATATGACGGAGAAAATGCTGTATTAGTGTTACTAAAAATAAAGCTGCATCTGATTATGCTATGTTAGCCACTTGACAAAATAGTATGTTTCTCTGAGGCATGGTGAAAACATGCAGTCGCGGAAAATCAAGAAAATGAGATTCAAACAATTAGACTTAAATGTGTTGAGCTACATAACAATAATTAATTTTCCATTAATTTTAGATCTGTCCATATATGTATCCAAACGGTTGTTGTCTAATAAAACATGTAATATATTAAATGAAAGTCTTTTGTGTTCCCATGGTTTCTACAAAACAAAACCAGAAATCGTGGGTAACACAGGTATGAAGTCACTGATAGGCGACCCACGGATATGGTCCGTGTCTTGGTTAAAATTGCTTATTTCTCTAGATTTTAACATTCTTGGAAACATCTGTGATAATGGAAGAACACAAGTCAACAAAATATATAACACTGTTCTAGAGGTTTTTGGATATTTTAATCCAAAAATCGTACGTATTTTGCCTTTAAATACTTCTAGCACATTTTTTTTTATTTTATGAAAGTACACTTTGAAGTATACTCTCAGTACTTAGTACTAATAGTTTAGTAGTTTCATACTTTAAATATACTTCTAAGTTTTCTTTAAGTGAACTTAACATCATACTTGTCGTTTACTATTTAATTTTTGCACTTTAGTACTATGTTCCTATACTTTTTATTTTTGTACTTGAGACCTTTAACTTTTAGCACATTTTTTAGCACATTTTTTTAACCTCTACCTTAAAAAAATATATATCATTTTTTATAAATATATAAAAAATGATAGTTGCTGCTAGGAGAAGGCACCACAGAGAACAGAGAGCGCGTGATAGAAGAGAGAGAATTTCTTGCGTTATTTATTGCCAGAAGAAATTATTCAATCATATTTTTGCCTAGCCACGTTTTTTCTTTTTTTTTAAATCATCTCTAGAATATCTGTTCAGTTATTTGAACCTCAGCCTAAATTAATCAATGAGCCATTTTGCCGGGGAAAAAAAATGTATGAGAAATTATTATTATTAATATTCTATAAAAGAATAACAGACAAACAAGCGTAATCACAATAATTTATTTATTGCGAAAATGACAAAAGTGGTACCAAAAGTAGTTCAAATGATGATGACTTGCAGTCGCAGTCCTCTCTGGTGGTAATAATTTTTTATGGGGTACAGAGCAGTTAAGTTAATAATCCATGAAAATATGAATCCAGCTTCTCTCCGTGGCTGCGTTCAAGTTTGTTTTTTTAGGCCCTTCCCTCACTAACTTCCCTTAGTCTCGTAGACTCGGATGTACGTCATTGCTTATGATGCACGAGTGGAGTCGATTTATTATTTACATTTTTTTCCTTACAAAACTGTTTAATGCAGCATTCTACATAGGTGTGTTTGGGTTGTTTTAGATATTTAAAATAAAAAGAAAAAATTAATATATCATAGAGTTGTTTGTGGTGGAGTAAATTAAACTCGAAATGCTGTGATGTCACAATCGTGTTGTATTGTGGTATATGCCTGAAGTGCACATATGAAGAAGATGATTTTTGACCGAGGGAGCGAGGGTCTGTCCATATAAACCACCCTCGTCCACTTCACGAAGTGGAACGCACTTCAAAATGGCAGCAGGAATTCCCCCCGAGGAAAAGTGCTGAGGGAAGTTCGCGAGTGCATGTCTAAAAGTGGAATGCAGCCCGTGAAGAAGAGCACTCATTTTTAATGTCAATCCACTGAAACATGGCATGTCGCAATCTGTGACGAAGCAGGTGACAGCCAATGAATGTTCGATATCAGTGCCGTAAACCATGTCATAAGGCTTCTCGAGGGCGCAGCTTTTAAATTTAAATCATAACGGGTGCGGGCTTTGACCATGACGGTTGGCGCTGAGAATGAAGATGAAGATCGGCAGATAAAGGGCTGAATGTGGATGTGTTCCTTGCAAACATATGGAGTGCTTCTCAATACTCAAATTAATGCTTCCTCATTTCCTCTCTCCTACATCCTTCAGCCTGTGACTCAGAAACCGATCTATTGAGTGAATTTTGTGCCATAATTAAACAAACAAATCCAGCATTTTGCAAACAAACTCAATCTGCTTTGCAAAGGGAAAACTCGACTTGCAAACAAATAGAAAGCAATGTGCAAATACAAAGGCCTGTTTGAGCGAGAACGCAGAGGAGTAACAAATGTATTGTATTTTACAAATATAAATAAATATTTCACAAATAAATACAAACCATCCTACAAATTGCATATAACCTGTGAACAAATACCAAACCTATAGCATATAAATGCTTACCTGCCTGTTACGATTATGAGACACTTGCCTTTTTATGAGATCTCTCGGCTCGATTTTCTCACAAATGTGTGCAGGCAGATCTTCTCACAAATGCAGTTGAGCAACTTCCTCTTCCAAAGCAGCAGATGGCGCTATACTAGGGGATCAATTTAGCGCAAGAAAGCAAATGCAAATCCTGGCAGTGGCAGGTTGCAGCGCCACTTCCGGTGGCATCCGGTGGAGTAGTTTTTTTTGTTTTGTTAATAAACCCAATAAGCTAAATTGCATAAAAGAACATACACACACAAAAGGAGTGCCCAGCGGCCGATAGGCACTGTATATACACACTCAAGCACGCAAACACACAAACATTATTTATTTATTTATTTGCTTATTTATGTATTTATTTAATGTGATCTCACATTTGCCCATTTTCATTTTTGTAGCTATCACAAAAATGTTCTATACTTTGTTGAAGTACCAAATTTCCATTCATCACTTTAATCATTTACGTGCATTAAATGAATGCAAAATAACCTGCCAAAACTTGCATAACCTCAAAGCCACTGCCAGAGGAAGTGTCTCTGTTTGCTTGGTAGGTGTGCAGTGGTGTTTTAAAATAATGAAGCAAACACATGTGTATTATTATTATTAGACATTTTTTATGTATCACTGTTTTGTTTTGTTTTTTAATTCATGTCCCTGTTACACTTAATGTTGTCACATATTCCTGGTAAAATAAACATTACATAAAAAAAGGCTAAAAACAATTATATTTTGTATTTTAACACTATGTAATATTCTGTTTATTTAAACCAATAAATCTCATCAAGTTAGTGTTTTTACATATTTTTACATTTATTCCAAAATAATAACAAAAGGCAGTAACAATACAAACAATATATTTTATTTGTTAACTGATGTTCAGCTGTTCTTTTTAACTTTACCAGCGGGTGTCGCTGTTGGACAGTTACTATATGAAAACTAGTGACTTTAATTTTTAATGTCACATTTTGTAATACTTGCATTGTTTTATTTTTGTAATATCAATAATTTTCTCATCCAGTGTTTTCTTGTTTTTTTTTTTTTTGCCTTCACTGATGGCAGGCAACGACTGATGGCAGAAGCCGTACAACACAAACATCAGAAATTCATTAATCTTAAATTATGATCCTTGTGGCTTTGAAGTTATGTAAGTTTTGGCAGGTTATTTTACATTAATTTAATGCGCGTAAATTAATAAAGTGATGAATGTAAATTTGGCAGTTCAATGAAGTATTACAAATTTTTGGTAATAGCTACAAAAATGAAAATGGGCAAATGTGAGATTACATTAAATAAATAAATAAGCAAACAAATAAATAAATAATGTTTGTGTGTTTGCATGCGTGTGTGAGTATATACAGTGCCTCTCAGCCGCTGGGCACTCCTTTTGTGTGTGTATGTTCTTTTATGGGAAAATGCTTATGCAATTTAGCTTATTGGGTTCATATTCTGGTCGCATTTGCTTGCTGGTATATAATATGCATCATCAAATATTTTATTTAAAAAAAAAAAAAACTACTCTACCGGATGCCACCGGAAGTGGCGCTGCGATCTGCCGCTGCCAGGATTTGCATTTGCTCTCTAGCGCTAAAATGATCCCCTAGCATAGCGCCATCTGCTGTTTTGTAAGAGGAAGTTGCTCAACTGCATTTGTGAGAAAATCTGCCTGCACACATTTGTGAGAAAATCTAGGGATAATAGGGCTGGGACAATAAACCGTTGCAATAAATCGAGAAATGATTCTGGATCGATTCTGAGATTTTCCGAATGCATCGCAATTCTCTCTCGAATCGATTCTGAGCTTAGTTTGTAACAGCAGATGGCACTGCGTGCTTTAGAAACAGCCTATAAAAATCCCTTCTATAAAATAATCGTTCATAAAGTTTGAAAAGGTTGAAGCAAATTACAAAGGTGTTTGCAGTGGGCTGTTTACATTATTCTCACATCATAAAAGCATTCTAAGGTGCAAGTACATTCTCAGACTCAGCCGAACATACGAGCGGTCTTCTTCATGAGCACTTGACTGTGTGGTTAAAAACTAGCCTAGAGCGCCATCTGCTGTTACAAACTAAGCTCAGAATCGATTCAAGAGAGAATCGCAATGCATTTGGAAAATCTCAGAATCAATCCAGAATCATTTCTCGATTTATTGCAACGATTTACTGTCCCAGCCCTATTAGACACGTAAATAATTTATGTTTTCTTGCAGTCAATATGTAAGTATTTTACATTTTAGTGCTATAAATACGTCAATTTTGTACATTTTTGTGTGTATGAAAATGTAAGTAAATGGATGTGTAGTCGAACCACACTTTACATAAAAATACACACGTATTCACATGAGATCATGTTGGCCTGTCAACCTATGCATTTCCATGCCTTCGTGCAGACATCACATGTCAACTCTGTCAACTCAGAGTTGTAGACAGACAGTCACTGAGCACCACAAACAAACAGAAGCCACTATTTACAGTTCCTCCCAAACCAAAACAACAAGCTTAAGCTGTTTTCATGCTGTCATAATTACCATCTGATTTATGCATTTCTATGGCAACACTATCAATGCCAAAAAGAATCTGCAGCAGTCAGATGGCACAAGTCAGAGCTCTTTAAGTTGTTGACATTCATTATTGTAGTTATCTTGACACATGAGGTAATTTAAGCAATTTTCTTCTAAATTGCCTACCCTACCTTTAATTTGGTCACTGTAAACAGACCCGTACCTATTTCTAAAAGATATGACAATAAGAAAAGGTTTATGGGAGACAGAAGTTGAAGGAGTTGTTGAATGTGTGCTTTAGTTCTCATGTGTGTTTTTTTTACTTCTTCCTATATTCGACATTATGTTTCTGATTATTGCAGAGAGACAGAGGAAGCTAATTTTGCCTAAGCAGAAATCAGTTAAATGCATTACAGAGGCAGTTACCAGGAAATGACTTTATATCAGATGGCATTTTCTGAAGCAGCGTATCACCACACTTCCTTCACACTGTTTCCTCATACCACTGTACATGTGCAACTACACACATACATGTCTTACATAGAATGAGCACAAGAAGTCACATGGCTCTGGCATTTCCCTGACTGTTCCACCTATATTACTGAGAAGCAATGTGGAAATATATCTTTATCAATCTACAGCTTAGTTCAGTTAGGACATGATGCAGGTGGAGTGGTAGAGGGCAAAGAAATTATTAGTATTCAGTCTGCAATATTTCAGCACAAACCCAACATAATCAGCTGCAACATCACAGCACTGCTTTAGTTTTTCTGCGCAATCTGCATTCTTTCTATGCAAATGAGCTTTATTAAAGAATGCATGGATTCACAAACAGTAGCGATATTTGCTTGGTGGAGTTAACATTGTGCATTTACCACCAGAAAAATTTGTTGGTGGACAGAATTTTATTTAAAACATCTTTTCCAGTAGGGCTTCACAATAATGGTTGAACTGATAATCATAAAAAGTTTGCTTAAAATCACGATTAATCATGATTATTAAAGGGTTAGTTTACCCAAAAATGAATTTCTGTCATTAATTACTCACCCTCATCTCATTTCAAACCCGTAAGACCTTTGTTCAACTTCGGAACACAAATTAAGATATTTTTGATGAAATCCAAGAGGTTTATTTATTTATTTATTTTTTAATCTCCTATAGAAAACAACATAATTACCACATTCAAGGTCCATAAAAGTAGTAAAGACATCGTTAAAATATTCAACGTGACTACAGTGGTTCAACTTTAATGTTATGAAGCTTTGAAGCACCGAGCTTCAACGATAATTTTTGTGCACAAAAAAAAAAAAAAATGTTGTATAGACGGTGCAGGCTTCCGTGTTCTACATCAGAATGCCAACTCAGTATTGGCCGACACTGTTCATGTGAGCAGCACGGCACATGCGTGTGATGCTGACACAGGAGCCGGCCAATAACAAGTCGGCGTTCTAATGTGAAGGACCAAAGAAATTATGCAAATCAAGTAAATGTGAATTGATTAAACAAATCAATTCACATTTACTTGATTTGCATAATTCCTTTGGTGGATTGACTGCTTAGACAATGCAGACAGCAAATGTTAAATAAATGATGATATCAGCAGCACGATTTATTTTTGGTTAATTTCCACTGCTCAATTATCAACATGTTGGACATATTAAATCTGCTTTGCATTAACCAAGGTTCCTCCAACTTTGTATTTGAAACGCCTACAGACACACACCATCCTAAAGGTTATTTTGCATGTGTATTCAGGTCAGTCTCTTGTGTGTTTTACTCACCCCTTATTATCATATAACACAATATGAAAGGATATAGATTAAAGACTATGGAACATTCATCAGCTCTATACATGTCTCTAGACATGTCAGACAGGTATTCAGGAAAGCAGTTTTCATAGAGAAAATAAGTCCAGACAGAACACACACAGCCATACATCTATTTATCGGCCTGACTATTCTCAAACACATAGAATGACAACAAAAGTTAAAACATAAGTGAAATTTTAAGCTTGAAATTTTACCTCAAATTTGCCAGGATATGCATTGAGACTAATTTATTTTTTTACAGTATGTATTTATTTTTTTCCACTACACCAGAATAATGACAAGAACAAAAAACAAAAAATAAATAAATAAATAAATAAAAAACATGCACAACTGGTTTTTGAGCCCTAATTTTGGCTTATTAATTTAAAGGGGTCTGTGTACCTTCTGGTAATTTGATTTTCGTTTTAGGAAGAGAATTTTAAAAATGAAAAAGTACAGTTATTTTTATTGTCTTCTAATATTCCAGAATCCAACTACGGAAAAACTAGCCATTTTCCCTTTCTTCCTGTTGATGAAATGAAAAATCAACAAGATATTAAAACAGAAAAATGCTTTGATTTTTTTAATGTTTGAATGCTGAACCACAGAGTTTCAGGACATCAGTTCATGAAGTCTTAAAAGTTGTGCTACCTAATATGCAGTGGCTATCTGTAGTCTTGTGATCTTTGGATAAACAATGAATTTCTAGAAAATGAAAGATGATGACAAGGATATTAAACCGAGCTGTAAGGTTCGGTGTGTCTTTAGTGCTCCAAACACTGCGGTGCGTGTTCAGTGGCGCGAAGCGAGCATTTTCAGTTCATTCCTATGGAAGGTGAGCTTCACGTTCACGTGTGGGGGTGAAGCTAAACTTCTATAGGAATGAACTGAAAACGCTCTCTCTGCTCCGCGCCAGTGGACACACACAGTTATAGCCTATAAGTAGCTTTGAGATGAGCTCTGCTTTCAAAACAAAATATAGCTTTTCCAGAAAAAAAGCTACTTTTCCAAGGATTAGCTGTGCAGCGCGGCGATCTCTGTTTTTAATGTGACATTTGTAGGCTATCGAGCGAGTGGAGGTAAACAACCACAACTGTCGACTCATAGCGCTGACAAGTCAGATTTATTTCATCTTAAACAGTCCTCTCTCTCAAATGTAGCTTTGGAAAGTCATAGTCTAGGCTAGGCCTACTTATTACAATTTAAAATAATGGTTTTCTATTTTAATATACTTTAAAATATAGTTTATTTCTGTGATGCAAAGCTTAATTTTCTGCAGCCATTAGCCTACTCCAGTCTTCAGTGTCACATGATCCTTCAGAAACATTGTGCTGCTTAATTTTTTTATATCCTTTTTTCAGGATTCTTTGATGAATAAAAAGTTTTAAAAAAAAAAAAGAACAGCATTTATTTAAAAATAGAAATCTTTTGTAACAATACACTATTGTTCAAAAGTTTGGGGTCAGTAATTTTTTTCTTTCTTTTTTGAAAGAAATTAATATTTTTATTCAGCAAGGATGTGTAAATTGATAAAAGGGGAGAGTAAAGACTTATATTGTAGAAAAGATTTCTATTTTGAATAAATGCTGTTCTTTTAAACTTTTTATTCATCAATGAATCCTGAAAAAAGTATCACAGGTTCCAATTTAAAAAAAACGATAATAAGCAGTGTTTCCAACACTGATAATAAGCAACGGCGCCACACGCTGCATTCAAATAGCTGTTGTCACAACTCTAGAAATCTGATTATATTAGCGTGAAATAAAAACAAAATTTGATTAAAAATTCAAAATCTGATTAAAAAAATCAAAAGCATTTTCCTGTTTTAGTTTCTTGTTGATTTTATTTTCCTTGCATCAATGGAAAAATTGAAAATGGCTTGTTTTTCCCGTCGTTTGATTCTGTAATATTAGAAGACACTTAAAATAATGGTCCTTTTTCATTTTTAAAATTATCTTTCTAAAACGAAATTCAAACACACAGATCTGAAAGGGAGCCGTTTCTTAAATGTTGATTTTTCCCCAAGCCTCAAAGTAGCACTCGAGTCATAACCTTGGAAAGGTTTTATGTCCAGACCAACTGCTGGCCACTGAAAGAGTTAACTTGCTCCAAATGAGGCCAAATGACTGTAGATCAACAGACATTTAGAGCTCAATAGAGACCTGACCGACTCTCTACTGGGCTCTATTCATATTAACATGACTTTAGTGGGAAACAAACTTGATACAGTCCTTCAAATACGCCTTCAATACGCAATTACCAGCCTCAGCATCCATGTCACTTGGTTAAATGAATACTGAGACAAATAAATAAATAAATAACTGAACTCAGTTCAAATGCTGATATAAAAGCTCACAGTACAGTGAGAATTAGCATGTGTCACACAGAAATGCGGCAACACTGCCAGACACAAATATTCTCTTGATGTACTCTCTGTCTGTACTTGGTTTGCATTTCAAAGAAGTCCTGGTAATCATGACTTTAACCCCAAAACAGAAATGTTTTATGACAGATTTCCTTGGAAGAGCCACAGAGCCAAACTATGACATATTCACTAAAACAGAGGCAAGCAAAGACAAACAAACACAGGTGAACAACAGACCTGTGCTCAGACAGCTCAGTGTTAGAGAATAGAATGAACTCAGACACAGAGTGAAAAAAGTGTAAATTTAATCTTTACAAAAATGTGGCAAAATCCAGCTAGATGGGTTCACCACCAAATGCTGTGCTAATCATACAGAGAAACAAAAAAACAATTTGAAACTACAGAGGTACGTCCCCAACAAGTCATGACAAGAAACTAATAAATGTGGCTTGTATTGTATTGCCTTTCCCATGTTCAAAGTTGCTTTACAATAAGTAATTAAAGGGATATTCCACCCAAAAATTACAATTATATCATCATTTACTAACCCTCATGTCATTCCAGATGTATATGACTTTCTTTCTTTTTTTTAGAACATTTTTAGGGAAATAACTAATCTCTGTGAGTTCATACAATGCAGGTGTATGGGTACCTCCAAAGTTGACACTTCAAAAACCACACAAAGCAAATATGCAAATATGTAAATTATAAACCATCACTTCCAGCTAAGAAGTGAAGTGAAGTGTAGCACAAAGGACCGTAACTTCTCGGGTTTCACAACATGCTTATGGTTTAAAATATTAGTATTTTTTACAGAAACCTATTGTTTTGCTGATTCACTGATACATTGATTCATCAACTGGGGTCATATGGATAACTGTTGTGTTCGTTTTGAGTGGTTTTTGAAGTGTCAACTTTGGAAGTCACATACATTTGGACTTACAGAGATGGATTCTTTTTCTAAAAATCTTTGTGTTCATCTGAAGAAAGAAAGTCATATACATCCGGGACATCTTGAGGGTGAGGAAATGATGAAAGAATTCTAATTTTTGGGTGAAGTATCACTTTAACATACAACAAGCGGAGTTCAGTTGTTTGTGGTTGCCAATAGCAAACTTCATTAATAAAAAAGTCAACTATGCAGTCAAAGGTGTGTGTATATCGGCTATTTCCATGTGGCTCATCCAGACAGAATTTAAATTCTGAGATGTGTGAGATGCAGTGCCATATTGTGAATACACAGCATGGCCTCAAGTGCCATATTGCTTTTATAAAATAGTTATTGACATAACACCCTGCTTTGCTGCTAGCGTGTCAGTGCTAGTGCCTTTCCTCTGGCTCCGAATGGCAAAATCAGTTCTGCACCCTCTCACACATAGTCTGATGCATAATGCACACAAAAATGACAAGATCTTATTATAAATTGCAAGTGACAATCTGTCTGGCAGTCTAGTGAAGACATTTTTACAAGGTACCAAGCTGATACACTGAGCGCTTCAGAGCACAGAATCTGCCCAAGTTTTGAATGTTCATGGCATCAAATCTTTTAGTTTTTCCTTGTTATTTTTTATTCAGGAGTTTATTTGAGACCTATAATTTTAGATTTCTAAGAAAATTATGTTACACTTAATTTAAGGTGTCCCTTTGCAGTGTAATTATACATACAATCATTATTAAACAGCGCTGCGAGATCCAGTGAGAAGTGTTTGAACTCAGCACAGAATTAATAAACAGTGCTGCAAGATCCAATGATAACAATGTTAATGTATGTATACTTAGTGAAACAACAAAATATTGCAAGGCACACGTGTTTAAGTGTTAACAGCCTTTAACAAACTGGGCTAATACATTAAAACATTAATAGTGTTGATCAACACGTTTCGGCTTAACACAGCCTTCTTCAGGATGCACATCCATTGCTTACACAAGCATTCTTTAAATCAGTGGATCATCAAAGCAGCTGGTTAAACAGTGGGAATGGCTATATACTGTATATATTCTTTTGGTCACATATAAATGCTTTATTCTGCATTACCATATTCTACATCCCTTATAGGGAGATAACTACTACCTTGTTTCGAATAGGCACATTTCTAAAACTAACCATTGGTATTTCTGGAAAAATAGTCCTGAGTGTACTGTCACTTTCAATAATATCCCAATTAGAATTTACAATACATTGAATTTGTGTTCCCTCTCGGCTGTACGTCACTGAAAGGAAAACATGATTTGAATTATTTGAAGGATATTGGGTAACACTTTCTAGGAAGCCTGTATTTATAATGCATTATAAGGGGATTCTTAATGTGTTATAATACATGCATAATGCCTTATAAACAACCTTATAATATGTTGTATCATCTTATAAATAATCATAACAACAGGTACAATACATTGCAATACTTACCTATTTGTGGTTATAACTTTTAAGAGTACAATGCTTTATTACCCCAGATGAAGCCTGCATTTATAATGCATCATGAGAGCATTCTTAATGCATTATAATATGCGTATAACAAATCTGTATGAGTTTATTTCTTCTGTTGAAGACAAAAGAAGATATTTTTGTGAATAAAACATAATTTTCATTCTGAATGTATTGTTCCTTTGTACTTTTCCACACAAATTTGATTTTACCTTTAGGGAAATGTCTTATAACCACTTCATGATATCTTATGGCTGTTTAAAAGAAGACTTAACTTTTGTTACTTTACTTAAAGTATACAAAGACCACTTTATATATATATATATATATATATATATATTATATATATATATTATATATTCAACAGAAGATATATTATGACGACCACATTATAAAGCTTTACAGATGTTTAAAAGAACACTTTGTTTTTGTCACTTTACTTAATAAGTAGTATGATACTGTGCAGATCTTAAGTAAACAATGTCAAGATAGGAGACTTGGGAAAGTAAAAGATATGAAACTATGGGATATATAATCCATTATAACTTAAGTAGATAAAATTATGTTCATTGTGTGTTATAAATCATCATACTATAATCACAAATAGGTAAGTATTTTTACTGTTGTTGGTAATTTATGAGATGATACAACACATTATAAAAGTTCTTTATAAGGCATTATGTGTGTATTATAATGCATTAAGAATACTCTTATGATGCATTATAAATGCAGGCCTCATCTGGGGTTATAATGCATTGTACTCTTAAAAGTTATAACCATAAATAGGTAAGTATTATAATGTATTGTACCTGTTGTTATGATTATTTATAAGATGATACAAAATAGGTTGTTTATAATAAGATATTATGTATTATAAATACAGGCTTCATAGAAAGTGTTACCGGATATTGTTACACTCTTTTTTTCTTTTGCAATAATAGCTTTCTGTCAACAAAGTTAACTTTCTCTGTGGCACTTGTTAATACTTTCAAATCATACCCCCTCTGTCAAAATATATTAGTCATATCCTGCAACTAAATTAGTGAATCTGAATAACAAATGCATTTCAGTCTTTGAAACTGACCATAAGGAATATTTTCAATCAGCCAAGGTGGATGAAAACTATTGGCTCTAAGAATGGTATTGCGGCACGTTAATTTCCTGAAAATCAAAGTATGCAAATCACCATTAACATCTTTATTCATTTTTAAATCCAGGAAATTATTTTTCAGACATTGAATAGTCAAGGCTCAATTTCAAATTCTAGCCAGACCAAATCAGCAGAACATCACCAATGTATCGTCCCCAACATACAATTTTATCAAAAAGGGGTTATTCATAGGAGAAAAAAAAAAACAGAATACAAGGGTCTATGCAAAGTAAAAAATTATACTCCTTTTGAGATATCCAATTTTCATCCTTTGCAATTTTCATCCAATTTTGCCTATTTTGACATAACTCATTATTTCGAGATATAAAGTCTACATTTATAAATTGTATGTCCACATATATAAAAATTATATAAATTCAAAATCATATAAGTATGAAATATTAAACATGAATTATATGTCAATAAATTGTATATTTATTAGGCTCTCTTCGCAACCCCCAAACCTTAACATAATGAGACGGTAACTTGAAATAATGACTTATGTCGAAATAATGACATATCTCGAAATAGCAAATTATGTTGAAATAATGAGTTATGTCGAAATAACGGCTTAATATGAAATAACGGGTTGAAATAACACATCATTAAGTTTTTTTCCCCCACCACAAGTTTTCTTTTTTTTTTTCTTTTTTTTCCCCCACCATGCAGTTCAGGGCTTCCATAGATTAACCAGCTGCTTTGATGATCCACTGATTTAAAGAATTCTTGTGTGAACAATAGAGGCTGTGTTAAGCCAACCGCGTTGTTCAAAATTTGTACCCGCGGTTTCACAGACAAGGCTTGAGCTAGTCCTAGAATAAAATGCATGTTTGAGCTGTTTTAACTGAAAGCATCTTATACTGACCTATATTAAAATATGTCAGTGCCATTGTTTTGTCTCAAGAGGTACACCAGTAATGTTTTTTTCTTGTGTACGTTTATAAAAGATACTTAAATATCCTAATTGAACTAAGGCCTAATCCTGGCTTAGGCTAAACCTTGTCTGTGAAACTGGGCCTTAATGTTTTAATGACTTAGCCCAATTCATTAAAGGTTTTTTACACTTAACCACGTGAGTGAAATGGAATATTTTGTTGTTTCATTTGATATTTACCAAGTGGCTACAAGTTTATACCCCTGTAGCATACCCAGTTGCCTTGTTTTTGAATAAGTATATTTAAATCTGCATCCCAACTCAAACTCATTGCTTTACTGTCAAATATCTATTTCCATAAGACAAATTATGAACGTTATATTAGTAACTTATTTGTGAAATATCATAGAAATATTGCTCCATGAAATATTTTTATAAGTAGAGCTGGACAGATGTTTGGATGAATAACGGTCATACTCCCTGTGCTTTAGCACAGCAAGCTTCCAGCTGATCCTCAATTTGTTGGTGTACTAGTACATCAGGCCACCGATACTGTGCCCACTCTGGTAGAAGTGAAAACAGCAATAAAGCTGATGAAAAATGGTAAATCAGCTGGTATTGATGGAGTGATGGTGGAGACACTCAAAGCAGGTGGAGAAATTATGATTCAAAGACTGCACTCGCTGTTACAGCTTGTTTGGCATTCTGAGGCATTCTTATAAACAATTCCCACTGCGTGGAAGCGTGCAATTATTGTCCTAATTATGAATGTGACGGTATCAAATTTTCATGTTGCAATAATTGCTGAAGCTTTTATCACGGTATACGGTATTATCACGATATTGAAATAAGTTGCAAAAAATAGTGTTGTCATAGTATAACAGGTTTAATAACTCCTTTTCTCATAACAAAAAGAACTCTGAACATTTAAATACAATAACACAGTACAATAAAAAATAAATTAAAATGTTTCAAACAGATTAAAGTGCAAAAGAATTATAAAGAACAACAGGTAACACTATATAAGGTCTCTTTATTTAACGTTAGTTAATGCAACTTTTGATTTTAGTAATGTTAATAAACATTAAATAGAAATTATCATGAACTAAGATTAACAAATGCTATTTTAAATGCTAATAAATGCTATAATAAAAGTATTTTTTCATTGTCAGTTTGGTAATAATGAATTGACATGTTAAGTAATGAAGCCTTAGGTCATCAAGTGTTACTGAACAATAACAAATAATCAGAACATTTTCAATCATGTTTTAGTCCATATTAAAATATAAAAAATGTTTAATTTGAAAATAAATAGCCTATTAAGTCTTTAAGTATGAAGAATTTGGTGCTGTGATGATCAACATTGGGAAGACAAAAAATATTCACACTCTAAAAAAATGATGGGTTAAAAACAACCCAAGTTGGGTTAAATATGGACAAACCCAGCAGGTTGGGTTAAAGGGCACCTATTATGCCCTCTTTCACAAGATGTCTCTGGTCTGGTCAAGTTTCAGCTTAAAATACCCCACAAATTTGCCCCTATTTGGGGGTGAGCAAAAACATAAAACAATATATTGCTGGCTAAAAAAAATTAATCCAAAATTGGTTGAAAAAAATGGCTGGGTAAAAACAACCCAATCCCTGGGTTTGTCCATATTTAACCCAGCAGTTTTTAGAGTGCAATGGCTGTTTGAAGCATTTTAAATACTGTAGTACCGCAGCTGCTTTGTTTACTGGGTTTCCGGGGTAACCGCAGCATTTCTGCTGTTCCATCAGCGCCCTCTGCTGTCAGAGAGTGAACGTGTGTCATTCAGCGTGTCTCCTTCACTTGTTCCGCTTCTCTGCTTCTCATGCACGTTGGGCATAGTGCGCGTGCATCTTTGACGCCGCATACAGCAGTGTTGTGCATTTTATACAGTTGATGGGTAAAGTATTCTTAAAATGTAATATTAAAATTCAAATAATTCATTATAAATAATTATTCACAGTAATTTGAGGTGCCCACGGTAACAATATTGTGCATATTCATTATCGTGATATATCGCATTACCGAATATCGGCACATGTCTAGTCCCAATTAGGAAAAAAGGTGACAGTTGTGAGTGTAAGAATTACAGTGGCATCAGCCTACTTTCAATTGTTGGAAAGGTCTTCATGTGCATTATGCAACTGCGATTACAGAACTATTGTGAACAGATCACAAGAGAAGAGCAGGCTGATTTTCACACACAAGGAAGTTGCTGCAATCAAATCTTTACCATCAGACAGCTGATGGAATAACGATAGCATATACTGGCCAGCACTATGGAAAGTGCTTAAAAGTGGCTGCGAAAATAATACGCCTACTCCAAATAATTTACAGCAATTCGAGCAGCTGCGTTTGCATCCACAGTGAGCTCTCGGACGAGTTTTCTGTTCAATCTGGAGTACAGCATGGTTGCGTGTTTTCACCCTTACTGTTTAATGCAGTCATCAACTCGATCATGAAGAAAATCTTCCAGGGCAGGCCGGGTGTCCAGTTTAGAGATGTTGAATTCATAACCGATCTGATGTTCACTGATGATAGTGCCGTACTCGCAAAAAATAACGCAGGGGCCACTGATATTCTTTATGATATCACCAGTACAGCCAAACCGGATGGATTAACCATAAATATTGACAAAACTGAAGTCATGACAATGGCTGGTTCACTGGTTGCTGTTTACCTTAACTCCATCCAAATCGAACAAGTTACCAAATTCAAGTACCTTAGCTTGATAGTGCAGGAAAAGACAGTGAAATCAACGGCAGAAGTCTACAGTAGAATTGGGCTAGTTCTCACCACCTCGAATGGTGCTTATGGAGGAAGAATAATGTCATGGTCAAAACAAAAATTTTGATTTTTTTCGGACACTTATCTTACCAGTATTACTATATGGATCTGAAACATGGACAAGCAGATTTAACCCTCTAGAGTCTGAGGCTGATTTGGGGCCCTGGAGAAGTTTTGACATGCTCTGACATTTGTGCTTTTTTCAGTTGTTCATAAACATATTAATGGAAAAGGTGTCATTACACTGTATTCAGCACGAACTAGGCTACCATAATATGTGAGCAACATGTATGTACGTTTGTACTTTTGAAGGAATAACGTTTATGCGTGGTTATTGAAAAAAAAAACTTAAGTCACTGAAATAAGCCCAAAAAACAAATATTAAATATGTGTTCACAAGACTTCTGGGTATTGGAGGTTGTAGATTAGAATTTTTGCTTCAAAATGATGTAAAAATTTTCCTGCCTACTCATTCATATAAAACAATATATTGATTTAAATTTTGTAAGACATGCATGGAGGTGTGAATCTTCATGAATAATGCTGTGATTCACACCTGAGGAGACAAAGATTCGCATAATGACCTGCATAATGACCCGCACAATGAGCCCTTTCAGTCGGGTAGGCTATGTGAAAAAACCCTCTGTGATCATGCTGATAACAGGATCATATCAGCTGTATTAACATTAATATAATGTCCATTCTTGACAGAAAACATGATTTTTGTGATCTCATGCATGCACAAAATTTTCTTCACATCATGTGAAGAAAATTTTGTATAGGCCTATTATAGTTTAAATTACAGTACCAATCAAAAGATTGGAGGCATTACTATTATAATGTTTTTAAAAGAAGTCTCATGCTCATCACGCTGTATATAAAAAATACAGCAATACTGTGAAATATTATTGCAATTTAAAATAATGGTTTTCTATTTTAATATACTTTAAAATATAATGTATTTCTGTGATGCAAAGCGTCTGAACATTCATGTTACCTCTATGGCATTTCATATAGGCTTTTAGCTTAAAAGCATGCATATTTGGAGAAATATTGATGGATTCTCATATGTTTATGTCAATTTTCTATACAGAGGAGTAATATTTATTTAATATTTATTGTCATCACTATGAGTGCTGTATACTCTGATGTACTGTGTTTTCAATTCATACTTGCAGCTGGAGGGCGCTCTGTGCACATTTAGTCCACAAATGACTCGTTATGAAGAACAGGCATATCATGTGACATTCCAGGAACTAAGAGAGGCTTCAAGAGATCGCTATAACCATGGCTATAACATGCAGATAGACACTTTTTAAGATAATAAATACACAATTGCAACGATGTATACATGTATTGCCTCAGAATTTGCGTCTGAATAGCGCTCGCTCCGTGGGCGTGGCCGAATTAATGGATAATGAGCTGACTCACATACGTCTGACATGTCTCTCTTTTCATACAGATTCCATAAACAGAGAATTTTTGTTTTCGACATGATTTAAAACCTGACATTCCAACGTTTCTTTAGACATAAGTCTCATTTTTGTGTGATTAGTATTCACTAAGTTACACTTAATTTTCTGAGAACTATCAGATTGGACTTCGTTCAGAGGGAGACGACAGATCACGCATCATGTTAGTTTTCTTTATTTTGCAAAAAGCACAACATTTTGTTTTTACTCTGAGTGTGCACAAATAAAAGAAGACATTCTATAGTTTCAATTGATATATTACTTCTGTGTATGACAAAAAATGACGGAGTATTTTAAGTCTGTTTTGCTGCAATGTGAAAAAAATCCTGCAAAACGCGCCAGCGCATTTCCCGACTCCAGAGGGTTAAATAAACTACAAGTGTTCCAAATGTGTTGCCTGTGATTAATACTAGTTGTCTCTTTATTTGACCGGTTTCGAAATGACACCATCAGACTGAGGTGTGGGAATCAGCCATCAGTTGAAGAAGAAATCCAAAAGCTCACCCTGCAGTGGTTTGGTCACATATGCTGAATGAATGAACAATGTTTACTATATCGACTACTTCAATGGCAACGGCCTGCGAACTGGAAGGTTCAACAATTGGCGCCCAAGAAAACATCGAGGCTGACCATAAAAACAAATTACTTAGCCTCCCTGATGCCAAATATGAAGCCCTTAATGACAAAGATTGGAAAACCATTGTACAAAACTGCTGTGATCCAGCGGCACCTACGGCAGCTTCTTGGCTCGGGGATAAATCCCATCTAAGCGTTTGCTTAAGGTTGAAGAGACAGCAAGCTTAGCTTACTTTTTACCAGGGTAAGAAGTGGGCCAAACCTCAGTTTAGGCCACCCCAATCCTAAAATAATATCCACAAGTGCAAGGCTCAACCTGATGCCAACTATCCCCATTTCATTCCCCTCTTAAGTTTACTTCAAAACAACCCTTTTTCACCCCAACACCCTCTTGATGATGCCTTCTCAGGCACTCTTCTTATGCGCTGGTGCACACCTTGTGATGTCATCGCACTGCATCGGCCAGTGAATGGCATGATATTACACGTGCCTCATACACCGGGTTCCGCAAAGCGTCAACAACTGACGCAGTGTAGAGTTTCCAGCAGAAATGAAAGCAACTCATACAGGTTTGGAACAACTTGAGGGTGAGTAAATGATGACAACATTTTTATTTTTGGGTGAGTGTCATGGAGGTCAGAATGTGTAGTGTATACACATCTCCTGTACAGTATTCATCTTCACACAACAGTCGTGTAACCATAAACTGAATTATGAGTCTACTGTACTCAGTGCTGACCCCCCTGTTCATGTTTTCACACAGAACAGACATGTATCACTGCATATGGTGCCTCAGTTTTTGTGGATAGTGATGCCATCTGTTCCTTGTGAGACTATATGTGTGTGTGTGTGGGAAGCACAGAGATGTAATGTGGGAAAAGCCAACTGAGAAGAGCGCAGCCATGCAGAAAGACTTGTGTGAACACAAACACACACAAACACTCATGCTACTGTATGAAGAACTGCACTCTGCCCTCACAGTCTCTCTAGTTAGCTGAAGCAAAACTGCCATCCTAACATGGCCAATCAGAACAGTGCAACAGGAGAAGGGGTTTATAAAGCATATTGTGTAAATTATTGATGTGAGTTGTCATCTTTCCATACTTTGCAGTACCTTTAGACCATCATGAAATCTGACAGTCTATATTAGTTTGATATAGGTACTGAATCATTCCCATGTTCAAATACCATGATTAAAGGTTGGGGGAGGAAGATTTCTATTCACATTTTATTCAAAATAACAGACCATGGGTCTAACCTGGACCAGTTTTGAATACATAATGCATGTTTTAAGTGAATCAGACACCCACGTAACCAGCTTTTCTTTCCTGTGCAACTTCAACAGTGAACCGTTGTTACTGAATATTTCTTGTCAACATGAGACAATCCTAAGGCAAATTACACTATAAAATGATTTTTTTGTACGATTTACAAGAAAATACTATTTCAGTTTTCTACTTCAACATTTCACATTTAATTCAATGTTTTACTTTCTGCTAATTTGTAATCATTTGTGAAATTCAGCAATTACTGAGTGAAGATTATTTAATAGTAAATCCTACACCAGTAGTTTTTTTCAGTATACCCACCACTGCAAAGAAATACCTGCATTTGACTAATGGCAGTATTAATTTCTCATCATGACAATATTTACATTGTACTCTAAATGACGTCAAAGCAGTAGCATGCAGTGGTGATCTGAAAAGTCCTCACTTGCTTTATTTCACAATGTAAATTAATGTTCCAGTTACACCTAATATTTTTCCATGGTTAAGTAAATAAACATTACTTACAGTAAACTAAAACAACATTCTAATTTGTATTTTTAAAATTTCAATGTAATGAATATTGTATTTATTATCTCATTAAATTTAAAGGGTTAGTTCACCCCAAAATGAAAATCCTGTCATAAATTACTCACCTTCACGTCGTTCCAAACCCATAAGACTTTGATTCATCTTTGGAACACAAATCTTTTTGATAAAATCTGAGAGATGTCTGTCTCTCCATTGCCTGCCTTTGCAATGAACACGGTTTAGTCCAAATTTTATGAAGAGACTTGTTCACTTTTTTTCCCGATGTGATCCGTCAGCTCCAGTCCACTAATTAGGAGCGGTTAAGGCCCGGGTATACTTCATTTCCCACATTCCCCTCCATCTCGTGCACAGTTGAGCGTGCAAGTCTTTCAAAGCTACTCCTTTGCCCCCTGAGGGTGCGAGCCATTCAAAGATACTCCTTTGCCCCCTGAGTGCGCAAGCCTTTCAAATATACTTCTTTGCCCATGAGTGCGCAGGCCTTTCAAAGATACTCCTTTGCCCCCTGAGTGCGCGAGCCTTTCAAAGATCTTTCTTTGCCCATGAGTGCGCGGGCCTTTCAAAAATACTCCTTTGCCCATGAGAGCGCGAGCCTTTCAAAGACACTCCTTTGCCCCCTGAGTGCGCAAGCCTTTCAAAGATACTCCTTTGCCCCCAGAGCGCACGAGCCTTTCAAAGATACTCCTTTGCCCATGAGTGCGCGGGCCTTTCAAAGATACTCCTTTGCCCCCTGAGCGCGCGGGCCTTTCAAAGATACTCCTTTGCCCATGAGAGCGCGAGCCTTTCAAAGACACTCCTTTGCCCCCTGAGTGCGCAAGCCTTTCAAAGATACTCCTTTGCCCCCAGAGCGCACAAGCCTTTCAAAGATACTCCTTTGCCCATGAGTGCGTGGGCCTTTCAAAGATACTCCTTTGCCCCCAGAGCATGCAAGCCTTTCAAAGATACTCCTTTGCCCATGAGCGCAGAAAGACGCGTTCGGCACAAGCACATGCACACCGTCCATGGTCATAAAAATTCGGCTGCGCGGCCACTGTTCAGAGAGTCAAAGTTAGTCCACAGTCTAGTAAACGTTTTTTTTGCTTGCGCCAACTGAAAACACATGAGAAACATCATGAGACAGGAGAGACTCAGACATTGCAGTACTGAACACTGAACGGTCCATGCATGTGGATTTGGATAAAACAGTTCATCGATTTGATGCCG
Organism: Hypophthalmichthys nobilis; assembly: GCA_037950665.1. Lineage (NCBI taxonomy): Eukaryota > Metazoa > Chordata > Actinopteri > Cypriniformes > Xenocyprididae > Hypophthalmichthys > Hypophthalmichthys nobilis. The sequence continues at coordinate 17,556,529 of CM075483.1, read as the reverse complement.
TGCCCGAACGCTGTTTATCCCTGCACAGTGGCATATAGCGGACGGGCATGCAGGGCTATTAAATTATTATTCTTATTATCATGCTACTTTTATTATTAAATTAATATTGCAATTCATTTGCCCCGCGATATCACAGCGCATCACCGCATAACCGACTCACTGCGAGGACAATAAAATATTAGTTAGATAGCTTACTCCTCATTTAAAGAACAACTTCTTTAACACGAAATACTTCTCGATTCACGAAAAATACTATTTTTTTCTCACTATAGGCCACAAGAGAAATATTAAGAAAATAATTAGATTCATCTCTCATTGTCTCTAAGAGAATATGCTCCGTTATTGCAGAGTCGGATGCCAAAAGCTCAGTCCGATTTTACTTTCAGTTTCTGTAGTGAATAGGCCTAATTGACTGGAGTTTGAGACTTCTTCATCCACATAACTCTCACGCAAAGTTTGCACATTGTTTGTGTGATATCAGCTGGCTCGCCTTCATGGTTTAAAATGGAAATATTTTCAATATTGCAACGTGGCATTTTTCTTTATCACCAGTTGCTCGCAAAATGATGGACACTGATTCACATATCATCCGGGTCATTTCCCGTGATAATAAAATTAAGTAAATTATTAAATAAATGAGTAAATACACAACAAGCAAACTTAAACTTGTTTGCTTAAAATTTCTACGAATAATTTGCTGATGCAAAAAAAAAAAAATCTTGCCCCCCCCACCTCAAGGGTCAAATGTCGCCCATGATGAAAAGATTTAATTTAGGCTTTTACTCATGTAAACACTGATCAGCGAACATAAGCAGAAGCTCAACCGAACATGAATAATGCACAAGACCTAACCTCTTCCGGAAGCTCAGACATGCTGTGTAACACACAAGAGTGAACCTCACTGGTTATGCAGCATGTTTGAGCTTCCGGAAGAGGTTTGTTCTTGTGCGTTATTCATGTTCGGTTGAGCTTCTGCTGCTGAGTTTGAAACGACATGAGGATGAGTAATTAATGACATTTTCATTTTGGGGTGAACTAACCCTTTAAGAAGTTTTACATTTATTTCAAAATAACAATTTTAAGAACACAGTGACATTTTAAATTTCATCTATATTTTATTTAATAGTGGTATTTATTTAGTATTATTAGGGCCCGAGCACCGATGGTGTGAGGACCCTATTGGAATTGCTCCGTTTATTAGGGCCCAAGCCGAAGGCGAAGGCCCTATTGTTTTCTTTAGGATTATTATTAGGGCCCAAGCCACTAATGGTGCAGGGCCCTCTTGATCCCCTAAGGATTATTATTATTTTTATTTATTTATTTATTTTTTTCCATCATCCGGGGCTTTTTGGGGGCCTTAACATGCTCAAAAACTCTTTGAAAATTGGCACACACATTGGAATCTGCGGCCATTAGGACACCGCAGAGGCTGGTACCCGGGCGTGGCATGGGGGCTTGACAGCGCCCCCTTGAACAAAGTCCGAAAACTTGGTCCATATATCAAACACGCTTGCATGTATTTGTATGAAACTCGGTGCACATATAGACCTCATCGGGCCTAATAAGTTATACGCCAGCTCAACAGGAAGTCAGCTATTATGGGTTGTTTGAAAAACGCATCCTCTGGAATTTGATAAACTCCTCCTAGGCGATTAATCCGATCACCACCAAACTCGGTCAGCATGAAGTCAAGACATTGAGGATGTAAAATTGCCAGCGGATTTTTGATATCTCGAACGGTTTGGCTGTGTTGAGGCAACAAATTTATGGTGAGAAAAGGGAAGCAGGAAGTGTGTTATAACTTCTGCATATATTGATTGATTTTGATGAAACTTTAGCTGTGTGTTCGTTGTAGGAGCCCGATCACATGGATGTGGCTAATGTGAGTCAAAGTTACAGCGCCACCAACTGACAGCAGGAAGTGTGTCACTTTCAAAATGATTTGAGATCACCCTCTTAGTTTTACCCTATTTGCGTCAAACTTCATCAGAATAATGTCAAGACATGGCAAATTTAGACCTTTGAAAAGAATTGTGATATCTCAAACACTGTTGCTATGGCAACACATCAAACTTTAACATTCATTTTGGATGCTTTTGAGACTCTTAGCTTGCTTCAAATTGCATGAAACTCGATACACACATCAGAGATGTCAACCAGCAGACATGGGCAAAACCGTAGAAATGGGTGGGGAGGAGGGGCTCTACAGCGCCACCTTTTGACAAAAGTGGGGGGGGTTAGTTTTAACTACAGTCACCAAACTTGGTACACATAATGTTCTCATTAAGCCAGACAATTTTTTAATTTACAGTCATTAGCTCAGACCAACAGGAAGTCAGATATTTTGGTTTGAATGTGGATTTAGGATTTTTCACACACACACTCTCTCTCTCTGCCCCCCCCTCACTCCCTCAGTTCCATTCTGTATGTGTGTGTGTGGGGGGGGGGGGGTCTCTGTCTGTGTGTGTCACTGTGTGTGTCAGTATTACACCCTTGATCAGTTCTTTAACCCTTTTCTTGCAGACTCACTGTCCTTCAGAGTTTAGTGCCAACTCTGATCAAACACACCTGAAGCAGCTAATCAAGCCAGTTTATTTGTAGGCCACTGACAACATATTATTATATTATTAGTTTGATAATTAGGTTAATTAAAATATAAAAACACACTGCAAATGATAACTTCACACTCATTTAAAATTGAACTATGATACTATATCACTATTTGGACAGGACTACTTTTCTAAATGACACTTGAGTTACAATCCTTATTACCCGACAACTGTGATTTCATCTATTGATTCAGACAAGACAATTTTTTTTCTTTCATTTTTTACAAAGGAGAGTGTGTGTTTTGTAGACATGAGCGTTACAGAAGGTCATGTGCTGTGTTTGCAAGCATCACGTACGACGCATATGTCTTTAAATTAATTAATTATTGATATAATTCTAATTTATTCAAAACCCATATTTACATAAATTTCACATGATTTTATAAAAGTGGCTGTTTATAACAAACTTGTATAAGTGAGCAGAAAAATCTAGACACCTACCTTACTTTTACCCAAGACAGATATTAAAATTGTCTTTGCAAGTTCTGTGATTTAGCTCTATTTATTAATTTTATATTATTTTTATTTTTACATCAAGCATGATTTTGGTGCATAACATTGGTGCGCAAACAACAGCTCAAGGAGGTCAAAAACACATGGAGAAGTGTTAGGGTAATAAAACATCAGCAGTCACAGACATTCACATTACACTGGTTTACATTTCTCAAGAGTACTGTTGAGTTTGCGCAAATAACAGTAGGTAGTTTTCTCTGGAATTTTCATAGTGGTTGTCTGAGAAAAACGCAAACATGGCAGATTAGGACAGTATTCTGCACTCATTTGAAATTGACTTATGACATTCTATGACATGAAATTCATCTACATTTAAATGATCTCATGGGTTTGGCTGTTGTGGTTTTGATCATATGGGCACCAGCTGCTGCAGTAAATATGCTGTGTATTTGACATAGACCTTTTATATTTAACCGTTTTAAATGCCCATTGCCCACCGTGCACAGTTGCCCTGAAGCCACCGGGTGGCGGTGCCACTGGGCTTGGGCTCGTCATCGCTGCTTGCAGCTATATTTAGGGCCCGAGCACCGATGGTGTGAGGACCCTAATGGAATTGCTCCATTTATTATTAGGGCCCGAGCACCAAAGTGCGAGGACCCTATTGGATTTCGTCCATTTATTATTTTGGGCCCTAGCACCGATGGTGTAAGGACTCTATTGGAATTGCTTCGTTTCTTCTTCTTCTTCTTCTTCTCCCAAATGAATCTCATTTTTGAGGGCCTAAACATGCTCGAAAACTCATGAAACTTTGCACACGCATCAGAAGTGGTGAAAATTTACGTCTGTTATGGGTCTCACAATTAGGCGTGGCAAAATGACTCGATAGCACCACCTACAAAATTTCAACGAAGTGCCCCTCACGCTACATTTCACGTACAGGTATGAATTTCGGTAGACACATGTAGCAGCCCAATACCTACAAAAAAGTCTCCTGGTGCAAAAGCTGAAAACCAACAGGAAGTCAGATATTTTTTAATTTTCTCAGCAAAATTTGTGCCGTTTTTGCCATTCCCATACGTCGTACTTTAACGAACTCCTACTACAGTTCGATCTGCTCCAAACTTCACATGTGTGATAAGAGTCATGGCCTGAACACATCTATATGCCAATATTCATTTAGTCATAGTGCCACCTGCTGGCAACAGGAAATGGCATGCTTCACAATGTAATTCATTCCCAGAAGCACATTTCAATATGCCACAAAGTAGCAAACATACTAGAAACACGTTAAATTATGCAACACTTGGCTAAGTGGTAATGTATGCGATTAACGCCCCAAAACAGGAAGTTGTTGTAACTCAGGCATACAATGTCTGATCTGCTCCAAACTTCACATGTTTGATAAAAGTTCTGGCCTGAAGGCATCTCCATGGCAATATTCAGTTACAGTCAAAGCGCCACCTGTTGGCAGCAGGAAGTGTTGCACTTTGAAATGACTTTGCCATAATGCTTCTGTAATTACTCGCTTACATGCATGTCGCCCACTGTTCACTGTTTTCCTGAGGCCAACCTAGCTTTAATTATTATTATTATTATTATTCTCCAAAGTGAATCGCATTTTTGAGGGCCTAAACATGCTCGAAATCTCATGAAACTTTGCACACGCATCAGAAGTGGTGAAAATGTATGTCTGTTATGGGTTGCAGAATTAGGCGTGGCAAAATGCCTTGATAGCGCCACCTAACGAAGTGCCCCTCGCGCTACATTTCACATAGATTTTGAAATTCGGTACACACATGTAACAGCCCAATACCTACAAAAAAGTCTCTTGGAGCAAAATCTGAAACCGAACAGGAAGTCAGATATTTTGAATTAACTTGCCATTTTTTGCCATTTCCAGACATTGTACTTTAACGAACTCCTCCTAGAGCTTTAATCAGATCAATGTCATATTTGGTCAGTCTAATCTAAAGGCCTTTGCAACGTTATATTGCGAAGATCTTGACTTTACGCTGGAGGGCGTGTCCGTGGCGGCCTGATAAAGTTCAATGTTTCGCCATGAAATAGGAAGTTGTTTTAACTATGGCATACAATGTCCGATCTGCCCCAAACTTCACATGTTTAATAAGTATCCTGGCCTGAAGACGTTTACATGGCAATATTCAGTTATAGTTATAGTGCCACCTGTGGGCAACAGGAAATGACATGTTTTACACTGTGATTAACTCCTCATAGAGATTTAACCAGAACCACATCATATATGGTCAGTCTAATCTTAATACCTTAGCGATGTTAAATTGTGAAGATCTTGAGTTTTCATTGAAAGGCGTGTCCGTGGCGGCCTGACAAAATCTGATATTTTGCCATGAAGGAGAAAGCTGTTGTAACTCAGTAGTAACTTATCGTGGGAACAGTGCATTAGCCAATCATAGCACAATGGAAGCATTGCCTCTTCATTTATTCTCAATTACCCCCACCAAACCCAAAGCACACTTTAAGGGGTTTATTAAAATTTAATGGGCTCAGGGAAGGCTTGAGGCGGAGGCACAGCCTCCCTTGCCTCCTCAAAGGAAATGCCCCTGCTTCAAAGAATACTTTGATAGTGTATATGTCTCCAAATTAATATTGGTACTTTCTTTGTCCTTTTTTTAATGCTTTTATTAGATAGGACAGTTACAGATCAGATAGGAAAGCACAGGGTGGACAGAGGGGAACGGGATCACACAGAGCACCTAACTCTCACATTGAGTAGAAATGAACCGTTTGTAACACAGACCTGAACAGCTGAGGACCATAGGATGTGCTAAGCTATTAGTTAATTTAGCAGTGAGTATAAACTCATTTTATTAAATATAGGCCCATTGACATGGAAACAACGGAATGAACAAGGAAAGCAGATGGTGTTTTCATTAGAAGGCGGTGTCTGATTAAAGAATAAACTGCCTGATTTTGTTAGCATGTCCTCTCTAAGCTGATCATATTACAGGTTTTCTAATGTCATCGTGGACAAATGCTGGCTATATGACAAAAGAGAATCAAAAAACTATATTAATATATTAAATATTAACAATGCAGTCACAGAACTGCACACCTGAGTGAAAACTGCCTTTCTACAGGATTGTTTTAAAAAAAGAGTAGAATAAATATCTCATGTATCATTTTTATATTTTCTGAATGGGTAGGTGTTGCTTGTAGTAAATTAGCTCAAAACGGGAAATATGAATAATTAATCATAACTTGTTATAATTAATTATAAATATTTGGATCAGTTAAAGGGTTAGCTCACCCAAAAATGAAAATAATGTCATTAATTACTCACCCTCATGTCGTTCTACACCCGTAAGACCTTTGTTCATCTTCGGAACACAAATTAAGATATTTTTAATGAAATCCGATGGCTCAGTGAGGCCTGCATAGCCAGCAATGACATTTCCTCTCTCAAGATCCATTAATGTACTAAAAACATATTTAAATCAGTTCATGTGAGTACAGTGGTTCAATATTAATATTATAAAGCGACGAGAATATTTTTGGTGCGCCAAAAAAAACAAAATAACGACTTATATAGTGATGGCCGATTTCAAAACACTGCTTCATTAAGCTTTGGAGCGTTATGAATCTTTTGTGTCGAACCATGATTCGGATCGCATGCCAAACCGCCAACCTGCTGAAATCACATGACTTTGGAGCTCCGAACCACTGATTCGACACAAAAGATTCATAACACTCCGAAGCTTCATGAAGCAGTGTTTTGAAATCGGCCATCACTATACAAGTCGTTATTTTGTTTTTATTTTGGTGCACAAAAAATATTCGTTGCTTTATAATATTAATATTGAACGACTGTACTCACATGAACTGATTTAAATATGTTTTTAGTACATTTATTGATCTTGAGAGAGGAAATGTCATTGCTGGCTATGCAGGCCACACTGAGCCATCGGATTTCAACAAAAATATCTTAATTTGTGTTCCGAAGATGAACGAAGGTGTCACGGGTGTGGAACGGCATGAGGGTGAGTAATAAATGACATTATTTTCATTTTTGGGTGAACTAACCCTTTAATCAAATTAACTTATGTAGCTTAATTAATATTACAATCAATTAATCCGTTCGTCCAGCGAACACTCAGCACTGATCGTCTATCAACTCTTCAGAAAGGATATTTTCTGTGGCCACAGAATAACAACTCTTTCTCAGCATGTAGCTGTGCAGTCTCAGGATAAATTCTTGATGGTTTGGTCCGATGGTGCTGAAGTTGTAATGCATGTTCATTCATTAGGCAGATCTGTCAATTAATTAGTGGAAATGATTCCATTTCTATGGGACTGCATGTCTATTTCTTGTAGGCTGTACTTTTCTGAGCAGGCACTATCTCCCAAGTGCCTTTGAAATGTGTGAAGGGAGCAAATGGTGATAGTTCTCAGTAGGGAAACCAGACATCATGGAGTCTGCATGGGTAGGGGGTTGTGAAGATTAACTTTTACAATTGTTTGTTTGATCGATCCAGTCGTTACAATCCCCCCTTTCGCACGTTGTTGTCCATCCTATAGACAACAGCGATCAATGACGAAGATCAGACACACCTAACGAGCAGGGCTGGAGGTTGTGGTGGTTTCCCGGGCCGCTGGTTTAGCTGGTAGCAAGGTTCAGGTCTCTGAGCTTGCTCACCAGGTGTCGAGGTAGCAGGTGCCTTGACAGTGTCACCTGTCATCATGATGTCAGTTGGTGTGGGGCAGGTGGTTGTTTGTGTTTGCAGGAAGTGGTTATGGGAGTTGTAGTGTGAAGAGAGTTTCAGACTGACCTAATGCTGGTGGCAGAAGGGCAGCGGGTGATTGTTAGCGTCTGCTCTCAGTCAGAGGGAGTCTGAAGTTTGCAGTGTCACTCTGCTCTTGTGGCGGAGCAGACTTGAGCTGGTCTGAGTGGTGTTGTGCGAGCGGTCAGAAACTTGTGCTTCCCAGTACTCCTCAGGTAAGTACTGTTAAAGGAGCTCTCTTACTAGTGTTAGAAGCTCCTGTAGGTCCAACGCAGGCGTGTCCAGTTGTCCTTGTGCAGCCTCTGAATGGCTGCTGTGTGAAGGGCTTGAAGAAGGAGGTTGTTGCTGCCTGCTGTTAGAGATCCTGTGGTGTCTGCAGGATGAGGATGCTCCCATCCATGGCTTCTCCCTGTGGTAGGTCTGGTACCTGGGTCTGTTGCCATGGTGACAGTTGTGTCCTTGGCTGGCCAGGAGCCTTTTGGAGAAGGGTTTTGCATTGTAGCAATGCTGTGTGCCTTCTGGTGCCAGCCCTGGGTTCTGGGTTTTACAGGACACAGTTGCTGGTGTTGTGTTGTGTTGTATTTGTTAAAGGCCTTCTGTGTCAGGTCACGTAATTGTTGAATAGACATTGTGTGGGGGCAGGCCGTAATGCCTAAATAATGACTTAGAATAGGGTGGTGGTTTTGAAGGAAAAGTCTCTTGAAGCTAGTGTCCTCCATCCCAGGTTCATCGCGAGCTCTGAAGTAAGCTTGTCTGGGTCTGTGGTAGTACACATAGGGAGTTTCATGTCTGCCCTGTTTGGTGTCTAGGGCAGCAATCAGTCCGCTATCAGACTCTGAGAATTATTTTATGATGACTTGTTTCAGCTGCTGGTAGTCTGATTGGATGTTTCCTGGCTGCAGAGCCAGAAAGCTTCACAACTCTGGTCCGGAAGTGATCCAGAGAAGATAGAGTCTGTCTTGGTGTGTCACCCTAGTCAAAGACTGCAGGTGAAAATCACTGTCTCATACAGTAGGTAGGCATGGATGTCATGGTCTCCTGCAAGCTCTGGTGTGAATGCAGGTATGTCTGACCATTCGCTGGAGGTCTTTGAATGTCAGTTCATGTGTTGTTTCAGGGTTTGTCTGAATTAATCCTTCTCCTTCTGCGGAAACTGGCTGGCGAAGTGTTAAACAGAGGGCTTTGGCTACTACCCCCTCTGTGACTGTGTGCAAGGTTGGGGGAGTTTGCACTGCTGATGTGAAGTTCAGCAGGGTACCTTTTCCTTGTGGGGTCCATCTGCAGTTGGTAGGACTGTTTCAGTTCATTTTGGACGTAGTTAAGCATGTTAAGCTACTCTTTGATGCTGCAGAACTGTTGAGTCAGGGTTTGGACTTCAGTTCTGGCTGCACGTAGATGGCCTTCAAGGGCCTTAGCTTTAGTCTCTCTCTTTAAGTTCCACATTAGCTGTTTTTAACAGTGTCTTTGTTTGAAACAGTTCTCTTTCAACGTCTTGTTTGGTGGCGTTATCCAGCTGCTCTTGGTGCCCAGCAGCTGTCAGAGCCTCCTGAAGACTGGTGATCTCCATCAGTTGCTCCATTCTATCAGCGTCCTTGTGCATCTCTGGTGCCTTCTCTCACTGAGCAGAGTGGAGCTCTGTGACTTGCAGTTTTAGTCCATTTACCCCCTGTCGGAGGCCCGTAAGAGCATGGGGCAAGGAGAAGATGGTGCTGGTCAGCTCTCTTTGCTCAGGACGGGTGTCGGGAATCCACTTGTGTTGCCGTCTTGTTGTTCCTTTCTCTGCCATTGCAGGTTGTTGGCTGCTTCATGCTGAAGGGTGTCCATCACACTGCTCTGCCGGGTCTCCAGATGGTACTAATGTGGGCTGTGTAAGATGTGAATAGCTGATGTGGGGCAGCTAGCAAAAGCAGGGTGCTAAAAAAATTGAGCATCTTTGTTGTTGAGTCTGTAAGCAGTCAGCTAATGACGGGTTGTACGTGTAGTCAAACTATTAATCACAACTGATGGTTCTTCTCACAGGTTTGGTCACTACGAGGGTAACAAATAAAACAAACTGAAATAAAACAATAAGATGCAATCAGAAAGGGAAAGGAAGAAAGGAAGGTTTTACCTATTTAGTTAAAGCTAGGAGATATGGCTAAGCAGGTGTCACTTGTTCAAGTAAATGCTGCAATAGACTCATAAAACCATAAGGGGCCTGATAGCTAAGCTAGCAGGGACAGACCAAACACCTCAAGGTCAATAAAAAGAAACAATAGGAAGTGTTTCTAGTTCTCTCTGGGGGCTTACAGTGAGTTTGAAAGGTAACCATACTTCGTGGACTAGGCCTGGCACTGATGCGTGAGGAGGGGTAGAGAAGAAACAGGGGTTAGGCTTCTAATAACCTGTATAGCTCATTAAGGAAACAACAGTTGCTAGAACTACTGTATTCTAGTGGTTCAACGGATCACAAAACTCACGGTTCGGATCATATCACAATTATTAAGTCACGGATCGGATCATTCTTCGGATCAGCAAAAAAAAAAAAAAATGGGGGATGGGGGGTAACTTTCCATTTAGTACTTAGCCCACTTTAACTACTCCAATACCACAGCAGAAACTACTAGCCTAACTAATACATTATTAAAGGCAAGTGAACAAACTGTAAAAAGAACAAACACTGTACACCAATTACAAGCATAGATAAATACAATATAAAGTTACAAATAAAGTATAAGGTCTAACTGTAATATTAATTTTCGTGTACAGAAATGTAATAATTAAATGTAAAATGACACTGTTCACTGTATAAATTTAATATAGATTAATCTAGGAAACACTGTGTTTTGTTGTTTGATTTACATGACAGACAACAGCAGGTATTTATAGGTTGCTGTCACTTTAAGAGTAAGACCCCATGCACGCACATATCAGATACACATCCGAATTCCCACCTCGTTCACTTAAAGGTGCGGTCACACTACACTTTTCGTTCCACTGACTTCCATTCAAACACATTGCAAATGCGTCAGACCGGTATTTCGCTGCGTTCCAAAGTTCAAGTTTGGTGAACTCTGACCTGCGAATTCGCATCACATGAAGACGTGCGACCAGTAGAAGATCGATTCGTAACGGCATGACCTCTTGGCTGAATTAAAAGAATGATATTTTTGCAGTAAAGTTGAGTAGGTTCTATATTTTTACATTTTGAATGCATTACTTTAAGTTATATGTTGAATTCATGTTTATAAAAAAGACGCTGTAGACCGTTACGTCATATCACGACCGTTACAGCATCCGAAGAAATTTCGCAAGTTCAAAGTCTAGTGTGACCGCGGCTTAAGACATAACCGAATGTGTTTACGAGAATACTTGCCGCGAAGGGTATGTTGACTGACATAATGCGTGTATGTGTCCATCCAAGTGCATTGAGGACATGAAAAAAAAGTTCGCGAGCTATCTAAAACGCGCCTCTCTCTGTGTGCGCGCGAGCCTTGTATACAATACATACGTGCGTCTGTGCGGACCGATAACAGCGTGGCGTGCGATACTGAATTAAATCCTCTTTTGCCTCTTCTAGCACTGGAATGGTTTTATATTTATTTAATGTGTAAACTAGCAAGGCAAAACACGTGCAAATGATAACCTTTTACTCTGTTCCGGTTAAACTTGCAATTGATCTGCGAATCACATGCGTGCCGAACAGTGGGGCTTGGTCCGTGCGGATCACGGATCAACAACGATCCGTTTAACCACTACTGTACTGTATTACCACTACTTTTATAATATTAACGCAGGTCCTAAAGCACTTGCCCAGTCATAAACCTTCATTCCAGTGATATTCTTTCGAGCTCTTTTGTATTGTGTCACATTATTTCTCTTTCTGCATTTTTTTTTTTTTTTTTTTCAAATCTCCCTCAAGCTCGTTCTGTCTCCACGACCGTCATACACCCCCTAATGCTGATTGATTAGACGTTTGTTGTTGGTATCGGCCCGACTAACTTCCAAACAGTGTAGTTGAAAAAATGGATACCCCACCTTTAAAGACAATTTTCATTTTTGGGTGAACTAACCCTTTAAATATTGAGTAATGAGCAAGCATTGACCCACAGCAGAGCCGCCTTTCTCTCGCTGTGGGTAAGCTGCTCTGATGATGTAAAGGATCATCTGGGTTTGTTTCTGTTTTGGATGGGTTTTGTCAAGTGTTTTAGTTCTGTGTTAAAAAAATTTTTGAGTTTGTTGCCATGGCTTTTCATTGTTTGATTAGTGTTTGCAGCTGTAGTTCATCTCATTAATTAGTTTGTCTCTGTGTATTTAAGCCCTGTCTTTTGTTCTAGTGTACCTAGTTGTCCCGTTCCTGTTTGTCTTTTTGTTTTTGAGTATAAAGTTCCATCCATGATGCAAATCTTCCACTCCACCACATCCCAAAGGTGCTCTATTGGACTGAGATTTGATGACTGTTGTAAGGCCATTTGAGTATAGTGAACTCATTTTCATGTTCAAGAAACCAGTTTGAGATTATTTGAGCTTTGTGACATGGTGTGTTATCCTGCTTAAAGTAGCCATCAGAAGATGGGTACACTAACAATACTCAGGTAGGCTGTGGCATTTAAATGATGCTCAATTAGTACTAAGGGGCCCAAAGTGTCCCAAGAAAATACCCATTACACGACCACCAGCCTGAACTGTTGATACAAGGCAGGATGCATCCATAACAATCCCAGTAGATCAGCAGTTTCTGAAATACTCAGACCAGTCCTCCAACACCAACAGCCATGCCACTTTCAAAGTAACTTCAATCACATTTCTTTCCCATTTTTTCCCCCAATTTTTTCCCATTTTCCCACTCAGTTTGAACTTCAGCAGATCATTGCAACCATGTCTACATGCCTAAATGCACTGAGTTGCTGTGTGATTGGCTAATTTGATATTTGCATTAACAAGCAGTTGAACAGGTGTACTTATAAAAGTGTCTGGTGATTGCATATGTGTGTGTAAGTGTAAGTAAGGTATGTTTGTCTGAATAAATCTGTCATGAAAATATTTAAATGTTTATATTTTAACACCAAATTGGAGGAGAAATTAAATTATATTATAAACTGCCTTAAGTGCAATTAAAATGTTAATTTACAATTGCATTTGTTTATAAAATCAATTTGATATTACACACAAACCACTGTTCTTACCAGAAAGATGTGGGAGCGCTTAGTCCTGCCAGGGCTGAGGTGCACGAATCCCTCCCAACATGAAAATCTAGAATGAAATGTTGAGAGTGATTAGAATGCATGTTAAGCAATCTCTTCAGAGACACAACTCAGAAAGAAATTAATAATCAAATTTAAACAGAATATTATTTCATAAAAACTGTAAACCTTTCAATATAATGTAGAACAAACTGTTTATTTAAATGTATTTTTTCTTTTACTTCTGGCATGTCCTGCAACAGACAGGCAACCACCAGTGATATTTAATGGAAATGATGGTATAGCTCTCATTAGGTATTATACACCTCCTTAGTTTAGACAAACATGTAATCCAACTCCAGACACCAATTTAGTCACAGACTTGAGGAACTGACATATTGGACCACAAAAAAAAAAAAAAAAAAAATCAGAAATGTTACTCTTCATAAAGTCAACCTACAAATGGCTTACTTATAGTTGAGCCTAAACTGGGATGGGTCAAGTAAAAAAAAAAAAACAAAAAAAAACACACACACACACACACACAGAGAGAGAGAGAGATTTGTTTTGCTATCAGAGTAAGGACATTCCATAGGCGTAATGGTTTTTATGCTGTACAAACTGTACATTTTAACCCCCTACACTACCCCTACCCCTAAACCTACCCATCACACAAAACCTTCTGCATTTTTAATAAAACATTGTTTAGTATGTTTTTAAAGCTATTTTAAATATGAGAACTCATGTTTACGTTGTAATACCAGTGTAATAACCATGTCATTATACAAATTTGTGTCCTCATAAATCACAAAAACGCACACACACACATTTGTTTTTGTGTATTGTGGGGACCTTCCATAGGCGTAATGGTTTTTATACTGTACAAACCGTATTTTCTATCGCCCTACACTACCCCTACCCCTAAACCTGCCCATCACAGGAAAATGTGCACATTTTTACTTTTTCACAAAAACTCATTCTGTATAATTTATAAGCCTTTTGAAAAATGAGGACATGGGGTCATCATAAGTCACCCTCTCCTTGTAATATCTATGTCATACCCATGTCATTATACAAATTTGTGTCCTGATATGTCACAAAAACGTGTGCGCACACACACACACACACACACACACACTTCACCTTTAAGATATTTTCACAGACATGGCCAAAAGTGTAATAATATATAATGGTTCTATTACGCAACCTTTAGTTCACGTTTAGCAGTAAGCATGAGCCCTGCCTGTGTTTCTATTGCAGGATACAGTATGTCTACGGCAGAGTGCAGTGTTTTAGGAAACCAGCCTTCCAGTTGTGCCTTCCAAGGCGCAGCCCCGTCTTTCCCCTGAGGAGCATTACCATCTGCTTGACCTCTGCTGATCACCAGATGGAACAATCCAAACTGCTTCCCCATCAGAGGAGGATGTCCTTCAAGAGCCTTTCCAAAATCCTTCTAGTCAAACTAGTTCAGTGATTTGGCCTCAAGTCACGCTAAAGTCAGAGAAACTGTTTGGAAGATTTTTAAGGAGATGGTTTGGGTTTGAGGAATTTATAAACTAGGAACTTGTTGTGAGTCACGCTTATAAAGGAACAGTTCACCCAAAAAATCTGAAATATTGTGAAATACATTACAATGTATAAGAACTGCTGTGCATTTTAATATATTTTATGAATGTAATTTATTCCTGTGATCGCAAAGCTGAATTTTCAGCAGCCTCTAGCCTTCAGTGTCAGATGATCTTTCAGAAATCATTATAATATGCTGATTTGGTGCTCAATTATTATTGGGTGCTCAATTTTTAATAATGGGTTAATCTTATTATCATCAATGTTGAACACAGTTTTTGCTGCTTAATATTTTTGTGGAAACCGTGATACAATTTGTTTTCAGGATTCTTTGAATAATAGAAAGTTCAAAATAATAGCATTCATTGGAATTTGAAATCTGGAATTTTGTAACATAATAAATGTCTTTACTATCAAGTTTATTGAGCCCTCGTGGAATAAAATTATTAATGTCTTTCTTCCTTGGTGAGCATTAGAGAGATGTTTCAAAAACATTCAGTATTAATTAAACATTAATTATTTTAAACTTTTGCCTGGTAGAGTAGATTTAAAAAAAATATAAAGTAGTAAATCTGTGAGATTTAAGATTTCACACATAATTAAAGTAGCGAGAGAGTATATGTGTGTGTGTGAGAGAGAGAGAGAGAGAGAGAGAGGAAAAGGAGGGTGGATGAAAGCAGTAGAAAGTAATTAAGAGAGAAAAAAACAGCTATTTGTTTATGTAACATGCTTACCATCAAGACTCCTAATTACATGTAATGGCTTGACTAATAGGCCATTTTCTACCATGTTTGTGAATGGAGAGATGGAGAGAACACAGATGCATGATTTTCAGAGTGTATAAATACATGCTGCCTAATGCAAGCGTATTAAGAGAGAGAGAGAAAAAAAAGAGTAATTCTGCTCACCATGTGACAAGCTGCCCTCTATAAACGCTTCTTTAATATATTGTGGAAGACACTGTTTTAAGTCTGGCCTATAACAATTACCTTAGAACTCACATTTAGTAAGTAAATACTGCAAGCTCTGCAAATCAATATTTAAGAGATATTATGAATTTTATATTTAGATCTGTGTCTTGGCTCTGCACTTTAATAGTTTCCATGGTGACTCAGTTATATCTGGAATGCTAAACAGAATATTTGAAAGTATTTGTCTTATAAACTCATGAGCCAGAAATGGCACATTAAAGGGGAAAACAAACAAACAAATAAACAAACAAATTAAATAAATGAAAACTGACACTATTATTCAGGCTGATTAGATCTAGCTACACATTAGTTTGGTAATGATCGGTAGTGAATATTTACAGTAAAATAAGCTATAAATGAATAAAAGCATTCATGTTCGAGTATAATCCTTAAAATGACAATCATTTGATCAAATTAATTGTGGGTTGCTCTACATTATGAACACAATTACTGAAGTTTTTCTAGGGCTTCTTCTAAAGGAGCCTAGAAACTTAATTTTATTCTCAGATTTTCTTTTTAAAGAAACTGACAGTAGAAGAGTTGGCAAGTTTGTGCATGCTTTATGGCCTCAGAATGCCTGATGTAATTAAAACGATATGCTGGCATCTCATTTCTTTCTTTTTTATTACTGATCCCAGTCCTGCATCTGGAATTGCGTCAATAACTAATGCTGTCAGATTTGTATCTTTGGATGTATTTTCACACTCACAATTTTCATTTTGGGGTGAACTGATCCTTTCTGATGCCTATGGAGTTAATATTGTGCGGGGGTGCTTAATTGTCATGGAAATAATGTCACAACGCAAAAAAAAAAATCTTTGAAATTTCTTACATTATTATTAATTTTGGGGTAAAACATGTTCTTATAGAGATTCACCAATATAGATAACCTAAAAGCTCCAGAGATGTGTCACATTTAGTCTATAATCACAAGGACTTTTAGTTTACATTGTTTCTGTTTTCACTTCTTGTTCTTACTTCCTGTGTTTTTTCTTGCCACGGTTTCTGATTATGTTGTGTCTTGTTTAGTTGCTTGTTTTCTCTGTATATTTAAAGCCCAGTGTTTCAGTCCGTCCTTTTTCGGTTATTGTCTTAGTGTTTTTGGCTAAGCTGTTTTGTTACCCATTTGATTGGTCTCCTTCTTGGATTATCATATTTCAATTAAAAAAAAAAAAAAAAAAAGCTGCACTTAGATCCATGTCTTAACTACTTCTTCATTCCCACAATGTAACAATATGACAGGCAGATACTAATAGTAAGACAGGTCTCAGAGAGGCTAGGAAATCTATCAAAACAGGTTGTACAACCCAACTTGATCCAATCCAAAGTAACACTTTATAGTGTCTGTTACATGTACTATAGTAATAACAGTAATAGTAGAAGTTAGCATTACATGCAACTAACCCCAAACCAAACCCTAACTCTAATCATAACACTATAGTAAGTGCATGCTGTTAATTGATACTCCTCAGTATGTATAATTAAACTAAGACACCATCCAACATCACAGTGTGAAGTAGACTATGCAGACTAAGTAGTAAGTAAATTACGCTTTCTAAGTTCAATAATGAGAAAAAAAAAATTGCAGTATTTCTATACATTCAGTAGCCAAGCAAATGCCAATAACAAGGTTATGCCCTCAGTGGTGAATAACAGTACAAAAAACTCATGACTTTCCCCTGCTGCTCATTCACCCACATTGTGACCACCAACAAACACAAACACCCAACTTCAGAATGTCGAGGGACTGATCCCTAATGAAAGTTAAGAGTTTCTACATTTATTACCCCATGAAATAAGTTTTATTTTTTTCCCAAATTCCATGTTTTCCATTTGAATTTTTCTGGATTTTTTCGATGTTTTGATTACATTTTAATAATCAAAAGGATGCTATTCAATTGAAATCATACAATTTTAACAATTTAATAATTCATTAAAATTTTAAATAGTGCCCAATAAAAATTATTTGTTTTTGTCAGAAATTCTGTTGTCCGTTTTAACTTTTCTAGGTTCTGTGATTTATGATTTATTACAAATATATTATCCAAAATGGTGGTAATCAAACAAATGCATAAAATTTGAACTATTTACAGTAATTCATATTTTAAAATGTAATCAAATTACATTTGAACAATTTTTGGCAAACAAAGTAATGTGCAACAGAGGTTTACTGTTTAAACTAACATGGATGAAGATATTCCTTAAAAAATGTTTTAAAGTGCCCCAATATGGTTTTCGGCTATTACCTTTCATGTTGTTTGTCATAAAGCTGTTAGTCTGCAAGTTTCAAAGATCAAAGTGGAGTTGTTGCAAATGGAGTTATTGCACCCAAAAAAAGAAGAACCATTTATGAATGGTCTGAAATG
The DNA here is from genome assembly GCA_037950665.1 of Hypophthalmichthys nobilis. Classification (NCBI taxonomy): domain Eukaryota; kingdom Metazoa; phylum Chordata; class Actinopteri; order Cypriniformes; family Xenocyprididae; genus Hypophthalmichthys; species Hypophthalmichthys nobilis. The sequence goes on along the minus strand of CM075483.1, from coordinate 17,538,645 downwards.
ATCATTAATTTTTTTAAACATAAATTTTAACAAATCTGCATAATTCCACCCTATGGTCTTCACATCTGCTTTGATCTGCCTCAAACACTGTAGTTATAGTTTGGTTTGTGTTGTTGACATGTTGACTGTACTGTGTCCGTACAGTGATGTTGATAATGTCAGATGATAATGTCATGGTACTTTTCCTAGTATACACCATTTGCCCATCAGTGGACAGATTACATTAGTTACATGTGAGAGCAACAACAACAAAAACAACAAAAATCATTAAGTACTGTGAAAATACAGTGTAGAACAGAATGTGTCCCAAACGAGTAAAGACAAGAAAGAACAAGCACAGGCAGTTGTTTCCCTGTTTTCCCTGTACTCTATCCTGATCTGTGTTCACAAATTGCAAATCTCTCTGTCACACACACAGACACACACACACACACGTTGGTTTTCCATGTTTTATTGGGACATTTCATAGACATAATGGTTTTTATACTGTACAAACTGTATATTCTATCCCCTTACTCTAACCCTACCCCTAAACCCCACAAGTATTGTAATACCAGTAAATTCTGACCTTGTGGGGACATTTTTTTGGTCCCCATGAGGAAACAAGCTTATAAATCATACCGAATGATCTTTTCTGAAAATCTAAAATATCAGAAAGTTTTCTGTGATGGGTAGGTTTAGGAGTAGGGCATACACTTTGAACATAGTGATTGTAATCTAAGATAAATCGCTAATAATGTAAAAATAATTTGTTACTTTTGGTTATCCGCATTGTAAACTGCAAACAACATAGAAACTACAGAATCTATAGAATCTGTATCTATAGAAATCTATACTTGTACTAAATGATTAATTGATTAACCATTAAGATCATTTGGATTAAATGATAGACAAATGTATATTAAACTAAAAAAAAATATTAGTACTAAGAGTTTTGCCAATTGCTTGTAAATATTGCGCCAAAGCAATAAAAATAAATAAATAAATAAATAAAAATAAATTAAAAAAACTGTAAAAACTTTCTCTATCCCAGTTTAATATAGAGCTATCTACCTTTTCCTGAACGAGCTTACTGTGTTTTAAAATATTGATGGAACTTCAGTTTTTTAGGAACTCCCAATCAAAACGATTGAAACAAATAAATTCAAATAAAAAGGCTGTGATACAAATAATCCCTATCTGTTGTTTTTTCTGAATGATCAGTAAATTTTTCATCTTGCTATGCGTCAGGAAACCCTTTGTAATTCATCTACCAATAACTAGGCATAAGTGTTTTTAATTATGTAGAAAAGGTTCTCAAAACCAGTTTATAAAATGGGTAGTTCCAGCCCTTGATTCTGATTGGTTGAGCCGCGTTCGAAGCTGTTAATACCCGAAAACATACAGCTGACCGCATTACATAAGCATCGCTGCGCCACTGAATGTGTTGCTCCGTCTGTTTTAGCAACCACTCTTAGCAATGTAAACATATGTTTGCTCTCTATTGATTTTGTTCATTGAAGCTTACTGCATTATATAGAAGAGTGAGAGAGATATCGGGTGATTTCGAGTGTATTACCTGCATTCAAATTAAGCATTTTCCTTCAGGTCAGTCCCATGTTCACAATAAAAATCCGTTTGAATGTCTGCTGTGATCTTGTCCTTTTAACATTTATAGGGTTTTCCCATGCCCTGCTGACACTGACAGCGCTAGCTAGTCAAAGCATTTGTCATTTGCGTCTTGTTCTGTGTTCACAAAAAGTTTCAATATAAAAGTCTTTGCAACTGAGTGACTCACTCATAAAGACAATCTTTGCCACCATCTAATGGTGTCATAAGTGTAACTTCTGTTGCTGTTCATGGTCAGGGACTATTTTTTTCCAGTGGAAGGAAGCCTTTTAATGATTTTACTTCATGAAAGTTGCATTGATAAATATTTTTTTGGCTTTAATATTTGTATGGTGTGGTAACCATATTATAAAAACAATAAGCCCCGTGAAACCATGGTTTACAGTGAATTTATAACAGCTAAGGGGGTTTTAGGCACTCTGCTTCACGTCATGCCTAACAATGGCCCTTAGCTGTTATAAATTCACTGTAAACCACGGCTTCTTGGGGCTTATTGCTTTATTGAACTACAGTGCAGCACCAAATCTTCAAAATTCCCCAGAATTATGAATTATCCATAATTATCCAGCACTGTAAAGACTAAAATACCCTTGCCTTATATATTCTTTCTTCTTTTATTTATTTATTTATTTAAAATTGACACCCTGGTTCTTGAACAAACAGCTCCAGATCTTGAAGGGTCTGTCATATACTGAGTAGTACTTGGACTGATTTAATCAGAAGTGCCATATGGTTGAAATATTTTGTAATAACCAGTGCTGTTTGTCCACAACACTGCATTCAGAGACTAATAACAACTAATATAGAGAGATAAAAATGCTTTTCAGTGTAGGGCTGCTAAAAAAAGAATGCTCTGGGATTAAAAGAGAGGTGAACTGACAGAGAGAGAGAGCGAGAGAGAGAGAGAGAGGTTTAGAAACACTTTATTTTTTACAAATTTTTTACATTCCTACTTCAAACTTCATATCCCAAAAATCATTAAAAGGCAATTAAATATAAAATAAATAAATAAAATACATATTTTAAAAACCTAAGCCCAATTGATTATAATGTACAACACACAGAACCTCCTTAATACACAAAATTTCACACAAAAGCAGTTACATTATAATGTAATATGCAAATTATGTTCTCAATCTTGCTGCCACAAGACAAATACACATTACTTTAGGGTCAGTTGCTGCCAACTCTAAGCCTTTATTCTTTCTTGTTTTTCATATGGCCAATTTTGCTGTCCCTATTAGATAATTTAAAAAATATATATATTCTTTTTCTTAATAAAAATCTATATTTCAGTCCTCCTATAAATATTTGGTCTGAAAATTCTTCAGTAAACCCCTGAAACAAAGTTATAAGCAAATCAAACAGATTATTTAATCTAATGCATTTTAAAAACAAATGCTCTAAATCTTCTCCCTCACCACAAAACCTACACTGCCCACCCACTGCTGTATTCAGGTGTCCCACGTGTATGTTCATAGCTATGGCCCTGTGAATAATCCTCCATTGCAGATCAGCAGTTCGCTTCTCTAGAGGGAGTTTAAACAGGGTCGTCCACCTGTCTCTTACAGTGATATCTGGCCCCAACAAACCTGGCCATCTTGAGGCTTTTTGTCTCTTTAGTGACTTCTGATGCATCACCTTGACTGTTGTGAGGTAAAGTGCTTTCTTTGAAGCACAGTCCAGATACTCCAATTGAGGAGTCCAGAAGTTCAAGATTGAATTAGCATCTTCACCCTCATTTTCATCACACATTAGCGTCGAAATACTGATCCTTGGAAATTCTTTTCTGTCGCTCTGGTTTAACATTTGTCCTCTTGCTAAACATTCTCCATAAGTGCTTTGCATTAACAGAGAAATGTCCTCTATTAGCTTTGATGCAAGTCTCTGTGATTGTAAACCAGTCACTTCCTTGATCATTTCTACAGATTTCCATCCATCTTTATCCATTAGGTGAACCATCTTCATGATCCCATTCCTGAGCAGACATGCTCTCACACTCATTGAGGACAAAAGTCTTGTCTGGATCATGTTATTAAAAAAAAAAAAACAGTTCCTCAGGAGCCCAGTGAATGTTCCCATCTCTGTCCACCATTAAAACATTCTTCCACACATGAAAAATTGTCCGATAAAAAGGTATAATTTCAGACAAATTTATACATTCCAATCTCTAAAAAAAAGGTGTTTGTCAAGTCCAAGCCCACCTGTCCTCTGTAAGATGGCACATGCTGTATAAGCCCATAATAAGTTTTTATGATAAAGAAATCTTTTTGCTGCTTGTAATCTGAAAGCAAAAATACAGCTCTTAACATCCACCAAGCCTTGTCCTCCCTCACAAACTGGCAAGAAAATCACTGATGCCCAGACCCAGTGCTCGCAACTCCAGAAGAAATTAACAATTTCCTCTGTATTTCACATATTATATCCTCAGGTGGATCCAAGACTATACACCTGTGCCACAGTATAGAAGCTGCCAGGTTATTGGTGACCAAAACTGTCCCTCTATAAGACAACTGTGGTAATCCCACTTAGACAATCGGGCAAGCACCTTATCCAGCATACCCTCCTAATTTTTCATCTGATATTGAGCACTACCTACAAAAACACCTAAAAGTTTTAAACCCTCCCTTCCCCATCTAAAACCACCTGGAAGTTTTGGATATCCTACCTCATCCCACTGACCCATAATATAACCCTCACTCTTCTCCCAGTTTACTTTGGCAGTAGACGCTTTCTCATAAAGCTTAATGTTTTCATTTAAACTTCTAATATCCTCTTGCCTTGTGATAAACACAGTGATATCGTCTGCAAATGCGGATAAAACCAGTTTTAAACTTTCACTTCCATTTTGAAATGATACACCTTTTAAATCTTTTTTTTAAGTCTAAGTAAGAGAGGTTCAATCATTAGGCTATATAACTGCCTAGATAATGGACAGCCTTGTCTGATCCCTCTGCCAAGAGGTACTGGAGCTCTTAGACCCCCACCAGCCTTTACCATGATAAATACATTTGAGTACAGCAATTTTACATATGATGAAAAACTTTCACCAAAACCAAAGTGTTTTAAAACATTAAAAAGTTACCCATGGTCCACCCGAACAAATGCCTTTTCCTGGTCTAATTATAAAATACCAAGATTACTATTATTAAGGTGGATAAAATCAACTAAATCACGTAAAACAAACATGTTATCAATAACTGACCTGCCTGGGACACACTATGTTTGATCTTTCTTGACCAAAAACTGTAAACTATACATGATTCTATTCACCAGACATTTTGACAGTATCTTATAATCCAGACATAATAGGGACACTGGTCTCCAGTTTTTCAATAAACATAAATCCCCTTTTTTTTTTTTTTTTTTTTGGTAACAAAGAGAGGACTGCACATCGACAACTTAAAGCAAGTGACTTTTCTTTAGAACAACTTAAAAATACTTCATATAAATCCACTCCTATTACATTCCAAAATTGTTGATAAAATTCAACTGGCAACCCATCTATTCCTAGGACAACTGCTGCATTGCCACCATGAGTTCCTTAAAGGTAATTTCATTGTCCAGCAATTTTTTCTGTTCATCTGCTAACTTTGGTAAATCCTGAAGCAATTCCTCAGTACTTTTGGAGTCACATGATTCTTTACCATATACTGTTCCATAAAAATCTACAGCCATTTTTTTTATTTCCACCAGATCATAAGTTATAGTTCCATTTGCACGCCGCAGATGATACATCTGTTTCTGTTGAACATTTTTCTTTTCTAAAGTAAAAAATAAGTGGGAGCATCCATATCTTTAATGGAGCAAAACTTTGCTCTTATCAGTGCTCCCTTTATCCGCTCCTATAAGAAAGATCCAAGTTCCATTCTCTTCTTTTTCAAAAAGTCTTTCTGCACAGTTCCAGGATTATCCAGAAGTCCCTTTTCTAACTGCACAATGTCTCTTTCCAGTCTTTGTACAGTCACTTTAACCCATGTGTATTGTCTTTCCCGTTTATTCCTTATTCTCCCTACATCTACCAATTAATTTATGTTCATTATTTTGGATAGTACTAAACTAGATTGATTATGAGGTTCTTCATTTCTATTAATAGTAAAATCTGTTGTACAGTTCCAGTCTCCCCCTACAGTAATACACACATCATCATCAATTTTCTTTAAAGATTCATTCAGTTTCATAAAAAAACCTCACTCTTTCTGACATATACATACATATTCAGGGCATATACATTAACAAAAACAAACAAAAAACCTTCAAACTCTATTTTTGTTAGTAAAATCCTCCCTTTTTCAATTTCCTCAACAGTTAAAATATTAACATTCATGGTTTTTGAAAATAAAATAGCAACCCCAGCACTATTATTCGACCCATGACTTAAAACAAGCTTTCCACCCCACCACATACCCCATTCTATCTCATTATTATTTTGAGTATGAGTTTTCTGTAAGAAGGCAACATTATTTTTATTTTTAAAAATTCTAAAACCACTGCCAATTTCTTCCTGTCTCTACCCCCATTCTGTCACGGTTCATGGGTTCACTGCCTCATTCTCACTCTCTGTGAATCCGAAGTCGCAGTCCCCTCTGCTCACACCTTCGTCCAGAGGTGCCATCACACTTGGAGAAGAGCCCGAGAGACTCTCCTTCAGGTGGGAGCACGCACTAAGGCTCAGGCCGATCACAGCCTCCCGTCTACGTCATTGGTCAAAAAGTGTGGCTTTCTTCCAAGAATATTCCTCTCCGCTCCATTTGCAATAAACTAGCCCCCAAATTCATCGGCCCATTTACTGTCACTAAGATTCTTAGCCCAGTGGCAATCCAACTCAAACTTCCTCCGGCGTACAGGAGAATTCACCCCATTCTTTATGTCTCTAAATTAAAGCCGTTTTTCTTTCAACCATTAATCCACCTGCCCTGGTTCCCCAGAGGGGATGTGGATTTCAGTACCTGGTGGACTGGGAAGGTTACGGTCCGGAGAAGAGAAGTTGGGTTCCTGCTAGGGACATTCTGGATCACTCCTTTATTGATGATTACAATCAACGGGTAAGTTCTCCTGGAAGCGGAAGGAGGCACTCTTAGGAGGAGGGGTACTGTCACTGTTCATGGGTTCACTGACTCATTCTTGCTCTCTGTGTGTGTGTGTATGTGCGTCTGTTATTGTTGTGCTGTCATTGCAGTTCATCTATTAGCGTTGCCATAGCGACTAACTGCTGGCTGATCAGTCACAGGTGCGGCTCGTTATCTGTCCCAATATCTAGTCTTGTGTTTGCTGTGTTCATTGTCAGATTGTTTGGGTGTTCACGTCTGTTTTCCGTTGTTCCCAGCAGTATTGTCTTGTCTCCAGTTCCTGTGTGTTTGATTCTTGCTTGAGTGTGGATTATCTCGCCCATTCTGATCATATGTGGATTACATTCTTGTGTGGACAGCATGTTCCAGCCGTTGCAGTCTCCTTGCCACCAAAGCCTGTTTCACGTGTTGCAGTTCTACATCTGACCAACCTGTCTTGTTTATCTGTCTGCTGTGGACAATAAACTGTTTTTGCATTTGCGATTGGATCTTGTGTTATTTGTTCCTGACACATTCATATTTAAGGAGCCAACCCTCAAACACTCCATTAATAAAAAGAAAAGATAAAAGGGATAGAAACAGAAAAGGAAACCACAGTAAGAAAGACACAAATTTTTGTTCCGCCAAAGCCTTATTTGATCAGTTATTGAGAGTTGTTTATTAGTGATGCAGTCAGATGACTGCTGTGCTTGTGATAGGGCGCATGTTAACTGGCGGAGAGAACGAGCAGAGAGCTCCTCCCTCGTGCGCGCAAACTCTCTCTGTCTTCAAACTAAGCACTGTCTTTGCTCTCTCTCCTTCACACATAATAATCTAAATCAACGGGCACGATGCTAAAAGTTCGGAAGACTGAATCCATGTTTGAGGTGGTGCATTCAGAATTTTTTTTTCCTGTATAACCGCTGGGTGTGAATAGTGCACAAAAGAACGTTACCTCTCTGACAGGCGTCCCGCACATGCTGCTGACATAAAACACACTTTCAATAAGCAAAGAAAAAAAAAATTCTATCCAGTGATGAACTGTTTTCTGTGTTGACAAATCTTTTTTGCGATGTCCTAACAGCCGCGATTTGCATGCAACGCGTCCACGTCCACTAATGTCCGATTCACGACCTAATGACTCATTTGAACAGATTCATTTTAATAAACCGAGAAAACAACTGATCTGTCCAACACTGAACTCACTGTCTGAATCGGTGTAACAGTTATAACAAATCATTTACTCAGAACAACTCTGAAATGAGAATGTAAGTGTGCTTACCCCAAGAGTGTTTAGTAAGAATTAGCCTTAATTATCCACAGTATTTTCAGGTTATTTAAATGACAATGTGTAGTAATTAGGCCTACCTATAAAATCAGTTAGTTTAGACTGGAGTGAGTGAAACCAGAACAAAGCAAGTTGTTGTTAGCTAGGTGCATTCAATTGTATATGGTAGAAAATTAGATTATTAGTTGAAGTAACTTTTTAATGCTACTTTTTAGTACTGATTATTAATTATTATTAATATTATTATTATTATATATACCGAAATAATTTTCAGGTCTAGCAAAGAAGCATCTTCACTTACAAAGCTATGAAATCACAGATTTTTTTTTGCAAAGAGGGCAAGAAAGGATTACAGTGAGAGTAGCAGGTACTTTATTGTCAGTATTGGGCTTGCAGATCATGTGGGTAGAGTACTTTTTACTGTTTGTGTCAATGACCATGTCTGTCAGCCACCACCGAAGACCATTTTTGACCCAGGAAAAACCCTGTTCTTTAAAGTATGAGATTTATCTTGACGTAATTTCATTAAGAGTTTCTTCAAACTCTCTTCTTCTTACTTAACTCATCATAGCTTACTGTTCTCTGTGGCAATGTAACCGAAGCAATAAATTTATCCACATCTGGGAAAAAAATCATTAACTTCAACTACTTTTGAAGTTGCATCCAAGAAATCGTTTATTTCCTGCAATGTATACACATCTCCCATAACTTGGGAACCAATTTCAGAAATATCCGAAAAAGCATCATCATCTATCTCACTGTCATTACTCATTTCAAAGCCCTGTGATGTTCCAGGTTGTGGCTCAATTTCGTTTCCACCAACTTCACCAATCACTGTTTCTGCATCTACTCCACTTACTTCTGCTGTAACTGTATCTTCATCAGCTACCATCATTCCCTCAGTATTGGTTTCACAATAACAGTAGGCCCATCACTAGGCCTCATATTATCAACCACTGCACTGCCACTATCATGACAGCCTACCTCACTCGTACCCTGAGGTTGTACTTCCACAACATTAGAACCATTATCACGATCTCCATCATCAGCATCCTGCTTCGTATTTTCACTATTCTGAGCCTTGTGTGGACATGCAACCTTCTTATGTCCAATGTCTCCACATTCAAAGCACTTCATACTTCTGGTACCCACATATACTAAAGAGAAATCATTTTAATTGGACTTGCAAACTTTCCATAACTCGCGAGAGCTCTTTCAATTTCACTATTCTTAATGAATGGCGGAACATTTGATATTGTTACTCTAGCAGTTGGTGTAACCAGTGGTGAAACAGTAATATAAGTGCCACTTACCACAACACCGGTGCTTATCAGATGATTAACCATGTTTTCTTGTTTCACGAAAATCGCCACTGCCTTATTCATGCAAATGTTCTCATATCCGATCTGCTCCTCAGCCACCAGCAATACATGCTCCACAGTTACGCCAGGTTCTGCCATACACCTGACACCATGACACAGCGAGAGAGACGCTGCACCCACCTCAGGAAGGGACGCCATCTCGTCTCCGTAACGACTTCCAACAACTTCCAAAACAAAACAAACTTTTAGCTCACCTCTCCAATCCAGTTAATTTCCCTACTTATCCATCATCACTTCAAAGCAAAAAGAAATAGAGAAAAAGAAAAATTTAAAAAACAATTAGACGCCCTTTCACCATGTTCACCCTCACAAGCACTCACATACTCCCGGCATGCAGAGAGGGAGAGAGAGAGAGAGAGAAACAGTGAGAAGTATGAGAGGCAGCAGGGGTCATGGACCAGCCGTCTGTGTTTACACTGACCTCATCTAGCCATAATGCTCAGTGCTTGACATTTATATCTCTCAACAAACACAAACTATAAATTTATGAATAGTTTGTAAGTCTTAACACTCATAAGCTATGTACAGACAGCGGGCAAATCAGATTTTTTCTTAAATCAAATCTTTTCAGGCAGACTGTCCACACTATTAATGTCAAGTGATCAAATAAGATTTGTGTGTCCAGTAGTGATGCGTGGAACATGGTTATATCCGCAGGCGCTGCGGATAATCCGCGGGTCGGGCGGGTTGGGTGATAAAAATAACATTCAATTAATTGTGGGTGAGAGATAAACCATGAATGTGCTGATTTTAATAAAGACACAAACTCTCATTTTACGGTAAGACGCAATGAACGTGCAACGCTTACTTTCATTTTCAAAAACAGCGTATCTCTTCAGGGAAAACCAATAAAGTAAAACATTTGCTGAGAGCAACTCCTAGTGGACATTACAGAACAAAAAGGAAGAAAATCTACATGAGATATTGCTTAATACTTATTGTAATTTTTCGTCAGGCACTAATTTGCAGACGCAATTGAGGGTTTCACTTGTTAAGCAGCAATGAAGGCAAAACAAATCCGAGAGAAATTTAAAAACAAAAGGAGAACTTATCAAGTGTTGGTATGTGATATACATAACGGCTGTGAAACGCTGTATATTAAACAAATGAAGCCTATATCCAGCCTTTGTAGGGCCCTATGATTTCCGCGATGCAGAAAACGCAAACGGAATCGCGGAATCCATTCATAAAAACGTAATTTACTATAACGCGGAATGTCACGGAATTTGTCACATTTGTTGATGAATGAATAAAAAGCAGGTCAGTACACTTAAATTAAATCGCGACTAGTCTCTGTGAATATTAAACCGCAAAAATAGCCTACTATTTAAATATGAATCCTGCATGTCTGTGTGTCAGTGAAATTATTGGCGCAGAAGCGCGGTTTCATTTACCTCACACACACACACACACAAACACACACACACACACTGAAGCACATGTGATGCTCGGGGTGTTTTAATCACTATATGAGGACATGAACACACAAAATTCATCTCCAGTGCTGTTACTTCATCAGCATTTTACCACTTTGTTTGAGAAAATCTATTGTCATGTCATAAACACACAGAAACTCAAAGCCCTTGGCAACCCGTCAAAATAAAAGATAAAAGTTCGATTTAACTTGACCGAAACATATTACTGTTGTACAGTAGAATTTAGATACATTTCAATGTAATAATATTACTAACACTAATAGACTTAAAAATGATAATAATAAATTATTAAAATTATATTTTCAAGGAACAATCTCAGTTTTTCTTCCATGTTTTAATTTTAACAGTAAAGCTCTGTTGTGCAGCACTTTTTTTTTTTTGATAAAAAGTTTAATTTCATGATTAAAATAAATTAAATTAATGTTATCCGTTCATTTGATTGCCAGAAAAATTAAAATACGCAACAGAATTTCTGAAAAAAAAAAAAAAATATTTAATTAATAAATTTGTTGTTTTTAAGAATTCAATTAATTAGACATTCTTTTATTAAAATTGAATTTAACCATTCAAATTGAGTCCAAAAAATTAAAATGAAAAAAAAAAATCCAGAAAAATTAAAACGGAAAAAATGGAATTTGGGGAAAAATAAAACGGAACTTGGGAAAAAAAAAAAAAAAAAAAAAAAAAAAAAAAAAGATTTCATAGGGCCCTACCTTTGCTTGGGCTGAACGTCGGCTATTTAATGTGTGTGTATGGGAAGTTGCAGTGACGGAAACAATGATATTCCAATTTAAGTTTGAAGGGAGTAAAGCCTCTAAAGACGAGCAATTTTGCTAAAGAAGACCTTTAATTACTTTAAATAAGAAAAGAAAGGCATCAGAGTTCAGTGTAATATGTTACCATATCAACTGAAAATTTGAATAACTGTAATATGACGATCGGGTGCGGATATCTAAATCAGAGAAAATCATAGGTGTGGGTGGGTGGCGGGCAGATGGCAAATTTTTAAAAGTGTATTCGAGTGACGTTTGAGCTGATCCACGCATCACTAGTGTCCAGACATAACCTACCTATCTGCATGGGTTGCTTTTGTAACGACGTAGGCGTACCCACGTATGTGACAAGTCTTTCAAAATGGGTGCAGGAAAAAGGTGGACATTGCACTTGCATGGCAAATAATACAGCCTGGTCTCATTAGAAAAACGTACCAGTAGGCACATTTTCGCGAGTCGCAAAATACGTACCAATACAATTACGGATCGCTGCAGTTTCGATGTGAAATGTCCACTGAGTGGCGCTAAAAGGTTTTTTATATATATATATATATAGTTCTGATTTGACATTTGCGCTCCACTGCGTTTTAAAATAACGTACCACCAAACACTACACCTAAACCTACCCGATAGCATTCACAAAAGCAAACGTGACTTAAATAGCATCCGTATTCGTGCCGTTTTAGCTTGTTTGGGTCTCTTTTTGAGCTCTTTTTATCTCGACTCGCCATTCGCGGGATTCGTACCCAGGGCCTCCTCGTCTTAAGTCCAACTCCGTATCAGCTGAGCTATACTGAGCAAGCTTGTTACGTCAGAAAAGCGAAACGTTTGAAGCTGGTTAAGCGACGCAAAGTCCAAAATATATATTCGTTTATAAATCGTGCGCTTTGGTTAAAAAAAAACAACAAAAAAGCGCTTTAAAGTCATAACATAATATTGTGTGAGGAGACGCGAAAACGAGTCTTTATTAATCCATAATCTGCCCCTGGAATCGTAACTGTGTATGAAAACGATTTAAAAAAAAAAAAGCGCTTGCCGTTTTACTGCCTCTAGCGTTCATTTCTGTCGGAAACTGCAGCGATATGTACGCATTGGTACGTATTTCGGCGACTCGCGAAAACGTGCCCACAGGTACGTCTTTCCTATGAGACCAGGTTGAAATAATAAATTACATTGCTAACTCTATGCTAGTAAACTAATTGCTATGTGCCATTATTACTTATTTCATACATTTCAAAATGTATGTGCTTAAGTTAGGTAAGGTTTGTAGCCATGTTGCTGTAAAACAGTGTGTAAGAGAGGGTTTGAATGCTCCATCTGTGACATCTGAGCCCTGCGTGTGGTCACTAATAAACAAAAGGTGCCTACAATTCAATGCAATTCAATGGCAACCATGTCTTTTCTAATGCATAAATCTATATTATGCCTTTTAGATAAAAGTAGATACTTGCCGATGTACAAATCCACTTTGTTTTAGATTGATCCAAAACCAATGGAAGACATTGACTTTTCCAAGCCAGTCAAACAATGATCAGTTCAGAATAGAACATACAGAATACACTTTCTAGGAAACAATTGCAGAAACCTGATAAATTACAACATGCAACATATTACACTGTCATTCATTTATTTAACAACAACAACTACAAAATACAAAATGGAGAAGACGTGTGAAAAACTACATACTCCCCAATTCAATAGCTTGTAGAACCACCTTTGGCATCAATAACTTGAAGTAATCATTTCTGCATGACTTTTTCAGTCGCTCACTTCATTGTGGAGGAATTTTGGCACACTCTTCTTTACAATGCTCACATTTGACTCTAGAATACTCTGGTATACAGAGGAGTTCATGGTTGACTCAATGACTGCAAGGTGCCCAGGTCCAGTGGCTGCAAATCAACAAGCTAAGGCCTGTAGAGTCTGAGATGTAGCTCTCGGGTTTTTTGCAATTTCTCTGAGCTTTGCCTGGTCTGACATTGGGGTGAATTTGCCAAGACGTCCACTCCTGGGGACGTTGGCAACTGTCTTGAATGTTTCCTCACTGTAGAATAATGGACTTTAAATTGTTTGGAAATGGCCTTATAACCAGATAGATGGGCAGCAACAATTGTTTCTCTAAGATCATTGCTGATGTCTTTCCTCCTTGGAATTGTGTTAACACACATCTGAATGCTCTAGACCAGCAAACTGCCAAAACTTCTGCTTTTATAGAGGTGTTCACAATTGCTGATGATCAATTAATCAAGGACATTTGATTAGCAGCACCTGGCTGCTACTAGGGGTGCAATGGATCATAGTTGATCTGTGATCCATACGAACCACGCCTCACGGTATAGAACGCATGTGATTCACGGATTAAATGCATTTAGCCATTACATAGTGAAAGTTTATTATTTGCACGTGTTTAAGTCTGGACAATTTAAAACACTCATTCAAATGCAAGAAGAGGCAAAATTCATGATCGCACATTGTTTTCTGTGCGCACGCTCTCAAAGCATGCACGCTCAGAGGCTCCTTTCAGATGGTGCGAACACATAATCGAGCTCTATTTCATGACTCCTTGAGCTTGAACAGACACGTACACACAAAATGATCTCAAAATCCCTGTCTCGATAAGTATTCTTGTATACAGTCGGTTATAAAGTCTTAAGTGAACCTAAACATTTGAGATAACTTGAGAAAGAATTCGGAAGTGTTTCATCATATTGGTTCTGTGAATTTGGTCATGCATTCGCACATTGGTTCCGTGCATTTAGTGTCATTAATTGTCAAACAACAAAACAACTTTAACTATTATTTATCTATATTTAATTTATACAGTGAACACTATGCATGCAGTGTAATTACAATTATACTTATATTTATATTAATTATTACATTTCTGTACCTGAATACTAGGCTACTGTTAGATAACAGTTACAAATAGTCTATGTTTTAATTTGTGTATTCTTATTTTTACTGTCTATTCATATATCTTTAATAATGTTTGAACTTTATTAGTTAGGAGTTTTTGCTGTGGTATCAAAGTACTTAAACCCCTGGTTTCACAGAAAAAGCTTAAGCTAGTCCTAGACAAAAATGCATGTTTGAGCTGTTTTAACTGAAAGTAACTTGCCCTGACACATCTTAAAATATGCCAAAGCCATTGTTTTGTCTCAAGATGCACACCAGTAATGTTTTTTTAAAGGTCACTTTCATAAAAGCTTCTAAGATGCCCTAATTGAACTAAGGCCTAATCCTGGCTTAGTCTAAGCCCTGTCTGTGAAACCGGGCCAAAGTGTTCTTTAAGTAATAAATGGGAAGCAAAGTTACATTTGTCTTAAAACCCCCATATTTTATTTGTATATTATTTATTTATTTATTTATTCTGATCCGAAAAATGATCTGATCCGTGATTCGAAAAGCGTATTATGATCTGAACCATGAGTTTTGTGCTCCATTGCACCACTAGTTGCTACTGGCCCTCTTAATTCTTATGGAAACAGTAAAGGTTTACTTAGTTTTTCACACATGGCTTCTCCATTTTGACCTAGTTTTTGTTAAATAAATGACATGGTGTAAAATGTCACGTTGTTGTTCATCTGAGGCTGTATTTACTTAATTTTAAGACCTGCTAAGGACCAGATGTTTTTTTATTATGTCCTGATACAAGGGCTCTCAATGGATTAAATTTTTCATTGCAAAATTCCATACTTATTGTGAAATTAAGCATGCATCATTTATTTTGGTTAACATATTTATTTTGTCATCATTGGCTAAATCCAGCAACGTAAACTATCATATTGAAGGATGATGCTTTATCCAGCCGAGAAACATGGTTTGTGTATCATCTGGCCATAGAGTGGTGGGATGTTTTGATTCACCGTTCAGTCTGTATTTCACACAGTGTGATGCGTGAGGGCTCGTGCTCTTCAGTAGCAATGACAGAATATGACAGAGCTTGTGTTTTAAAGCTAAACAGGAAGTTGAGTTAAAAGGTTAGAATAGAAATTTCCGCCTACCAGGGTTTCAGGTGCTTGCGCCATTATAGATGCTCAGTTTGATAAACTCCAGACGCACAAGATCATTGAACTGCGTGAAGAAAATTATGTTAATGACGCAATTTTGCGTTCTTTATTAATTTATTTACGTTACTTGCTTAAAATAATTTTAACACATTAGCGATTTTGAATTAATCACGTGTTAATGCATTGACAGCCCTAACATACTGCTACAGGTCTCAAAAAAGTTGGTACGGGGGCAACAAATGGCTAAAAAAACAAGAAATTTTGAAAAGATTCAGTTGGGAGAACATCTAGCAGCTAATTAAGTTAATTGATGTCAGGTCTGTAACATGATTAGCTATAAAAGGGATGTCTTAGAGAGGCAGAGTCTCTCAGAAGTAAAGATGGGCAGAGGCTCTCCAATCTGTGAAAGAGTGTGAAAGATTGTGGAATACTTTAAAAACAATGTTCCTCAACGTCAAATTGCAAAGGCTTTGCAAATCTCATCGTCTACAGCGCATAACATCATCAAAAGATTCAGAGAAACTGGAGATATCTCTGTGCGTAAGGGACAAGGCCGAAGACCTTTGTTGGATGCCCGTGGTCTTTGGGCCCTCAGACAACACTGCATCATGACATGATTGTGTCAAAGACATTACTACTTCCAGAAACCACTGTCGGTAAACACAATCTGCCGTGCCATCTGCAGATGCCAACTAAAGCTCTATCATGCAAAAAGGAAGCCATATGTGAACATGGGTCAGAAGCGCCGTCGTGTCCTGTGGGCCAAGACTGTTTCAAAGTGGAAAAGTGTTCTATGGTCAGACGAGTCCAAATTTGACATTTTTGTTGGAAATCATGGACGCCGTGTCCTCCAGGCTAAAAAGGAGGGAGACCTTCCAGTGTGGTATCAGCGTTCAGTTCCAAAGCCAGCATCTCTGATGGTATGGGGGTGCATAAGTGCATATGGTATGGGCAGCTTGCATGTTTTGGAAGACACTATGAATGCTGAAAGGTATATAAAGGTTTTAGAGTAACATATGCTCCCTCCAAACGACGTCTATTTCAGGGAAGGCCTTGTGTATTTCAGCAGGACAATGCAAAACCACATACTGCAGCTATTACAACAGCATGGCTTCATCGTAGAAGAGTCCGGGTGCTGAATTGGCCTGCCTGCAGTCCAGATCTTTCACCTATAGGCCGGTTTCACACCACACGCGTCAGCAGAGCGTAAGCAGTGCGTATTTTTCGGCGCCCATTTTAACAGATGAGAGCATTCACACCGCACGCAGAGGCTGCGCGGCAGCGCGTAGCAGGAGCAGGGCAGAAGCAGCAGTGCCATCTATTTTTGCTGCGCTGCTAACGCTCAATTAAAGTGAAAGTACACCTTTGATGGACAAAATAAATATGATTTCACACAAATATTGCTCAAAATGCACAGAATACGCATATCTAGTGTGTTTTAACAAGAATTGGAGTATGTCAGGAAAGAAAATTAATATTAAAAAATATTTATAGAAGATTTACTCATTTAAATTTGTTTTTAATTATTCAGTTTGAGTTAAAGTATGGTGTATCATAAAAAACTAAAGTAAACTAGCCAAAAAATGATATATAAAACATTATTTTAGTTATTACACAGACAGCTATATAGGCATAGCATACCCAAATCAAACCCCAGTTTGCTGGGGGTTTTTTCGCCGAGTTTGCTGTCTTGTAAACATGTGCACGCAGCAGATGATGTAAAACATTTGTGTGCAGCAATGGATAACACAAGGCGTTTATATGTGAGTGTTGTACACCTCCCCACAAACTTTCAAGACTATCAAGTTTATAAATTACCAACTTATAAAAACAAATTTATAGTTGTCTTTGTAAAGAAATGCTCACTTTATATGCAGCTTGGAGCCGCTGCTGTGACGCTGTACAAACGTTTCCAGTGTGAATACTTGCGCGTCTCTGCAGCTGCACCGCTGCTAAAGCTTGCGGTGTGAAACCGGCCATAGAGAACATTTGGCGCATCATTAAACTAAAGACGACCACAAACTCTTCAGCAGCTGGAAACCTATATCAGGCAAGAATGGGACCAAATTCCAATGCCAAAACTCCAGAAACTCATAACCTCGATGCCCAGATGTCTTTAAACTGTTTTGAAAAGAAGAGGAGATGCTACACCATGGTAAACATGCCTCCGTCCCAACTATTTTGAGACCTGTAGCAGGCATCAAATTTGAAATGAGCTCATTTTGTGCATAAAATTGTAAAATTTCTCAGTTTAAACATTTGTTATGTTATCTATGTTCTGTTCTGAATAAATTATTGGCTCATGTGATTTGAAAGTCTGTTAGTTTTCATTTTATTCAAATTTATAAAACGTCCCAACATTTCCAGAATTCGGGTTGTAGTGTGGCCACCAGCTGCTTTAAGTGCTACAGTACAACTCATCCTCAAGTTCTCTAAAACATCTGGGGGAGGACACGTGGATTGGCACTGCAAGGACAATCAGCTGTCCATTCTGTAGCACTGCCTTACATTACAAACATTGCATTTTATTACATTTACATTTATGCATTTGGCAGACGCTTTTATCCAAAGCAACTTACATTGCATTATACTATACATTTGTATCTGAGTATGTGCAATCCCTGGGATCGAACCCATGACCTTGGCATTGCTAGTGCCATGCTCTAACCACTGAGCTACAGCAAAGCTTATTACTCTATTTACATCTGCAGTCCACGCCTCCCTGCAGCAGGACTATGGCAAGTTCACGCAGGTGATCAAGGACCATGGGTATCTTTCTCCTAGTGTTTTTCAGAGTTAGAAAAAAGGTCTCTTTAGTGTCCCAAGTTATTGGAACTGTGAGCTTAATTGTCTACAAAGCTCAAAGTCCACTCCAAAGGGAGATATTCTCTTTAACAGAAAACACTTTGAGAACTACAACATACTTCTGGAACTTGTGATGCCACAATGTTACTCATTTAAATAATCCCTGCCCATGGAATACACAAAAGGTTTGGTTGAGCTGCTAAAGAGGATAAAAAACAAGACTTGCTTTTAGTGTCGAAGAGATGCTGTTTTATACGATGTATACAAAGGGCAAAGCTGTTTGGCTACGCTAGCCTGCTTGCTAACATTGCAGTGTTGATGTAGTGATTAGCTACGGGGCTCTCACTTTTGTAAGACTGTTCACCCATCCTTAGGAACTTACCACTCTGAAACATCCTGTAAAATTCATGCTTGCAAAAAATTAATATTTACACCCGAGCAGAAATTCGTGGTTATGGTGGGTGCGACATTTCTGGAACACACTCCAAGTGGTTCGCCAATCACAACACACTGGGCCAGCTAACCGACCAGAGCACATTTTGTATTTTGGAAGGAGGGGTTTCATCAAAACCGAAATTAAATAGAGCATTTGAGACAGACTGGGAAGAGAGATGCTGCAATAATATAACATATGTGAAAAAGAATGCGTTTTTTGAACAATCATGCATGAAAACATAATACTCTCAAAGGTCTAAAATGACCTCCATAGGTACAATTAACAAATCAGCCATGATGCTGAAAAAACAGACAAACAAAAAACAACAAAACAAACAAACAAACAAACAACACATAGCAATGAAGGGTTTAAACTCTAAACCACGTGTCAAACTCCAGCCTCCATTACCAAATATCCAATCTCAATTCAATTTAGAAAATGCATCATGAAGAAATGAAACACTTCCTGTTTTCCTTTTATGTCATTAATTTAAACCCTTGTCAACTGCAACACCTTTTGAGGTATCCAATATCTGTTCACGATTTAGCATCCTCAATGTCTTGGCATCATGTTGATAAATTTTGGTGTTAATCACATGAATTCCCTCGAAGGAGTAGTTAAAAATTCAGAGCCTGTAATTTTCAAATAATTTACATTCTGCCATGTCTTGACATCGATCACTGACTAAGTTTAAAGCAATTAGGGTATATACGTATAAGAGGGCAATTTCAAAACATTTTGAAAGTGACACTTCCTGCTGCCAGTTGGTGCTCTTATGCCTGTGGCTTACAATAGTCGCATCCATGTGATCTGCCTCCTTCAACGAATATAAAGCTCAAGCTTGATCAAAACCAGTCAATGTATGGAGAAGTTATAAAACACTTACTGTTTCCCTTCCTTGCTATGACCAAACCGTCAAGATGTCAACATATGATCTTTAAAATCATTAAAGCCAAAACAGCATACCAGGATTTCTCAGACGCTGCTGCCTCAGTTTACAGCACCAGGCAATATTTATACAATTGCAATGACCTCGGGAGACAGATATTACTACAAAACCATTCATCACACATATGTAAGCAATGCATCACACTGCACTCAAAGGTTAGCACACTATCAGAAGTGTATTAAAGGTTTTATAGGAAACAAATCACTGTTTTTAGATTAGAGTATGGGGACATTCACACATAAATAAAGCACAAGGTCCAAATGCTAAAGAATCCATTAAACAAATTGTAGGTTTGTTTGTTTGTTTGTTTGTTTCCGCGTGTTGACATATTTCCTATTTAGCAAGAGGTGTTATGTTCCTGCAGTCTGCCATTTTTTTGTCAAATAAACAAAATGTGTTTTTTTTTAAACAAAATTCTTAAGGTTTGTATTTTGTATGCCCTGTATGAAACATGAATGTCCTTTGTCAGTCACATGCATGTTTTAGTGATGAACTGCAGTACTTGTGGCTGTTTTCAGAGATGGTAATAGATCTTTTATACTTGTGCTACAATTGTGTAGCCTGTGCTACAAAATTTTCCATCTCTGTAGAACCAATGCTATGTGCAAAGAAAGGTTAACGTACAGCCCTGTCCATGTCACAATTTGACTCAATGGACAGTCATGCTTATTATTCATCCGAATTTTGGCACATCTCTTGATATTTTGCATTACACAGTAAATTCCATTTTCTTTTGACCAGATTCCACAATTCCATCCATGTTTTCTGCAAGGCAAGTGACATTCTATAAGGGTAATTTTTGTTGCACAATAGCCTACACACAATGGTTCGCTTTCAAAATTTAAATGCAATATTATACTTTAACTAAAAATAATAATAATAATAATAATAATAATGATTAAGGTCATAGCTTGCGCCTGCGCAAACCCTCTTTTGGCATAAAAAACAAAAAACAAAAAAAAAACCTAATGTCAGGATTACCACATTATTTTTAATTTGCTGTAACTCTGATTACCATTGACTCTGCTCGTTTGCAAAGCTAGTTTTCTTGGTAGATTGCATTGGGCAAAATGGAAATGAATCTGGTTGTGTCTGTGTTCTTTAATTTGCGCATTTTCAGTAGATCACCCGCACAACTTTTCACTCACATCTGTACTTTTGTGGGATTGCAGTCTCATGCTAATTCTCACCCTGTTTAGTAAATCTGGCCCTTCATTAGATTAAAGGGGGGGTATAATGCTATTTCATGTATTCTGACTTACAGTGGGTACGGAAAGTATTTAGACCCCCTTAAATTTTTCACTCTTTGTTATATTGCAGCCATTTGCTAAAATCATTTAAGTTTCCCTCATTAATGTACACACAGCACCCCATATTGACAGAAAAACACAGAATTGTTGACATTTTTGCAGATTTATTAAAAAAGAAAAACTGAAATATCACATGGTCCTAAGTATTCAGACCCTTTGCTCAGTATTTAGTAGAAGCACCCTTTTGATCTAATACAGCCATGAGTCTTTTTGGGAAAGATGCAACAAGTTTTTCACACCTGGATTTGGGGATCCTCTGCCATTCCTCCTTGCAGATCCTCTCTAGTTCTGTCAGGTTGGATGGTAAACGTTGGCGGACAGCCATTTTTAGGTCTCTCCAGAGATGCTCAATTGGGTTTAAGTCAGGGCTCTGGCTGGGCCATTCAAGAACAGTCACGGAGTTGTTGTGAAGCCACTCCTTCATTATTTTAGCTGTGTGCTTAGGGTCATTGTCTTGTTGGAAGGTAAACCTTCGGCCCAGTCTGAGGTCCTGAGCACTCTGGAGAAGGTTTTCATCCATGATATCCCTGTACTTGGCCGCATTCATCTTTCCCTCGATTGCAACCAGTCGTCCTGTCCCTGCAGCTGAAAAACACCCCCACAGCATGATGCTGCCACCACCATGCTTCACTGTTGGAACTATATTGGACAGGTGATGAGCAGTGCCTGGTTTTCTCCACACATACCGCTTAGAATTAAGGCCAAAAAGTTCTATCTTGGTTACATCAGACCAGAGAATCTTATTTTTCACCATCTTAAGAAACTCCATGCGGGCTTTCATGTGTCTTGCACTGAGGAGAGGCTTCCGTTGGGCCACTCTGCCATAAAGCCCCGATTGGTGGAGGGCGGCAGTGATGGTTGACTTTCTACAACTTTCTCCCATCTCCCGACTGCATCTCTGGAGCTCAGCCACAGTGATCTTTGGGTTCTTCTTTACCTCTTTCACCAAGGCTCTTCTCCCCCGATAGCTCAGTTTGGCCGGACGGCCAGCTCTAGGAAGGGTTCTGGTCGTCCCAAACATCTTCCATTTAAGGATTATGGAGGCCACTGTGCTCTTAGGAACCTTAAGTGCAGCAGAAATTTTTTTGTAACCTTGGCCAGATCTGTGCCTTGCCACAATTCTGTCTCTGAGCTCTTCAGGCAGTTCCTTTGACCTCATGATTCTCATTTGCTCTGACATGCACTGTGAGCTGTAAGGTCTTATATAGACAGGTGTGTGGCTTTCCTAATCAAGTCCAAACACAGCTGGACTCAAATGAAGGTGTAGAACCATCTCAAGGATGATCAGAAGAAATGGACAGCACCTGAGTTAAATATATGAGTGTCACAGCAAAGGATCTGAATACTTAGGACCATGTGATATTTCAGTTTTTCTTTTTAATAAATCTGCAAAAATGTCAACAATTCTGTGTTTTTCTGTCAATATGGGGTGCTGTGTGTACATTAATGAGGAAAAAAAATGAACTTAAATGATTTTAGCAAATGGCTGCAATATAACAAAGAGTGAAAAATTTAAGGGGGTCTGAATACTTTCCGTACCCACTGTATTTACACAGTTAAAGAGTTGGGTTCTCATGCTAAACATGGCCAAAGTTTCAAAACACGAGTTGGACATATGACGGAGTATTTCTGTGCTAAAAATACTCTTCCAAATCCTCATAAACTTTGCAGTCTTTTTTTTCGAGTATGGGCCTGTGTGACGTCAAGAAGGTTGGAATTCCTTGTACTGGCACTTCTCCCAGAAGAGCGTGCCCATCAACGTGCATTCGGCTTTACGGAAGTTGTCGGTAGCGCTGCACAGGTCACAGGACTTCACCAAATCAACAATGTCACCAAAGAAGTGTGTTTTTGGTTGTGAGGGAAAGATAACCTTGCTTCCCAAAGAACCCAGCATTAAGAGGAGCTGAGAGATTTGTGCTCACGCATTACATTGATGCGCTCTCGATATTTGTTATTAAAATAATCATAGAAACTGATAGTCGCAATCACTTTTTTATTGGTTAAAATGAACGGAGAATATCTTGTGTTTTCCATGGCTGCTCGAGCCCTCAGGATCGGCAGTTATTGTTTTATAAACAAGGCCCAGTTCTATGATGGATTTACAGGGATAATGCGATGGTGTATTGTGTGTGTTTAAATACATTTGTTTAGCTGACCATTGATAGCTTGCAGACGATCGCTACGCAAAAGCTGCGCATGCTCATCACTCTTTAGCTCCGCTTACACGGCACCCCTCTAGGCGCTCGGCTGTTTTCGGAAAGACTCGGTACAGCGTATGTATCTTTTATAAATATGATAAAACTAAAGACTTTTTGGAGATATGAAGGATGCACTACTACTCTATAGGTACTCAAGATTAACATGAGATTGGCAGAAACTGTGTGCTCAACCAACACGGCAAACAGATCTAAATGTTTTTAGTAATTCAAACTTTCAATCAAATTAGATTGCCTTGCCTTCAAAATCCGACTAGACTGGTACCTTTACATTGTTTGGTTACACGATATTAATTGTTTTACATACTTAGACGAATAGGCTACTTCATCCACACATGAAATTTCTGTCATCAATTACTTGCCCTTATGTCATTCCAAATCTTTTGTTCACCTTCGAAGTTATGGAGATGTTTTTAATCCTGAGATATTTCTCTCCCTCCATTGAAAGTCCATTCCACCAAAACTTTCCAGTTAGTTTCCTGAAGAGACACAATTGCTTTATATGATTAATTTCATTTTATTTCAATCATGACAACACTCAGAAGATTTTTAGCATGGATATGACAATGTTAATGTATTTGGTCTTGGCGGAATAGATCTGCTACACTGCTGCTGAATTGCTGTTGCTGTTGATTATTGATGTTGTTGTAGATTATTGCTACTGCTGCAGAGCAAGTAAAGGAACTTGCTACTGCCAATACATATGCCGATACAATGCTGCAAGCAAGACATATTGCTGCTGCACAATAGCATATATCAAAAACCCATAGCAGATCTATACAAGTGGAGCTGGGGGAGATGGAGGGTTTTAGAGGAACTCTGAAGCGCGCTGAAAACTGCTGTAGTGAATGTAACCAGCCATTAAGGCCCCATTTACACTGCATGGTTCAAGTAACCCAATTTCGATTTTTTCCTCCCATGTGGCACAGATCGGATATGAGCTACGACCGTGTAAGCAGGAAAAAAAGAGCATAGATTCCGATGTTCACATCGGTTTCAGGCCTCATTCATATGTGGAAATAAATCAGATATGAATCGGATACATGCGTTTGCGCCTGCCGTGTAAGCGGACAGATCGGATATTCCCCTGTAAATGCGACTCCTGCGTCATTGAAAAGTTTTTTTTAACATTTCATGGTACAGACATACCTATAACAAACGGAACATCTCTAGTTGACTGGCAGAGTATTAATTTCATTTGTTTGTGTTAAATAAAAGGCGATCTGACATTGAAATGTGTTGCTCTTGAAATCACACTGAATGCCGTTGCCACTGTTGTCAGTGACGACGGCTCGTGCACAGACGCGCACTTCTGTCCCGTTGTGGAGACTCTACCTATTTGTTCCATTGAAACCACAAAATAAAAGTATAGGACGGCAGATTCGAACCCAGAAGCTGTGACATGTTTAACAAATAACTACCTGAGTATTATTCCACTCGCATGCTTCCAGCGGAGCTGCGTTTGTATACTGTTGTGAAGAATTTGTATTATTTTGATGCAGGGATGTGACTATTGCATTAAAAGGGTTTCTATATGAATTCCATGTCAATAAATTAAACTCAATGTACCATTGAAATTGATTTGTGATGTCATATATGGTATTTTTGGTTCATTTCGCCAAGTGCAGTGTACAAAGGAGACATCGGATACAGGTCACTTTTAAAAGAAATGTAAGCACGTGGTCCAAAAAAAATCGGATAAGGTCAAAAGATTGGATCTGTGCATTAAGAATTGCAGTGTAAATGCAGCCTTAAATGTGTGAGCAACAATCTCATTTGGCTGCAGAAGTGACATGGACCAGTCAGCTTGTGCCAAGTAGTTAATGCTGTGATTATCATCAGCTTGCGTTAAGGATCCATCAGCCTGTGCATCTAGAGTTTTAATGACTGAACTATGTATATAATTTAGCCTTTTATTCACAATAAACATTGATCAACGTACATACATAGTGCACATCAAATATGGACAACTGAAGCTCAAACATGCTTGTCATTAGTCACATGGAATTTACAGCTCAGGTGACTTAAAACAACTGGTCAACAGAACTTAACACCCATTAGTAAAGATGGCAAACAGCAGTTCTCCAGGTACAGACCTTGTTTAAAAGAAGTGTATTTTCCCACCTCTGTGCTATCATTTAACCGTTTAATCTCCAATTCAATAAAATATTAGGTATTTGACATAAGTCATACAGAGTCTCTCAAAATTGTTATAAATGATTCTAGCTTCTGTCAAGTCTAAGAACATGGATACTAAGTTGTCAAGGAGCCAGGCTATCAGCCAGTGCCCTTCAACATTCTAGAATGAAAAGTCTCAAATTCATCTGAACATTGTTCAGTGCAGGTGTATAGATAGATCTTTTATCTGTTTTATAAGACACACTATCTAAAAACCAACTGGCTAATGTCAATTTGAGCCTGAAAACACAAAAATAATTCCTGGGCATCAGGAGGCTTATATCACTGGCACAGTGACAGTCTCAAAGTTCATACAGTACATGCACTAGCACATGCAACACAATAGCAAGG
Organism: Hypophthalmichthys nobilis; assembly: GCA_037950665.1. Taxonomy (NCBI): domain Eukaryota; kingdom Metazoa; phylum Chordata; class Actinopteri; order Cypriniformes; family Xenocyprididae; genus Hypophthalmichthys; species Hypophthalmichthys nobilis. The sequence goes on along the minus strand of CM075483.1, from coordinate 17,512,855 downwards.
CTTTGCCTGCGTGCCATTCATGACAGAAGCCGTCTTGTGGAAATAAATATTGCACATCTTAAAGGGAAAGGTGTACAGCACTTCCAGATCTCATGCATCAAAACTACACAGAAAATATGAAAGTGTACTTGTCATGAAAGAGTTCTCGAAACCACCAGAAACAATCTCAGAAAAAAAATAACACTTTTAATTAAACACTAGGAACGAATGAACACTACATACATCAACAGTTAATACAAGACCAAGAACAGAGGAAAACTAAAGGCTTAAATACACAGAGGGAAGATCATCAACAGAAAAGGGATCATGTGTGGATGGATTAGAAACCATGGCAACTGATAAATGACTAGAACTCAGACAAATGGTGACAAAGACAACTAAGGTTAAGAAACTAAACAAGACAGTGAAACTGAACTGTAACAATCACATAGTGGAATATAATATTTTGGTCCATCTGGCTAACCCTACTGTGACCTGTAAATTACAGTGAGAGCATTTGGCAGAAATACAGAAAAAAAAGGGGCTGGTGAGAGGTCAGCTGTGCCAACTGTGACATGATGCAAGCTGTGCATGCACGTCACCATGATGAGTTTAATCTCAGAGAAAGAAAACAAACATATCAGGCATATTGAATGAATAGCCAGCAGGTGTGTATGCAAGCATGAATGTGAACAATGAGCTTCAACAAAGCAAATAATGCAAAAGTGCTGCATGGGGTATGAGTTCCTTGTCTCTATGCTCTTTGGGTGCAAGGGATAGTTCAACTCATAAAATTAATAACAGTCCAAGGCACTCAAATCTTATTGGAAAGTTTTAAAAAGCCTTTATTTCATCACGGCTTTAAGTTAAAAACAGGTGACAAGTGCATAGTCTGGACACCTACACATTGCGGCTATTTTGCCTTCATGAGGGTGTGAGTAACAAACACAATCAGAGTTCATTTTGAGCATTAATTAATTAGTCTAATAATAATCACCTGGTCGTGCTACACAGGACAAACAGAAGAGAGGAAGTTTGACAATTACATAAATTAAATCAAACACAGTATAATCAAAGTGTAAAGGAACGACGAAGAAAAAAAATCTATCAAATGAAGTTAAGTATATATCATGATGAAATAAAGGCTTTTTAAAACTTTCCAATAAGATTTGAGTGCCTTGGACTATTATTAATTTAATGAGCTTCAACACTTTAAAGACACTGCTGAGACCACATCAAATAAAACACCAAAACTGCTTCAAATGAAACCACACATTACTTCTCTATTAAATGTCCCATGAAATAGAGACCTTATAGGCTTTCGGCTTTCAATTCAAGTCTGTTAGCTTTAATGCCATAAACTCAGCAAAAAAATAAATAAACTTCCTTTTTTCAGGATACTGTATTTTAAAGATAATTTTGTAAAAGCCAAATAAGTTTAACATATCTTTATTGTAAAGTGTTTAAACAATATGTTTCATGCATATTCAATGAACCTTTAACAATTATTGCACATGCACCTGTGGAACAGTCCTTAAGGCATTAACGGTTTACAGAGACCTCGAGAACTACAGAGAACAGAGAACATAGATCTGCCTGCATTGACACCACTGTATGCAAACTGAACTGAGCTGGACGATGACATCACTGTTTTCTCCAGAGCTGCTGTGTAGATAAATGAACTAAATTAATAATTAATCATTTTTACAATGGAAGTGAATCAATATTGAACTTACTTTAGCTGAACAATGACAGTATTGTCCACTAGAGCTGCTATACAGCCAAAACAATCTTTGTTATCTGCTTTGAAACCAATCTACATTGTAAAAAGCACTATATTAATAAAGGTAATTTGACTTGACTTGACTTTTGTTTCATAAAATTCTTTCAATGGGGGCGCTACAACTAAAAAACCATTATAACTCCAAAACCATATGATCCATGAAGTTTGTATACATCTTCTTTGGTGGACATCCTAACATATCCTCTAAATATCCTCTAATATGACTCGGATACTTGGCTGCCAACAGTCAATCAAATTTCAGAGACTAATAATGTCAAACCTACCATTACAAAAATGGATATACTGTACATCTTGTGAAAATGTGTACCAATTTTTGTGACAATCAGCCACAATGTGGCGCTATAATAAGCAACTTTACGTTTTAGCTAATAACTCCGCAACTGTATGAAGGAATTATTATTTCTTGCTTTAAACATTAACAATAGTAAATCAAATATTTATGATTAGATAAAAACTTTATCCGCCATTGTAATTTGTTAAAAAAAAAAAAAAAAAAAAAAAAAACTCCTCCTAGGCTGTTTGTCAGACCTTCACCAAAGTCTGCACACATCAGCTCTAGACCATGCTGACAAAAAGTTATCAAAATTTTGATCATAAGATGTTTATGCATTTGTTTACATGTATATTTCATGTGAATGTATCACTAAGTGGAAGCAATAATATTTTGTACAGTTGTGCAATGACAATAAACTATTCTATTCTTTCAAATCATTAGTGCTTGGACACTGATATTAATATAATATTTACCATTATATTACATTATATGCCTCTGCAACTTCTTATTGTAGTCTGTCAATTTTCACAGGTAAAGCGAATAGGGTTGATCATCTCCTAACAAGACCACATATTAAGGTCTGGGTTGATCAGATTTTAAGCAAACAATCAGTTCTTGTAGTCAACGTGTTGGATGTAGGTGAAATGAGCAGGAGTAAAGATCTGAGCGACTTTGACAAGGGCAAAATTGTTATGGCAAGATGACTAGGTCAGAGAATCTCTGAAAAGGCAAGGCTTGTGGGTTGCTTCCGGTCAGCAGTGTTGGATGCCAAAGGCTCATCGATGCACGAGGCTGTTCTGTCTGATCCAAGCCAAGAGAAGGTCTACTGTGGCATAAGTCACACAAAATTTTATAGATGGTTATGGGAGGAATGTGTCACAACACACAGTGAATTGCACTCTTCTGCGTATGGGGCTGTGTAGCTCCAGACCAATCAGAGTTCCTATGATGACCCTTGTCCACCAACGAAAGCAGCTACAATGGGCACAGGAGCATTGGAAGTAAACCTTGGAGCAGTGGAAGAAGGTCATCTGGTCCGATGAGTCCAGTTTTCTTTTACATCACGTGGACGGCCGTGTGTTTGTCTGCCGTTTACCTGGGGAAGTGATGGAACAAGGATGCACTGTGGGATGATGACAAGCCGGTGGAGGAAGTGTGATGCCCTGGCTAATGTTCTACTGGGAAACTCTGGGTCCAGCCATTTATATGGGCCTCTAAAATCCCCAGAGAGCAATCTAATTGAGCATCTGTGGGATTTGCTGGATTAACATGTTCTATCCACGGCGGCCCAACATCGCAACCTACAGGACCTGAAAGATCTGCTGCTAATGTCTTGGTGCCAAATACCACAGGACACCTTCAGGGGTAGAGTCCATGCTTCAGTGGTTTGGCGCTGTTTTTGGCAGCACGCGGATGAACAATAGCATATTAGGCAGCTGTTTAGAATATTTTGGCTCATCAGTGTATGCATGTTCATGTACATGTACAGTCAAACCAAAAATTATTCAGACACCACATATAATTTTTTATATTTTTTTACTAGTGGATGCAGGACACTATAGTTCATTTATGTAAGTGAGGATGGCAAAATAAAGTAAACTGTGACATATTATACCCAAAAATTCTTCATACAGTGGACTACTGTCACGATCCCTACCTGTGTTCCCTTTGTGTGCTCACCTCATGTTTCTAGACATAGCATATTTATCTGACCTGCCAGATGATTTCTTCTGTTATGGACTAAATAAACCACTTCAAGATAAACTCGTCCGTTGGTCCTCGAGGGTCGCCTCTGGAATTTCTGGATTATGCTCTTTTGTTAAGTGGGTCCTCCTTCACTGTTGGGGAGGTTGAGGAGGACTCTTTCCCTAAACTATTTTTTTTGGGGGGGCACCATGCACCAAGTTCCAGTGGCCATGGAACTTGGCCCATCACGATCTCCAGCATGCCTAGTTATGATGGTGGCTAGCTCCGTGCTTTCTGTACCTTCCTGCCCTGTAGTTCACACATCTGAGCCAGTGCACAACATGGCCGCCACATCTGTGTCTGATCAAGATGGCCGCCATGCCAAATCACCAGACAAGAGGGCCGCCGCTCCAGAGTCTCGTCCCGTCATGGCCGCCATATTCCAGAGTCTCGTCCCGTCATGGCTGCTCTTCCTGTGTCTTTGGACAAGATGGCCGCTCCGCCTGTGTCTTCGGACAAGATGGCCGCTCCGCCTGTGTCTTCGGACAAGATGGCCGCTCCGCCTGTATCTTCGGACAAGATGGCCGCTCCAGCTGTGTCGTCAGACAAGATGGTCGCCGCGCCAGACCCTCCAGCCGTCATGGCTGCCACGCCAGAGCCTCCAGCCATAACGGACACTACGCCAGAGTCTCCAGCCTTCACGGGTGCCTCGTCAGAGTCTTCAGCTGTCATGAATGCCACATCTGTGTTCCCGGACATCATGAGCGCTGCATTTGAAGACAGTAAGACTTCCCTTAGGCATTTGAGACTGGCTTCAAGTCTGGAGGACACACCACTGATGTCGGTGCGAGCAGCTGGCATCTCAGCAGTAGTGCCAAGATTGGGGGTCCCTGAGGAGGTCCCACTGTCTATTGCATTCCCCATTACTGCGATGGCCGTCTGGTGTGTTTGGGCCGTCTACTGTGCTCCAGTCCATGAATCTGCTTCCGAGCCCGCACTAGTCCATGAATCCGCTCCCGAGCCCACACCAATCCATGAATCCGCTCCCGAGCCCATTCCAGTCCATGAATTCGCTCCAGAGCCCGCTCCAGTCCATAAGTCCACTCCTGAGTCCACCTCTGTCCATGAGTCCACTCCAGAGTTTGCCCTGGTCGCAGAACCCAGCCTCGTACCCTAAGAACTTCTTGTCTGCCCTGATGTGACCACAAAGTGGTCCCTGGGGTTCCTGTCTTCCTCGATATGACCGCAGAGGTCATACCAGAATTGTCTGCCTGCCTCAACACGACCAGAGAGGACGTTACAGTCAGAGCCCTGGAGGGCTTTCCTGAGATCCCTGCCTGTCCTGTTATGGCCCTAGTGGCTAATGCTAACCTCTCTGTGCTTCATGTTTCAGTTTCTCCTGATCAGTCATGTTGGTTGCCAGTGTTGCCAAATCTGCTGTGGTGGTCATTTGCTCCGTTGTGGGGGTCTTCAAGCCCGTCTGCACTGCTATGGTGGTCGTTTGCTCTGCTGTGGGGGATTTCAAGCCTTTCTGTCTGGCCGCCTGCTCCGCCCTGGCTGCCTGCTAGGTTTCTGTTTGCAGGCCCTCTTCCACTCCATGGACCCGGCCCTCCACCCCACCCCCTTGCTCACCCCCGCCCTGCCTCCCTGCCTCTCTGGACTATTTGTTAGAAGTGTCTGGAAGCCACTCCTTAGGAGGGGGGCTATGTCACGATCCTTGCCTGTGTTCCCTTTGTGTGTTCACCTCATGTTTCCCTGCCACTCTGTTCCCTTGTTAGTTACCATGGACACTCATCGGGCCACACCCCCTTGTTAAGCTTGTTTGTGCCTGTGTTTCACTTGTGTTTTGTCAGTCGTTGAATTTATGTGTTTATCCCTGTGTTTTTCTGCCCTGGTCTTTGCCTGTGTCCTTGGATCCCTTGATTTGTTTGTGTTTTTGTTTCTGTGTCTCTCTGGATTATTTGCCCTTTGGTTTTGACCTCTGCCTGTCTTTTGGATTGTGATCTTGGATTTACCCAATAAATACTGCACTTGTAACCTCAACCTTTGTGTCTCAGAGCAAATCATTACAACTACCTGTAAAATTAATAAAAATTTGGGACCAAAAATTATTCAGACACTTTGACCTGACCATGTTTTGCTTAAGTGTTATCTGGCATAATTAAAATTATTTTTTTCTGACACAGTTTAACTCTGAGATCTTGTCATAATTTATTACCATTTTTTCAACTATAGTGAATGAACTGTAATAATGAATGAAATGTTCAAGGTGTCTGAATACATTTTGGTTTGACTGTACATGTATGTCTAATCTAAATCACTTTGTAAACAAAATATTAAAAGGTGCTATATAGCTATATAACGTTTGTATGTTTTTGCATGCAAAAAATACAAGTGGACTTAGGGGAAAAAAGATCTATTAAATTATAAAACAAATTATAAAACAAACACTGAAAAAATGATCCCTTTAACAAATAAATAAAGTTTTTTTTTTTTTTTTTTTTAAATTTAATGTCTAAATATGCCATTTTATATGTGCAGTAATTTATGTACAAATGAAAGCAGGCCGTGTTTGAGGTTGGCTGTCATGTGACTCATTCTCACCCTGAATGGCCCTGATTTGGAACATTTTCCTTGTCGAGACACTCTTGCTGCCCTAGAACAGCCGGTTGCATGTAGATGTCAGAGCGGTTATGTAACATGCTGGCCTGCTCTTGTCCACTGTTCATTTCTACCTGCTTCTTTTTCCATTCTCATTTCTCTTTCATAACTCCTGGCCTTCCATAATTGTATCCTCTCTTCCTGCATGCAAACAAGAACACTCACGTATTTTTCAACAGCAGCTGCTCCACATTGTTTAGAATTCTTAGAATTCTTAATAGAATAGTTCACTCAAAAATGAAAATTTTGACTTATGTTTATTTTAACATGGCTGGAACACTGTATTGACTAATCCAAGACAGGAACTATTATTTCAGAGTGAAAAACCAATGGACAGGAACAGTCAGCTATTATGGCTATTATTATCCATCTTTCCCCCATTTCTGGCTTCTAGCAGAAGTTTTTTTCATGGGCAGAGTCAGACCACTTACAGTGCTTTCTGTGGTGCAGAAAGACATTCTTACAAATACTCACGGCACGACTTTATTATATTGAATACATTAGTTTTATGTAAATACACAATATCATTTTTAAATACTTACTTACTAGCTATAGTTTCCATTTGGAAATTCAAAGAAAAAGTAGTTTGAAAAGTACCCTTAAAAAAGTATTCTGACATTTAAAAGCTTAAAGGGGTTATGGATTGATAAATCAAATGTTCCTTGATCTTTTGACATATAACAGGTCATTATGCTATAAAAACTTAAGGGTAGACTTACTAAAAAAATATGATTAATAATAACTAATAATAATAACTAAATCATAGAAGTACTTTTGTTCCAATTGTACCCATGTCAGATACAGCTGAAACACATTTTTAATGCTCCAAACTAAAGCAGTGGTTTTCAACCTGTGGGCCACAGCACACTCAGTGACCCTCCAGGGGGGCTGTGAGATAAATTAATTTCAATATATTAATATAATTAATAAATTTTATTATTAATATGTTAATTAAAAAAAAAAAAGATAAATTAATTTAATTAAAAAATAAAACAAAGCACCACCTCTCGTACATATTCTGTGATTGTTTTGGATCAGCCCAAGCCATTTCTCATCAAGCTGTGTGTACGGTGGCTCAAAACACCCAAACTACATCTCTCAGTTGGATAAAGAAAACCAGTTTTGATGAATGATGATTGTAATGAAGGTAAAGACGATTCCAGCGAAATACAGGAATTGTACATTAGGCGTGCATGAGTACTTTATTATTGATGTGCAAACAAATCCTGCATGTGCGCTCTCGGCTCACTGATCGCTATAACATCATATTTCTGCATGAACAGAGTTTGCGTAGTTGTCAAAATTAAAGTACTGTGAGTGTTTTATAATTGATGTTCCCTGAGGAAGTGTGTTTTTTGGAGTTTGTGAGGATCAGAGGTTTTTATGAACGACCCGCCTTCAGATCGCTGAGTTTCCACACATTTAGAATGTATTTTGGTATGTTTAATAATTCTGAATGGGTCCGTATAGTAGCTATATGCAGTCCTTTGATGTCTCCCTGTGATCTTGCTTGGTATGGCAGGTTGACTTGTGCTTATTTGTTTGTTACTTTATAACTGAGCAGAGTAAGTACTTTTAAGTTGTAAGGTATGTTTGCCAAAAAAGAACACTGAAGGTTTAAATCTATCTTGAATTTCTTTAGTTACAGAGTTTTATTTTTATCTTTTTTATCTTTTTTTTTTTTATTTTATCTTTTAGTATGAATATGTTAGCCTTAAGGTTATCTATAAGCTAGTGTGCTCCAAAACAATGAAAAAAATTTGCATTAAGAAAATCTAAGCGCCATATTGATGACACCACCCTGCACTTGAGTCTCTCATCAGATTTTCTGTCCAATCAAGTGCTCTCTAGAATCTGATCCCACCCCCTACACTATAAATAGACGCTAAAGCTGCGGCTGAAAGCAGTTAATTGCTCATGCAATTACTATTTTCTGTATGATGAATGGCACATAATGCACTATAGGGGATAGGAAACGATTCAGACAATATGTAAATATGCTTTCCACTGGGGTGAAAGAAGTCTGGCGCACACAGTATGCTCCGGTCCAGAGACAAAATAGCACAAAGCGGATTATATGTGCGAGTCGGTGTCTACCACAAATTCTACACAGAATGCCATATGATAAAGTGATGTGGAGGAGATTAGAAGGAGAAACGGTAAGACTCGGCATTAGAAACAGCACTGACAAGTAGATGAGAAAACACTGGTGCCATTAATGCAGCAACATAAATTTAAAAACGACACATCTACACAAACTACACTTTTTAAACTACACATCCTCAGCATTATCACTGTTTTGCTTTAGTAACAGTTTCGTATTAAATCTGATAGGGGTAATCTATTACACTGTGGCTGTCATAAGCTATCAAATGTGGCCTTGCCGAGCTCAACGGCTTTGGCCAAGCTGTGATAATAAGCGAAACTCTATTGGTTATTTTAAAAAAAGGGGAGGAGCTGCTTGATATGTCCCGCCCTGTATTCCTGTTTAAGTGGAAATTACGTTGAATAACGCCGCACATTTCAAGGTACTTCAGTGGTCCTTTAAATACTCCATAGTTCATCAGTGAACAATAAAGATTAAGAGTTCACATTAGAAATAGGTAATGTCTAAAATGCTGAACAAAAAATATTGAACAATTAAAAACCAGCTCATTGTACAAGTTGTAAAGTTATTTGTTGCAAAATCAATTATTGCTGTTTATACATGACTGAAAATCATGATTAAATGTGATTAAATCAGATTAAATACAGAAAGCGATCAAAGAACGCTCCCTTTATAATCAGAGCTGTCAATCACTTTATGCACTAGTCTATCAACGATTTGAGTTCTCTACTTTTGCGAAAACTCCAGTTATAATCAATGACACACTGCACAGTGAATCTCTTATTTACACTGAATCTCTTATTTACATTATGTTTGCACTGTTATGATGAAAGCATTCGTGAGCTGAGAGTGCAGAAATTGATATTCAATAGTTAGGTCATTGCATTCGTGTGCTCAACAGACATGACTGTGATTGGCTACAATGCTCAGCACTGAAAACTGCAACAGGAGTAGATATTAAATATAATGTTATAATCAACACTTTTCATGATTAGTTAATCTAGGCAACTGTAATAGTAGAAAACGTAGTATTCAAGTTTTCAAAATAGTTGCAGTGCACATGTAAACTTACTCATTCTTATGCTGAACACAAAAGAAGATATATGTTGAAGAATGTCGGTAACCAAACAGTTGAAGGGTCCCACTGACTTCCAATCAATCGAATTAAAAACAAATGTTAACATTACTGCCCAAACTTCTTCTGAATAGGATGTCTACTTCATAAATATTTTGAAGAGTATGACAAAATATGGTTCAGATCACTCAAACCATATATGGAAATCGAAGAGTCATAGGTGGAGTCTGGATGTCATCTAGTGAAAAAGTTTGGTAGCCTACTGCACACAAAAAATCTTACTGAAAGTTCTTTTTTTTTTTTTTTTTTTTGAGATAGTAACCTAAAATGTAGCACAGAACTTGTTCAGATATTTAACCTTGATTTTCTTGAAGTTTTAGAATTGAAAATGTTTTATAAAAATATATATTTTATATATTTTTATTTTTTATAAACAAACATCTATAACTTTTTTTAAACTTGTCCATGACCCTAAATGAGAAAAAGTCACAAAATTTCAAGAAAGACAATGTAGGATAGATAGTATTTCAGATAGACTGAAAAAAGAAATAGCTCATTTTTACCATATATGGCTGACAAAATTTTTTTTTGTATTGAAATAAGTGAGGAAAAGCTCCTTTTTTAGCTTCATAGGGTAATGAAAAACGTCTCAGGTTACGGCTTCAAAAGACATATCCTAGAATCAGGGGTGATAGAATCAAGAAATCTTCTTTAAAGATTTATGAGTCATGAATTAAGCCAATCAGCTAAGAGGTGAATTACAAACTTTGATTCGAAGCAAAAAAGTTTTTGAAAATCAGATAAACAGTCAAAGGTACAAGACTGGTTACTTAACAGCTTTACTGAGGGTAAGAACTACAATCCCATGAAGCATTTCAAACAGCATAATCAAATTTTAAAAAATGGAGAAATATAAAACTACTCATTTTGTAAACTACTCTACTACTACTACTCATTCAGTCATTTTAGCTATAAAACACCACATCAAGAAATTTCTGTCAGACTTGTCTATTGTCTCCAAGTTCATCTGTATGTATTGTGTTTGCTGGGGTTTTGTGGCAGAGCTACACCACTAGGGAACTACACAGGGTACTTGATGCTTAGAGAGAAACATATGTGGCTTTATGTTTCCGTATACTGCTGTGCAGTAATAACAATGTAATTATTTCACTACAGAGATCACGTTTTTCTTTTTTAAATATTTATTTGGTTAATGGCATCTTTTTACTAAGTGCTATGAATGAAGGCTAGTATCACTAATACCAATACTGCTACTGATGTCTCTGTTAAATGGATTTTTCCCCCAGCAATTTTAGCTATTAATCAGTTTCTGTATATTTCTGTATATATTAAATGTTAGGAATCATGGCTTTATTTTATACTGAAATATTGAACGGCTATAATTAAATTAATCAAATGTAAAATAACTAGTGCTGTCAATCAATTAAAAAAATAACTAATTAATCGCATTAAAGTTTTTAATATATATTTTATATTGTAATACTTTCACATTGAATCTCCAAAATAATGTAGAAACAACATGACTCATTAGTTAAACATTAGTTAATGTATTAACTAACGTGAACTAACCATGAGCAATACATTTGTTACTGTATTTACTAATCTTAATACTAAGCTTAATACTAAGCTTATCTATACTAATATTAATACTTAATACTAAGCACTGTGAATGAAGGTCACCATCACTGATACCAGTACTGATACTGGTACTGATCTCTATTAAATAGATTTTTTCTCAATTTTAGCCAATAATTATAGCTATTCAACATGACGGTATAATTGAAAGCTATTAATTTTAATTAATAGCTAATTAAAAAATATAACAACTTTTAATTTAAGTGAGCTTAAAACAATCTTCACATAAACCCATTTTAATGTCACATTTAGCTGTGCCTTTGATAAATCAGGGCTCAACACTAAGGTTTTTTCTACTGTCGGGCCGGTGCAGATTTTTACCTGCCATGCTAAAATGCACACAAAAAAGTTATTTTCATGATCATGTAACCTTGTAAAACAGCAGTTTAAGATTTTCAGGTAGCTCTAACAGGTAAATTGAATAATTTCTTGAATAATTTCTATATCTGTGCAGTTACAGCAGGGTTTTTTTAGAGTCTAACACATATCCAATTTTCTCTCAACTATGTTCATTTAAGACTTTTTAAGTTAAGACTGTGCTTACTAGGATAATCACTGAAACAGGTGTTTTCGTGTTTTTATCTGTTCAAGTGCGAAAAAGAACTCGTACTCACTTGCTGTGAAGTGGCTTCCTGTGCACGTGTTACAGGTGTGTCACAGAGAGACGCTTTAGACAGCAAGCCAGTACCGCATTGAATTCCAGGGCTGTGTGATATGGACAAAAAAACCTATCATGACTTCTTTGATCAATTTTGCGATTTTGACACACACAGACATGCTTTACATTCATAAATGCATTCAGTGTGAATTTGAAACATATTTTCCAAAGGAAACTAATTAGAGCTTTATCAAAAATCTGTAACATGTCTCTAGAACAGACATAGGGCAAAATAATCAATGAGTAAAGGTGTAACAAATATGGCAAAACAAATATTAATATGGGTAATCAAAGTATCAAAATAATAATAAACAACAACCCAGGCTAAAGTCTCTCTAAATTAGAAGAGTGGCAGAATCTAGCTGCTTTAAATGTTTAAAGGTTTTTTGCTAAGCAAACCAGCATGCCCACCATTTCTGGTTTCAAGCATGGCATAAGCAGACTATGACTATAAATAGTTCTAAGGTCTAAGAATCTATTATAAAATATTTTATTACAGGGTTTTTCTTAGGTCAAAAATGATCTTCGTGGTGGCTGACAGACATGGTGATCCACACAAACAATAAAAAGTGACAGACCCACGTGATCTGCGAGCCCAGTACTGACATAAAATTACCTGCCACTCTCACTGTAATCCTTTCTTGCCCTCTTGCGAGTGAAATGGGCGCACTGTAGAGCCCTGTTTTAGCATTGTGCCAGTTGATTTAGATTAATATGTGCGAGGGAGAGAGAGCAAAGACAATACTTAGCTTGAAGACAGAGAGAGAGCACACGCATGAGGGAGGAGCTCTCTGCCCGTTCTCTCCTTCAGTTAACATGTTCACAAGTGCAGCAGTCATCTGCATCATAAATCACAATAACTGATCAAATAACGCATTGGCGGGACAAAAATTTGTTTTGGCGGCCGCCAAAAAATTTTCAATGTAGGAAAAACCCAGTATTATTATGATAAAAATCTGTGACAATAATTTCTTTATTTTTGTCAGGAGGTATGCAAAATCAAAAATGGAGTCCATGTATTTAATATGAAATACATGCCACTTAAAAATAAATAAATAAAACTCTGTACACTTCTGTGCACTGGAGAAAAACATATAGATTATATGATTCCCTCAAAGTTCTTTAGAGAAAAGGATTATTTTCCCTATTTTTACCCAGAATAGGATTGAGTGAGCCTTACTTGGCATTAAACACGTCTGTTTCATACTGGACGCTGGATGGCATCCTTGAACAGATATTCCAAATATGTCTCACAGAAGTACATCGTTCTAGGAAATCCCCTATGAATATCATACCAAAGACTATAGAATAACACAAGATGCATCACTCATATTGTTTTGAATGGGAGAAAGTGCAACGCGCAATATGGCGGAATAAATCCCGCCTTCTAAATAAGAGCCAATCGCCGATTGGTAAAGTCATTGTGTCACTCCAGCAGCCGTTAGAAGCTCCGGTTCCAATAGAAACAGTCAGATGGGTGCCTCTGAAATGAGGCACAAGAGACGCGCAATTAGGACTGCGCATTAGCTTGATCCATCCTGAAAAATACAGTTTTTGTCATGTTTAGAAACAAAATTTATGAGACAGTTGTTGTCAGATTTCATTGGTGATTTCAAATATGAAATTTAATCGAAAGCTTGGCAAACAGCTTTGGAGAATTTTAAGTTTCCCCATTCAAAGACATAGGAGCTGCACTTGAATGCCCGAGAGGTATTTCAAAGATGGCCGCCGAGTGAAATGTCTTGTCTTAAAGGGACTTTGATCATAATATCGCTGTGACTGAATAAAAAAGATAGAAACGCTTTTATTGATTAAAAATTAATACAATAAACAGACTATTACAACAATACATGGTTTATATGTGTTCTTCAATCCTTCATGTGTATTATATTTATAATGCAATGCTAATCAAAATGCTATTTCAAAAGCTCGACTGATAGTATGAAGTGAGTTTGGAGTAAAAACATATTAAATGTTGTCTTTTGTTGGACAGGGTTCATAAACGCTTCTCATATTTGGAAGGTTTGTATGTTTGTTTGACGTGTGTTGCTTTTTCAAATGCAGTGCTTTCAGATGGAGCATCATTTACTACTGATCAAAGCCGCTCTTCATTAACACGCTGTGTACATATTTATTATTTATATAATTAAAAATCACAGCCTTTGCAATGTCATGATCGCACTAAGCCAATTCGCGATTTCGATTTCAATTTCAATTAATCATGCAGCCAGACTATTTGTTCAGACTCAGAGTAATGTATATGTGTTATGAGAATGACGGTGATCATTTTGTCCAGTAAAACAGTTTCATTTTAAAAGATACAAAGATAGCAGATGTGTGAACTTTAGTTTGTTATTTGTGACATTGATAATTATAAAGTCAAAATGATATGATGTTAATAAATAGATGCTACAAGCTGCGCTTGAGGAAAGTCACTGAAGTTTTCTTCAGGTCATTTATTTCTCCTGATAATTCAGGTTTTTTTGTAATCTGTTTGTATTGTTGTAAGGGTAGATTTAGTAGCATGTTCGGTTCACTTACAGTATTTTTGTCATGGCCACAACTTATTAGCTTGAGGGAACGTGATATGTCATGTCCACAAGATATTAATTTGTGGGAACGTCATAGCATGTTGAGGCCATGCTCTACTTCACCTGCATGACCGAAGCTACCTGGGATTATCAGAAAAGGACAGAAATGGCTCAGACTTGATTTTCTGCTTCTGGTATTGAGCTCCATAAAGTACAAATAGAACAACAACAAAAAAATGGTTTATATAACTCCATATACAAGTCTTCTGAAGCCATACACAAATAGCTTCGTGTGATGAGCAGAACCAAATTATTGTTGATAGTTGTTCTTCACTGATAATCTTCCCCTTCACAGTCATTCTCAAATCTCTTTTGCACTTCAGCAAATTCAAATTTGACACAACTCATTGGTTACAACACATGTAGTTTATTGATGTCAGACCTGGCATTTTAAATCAGAATGCAAATACAGCTTTCATTGTATGGAAAAGGACGTAATGAATGTTCCGCTAAACTCCGAAACATGAGCAGTTTGGAACAACGTGAGGGTGAGTAATTAACAGAATGTTCATTTCAGGGTGAACTATTTCTAAGAGTGTTTATTTAAGCTTTTTCTAAGCTGATCTAAATAAGTTGTGTGAAAAACAAAGGCAGAGTAGGCACAGAGAGGCAAAGTAGATCCAAAGCTCAAGCAAACATGCTGCATGAGCCAAAAATGTGTGCCAGTGTGCTGGACGGCCTTCAAACATTGAAGGATAGAGAAAGACAAAGGACAGAGAAGAGCAGAAAGAAAGATGGATGAATGAGAAAGGATAGCAGCAACATAGTGACTCTGCTCCTGTTGCATCACACAAAAGTTTAAATGAGAGATGTTATTAAAACATCTGTGTTAACACACTTATTCTCACGAGACAAGGAGAGAGTATGAAACTAACCCGTGGTGGGCAAGTTGTTGTCACAGGTGCCACATTGGGCTTTAAATAGTACATTGGCCAAACAGTATAGATTGGTTTTTGTATCCTTTAAGCCCAGAAATAGTAGTATACCAGTGGTGTGTGGTGATGCTTTAAAATGAGAAGGCAAAGTCCTCATTTATGTCCCTGTTACACAATTTTAAGTTAACATTTCATAAAAAGAGAGACCAAATACAATTCTTTTTTGTTGTTTTTACACTATGTAATGTTCTATTTATTAAAACCAAGTATGAATTTCATCAAGTTAGTGTTTTTACTCATTTTTACATTTATTCCAAAATAATAACTAAAAGCAGTAACAATTTAAACAATGTATATTATTTATAAACTAATATTCAGCTTTTCTTTTTAATCAATTTATTTTTTTGCAGTCATTAAGCTTGTACGTACACACTGGTCAGTGGTCACAGACACGAAGATGTACCTTTAATTTCACCACGCTGATTGCTTACTAAAAAACCCAGAGTCATCATGTTTTCAGGCCATTTCGAGTTTGATTTTGATATGACACAAAGCGGTGATATGTAAGTGACAGTTGTTTACTTACTTTTTAATTAGTATTCACATTAACGTCATCGCTGTCTTCATTCGACGAGAACGCGCACGAAAACACGAGGCAGGATTTATCCTGTCCAATCATAACTGATCATATCCAATCATAGCGCGATGGAGGCACTGCCTCCTCTCACGTGACTTTCCCCCATTCATTCTCAATTACCCCCCACTAAACCCACCGCATGCTATAGAGCAGGGGTACTCAACAGACGGCCAGCGGGCCGCATCCGGCCCGTCAGCATTAAATTTGTGGCCCGCATCATGCTACATATAAATGTATTTTTATTATAATTTGTGTTCAAAAATAGCGTGAATATTACTTTGTTTTTTACACGTACACTAGGGTAGGCGTACATTGCGCGTGACGCTGCAATCATCAGCAGAGAACACACATAATGTACGCGCACAGCACAGTTTTTCTAACCGCAAAGAACAATATAGACTGAAGTCACTTTGCACGCGCACATTGAATAGTTTTTGCACTAATTTAGTTTGTCCACAAGGTGTCAGCACTGAAATGGGCTGTTGTTTCAGTCTGAAAAGAAACGGAGAAAACAGAACAAGAGTAACAACAAACACAATAGCCGACCGTGTTGAAGAGCGCTCGTGTGCGGGAATTAAAAGATACCAGCAACTCTATTTTAAAAGAGTACATTGCAACTATTTGAGCGAAAAAGACTAGACAAGCATGAATCTCTCTAGTGCGCATGTGTCGAGCACTTGTGTTCGTGAACGCTCAAAGGCTTGAGACTGTGCGCGCAAGTAAAAAAACGCAAGTAACCTTATTTTTCCATCATGTAATGCAGTTGACATTCCTCAAACTTTGCAGTGTGTAAGTTGCCGATAGTCCTCTTAGCAGCATGAAAAACAAAACTTTTATTCTTAATGTCAATGTGTTATAAACAGAAAGCAAGCAGAGAGCACTCCCATTACAGATCTTGTCGTCACATCATTGAGCTCACGGTGAATATCTTATTTATCATGTTTACAACGTTGGTTATAATTATGAGATTGTGATTGAACAAAAGATTTTTGGATTCTGACCAAATTAAAAGGTAGGTAATAATAAAACCAATAATAAAGCCATTTTCAAAAAACTGCTAAAGACATATCTTTTTCGTCAACACTTGACCCAGTAATATTAGCACTTACTTTCTATTTATATTTTACTTTTACTTTTTCGATTTCTATTCTTTCTTCTTCTATTTATTAAAAAAAAAAAACTTGCTACGTGCACTTTACTCATGAAACTGTAACTTGACAAGGCACTTACATACTGTTGTACTCATGTTGATTTGATTGCTTCTAATACTCTCATTTGTAAGTAGCTTTGGAGAAAAGCATCTGCTAAATGACTAAATGTAAAAATGTAAAATGTAAAACCTTTGAGCGACCCTGAGTATAAATAAGCGCTATAAAAAGTGTTAAAAAGGTGCAATGGAGCATAAAAAGACTATAAAAAAGTGCAATGTTTTCATCTCATCAGCCAGTGAACAACAGCCAGACCTGAAATTACTTGTGAAAACAATGCAGACATTTCAATATGAATAAGGACTTAGTTTCATCAGTTCTTGTTTTTCTTTATGCATTTGTACATTAACAATACAGCAAAACAAGCTATTAATCCTATTTTTAAATGCCATTTATCATGTTCAGTGACACTTTAAACAGGACAACCATTACAGTACTAGTAAGACTTAGCTAGATAATAAACTGCACTTTTAGTAAATTCTCAGTAAAACTACAAATATTGTCTTAAGTACGCAATTAAGTCTTAAGTCTTACGATCCAAGTTATAATTTGTGGCCCTTTGCATTTCATGTGGTTAAAATGCGGCCCTCTTGGCCTCCGAACTTGAGTACCCCTGCTATAGAGGCTCTGCTTTGTTTCTATGAGCTGAAGGGACAAAGCAGACTCCCCGCTGTAACTTTACCTGCGGGTGTCGCTGTTTGACAGTGTTTCTTTAGAAAAACTAGTGACTTTTACACTTTTTAATGTCAAATTTTGTAACATTTGCATTGTTTTATTTTTGTAATACTGATTATTTTCTCATCCAGTTTTTTTGAGGAGGCACTGCCTCCCTTGCCTCCTCGGAGGAAACGCCCCTGTTGTATACCCATTCTAATACATGATGCACAATTTTCTGAAGTGTGTCTATGACTAATAGGATTGTCCAGATCGCCCTAAAGTGTATTAGAAAACCTTGAAAAAGGGGGGTTATAAATATTTTATTTTTTTAACTTTCCCTACTTCCCTAATTTTTAATTAACACACTCTCTACATTTATGAAAATTCTTAAAATAAAAAAAAAACAACTATCATAGTAAAATAAATAATTATTAGGAGTGTAAACGTACATATATACATCCCGAACCATATGGTACGGACGTCACGGTTCAGTTCATGCAGTTAGACGCCAAATACAGTCAGTCACAGGTGATACACACTCCAATACAGAAGGGGGCATGCACGGTAATACAGCTCTGTTTGCTAACCGCCAAAACAGGGACAAACAGCAGAAGAAGAACAGAAATACGCAAATGACTTGAGAGCTTGAAAACAAAGTCCACGAGGTAGTGCACACATGTCAAATGCATCTTTCTGCACTCATGGATGCAAAAGGAGAATTTTTTATACAGTCTTGCAAAATATATGACCAATGCAAGAGTGAATTCTGTTTACTGCTTAGGGCTTAATACACCAAAGGAGACTGTACTGTACCAACTATAGGGGACTAAATGCCGCTAGGTGGAACAAACTGTGATTTGCACTACTGTCTGTTCAAAATAAAATAAAAGAAACCTAGCATTGTGGATTTGCTCCTTTTTCTGGTAACACTTTTGTTCAGGGTCCAATTCTCACTATGAAATAGTTACTTATTACCATGCATATTACTATTGGTTGTTTATTAGTACTTATAAAGCAGATATTAATGCCTTATTCTGAATGACCATATTCTACATCTCATAATCCTACCCAATACCTAAATTTAACAACTACCTTACTATTAATAAGCAGTAATTAGGGGTTTATTGGGGCAAAAGTCATAGTTAATAGTAAGTTAATAGTGAGAATTGGACCCTAAACTAAAGCGTGACCATTTTTTTCCTATTGTACCGAACCGTGACCCCAAAACAGAAGTGTGTAGCAAACTGTGACTTCTGTGCACCGTTACACCCCTAATAATTATCATAGATTTTCCTTTTAAAATATATTTAAAACATATTTGAACAAGCACAGAAAACATATGTTTAATGCTGCAAATAGATCACACAATCAAAAACTGATTGATTTTTGATTCTCACACATAGCTGACAAAAAAACAAAGACAATGAACAGCAGAGTTTTAAGGTGGTGAGCCAACCAGAGGATATCTGTGTTTGGATTTATGATTTTATCATTGAGACGGTTGGCTGGCAGATGTTAGTATGTTCAGACAGCATAAGGTTTGTGCGTGAACACAGAGCGGTTGCACTAAACATTTCTTTGAGTTATTCTGGAGATCGATAAGCTCCTTCATACTTGTTTGGCAAATGGAAAGAAAGCACATTCTTATAGTTGCTAGATTGGACAAAATGATTATAACATTGAGTGGAATATTTCAGATTTGTACAAGTTCAATGCTCTGATTGGGTGGTTTGGATCTTGTGAAAATCTAGCAACACTTAGGTTAAAATAGGCTCATTAGGTCTTACTGCAATATAATGGAGCTATTGAAATGAGGGTGAAAAAAATAAAAACATTTTCAGGATAAATGATCTATGGGCTGGATTAAACCACATAGACGGCTGAATCCGGCCAGCTGGCTGCAGTTTGCCATGTCTAATGGCTTATGGGCCAAATAAAAACGTGCATTAAAATCATCACATTATTCACATTGTTTTGTATTTCCACCAAATAGTTGTCTATTTGCCTTTGGGCTAAAAGGTGGAAACTCAAGAGATGCTGTATGATAGTGTATGTTTATGTTTGTTTCTTGTTTTTTTCTTTAGGGCAAAGCAAGGGAGGCAGCTCTCATGACAAGGTTTATGGGATGTAAGACAGGATGTAAGGTGATCGTCTTCTATTTTGGTGTGTTTGCGGTCGTGTAATGTCAGCTCTTTTGTGGAGCTCACGTCATGTGGTGGGTATCGCAGACACGTGTACAGTGGGAATGAATTTGCCCTGTCTGTTATCAACCGTTGTCATCTGCTGTGTTTCCAATTTACCAGATTTTTTAAAGCAACATTTCTATTAAGAAAATTCTGTCATAATTTATTCGCTCTCATGTCATTACAAAACTACATAGCAGCTCTTTTCAATATAATGAACGTGAATGGTGACCAGCGGCTGTCAAGCTCTAAAAAGCACCTTTGAAGTGTCATAAAAGTAGTCCATATTAGGGCTGAACGTTTGGGAAAAAACTGAACTGTGATTTTTAAAATGTGATAAAAATAAAAAAATAAAAATCAAATTTTCTGTGCTTTTTTTATGGGGCTGAACAATTTGGCCAAAATGTTGTGATTATATATCAATATGGATAGAATAGAATAGAATAGAAAAATCTCCTAAATTATTTAGAGTTAGAGTTAGAGTATACTTTATTGTCCTTTATTTAGTCTATAAAATATTTAATTTAATATTTTTAGGTTTTTTTTTATTTTAAGTTGACTCAAAAGTGTGTGATTTAGAGTGAATAGAAATCACCTGTTTATATTTGACTTTGAATTATGTTGTATTATTAAAAGACTGTATGCTGCTAGCACAGCTCAAGTAAGAAAAAACTTGTTACTGCACTGGTAATAGCAAAGTTATTGCTTATTGAACAAAGCAACATGCTTTTTTATTATTAGTACATGCAGTTATTCACAGCGTAACCATAAGCTCTACTCTTCTGCACAATGGTAACGATCAAAACTTCAACATAACAAAAACTCTTTCAAATGTCAAACATAACTGAACATTAAACATTAACAGATATTTCCCTTCACTCAAAAACACAATAACACTTAATTTCAATATTTACTCTCCATTTCCAGCCATATGCAAAGCATGCTGGGAACAAACAATGGTGTCTCTAAATAAAACCGCACAATTGAACTAATTCTCTTAAAATAAATAGTCATCCTTCTGTCTTCAATTTTATTAGCTTAATCAGTTCCTCAATTCAAGCCTCAAAACTGTGTAATTAGTGAAATGTTCTTGATATTTTCTATACAACACTGAACCACAATTTTATTAATAAAATATACACGCTATTTTTAATTATCACCTTAATTTTTTTAATGAAAATTACAAGACCGATGATCACATCATACTTTTGATCACAAAGTACAAAATCATAGCAATTACATCTGGCAGATTCCTTTGCTACAGTTTGAAATCTAAACTTGTATGAAAGAGAGATAGAGGACAGGTTAAGGAGATCCCTTTAATGGTAAATAAATATTGTGATAAATATCGATATTGTACACTACGGAAAAAAATCATGATAACATGTTTGGCCATATTGCCCAGCCCTAGTTTGGTTAATTGATTATTGATTTATTAATTATTTTCCGTTTCGGTTTTCAGCCAAGTGCATCCTGAATTTTGGTTTTGGCCCAGAATTTTCATTTTGGTGCATCACCACATATTGGCTTAAAAAAAAAAAAAAAAAAAAAAAAACTGACTAACTTCAACAATAATAGAAGACACTTTGAATTTGTGAAGAAAAAAAAATCTAGATGCACTTTAAGTTGTCAGAATAGATGCTCATTAATTGATTTGACTAGATTAGAAATTCAGAGTCGAGAGAGCATTTGAGAGTGTGAAAGCATGTAAAGGCAGATAGTACTGTTGTGGTCTGGCTGCTGTTGTAGAGAGTGCCAGTAATGTATTGATGTTCTTTGGGCTGGCTGGATAGATGGAGTGAATAATTGATGAGGTCAGGAAGGAGGATAAGAGAACCAGAGAAGCTGTTGTGTTCACTTTCATGTCTCTCTGTGACCATCTTTCTTTCTTTTCTTCCAACACACCCCGTCATTCAGGGCAAATTGACCTAGAACTTAAAAATGCCCTGTATATTGTCGAGAACTGTTATCAGAACTTTATATTATGAATGATGTATATTTTGGATTTCATACCGCTTGCTGTTTAACTGCAGTTTGCCTTACATGTATGTAAAAGCTTCCATCCATCCATTCATACATGAATACATGAATCTATCCATCCTTCCACCTGTCTGTCCATCTGCCATCCCATCATCCATCCAAATGTCCATCCATCCATTCATTCAGCCGTATGTCTGTCCGTCCATATGTCCATTTATCTATCCATCCTTTGACACCACAGCTTTAAGGCCCTGACATACTCTCAGAGAAGTGCTTCCTCATTCTTCACTCAGGAGTAAACAAGTTCAAAAATACCTAAGCAACGGTATAGTATTTGTGAACATTCCGGTGCTTCTGGCAGCGTTTAGATGAGTATTTAAATTTGTGCTGTTTTCCTATCAATCACAAAATAACAAAAATGACAGCAGTAAACTGCAGATAAGAATGCAGATATGTTTACACCAGTTCATCAGTTTGACATTTTATTAGCCGTTTCCATCCACTTATTTATATGCTCATTTTGGGATATTGAATAAAAAAATGCTGGATGCTGCAACCTCGTTGCACAGCATCTGAAATGCTGTTTTGGTCATGCCTGAGCAAAGTTGTTAGTGGTTCAGTATAATTCCCCCCCAGAAGCACCTCAAACGATTGCATTCACAAACACCAAGCATCTGAATGCAAGAGAACATGACAGCACTTATTGCGTTTTGCCTGCATGCTCTGAGGCTCAAGTAATTTATTATATATGAAAATTATTATATATAGTGGCTTCTACTGCAGAAAAAAACTTCCATTTTTCTAAGTGATATTTAGCATCAGTTTATCAGGAAGTGACGATTTTGTTCTCTTCGACTTACTGGATGGAAACAGTGCTTTATATACAAATGGTTTATGTGATATTCCAAATTTGTGCACAAGTAAGATTCACAACTTCGGATGGAAACATAGCTCATGTCTGACCTCAGTAAACTGGGATAAGAAATGAACCTCAGAAGATTCTTATGCCAAAGAAGGTGGAGCTCCAGAGCACCCCCGCCTGTCACATAATAATTATGGACTAATGGCTGAAAGCATTTTTAAAAAGCACTGGGACTTAAATGAGGTATCAGTTCTACTATTGTCAATGTTTTGGTTTGTTTGGTAATAATAAAAATAATGGGTTAGGGTTAGTTACGCTGTAGTTTGGTGTAGTTTCAGTTTTTAACAAGACTCTTTAAAAGTTTTGCATAAGCCACAATATTTTTATGTTAAATAATAAAAAACAAAAGATTATGGTTAAATTTGTCTTGTTTTTTATGTTGTTGTTTTTTTGACATCATGTTTTGCTTGTAAAACATGTTTGACTATTGAGGTTTGAGAGAAAACCTGTTTTCTTAGGTTATTGTTTCGGTAGACTACATTAAGAATCGTTGAGCTGTTTCTTCATTATGGGTTTTCTGTTGGGAAGAAAACACTTCATGCATAAACAGTCTTTACAGATTTTTTTGTTGTTGTTGTTGTGGCTGTGATAATAGGGATGCTTTAGAAAACATTTCTTGGCTGAAGCTGAAAATTTAGACACACTGGGGTGAAACGTATCATTTTAAATTTAAAAATTATGTTTTTGTTTTCCAAAAAGTGCTATTATGCATATGTTTTTCAATGCATTATTGACTTTAAACAACCTTCACAGACAATATTATACATTTAAATTGACATTCAGTGCAC
This sequence comes from Hypophthalmichthys nobilis, assembly GCA_037950665.1. NCBI lineage: Eukaryota > Metazoa > Chordata > Actinopteri > Cypriniformes > Xenocyprididae > Hypophthalmichthys > Hypophthalmichthys nobilis. The sequence goes on along the minus strand of CM075483.1, from coordinate 17,489,114 downwards.
AGAAAACTGAATAGTAAAAATGATCTTAAATCTAAAATTGGCCTTTTTGAAAACCTCATTAACCTGAGCTCCTCAGGGAACACTAGTCTTTTTGTATCTCGTGGCCTAAAACCGCACATTATCTCCATTTCACAGGGTCAGAATTTTGACAACACTCTTTCCTCTTTATCATCTGTAACATTGCCCCCGGCATACATGGAAGTGATTGCAACACTGATAACACTGTTAACATGGCAACAAAGTCCCACGCACACAGAGTTGTTTGCATGACTTTCTCTTGGCAAAGCAGGCCACATGCCATCAATCTCACTACCAACAGTCCAACAGCTGCTCAGATGCCTCAATTTGTATGACTAACATGTATGTACCCAAATGCAGAGGATTGTGCTTGCATCTGGATTTACATTCACTGCTGCTTTGCAGGTTTGATGTTAGAGAACAGCATTTTTAAAGGGATTGTTTTTGTGAAACTCTGGTAGAGTCTTGGAGCTCTAGTGGTCAGTAATACCACAGAACAGAGAAATAATGCCAGCAGAGAGAATTAAAGACAGAATGGAGTCAGGGTTCATGGAAATTACAAAGAGGAGATGCTTGTGCTTATAATATTAGTTCATAAATCAATTGCAGATGGACAGCTGCAGGAGAGAGTTTGCTGTTTGTTATTGACATCATCGTTTGGTTCAAGAACTAACACAAAATAATACAAAAAGCCTTGACTTGCTTCTGAAAAACACAATGTGTTCTGATTGTTCGGCTGTACCAGTGTGTTTGAGTGTGTTTCGTAAAATGTCACGCCCCTTGCAAAAACATTACACACTAAAGAAATTTGAAAATGTAAAAAAGAGATTACAAATGGTAATTTGATTTTTTTTAACATTCTACCAGATTTAGCACTACACTTTTATTTTTTCCCTGTTAAATGGTTTATCTGTATTACTTTATTTTCTAGAATTACTTTTGCTGTTGAATTATCCACTCATCTAGTTTAAAACATATTTTTTGTCTTAGATTATGATAATATATTTTTATTCAGTTGTTGTTTTTCCTCTAATGAAGCAGTATTTAGTGGATAGTGTTTGATCATCGATTGATCATCGGCTCCACACACACAGAGATATATGTTCTACAAGGACTAAGAAAAAAAAAACAGCACTGGTATTGGTATTGGCCAATATTCATGAATTTAGTTATCAGAATTGGAACGGTTATGAAAAAATGGTATCGGTGCATCCTCAGTTTTTACTTTTACTTTGACCAGGATTTGAGTAATCATCTTTTTGAGGTTAGGTATTTGTCATTTGTCGACTGCATAAAAAACGTGTATTTGATAATTCCCACTTCTGAAGTCGTGATTACGAGCTCAATGCATTCAAGTGGGAGGGAAGTAGTGCTGGGTGGTATACCAGTTCATATGGTATACCGGTTTCAATTTTGAGACCGATATGTATTTTTCAAAAACCACCATACCGGTGCGTAGCTGAAACAGCTGCTGTATCTATTCAATGGCCATGAAGCGCAATGTATATTGATGTATTATGATGTATATTACGATGCTATGATGAACTTTATGCCTTTCTCCACCGACATTCTCAGTTATTCAAAGTGTTAAGGATACTGATTGTTAGAAGGGAGCTGTCTGACTCTGAGAAGATGAACGGGAACCTTGGTTTGTGTAGCAGCACATTATTAGCTGTTTGATAACATAGTCAAGCAAAAGGCTAATCGTATTAATTACCATTACATGTCCGATGTTGTAAAGAGTGATACCATTGTGCAGCATTTACCTCAGTAAGTTGACCGAGTTGATCTCTGAGCCGGCGTGAGCAAGTGGGGGTGGGGTTAATTTGTATATACATTGATCCGCGTATACTAAATGAGGCAAGGGTGTAGAGTTACATTCGAACTATTTTACGGTATGAAGAAATGTTTTCACAGAAAAAAACGTTTTAAATATATAATTTTGGTGATCAAAGATGAGTTTTAAGGGATAAAATTATTGACTACAGGGGGACTTTAAGTAAAAATATAATGAATATGTAATACAGTGCATAATATTTTTTAAATTGTTTTTCTCTAAAGTTATTTTTCCAGCTAATTAATAAGTTTAGCTTTCTTGAGGTAAATGTATGGTTAAGTGACATTGTATATAGCCTACAAGTAAGAATTATTGACATCTTTCCGCGGATAAAACACAAATCAAGCATTCTGCGTTAGTTCAGGCAGGCCTTGTAGTCAAGCTCTGTTATCAGCTGATTCGCAAATTCCAATCCCACCCATATCAGCTGATCCGATTTCTATGGAATCAAATGGCAACTCTTAAATAAGGCGCATTACTGTCATTGATGCATGCTCTGTTCTCAATAGGGGGATTTTGTGCTGCTCTCCCAGTTAAAAAATGGGAGGTTGTCCCCAGAAGCTGCTGCTGTTCCCGGTCTTAGCTTTCATGGAGCTCATAAAAAGGACGGGGAATTTGGAACAGAGCCATACCGCCAAATGTAACTTTAGCAAAATATGCCAATAAAAAATTGACTAAAAAGATTGTCTCTGGTAATTTTTGAATTAAGTGGTCCTGACTGAATTACACCGATTACATGAGACATGATACATTTCATTAAAGGGGACTGTGACATTTACTGCTTTAGGAAAGGAAGAATTGTCTAAACTTATTAAATCATCAAAATCAACAACATGTATGTTAGACCCTATACCGACTAAACTATTGAAAGACATGCTTCCAGAGGTCATAGATCCTCTTCTTAATATCGTCAATTCATCTTTATCACTAGGATATGTACCAAAAAGTTTTAAGCTGGCTATTATTAAACCTCTTATTAAAAAACCACAACTTGATCCTAGAGAATTAGTCAATTACAGGCCGATCTCAAATCTCACTTTTCTGTCAAAAATACTAGAAAAGGCAGTATCATCACAACTATGTTCCTTTTTAGACAGAAATAGTATCTGTGAGGATTTCCAGTCAGGTTTTAGACCATACCATAGTACTAAGACTGCTCTCATTAGAGTTACTAATGATTTGCTCTTATCATCAGATCGTGGTTGTATCTCTCTATTAGTATAACTGGATCTTAGTGCTGCATTTGACACTATCGATCACAACATTCTTTTAAATAGACTCGAAAATTATGTTGGCATTAGTGGAACTGCATTGTCATGGTTCAAATCTTACTTATCTGACCATTATCAGTTTGTAGTAGTAAACAAAGAGAGGTCATATTGATCACAAGTTTAATATGGAGTACCACAAGGCTCAGTACTAGGACCGTTGCTTTTCACTCTGTATATGCTACCCTTGGGAGATATCATTAGGAAGCATGACGTTAGTTTTCACTGTTACTCTGATGATACTCAGCTCTATATTTCTTCGCGCCCTGACGAAACTTACCAATTCACAAAATTAACAGAATGCATAGCTGATATAAAAAATTGGATGACCAGTAATTTCCTACTTCTAAATTCAGAAAAAACAGAGATTCTAATTTTTGGACAAAAAACGTCTTCACGTAATAACCTAGAATACTATCTAACACTTGATGGCTGCTCTGTTAAGTCTTCGTCGTCAGTTAGGAACCTGGGTGTGCTCTTTGATACCAATCTTTCATTTGAAGGCCATGTTACTAGCATCTGTAAAACCGCATTCTTCCATCTTAAAAATATATCTAAACTACGACATATGCTCTCAATGAAAAATGTAGAACAGTTAGTTCATGCGTTCATGACCTCAAGGCTAGATTACTGTAATGCTCTACTGGGTGGTTGTTCCACGCCTGATAAATAAACTACAGCTTGTACAAAATGCAGCAGCTAGAGTTCTTACTAGAACTAGGAAGTATGACCATATTAGCCCAGTTCTGTCAACACTGCATTGGCTTCCTGTTAAACATCGTATAGATTTTAAAATCTTGCTAATTACTTACAAAGCACTAAATGGTTTAGCTCCCCAGTACCTGAGCGAGCTCTTAAAGCATTATAATCCTTCACGTCTATTGCGATCTCAGAATTCAGGCCAGCTGATAATACCTAGAATATCAAAATCAACCGCAGGTGGTAGATCCTTCTCCTATCTGGCACCTAAACTCTGGAACAATCTTCCTAGCATTGTTCGGGAAGCAGACACACTCTGTCAGTTTAAATCTAGACTAAAAACGCATCTCTTTAACCTGGCATACACATAACACATTATCAATTTATATTTTCAAATCCGTTAAAGGATTATTAGGCTGCATAAATTAGGTCAGCCGGAACCGGGAACACTTCCTATAACACCAGATGTACTCGTTACATCAGAAGAAGAATGGCATCTACGCTAATATTAGTCTTTCTGTTTATCCCAAGGTTACTGTAGTCAACCGGATCCAGGCCGTATCCAGGTGAGACAGAGGACCGGCGCCCTGACACGACCACAACGCAGCCCTGAAGTATCAGCAGAGATTGAGTCAACTAGATCATCCATTGTGAAGGCCTCATCGGCACGACAGCCAGTGGCACAGCTCCTCAACAAACCGTCCATACCGGTGTGATGAATACGATCCTCAACTGGACTGAACTGGAATAAATACTTTGAATGTTGCGATCCTATCGGACATAAGATAGCAACCTGAATCGTAACAAAGCACTGTTCGCCAGAGGAGAAATGGCCCCCCGACTAAGCCTGGTTTCTCCCAAGGTTTTTTTCTCCATTTTAACACAGAAGTCTATTTGCCACCTGTTTGCCATCTGATGTCACCTGTTGGAGTTTGGGTTCCTTGCCGCTGTCGCCTTTGGCTTGCTTAGTTGGGGACACTTGACATTTGATATTCAACAGTGCTTTGATCTGCCGACATTGACACTATTCTTTAAGAGCTGCTGTGCAGCCAAAATTATATACCAGTTATCAATGTAAAGCTGCTTTGACACAATCTGCATTGTAAAAAGCGCTATATAAATAAAGGTGACTTGACTTGACTTGACAAGCAGGGCGGGGCGAGAGCTGTGAGAGAACGGCGCGAGGCCGGTGGCGTGATTGCTAAGGAGCATCACCTGTGCGCTGCACCGGTCTCGTATCTCTCACTAAGGAGCTCCGGAAGCATAAAGGGAGGACCGACGATAGTGAAGGATGCTGCCATTTTACTTTACTTATTTGTTTCATTTGTATTAAAGTGTTTGAACATTCACCAGTTCCCGCCTCCTTCTTCCCATAGCAACATACCGTGTTACAGGGACCTAAAATGCCCCTTTTACAATATGTAATATAAGTCTCTGGTGTTCCCAGAATGTGTCTGTGAAGATTCAGCTCAAAATACCCCACAGATAATTTATTATAGCTTCTCAAATTTGCCCCTATTTGGGTGTCCCTTTAAATGCAAATGAGCTGCTGCTCCTGGCCCCCTTTCCAGAATAGGGTGGAGCTATAACAGCTCATGCTTCGGTTGCTCAACAACAACAAAGCTGGAGAATCTCACACGCAGCCAAAATTATGATTGTCAGTAACGGTGTTCAAATCGGAGTTGGACACTGATGGAGAGACTCAGGAAGAAGTTACAACTTTTTCTGAGTGGCTAGTGGATAAATTTTGTAGTTGCTGTGGAGTTGGTTAAACTCATCGACTAGCATGTGCCATCATGTTAAACTTTTGTGCAAATCCAGCATCGAATTGACCCTCGTTTGTGAAGCAGTCCGGCGTAAAATTACGGCATGGTAACAACACTCTACTACAACGATTCCTCTTCTCTAAAGCAGCCCAACATGGCCTCCCCCCTTTTGTTGCGTGTTCCCGGGGGCAGGGTTTATGTAAATTTTGGGGTTTTTGATGTCACCAACCCGGGAAGAAGCTTGTTGTAGTCCCTACCAGCCGTTTGTTGTAGTCCTTAAAAAGTGATTTCTGTCAAAGAAAATATCTCCCTTTGCATTGAACTTTGAGCATTGTAATTTGCAGATGTTGTTTATGCTCAAACAGCAACATTATACACTAACAAAGTTAAAAAAGTGAAATTAAGTTAAACCCCTTTAAGTTGCAATGTGTCTTTCAACATACCTTTTGATGTTTTGTGTTGTAACTAGCAGTTTTGTGGTGTAACTATTAGTAAATGCATCTAAAAATAGCGGAGGAGTGAGCTGCTGTGGGAAAGGTACACGATCCAACCTGCCCAAAACATGAGAACGGTTTATTTTAAGTTTCAAGTTAATGCATTAGGGGTGCATTATAAAAAACCCATTATAAAAGAATTGACTCAGAAGAGTGATTAATTTACAAATTAGGCATTGCTCATGCCCCAGTAAAAAGAGAAAGTGCTCTTGGAATAAACTACGCATTTCTTAAAATTTCATGCATTAAAATAAAGTAACGACAGGAGCGTCAGCCAGTGTAACTATGTAAAAGTAAATTTTTGTCATTAGAAATTACTTGAGTAAAGGCCTTTGCACACTGAATCCAAAATTTTCGTGATCCTAAACATTCGTCACGTACGGAGACCTTGCACACTGAGTTCGATGCGTATTAATGAATTTCGGATTCAGTGTGCAAAGGTCTTAAGAGTGAAAGTACCCACCTTTAAATCTACTTTTTAAAAAAAACATATTTTTCAAATTTTACTTATGTAAATGTAATGGAATAAATGTAGCACATTACTACCCACCTCTGCTTTGCAATGATATACTGTTAACGAAACATCCTGGCACCGCCCATGCTGCAGGGAGCGGCATTTAGCTGAATATGAAAAAATGTGCTGTGCTGTATAATTAAATGAATATCCATGGTAACTGATGACTGGTGGGAAAACTAGAACAAAGGAAATAGGAAACAGACAATAAACAAAATTAGTCCAATGAAAGCCCATGAAAGTGAAACTAACAGAACATAATCTTGACAAGAACATGCTAAATGTAATTTATTTAGCATGTGAACTTAATGAACAAGTAAGATATTACTTGTCACTGGCATCAGCTCAGTCATTGCTTATAGAGTCAATGCAGTGTTTACCTCCATGTATCTATACTTTTCAGCTCAATAGTAACCATAAAAACTTCAGCATTACAGAAACTCTTTCAAATGTCAAACATAACCGCATTAAACACTAACAGGTCTTTCCCTTCACTAAAAACAAATAAAATTAACACAGACATTTGAGTTTAAATTACACACAATATTAAGTTAATGTAATGATCACCATTATTACATCAACAGAACTCAACAAAATAATGTTTGCAACTTAAAAGATTTACTTAGATCAATAAATTAGAATTTTTAGTTTGCAACCATGAATTTATTTAAGTTGTGGTAACAAGACCCCTGAATTACATTTAGAGTTTATCTTGAGGCTGGAGATGACTAAAAAGCAGAACAGCCATCTTAGTGGCGTAAAATAATTTGGCTTTAACCCAACACTCATTTTGACCTTATCAGTTACCATGGATTAAAGGTGATCTATGTAAGTTTTTGACTGTACTAAAGCATAAAAAATATCATATGTTTGCAGATATTTATTAAACATGCTGAGTTCACATACTCGTTTCTATGAAAACCATTGCTACAGCCAGTTATTTTACTTTGAAATGTGCGTTCAGGGGCTGGGTGCTTGAAAAACAGCAGTCCACTAGATAGTGTGCACAAACTCTTTCCGCGCTCAAGGCCAAAGGAGTATAGGCTACTTTGAAAGGCTCGTGCGCTCAACTGTGCACGAGATGGAGCGGGATGCGGTAAATGAAGTAAGGCCTATACCTGAGCCTTAAGACAACTTTTATTTTCTCTCATACACGGCACAGAGAAACAGCTTTCTAATAAAGCGACCAAACTGCCTGTCAACTGATAGACGAAACTGACAATGATTTTATTTTTTTTTAAACTGAAGGCAATGTGGATAAACATTCACAGCCACGATGTACAGAACACCACACAAAGATATAGAAGAAAATGAATAAAAGCATATTGGATCAATAAACATTAAAAATATAAATAACTGCAGAAAGGCCACACTGCAGATGGATGCATTTCACATATCGGCAAATCAAATTAAATCGGCTAAATTGCCTGTGCGAGCAAGCTTTAACTCTACAGCGCAACATCGATGCACCAAAAAACAATAAAGAAATTAATTTACAAAATTGAATTAGAACAGAATATACCGTTGTAATAAATAAAAATAATAAAAAAAATGAAATAGTCATAATCAAGTCACAACTGCAAAATGTCTGAAGTGCAGGGGAACATCAAAACACAAGCCACAAATAGTTAAATTAGAGTGATCAATAAATAAAATTAAAGAAATTATTAAAATAACGAAAGTATAGCCAGAATTGTCAACTTTGTCTTTTTAACTGCAGAGACAATAAATGCTAAACTGGAATGGCAGCCTTTTTAGCTAAACATTCACAGCATCCAAAAATCAAATTAGAACCGGCTGAAATGTTTTGAAATCATTTGTACCCTACCTGATTGAGAAAAAAAAAATCCAGTCTTTCACGCGATCTGCCTGTGTCCGTTTGAGTCTTTTCAAATAGCGCGCTAGTCAGTTTGTTAACATTGGCCAGCAGAAGCGCGCCGCAGTGCTTGTCGTTGTTGAGTGGTGGGACATGAGCTATTGGCACAACTTGCATATACGTTTTTTGGATCATCTTTTACCATTTCAAAGTGCATCCAATTCTACACTTTAGATTTTCTTATCCCAGACATAGTTAAAGATTTAATCCCTGCTGCCAAGATGCCCTCTGTTGGTCACGGATCATGGAAGTGAAACTTAAATCTGTCACAGGGGTGGTTGGATTTATTCACGCACATAAAAAAATAAAAAATTTATTAAAGCTTCTTTCTTTTCACATTTTTATTCATAGCATTATCATAATAGGCTGTATATTAACCCATTGGGAGAGAACCGGTAGGTCTATGTAAAATCAGATATTGAGCACCCCCATATCTCGTCTCATAACACCTCTGCGAAGATTCGACTGTGAGATTGGTAGTCGAATCAGGTTCCTCCTATCGAATCACCCCTACCATGGACCACATTTCTAGTCACCAAAGAGCTGCCCATCACAAGGAATATAAAAGTCACTGAATTGTGTTTCTGAGAAGTCACTGAATTGTGTTTCTGCTATCTCTGCTGCTCACAGAATACTACTTCCAAAAAACACTCAACTCCATGTTTCATCTCTTGCCTACAGTTTAAAAAGATTTCTGCACATTTTTTCCTGAAAACAGTTCTGGTGTGATGGGTGGGCAAAGTGCAAGCAGCGTATCCTTTAACAGAGACGTCTTACCTCATGAATATTATAGCAATGAAAGCCCTCGCACTACTCATATACGTCAGATATCAATGCAGAGAGAGAGAGAGAGATGCATGAAGCTGCATGATTAATCTTTAAAAGATTGTGTTCTCGATTTCTTCACCCACATGATCTAATACCTAAATGACAACTTTGACAAAAATAAAATTGAGACATAAATGTGTGTTCAAGCATCTTATTTGTGTTGAATGTGCAATAAGGTTCATTTGTTAACATTAGTTAATGTATTAACTAACATGAACTAACCATGAGCAATTAATTTGTTACTGTATTTGTTAATCTTTGTTAACCTTAGTTAATAAAAATACAGCTGTTCATAGTTTGTTCATTTTACTTCACACAACTAATGTTAACAAATACAACTCTTGATTTTAATAAATGTATTAGTAAATGTTGAAATTAACATTAATAAAGATCAATAAACGCTGTAGAAATGCGGTTCATTATTAGTTCATGTTAATGTAGCTAATGCTAACTAATGAACCTAATTGTAAAGTGTTAGTGATTTTGTTGAGATTAGCAGTCTGTTAAACTCATTTTACAAGTGTAATAAACACAAACACAGTTATGATCAGTGTTGGGTGTAACGCGTTACTAAGTAACTCGTTACAGTAATTAAATTACTTGTCCACTGAAAAAGTAAAGTAAGGGATTACTGTTCATTTTTAGGTAATTTAATTAGTTACTTATAATGTACTTGCGTTACATACTGTAAATTAGTTCAACAGTTCTGTTTAAATCAATATTGAATTTAAAATCTAAATTTGTCCTCTAAAGGTAAAAGTGAACGCTGCCTCTTTAAAATCGTTAGCTGTAGTGCAGTTGCACGTGAGTTCGCAACTTCGCACCAGTTGTCTGAAGATATCAGCAGAAGCGAGTGGCTGTTTTGCAGAATGGAAATATTCCAATTACTTAACTTTTTTGACACAGGTAGGCAAGAACATTACGGTAAAATGTAAGCTATGTCCCAGGGAGAAAAAACTGCGCGCACTTTCTGAGAGACGGTCTTCAGTCAGTGAGCTCTCAGCGCACACACATATAGCCGCCTCTCGCGAGTGTCAATTTTTCGCTGTTTATTACACATAAACGTTGAAATACACACACAGTTATGTCAAAATGCCCATTTTGGCGTATATTCGCGTTGGTTATGTGAATGTGAACAGCATGTGTAACAGTATTGTCTCCGTCCATTAGGTCTTAGTGACAGCAGCCTTTAAAACATTGTTTTATTTGTATTTTTATATATTTTTACCGTGGTATCGAGTATTGTGCACTTTTGGTGGTATCGGTACCGACTACTAGATTTTTGGTATAGTGACATCCCTATTTGTTACTAAAAAAAATTTAAGTATTATAAAGAAAAAAAAAAAGTATTATAGTATATGTTTTAGTAAAGTTAAAATGTTTTAAAAAGCTATAAATGGCTAAACTATTCCATGTTTGACTAAATTATTAAAAGAGTTTCCTTTCTATTGTCTATCCAGTCAAGGTTTATAGGGATTTTAAGAAGTAATTAGTAAGTTACTTATTGAGTAATTAAATTACTTTTCAGACAGAGTAATTAGAAAAGTATTTTAAATAAAATATTGATTATGTAATTAGTAATTAGTAATTAATTACTTTTTTGAAGTAACTTACCCAACACTGGTTATGATTAGAGGATAAAGAAAAGAGGACAGGATATGACATGGTTAATTTGTACATCACTGTAATGTTCAATCATTGTTTAACACTTATGGCACTTTTTCCAAGTCTTCATTTGTCTTTTTTTTTTTTTTAAATACCACAATAAACTTCGTACTGTGGACTTTATACAGAGGTATTATCGTACTGTGAAAATTTTATATTGTTACATCCCTATTATCAGTGTTTTATGGTATTGTAAAAATGCTGTAAATGTTCAAAAAGTTATAAAACATTACAACAGTTTAACTTTAAATGATATTTTTTTAAAAAACAAAGTTTTATTTTACTTTTTCCTTTTACCAGAATTTTTCCATTTTGGGCTTGTCTCCTACTTTTTAGTTTCCTCTCATTAATAAATGTATAAATGTTTGAAATCAGGACAATTCTTCTTGGTATGTTTTCATATACCCTTCAGAAAAAGTATATTTTAAATTAATTTGCTAATTTATACAATTTGTGTTTTATAATATACAATAGCTGTCTCCTAATAATGCAGCTACTACCATCACACCAAGCATTTTAGAAAACAACCAAGTTCTGTTCATTATCCCACACAAATTCAAAAAGAGGGCCATGATCCTCAGATCTTTATTCCATGTGATAAATGTTTTAACAGAAAGCAGTTTCATTTTCATGATTTCTAGTATTAAAAAGTGGCTATAATTGACAAATCACATATAATACTGTACCACAGTACCACATTAAAGAGTACATTATTATAGTGATCCAATATCTTTGGACTTGCATATGATGACTAAACAGGCATTTGAGAGAGAAACCACATTCTCTACATGGAAAAGCCACTGTCTGAGGAACTGAATGACACTATTTGTATGACCACATACACCACATCAATTGAAGAGCCACAGCTCAGTGCTTAAAGAGTTTTTTACAGTGGAGGCTTTGAGAAAGAGTGAAAAAAAATATTTCATATCAACTTCTAAAGATTGTGCTAGCTGTGGTTGACAGTCTTTTTAATGTACACCATCTTAAAGGGATAGTAAATTCTGTAAATTCTGTCATTAATTACTCACCCTCATGTTGTTCCAAACCCGAAAGACATTAGTTCATCTTCGGAACATAAATGAAGCTCTTTTTGATGAAATCTGAGAGCTTTCTGTCCCTCCGTTGACAGTTACGCAACTACCACTTTGACGCTTCAAAAAGTTCATAAAGAGATCGTAAAAGTAATCCATATGAATTGAGTGGTTTAGTCCAAATTTTCTGAAGAGACACTTCTGAAGACACATCACTTTATATAATGAACAGATTTAATTTAGGCTTTTATTCACGTATAAACAGAGATCAGCGAACATAAGCAGAAGCTCATAAACAGAGATCAGCAAACATAAGCAGAAGCTCAAATGAACCTGCTTGACCTGCTTGCTACACAAGAACAAACCTCTTGTGGAAGCTCATTGGTTCAAATATGCTTGAGCTTTCCTTTACCACAACTGATGTGTGAGTTGATGAATGTTTATGTGAATAAAAGCCTAAATTCAGTCTGTTCATTATATAAAGCAATCAAGTCTCTTCAGAAAATTTGGTCTAAACCACTCAATTCATATGGATTATTTTTACGATATATTTATGAATTTTTAGAAGTGTTTTCATCAAAAAGATCTTCATTTGTGTTCCAAATATGAACGAAAGTCTTAAGAGTTTGGAATGACTTGAGGGTGAGTAACTAAAGGGTTAGTTCACCCAAAAATGAAAATAATGTCATTAATTACTCACCCTCATGCCGTTCCGCACCTGTAAGACCTCCATTCATCTTCGGAACACAAATTAAGATATTTTTGTTGAAATCCGATGGCTCAGTGAGGCCTGCATAGCCAGAAATGACACTTCCTCTCTCAAGATCCATTAATGTACTAAAAACATATTTAAATCAGTTCATGTGAGTACAGTGGTTCAATATTAATATTGTAAAGTGACGAGAATATTTTTGGTGCGCCAAAAAAAACTAAATAACGGCTTATATAGTGATGGCCAATTTAAAAACGCTGCTTCATGAAGCTTCAGAGCGTTATGAATCAGCGTGTCGAATCATGATTCGGATCGCGTGTCAAACCGCCAAAATGCTGAAATCACGTGACTTTGGCGCTCCAAACCACTGATTCGACAAGTGGATTCATAACGCTCCGAAGCTTCCTGAAGCAGTGTTTTGAAATTGGCCATCACTGTATAAGTCATTATTTTGTTTTTTTGGCACACCAAAAATATTCTCGTCGCTTTATAATATTAATATTGAACCACTGTACTCACATAAACTGATTTAAATATGTTTTCAGTACCTTTATGGATCTTGAGAGAGGAAATGTCATTGCTGGCTATGCAGGCCTCACTGACCCATCAGATTTCAACAAAAATACTTTAATTTGCGTTCCGAAGATTAACGAAGGTCTTATGGGTGTGGAATGGCATGAGGGTGAGTAATTAATGACATTATTTTCATTTTTGGGTGAACTAACCCTTTAATGACAGATTTTTCATTTTTAGGTGAACTATTCCTTTAATTAATATGTGGCTAAACATAGAGCTGTGCAGTTTCTGTGTTCACTTACTCAACAGCTATTGTCATTGAAACAATACCCCATACAACAGTGCATGGACTGTGATTGGATTCATACGGAGCTGATAAATATATAAATGTGATCCTGCTCATATTAGCATTTAAAATCAATCATGGTTCAAATTCAGCCAAACAAAAGTAAACGCTCTCAATGCCAAAATCACCCCTATCTCTAAGCAACTCGGTCTTCTTCAATCTGTATGCATTTAAAACAACACAAACTGCTAATTCACACTTTTGTTTACTGTAGAAAAATCCTTTCTTGTAAATTTCGTTGTCGTGCTATTTTGCAGCACTTTTAATTCAGATGTGGAATAATGGACCTTGTCAGGTAGGGAAAAAATGCAAGAAAACGAGATCAAACATCACCTTTAAATAACACAAGCTCACGTGCCCACTGTTCAGAAACAAAAACACATTTTTCTTTTCAGTTTTCCTGGGATTATGAAGCACAATTTGATTGTTCAGATTCCCTTCAAATCTAATTCGCTTGATGTGGCCCGTAGCACTGGAATCCCAGTCAGAGCGAAAACAAACAGTCCATTCTCTCCAACTAGCTCAAACAATCACCACAGTAAACAACAGCATTTTCTTTCAGCTCTTTCTTCTCTGCACCCTCTCCAGGGTCTTGACAAAGCCTTACTGAATCAAAAACATACATTGACATTTACATTTATCTAACTCTGAATGTTCCTTATGATTATATATATATATATATATATTACACACACACACACACACACACACACATTTGTAAATTACCCCACTTTACCATACTGACTTTTATTGTATGCACAAAATCAGCTCAAAGGTTCTGAAAATTCTTCGTGTTACCCAGTAGAAAGAATCAATGAAAGTAAGGCAAATTTAAATTACATAAAATTTTAATGAATTTCATGAGGGTAAAAGATTTTCATTTATAGATGAACAATTTCTTTTAAGCACTGAATAATTTTTCAGCTTTCAACTCTCACCAGTTGCTGTGCTTTGCTGCCAATCCCACAATCCCGTGAGCAAGCCTGCACACAGCTCCGATACAGAATGAAGGCGTACTTGGGTTTTGGAGTCACAAGGCAACTATTATCTTAGAATAGAATGTGCTATTTTCCTGTTTAGCTCCAACCCTAATCAAACACACCTGAACAAGCTAATCAAGGTCTTAAGGATTACTAAAAAGCTAGACAGGTGATTTTAGCCTCATTCAGACTGTCAGTCCAAATCCGATTTTTGTGCATGTCCAAATGAAATCTTTATGAATTTTACTAATTTGTTTCAAGCTACATCCATATGTGTTTTGACATCCTGCTTTGATTGAATTTCACATGGTTTATGTGTTTTCTCACACCGCCTAAAACGTAAACGTCAGACGTTCTTATAGGAAACATGCTGATAGTCGCTGCAGAAACGAGGTTGTGATGTTGTAAAGTGCCGGACAAGCAGAAAATGATAAAATAACAGAGACATGTTTTGAAACCATCGGAGATGACAGCACAGAGTAAAACCAAGCATACCGCCAAACCACCATAGCCACCTCCTACGTTTCTGCAGCTGCCTCATAAGACACAGTAGTCCAGTGCAGTGGCTATACATTGTCATGTTGTAAATAAGACAACATCTGTATTGCAAATCCCGCCATGTTGCAGTTGTTGATGTTGTTTTTGACGTATACCTACCAACGCAATGTCATTGCCATAGAAACCAATGCAGATATTCCAGAAAATGAAAGAGCGGCATGGGACACACAAATCGGATCTGAACAGTTGCGATACACAATGTAAACATGCAATCATTTTAGATCAGATTCCAATGGGATACATAAATACTTGGATTTAGACTGACAGTGTGAACAACTGTTATCAGAGTTGCAGATAAACTCTGCAGGAAATGGATTTCGAGGGCCAGAGTTTCTCAGCCCTGGTCTATGTGGACAGCAGTGAAGTAATGCTGAGACATGTACATTTAAGACCAGCAACATAGTCTATGCAGAGGCGAATGTTTAACCAGTGCACTGTAAGTGCATGTCCCCCTCTATTGTGCTTCGTTAGGCTACGAAGGCTGACAAACCAGTAACAAGCTGGTATTCAAGGGGGCAATAGAGTTTCTATGTCCAATATTTATGCCACTGGATATGTTGACAAAAATTAGCAAATAACATGTCAACAGTTTAACTAACTTAAACTTACTCAGAAATATTCTTTCAACTGTTGCTCCAGAATGATAGTACTTGAGTTGAAAGAGAAAACTGATCAAAGAAGTTTACTTCATGCTAATGCCCACAGAGAACTGCAGTCTGCAGTAGCGTGTTTACCCACCACGCAAAGCACGCAATTGCGTGGGGCCCCCGCAATTTCTCCCTAGGGGTGTAGTCTACGTGATACGGAGGTATATGTGCCTTATACCCACTAGGAAAGGTAAAGGATTTCCATATATCCACTTAAAAAAGCACGAGGATATGGATCTGGCGCTCTTTAATGTGGTGTGACAGCTCGCTGTAGCTTCAGCTCAAGAGAAAGCGGTAGCCTGACGCACATGTGAACTGATCCTCCGCTTTAATACCAGTTACAGCGCAAAATAAACATGAATGAACACCTAAAGGTATGTTAAAAGATACAGAACAACTTACCAAAATCCATATCATGTCTCGTGTAATCGCTTACTCAGTGTTCAGCCGCGGAAAGACGGTAATAAAAAAGCTAGTAAACAAACAAACGTAATGTCACATTTACCTCAGAACAAACATATTCAGTGAACATAAGTTCAGTTTTTTACAGTGACACAATAATCATTAAGGCTGCATTTATTTCATAATAAATACAGAAAAAACAATAATATTGTGAAATATTATTACAATTTAAAATTATGGTTTTCTATTTTAATATACTTCAAAATATAATTTATTTCTGTGATGCAAAGCTGAATTTTCAGCATCATTCCTCCAGTCTTCAGTGTCACATGATCCTTTGGCAATCATTCTAAAATGCTGATTTTATATTCAGTTATTATCAATGTTGAAAACAGTTGTGTTGCTTAATATTTTTTTGGAACCTGTGATACTTTTTTCAGGATTCATTGATGAATAAAAGGTTAAAAAGAACAGCATTTATTCAAAATGTAAATCTTTTCTAACAATATAAATCTTTACTATCACTTTTTATTAATTTAACACATCCGTGCTGAATAAAAGTATTAATTTCTTTCAAAAAAAAAAGAAAAAAAAATTACTGACCCCAAACTTTTTTCTGTATTTATTATGAAATAAATGTAGCCTTAATGAGCGTAAGAGACTTCATTCAAAAACATTAAAAACAGTAATGTTTCCAAACTTTTGACTGGTAGTGTAAACTCCAGAAAAATTAACTCTAGAGAGGAGCATTTAGCTAAATATATGCAGCATATTACATATTAA
The DNA here is from genome assembly GCA_037950665.1 of Hypophthalmichthys nobilis. NCBI lineage: Eukaryota > Metazoa > Chordata > Actinopteri > Cypriniformes > Xenocyprididae > Hypophthalmichthys > Hypophthalmichthys nobilis. The sequence goes on along the minus strand of CM075483.1, from coordinate 17,472,171 downwards.
TTATAAATTTTAATGTTCTTCAATAGCCTATGCATGTTTGAATAAATCCATAAAGTTAGAAATAATTAAGAGTAGAAATAATTTTAAAGGTAGTAGGCCTATTATAACTTTATTATTATAGAAATTTAAGTTTGTAAACAAATTGGTTCAGTTAACCTTCAATATTAATGTAGTACCAACTGATTCCCATTATACAGCATTAGTTGAGATTTTTTTTTTCTTGAGAAAATTTGCCATGTACTGTAGCCTACCTGATATACAGTATATCCAAAATAACTGATATTGACTCGAATTGCAAGCTTGTGAATCGAAATGCATAACTATGATGAGAGACTGGCAGGAAATGGTGCAAAACAGAGTCCAAGGGTGATATTGTGACATACTGATAAGCCTCATCTTTCCATTATTGTTAATAATAGTTGCAACTTGCACTCTTAAATGTGCATTGAAAATTGCCAGCTGATAAAACCTATGATCCAGGGACCATAATATCTAAGGCTAAATGTACATCTTAACTGGCTGAGTTAGATGGTGATTGACACTACATAGTAGAAAATCAGTCCAGTCTCTCCAGCAGTAAATGTCATTGGCTGTTAAAGTCTTGTGTTGCTTATAATAAATTGACTTCCCTACAGGCTACAGTGTCTTTGGGTGGATTAGGATTGTTTGTGATTTGGTCTTAGTGACTTATGAGTCCTCTTGACTACTCCTAACGTTTCACAGATTTAGGAGCTAGTTTTAGCGCTAAAAAGCTTTGTGAAATACTGTTAGAGCAAAAATTTAGGAGTCGGCAAGTTAGGAGCTACTTTTAGCCTTAAGCTGTTTTGTGAATACGGCCCCTGGTACATAAAAAAAAAAAACTATTTTATTTAAACCTGGGAACATCTCAGTGTTTACCAGCTTCCCTAACATAAACCTGGGAAAAGTGTTGTCAAAGGAACTGACTTGGGTATTTTAAAATGTTAAAAATGTGACGATACCAGCTTAGCCTAGCATTTTGAGTGCTGTTGAGCGGATTCTTAAACACCTCTGATTGGCTATTGTGTGTTTACACACTCAACATACATGTCTGTGATTGGCTACAATGATCAATGCTTCACATTCACAAACATGTTGTAAATCTTTGACACTCTTCACTGAGCGCTTACAGACTTACTTTTTAAAGCAGGCATCTATCAGCGGATTAGATCAGCGGATGATAGATGCCTGCTTTCAAACGCTCCCATGCCTATCTGTGTAAACGCTTGGTGAAGAACGTCAAAGATGTCTACATTTGTCATATTAAAGCCTAAGTGCATCTGCCATCCTGGTAAAAACCTTGTTTTCTTAGGCTAGTTAACTCCTAAGTCCCTCATTCACGTGTTGAGTGTCGCCTTGAAGTAGCAGCGCTGTGAGCATGAAAATCTATTTAGAGCGGCTTATTTTATTAATTAAAATATTGATATTTGGCGTCAGTGTATCGATTCTCGTATCACATTGTAAAGGACGACAATATATCGCCGTATCAATATTTTGTCCCACCCCTAATGTTTACAATACTCGCCGAGACGGGCATTTTTTATAATTTTCTGTGAATTAGAAGAAGTGAAAGAGAACTCAATTCAGTATTTGCAAGCTGTCCAATTCGTAGCTTTATAAATGTTGGTGGCGGATACATAGTGCATCTCTAATTAAAACATCCTGCAAGTGTCATAGCTTAAAACATCCTCCTCATTATGAAGAAAAAATGTATTTAACCAAGCTTCAAAAATGGCTCGTTTGGAAATTGTGGGATTTGTGATGTCACACAGACAAATCCATTTGCCTGCCCCCAGAGTAAGACATCGACGAATAGTTTTACATCATTGCACCATAGGCCCCACCCACTACCAGTCAGTCTTAACAGCAGATACTTGTCTACACTGGATGCGAGCGTCACATCGCGTCAAAGCAAATAGAACCCACTGAAATCCTTTCTCCAAGTTTTATATTTAAAACCGACTAACAAAATTAGCAGCACAGTTGACTTTTTGTTTGAATAAATATTAAAATAATAACATTAACATTAAAGATGGCACCATGTGACCATAAGATGTAAAAGTTTAACTATTACAGCAGGTTTTAATGAACACAACCTTGACAAATCAAATGTGCATACAGTATGAAAGCAACACAAGTAAAGCAATGTGCATGTAATTTCTGTTGTGAATGTGCTTTTCCTAAAACAATGCACTAAAACAGAAAACTAAACACACACACAAAAAAAAAAAAAAAAAAAAAAAAAATTACAATAGGGTTAAAATGCTATGTATATGACAACTTGGAACAGTACAACTTGCAATTTCCATCTACTTTATCGTTCAAGTAATTCCAGACATTGCTCTCCATCATATTATCTATTTGACAGATGCACATCTTGCACTTGACAGTATTTACATTGAGTTTTCATCAAACACAGTTTTAATGATAATTAAAAGGTGAAACGGTAATACTGACCATTTGGAATTTTACTGTGGTTTATTGTGAAATCAGTAACCGTTTTATCCCTAGATTGAAGTGTCTGCATTCACATATTTGCATAGAGTATGTTTTGGGCCTGAAGCATATATTCTGAAAAAAAGCTGTGTGTTGCATTATTCACATAAAATATTATACAAGATCACAGACCTATACTTAACCCTGTAAAATTAAGGAATTGGCAGGGTTTAGTATATAAAAAACACTTGCTTCTCAGATACAGTATATACAGTAAAATTAATCCCAGTTCTGGCCAATGTTCAGTTGTACAGCATCTGTATGCAGTGTTTGTGAATGTACAGTACTCAGCGTAAATGAGTACACTCCCTTTGAAAAGTAACATTTTAAACAATATCTCAATGAACACAAAAACAATTTCCAAACTGTTGACAAGATTAAGCTTTATATAACATCTGTTTAACTTATAACATGAAAGTAAGGTTAATAATATAACTTAGAGAACAAAATTTTCAGTTTTACTCAAATTAGGATGATGCAAAAATGAGTACACCCCACTGAAAGTCTCTGGAGCAAAGCTAAATTTTAGACTACAAATGTCTAATTTAGACAGTTGACTATAAAAGGGTGTTAAAACCCCTTCCCATTTCATGCTGTCAGCAGTGGCACCACATGGAAGAGAATTGTCACAAGACCTGAGAAAGAAAATAATTTCTTTACACCAGAAAGGTGAAGGCTACAATAAGATCAGATTTAACATGGAATTGCAACCATCTCACAGAGACGTCCAGGTCGTCCACGGAAGTTAACACATCGACCAGAGCGTCTTCTGATGAGAAGGGTTGAAGAAAATCGGCATGCAAGTTCACTGCAGTTATCTAAAGAAGTAGAAAGCCAAACTGGGGTGACTATTTCCTGTGACACAATACGGCGTACACTGCAGAGGAATGGCATGCATGGGTGTCGTCCACGAAAGAAGCCTCTCCTAAAGCCCAGGCACAAAAAAGCCCGCCTAGAGTTTGCCAGAGCCCATGCTGACAAAGATGAAGAGTACTGGGACTCTATACTCTGGAGTGATGAGACCAAGATAAATGTTTTTGGAACTGATGGATTCAAAACTGTATGGCGTCACAAAGGTGAGGAATACAAAGAAAAATGCATGGTGCCTACAGTGAAACATGGTGGTGGCAGTGTTCTTATGTGGGGCTGCATGAGTGCTGCTCGTGTCGGGGAGCTGCATTTCACTGATGGCAACATGAATTCACAGATGTACTGCTCTATACTGAAAGAGAAGATGCTACCATCACTCCATGCTCTTGGTCGTTGTGCACTTTTCCAACATGACAATGATCCTAAACACACATCTAAGGCCACTGTTGGATTTCTGAAGAAGAACAGGGTGAAAGTGATTCATTGGCTCCTGATCTGAACCCAGTCAAACACCTATGGGGAATTCTGAAGAGACAAGTTGAGCATCACTCTCCATCCAGCATCCAGTCTCTAAAAGAGGTCATTCTTGAAGAATGGAAAAAGATAGATTTTGTAAAATGTCGCCAACTTGTTCATTTCATGCCTAGAAGACTTGGTGCTGTCATTAAAAATCATGGAGGCCATACAAAGTACTAGATGTAGTAGTTTTTGTTGTGGGGTGTATTCATTTTGCATCACCCTAATTTGAGTAAAACTGAAAAATGTGTAATCTAAGTTATATTATTAACCTTACTTTCATGTTATAAGTTAAACAGATGTTATATTAAACTTGTCAACATTTTGGAAATTGTTTTTGTGTTCACTGAGATGTTACTTTTCAAAGGGGGTGTACTCATTTACGCTGAGCACTGTATGTGTTATTTGCAAGTATGCATCATTCTACAGTTGGTGTAGACAACTGCAAACAGGGACATCAAGTAGTTGTGAGAAATCTAGCATTTCAGTGAATCATTTGGACCACATTCAAGCAACTGGCCAACTGCTGCTTGGCCACTGTAGAGTGGGGCACAACCTAATACTTTTTGACTTTCTCAGTTTGTGTAAATCCACTTGGGGTTCAGAATATTTTTGTATTTCACATTAATTTAACACGTCTAGTACAATTATGTGGTCTTGCTTCATCAATCCAGTGTATACAAAAAAAAAAAAAAAAAACAGCTTAACATATTTTGTCAGTAAAATATAACTGTTAACTTTTTCATATAAAATAATTTCTTAATAATTAAAAGTAAGCTACTTTTGGAGTTGACAATGAACACACCACAAAAAACAGCTATACATTAAAGTTGTTGAAATGAATCATTGCTACGATTCATCGCAATGTGGACGTGAGTGAATCTAGACCATAATCGATTATAGCCTTCTGATGTTTCTCTGGCGTCATTTGTCGCATACACGCTTTTCGCACTACCCTAAAATGGCGGAGGGAGGCGAAACACAAAAGCGAGTAATAAAAAATGTACCCATTTTAACATTTACAACGTGTGTGTGTGTGTGTGTGTGTGTGTGTGTGTGTGAGAGAGAGAGAGAGAGTGTGCAAGTGTGTGTGTGTGTGTGTGTGAGAGAGACCGAGAGCGTGTGTGTGCGAGTGTGTGAGTGTGTGCCTTTTAGTATTTACTAGTGTTTATTAGTTCTAAATGCTCTGGTCATATGCTGTCAGTGACGGCGCTACACCGGGGCTGGGGGGGGCTATAGAACATGGAATCTCTGTTTCTTTTCCCAAATCTTCACTCACGCAGGGGATTATAAACGTTTCTTCCTTTCGTTCGCTTTTAATTAGGCCTATTATATTCACATTCTTTACTGTGGTAAAGTAGAAAAACACCGTAGGACAGAAACCTTTTTGCTTGCACGTCAATTTCTATTTAACACAGTTTGTGCTTGTTATTAGACTTTATAAGGCGGGTCAAGTTTATTTGTATAGCGCGTTTCACACACTCCGGTCATTTTCAGTTTCGTTTCTCTGGCAGCGCAAAATCAAACATAGCCTAAATGTCTGAAGATAAAACTAGCTCTTCATACCTTTTACAACAAGTGTCAGTTACCTGTAACATCAGAAGATAACATGAAGATATTATTAAAGAAAAATGGTCTCTTTCCTGCTCGTGTTCCACATCCCTCTCAAAGCGCAGAGCGGCTATATGACGCATCTTTGTGTGGAAATAAAAAAACAAATGTTTTTTTAGAATAATACTTAGCTTACTTATTATTCAGGTTACTATTATTTACTGATATTTATTGCATAGTTTTACAGGCTGTAGTGTGTCGTTTCACTGAGCGAATAGCTAAAATAAACACGCACGTGTTTTTGCTTGATTTCGTGAAAATAGTTTCAAACAAAGACACACCAGAACTGTTGCGCATCTCCAAGCAATGGTGATTTTGAATGAATCTGCGTTTTGAACGACTGAATGAATGACTCGCACATTAAGATTTACCGCCACCTACTGGCTGTTTTAATTTTCATATTTACATTTATTTTCATATTTACACTTTATATAGACTGTTTTTACTTAACCTTTTAAAGATTTTTTTTTTTTTTTTACATATTTCTAAATTCAAAAAATTATATTTAAAAACATTCGTACAACATTATTTACCAATGAGCTGCATGAAGCAGTCTATGTAAATGTGTCTAAATAAAACCACTTCAGATGGTGCTTCTGTACCACTTCTGCAGTGCAAAGATGGATTTTTTGATGATTTATTTTGATTGGTAACAGTCTGATTGGGTCTTATTGTTGTAATTGAATTTATTGTCCAACATTTAAAAACAAATTTTCTATTTTAACTTAAGAAATTGATTAAATGTGATGCATACATTTAATAAGATTAGAAAAATTGCTCTTATAATGGTACAAATGCCCCAGGAAATTAATTTAAATGGGGAAATATCGCCCTGTAATGGGAAAGTTAATGTCTGTTATTGATCAGAAAGTGCTCCTAAATTTTTGACTGTGCTCCTAATTTTTTTTTTATTAGGAGCACAAGTGCTCCTAAAGAAAAATGTTACTGTAGAGCCCTGAAATATTTATATGTATGATTACCATCATATTTAATATGTTTTTAAAAATAAGCTAGTTAAATAAAATAGTAAAATAGTTCCAACAGATTTTCCTGTGGTACAGAAATTGGTACAGAGAACCGTAAAATTTTACTGGTATTGGTACCTACTACTGGAATTTTGGTACTGTGACAACACTAGAGTGCAGGTAGGAAACCATGTCTCTGAGGGGGCCAAAGAAGGAGAAAATAAAGAGGAGTCAGAGAGAGAAAGTTTTGAGAGAGAAACTCCCGAGTCAAGACTTGAGGGAGAGGAGCAGCTTGTTGCTGCTACGAGCTGCTCCACAGGTGCAGCCGCGGCCGCAGCTAGCACTAGTGGATGAAGCTCTTCTTCGACGTTATCCAGCCACAAAAGTTGGACTGCAGGATCGCTACTTTAATCGTAGATGGTATGAGGATTACAACTGGCTGGAATATTCTATTTTAAAAGACTGTGCTTTCTGCTTCGCATGCCGCCACTTTCAACGTCCAGGAAACCATGGAGAGAAGACAGCATTTACCTAGGACGGCTACCAAAACTGGAAAAAGGCGACAGGTTCGTTCAAGACACACAATGCTAGCGTGAAGCATAATATGCAATGGCAGCATTGAATGAGTGGACTGCTCAGAGAAAGTCTGGCTCAACAATATGTAATGCTTTGAGTGATGGACATGAGAAAATAGTCCAAGAGAACAGAGAGTATATGAAAGCAGTTGTAGAGTCATTAAGTTATACAGCATACCAGGGACTTTCACAGAGAGGAGACACAGAAAACAAAATGGCTGTCAACCAGGGACATTTTCTTGAACTTTTACAGGTCGTAGCCAAATTCAACAAAACAGTTGCACAGAAAATATCAGATAATCCTAGAAATGCTAAATACACGCATCATGACATACAGAACGAAATACTGGCCATTATGGCAAACATGAATCGGGATCAAATAAGTGCAGAAGTCAAAGATGCTGGACTTTTTGCATAGATGGTGGATGAGAGTAGGGACCTCAGCAAAACGGAACAAGTATCTGTGATGGTGCGCTATGTAAAAAATTATGAAGCTTCAATTTCTTCATTTTACTCCAGCTGACGTGTTAGATGCTGAATCGTTTTTCGCTACTGTCAAAGAGACTCTTAGTAAATGTAACAGTGATCACACTGACTGTATTGCTCAGTGTTATGACGGCGCTGCCGTGATGTCTGGTGTTCACAACGGGATCCAGGAGAAATTCAGAGAAGAGGTCCCTCAGGCAATCTACATTCATTGCCATGCACACCGCCTCAATCTTGTTTTAGTGGACTGTGTCAGAAACGTGCAGGCAGCAGGCGATTTTTGTGTTATTGTGCAAGACATTTACAAGTTTTTCTCAGGCTCATTTGTTCATCCCCATTTCACTAAGAAGCAAAGGTAATTTGAGCCTTCACAGCAGCCCTCTGAACTTAAGAAACTGTGTTATACAAGATGGTCCTGCCAGTACCACTCATTGCAAAATTAAAGGACATTAAATCGCAGCCAAATTCACGCAGATCGACTGATGCACGGTCACTACTCTCACTCATTGATGCTGAATTCATCCTCCACCTTATCCTTTTTGAGGATCTGTTCCGCTCTGCAAAGTTTATGTCTGACACTCTACAGTCCCCTGATCTTTTGCTCGAGACTGCCACTGACCTCACACACTCAGTCATCACCAGCATAAAAGAAAAGCGCACGGAGAGCCGTGTGGAGCAGGGCAGAGGCCCTTTGCGCAAATGTCGGTGTCACCATACCACTGCTGCCCCTACAAGAGAAGAGGCAATCTCAAAAGCCTCGCCATCTACAGGACTTTATAATTGAAGCTCCAACCGAACATCATCCATCCATGTCCTCTTCGGATGAGCTCTGAACATCTTCATTCTACCCTGTCATTGACCGTGTCATGTGAGCGCAGTTTTTCCTGCATGCGGCATGTAAAAACATACCTGAGAAACAGAGCGGCAAACCCTCGACTCAGCAACCTTGCTTGCCTGTCCAAACACGCAGAAAGAACCAAGGCCCTGGATGTCCAGACGATCATAGACCACGGCAACAGACGTATCGTCCTTCTGTAGGCTATGCAATCCATTGCATAAGGTTGTGATGTGGTGTTCATTTTAATGTTTTATTTAAGTTGTAAGTATGCACAGTTCTGATTATGCATATAGATATACATTGTGTTGTTAATGCTGGGCGCATGGATGCTGTCCTGTGCTGTTTGCACATCTCACACAGTAACCTCCGCGTCACTGAATCGCGTGAACGCAGTTTCCTGCATTAGGCTACATTTAATCCATTACATAATAATCACTGAGATTGTGATGTGTTCATTTAATGTTTTATTTAAGTTTTAAGTATGCACAGTTCTGATTATGCATACATATATGTATTGTGTTGTTAATGCCGAGTGCATGGGAGCTGTCCAGTTCTGAAGTCTTTCCTTTGCATGTAAAAAGTTTTTGTCGTTGTCTTATGGTCACTTGTATGAAGATTATATCTATTTTGATGAATTTGCCTATTCGTTGGCAAAATATAAATTAAAACTACACTCCTGTTGAATATGGTGTGTACCTTAGCTGCTTTTATTTTTTTTTAAAAAACTACAATTTCTTTATGAAGTAACTCTGACGTCATCAATATCATTTATTGTCTTAGCACCCCCACATATTGGTCTAGCCCCTCTTAGTGCCAGTAGAGAAAAATTTCTGGCGCCGTGCCTGTATGCTGTGTTCCGACTTAAGTTTGATGTTTGCTACATTCAAGTGTACTTTCTTGGAGCAGATAAAATAAAAAGGGAGTTCATATATCTTACTGCTTGTATTCATTGACGAAAATGTAGCCATGTACAGTAATATTGAAAATTGAGGATGCAATGCAACGTGGAATCGAATCGAATCGTTGACATGATAATTGTAATCAAATTGAATCTTGAGACCAGTGTCGATTCACACTCCTACTATAAATCTAGTTCAAAACGATGTGGGCAAACAGATACAGAAAACTCATTCAGATATTCAGAAAAACACAGAGTTGAACACAGATCCCTCCCCTTCCTCCACACACAGCTCTCATTGAATATAGACAAATAGACAAGCCAGAATGATTTAAATTTCCTGAAATAATAATTCATGAACACTGAACATTGACTCAAAGTCTTCATTCGCTCATTTCGCATGGTTTCTCAATAGAATTCATAAAAGTTACACGTGTGAATTACATAGCTAATAACTAGAATAGCACAGTTCTAATTGCAGGACACATTGTAATGGCAAACCTGCGTAATGTATTATTTCCTTCAGCTGAGACACCAGATGTGCACTGTTTGCCATGACGGTTTTGAATTGCTTGAAATATGACTGGAATGCTTTGATTGACATGAATACTTTCATGGTATTCATTTTAATACTTTACAGTATACCATGTAAATACCATGATACGATCTTTCCCAGGTTATATATTACTTCGTCATAAAATAGGTTCTTAAAATATATGTTTTGTAAATTAGTCTGTAAAATGAAACCTTATCAAACCATATCAAACCAAAATTATAGTTTAGTGTTTAGTTTTTTTCTGGAACAGATGAACGTGAATATGGCAATGTTTTATTACGTTGGAGTTTGTACGTATCACCGTAGTTCTGAATTGAAATGTCCGGTAAGTGGTGCTAAAAGCTTAATGCTCTATCACGTTTAATAATGTACTCCTACACTAAACCCTAAACCTACGCGATAGTGTTGTTAACAAAAGAAAATGTGACATGAAAATCCAATCGTAACCATGGCATTTTAGCTTGTTTTTTAACTCTTGTCTTTGAGCTCTTTTACCGTGACTCGTCGTCCTTCATGGGATTCGTACCAGAGCTCTTCGCATCACAAGTACAGTTCTGTACCAGCTGAGCTACCGATCAAGCTTTTTACGTCAGTAAAACTGAACATCTGGAGATGGGTAAGTGATGCAAACTCCAAAATATATTTGTTTACAAATAATGCACTATGGTAAAAAGTGTTTTGAGGTCATAACAATTGTGCAAGGAGCTGCGTGAAAATAAGTCTTTATTAATCAAAAATCTTGCCCTGTAATCATAACTGTATGTGAAAACGATTAAAAATGCTTGCTGTTTTACTGCCTTTAGTGTTCATTTCTGTTAGAAATTGCAGTGATATGTACGTATTGGTACGTATTTTGCGTTTTGCAAAAATGTTGACAAAGGTACATTTTTCCGATGAGCCTGTGTTGCTAATTTAAGTAAAATTACTCAAAATATTCTGAACTGGAGCGCAATCCCCCTCCCCCATACCTTGCTGAAGCACATGGGCTGAGATTCAGCGATATTCTCAGCATGCTGCTTTGTGGAATGTACTGATAGAAACCTTTTTTACACACAGACGTAAGGCTGGGAAATATTACGAAATATATAGTGGCAATGATATAAAGAGATTTTTAGAGATTTTGCTATGCCGCGTTAATATATCTGCTCAGCGCAGTACTACCTAAAGTTATTTACATGTTAGAACAACAAAGAAACATAAGAAAGCATGTGTCCCGAATTCAGTTCATATACACACAAAACTACGTGAAAATGCCCATCTTGAAGGAATTTTAGTCAATTCCTCAGAACAGAACAGAACAGAACAGAACAGCTTCAACTCTGGGATGTTGGTGGGTTTCCTCATATGAACTGCTTGCTTCAAGTCCTTCCACAACATTTCAATTGGATTAAGGTCTGGACTTGGACATTCCAAAACATTAACTTTGTTCTTCTTTAACCATTCATTGGTAGAATGACTTCTGTGCTTGGGCTCATTTTAACATAACTTAACAAAGTTCTATTTTTGTCATCCACAAAACATTTTTCCAATAGTCATTTGGCTTGTCCACATGATCTTTAGCAAAATGCAGACAGGCAGCAATGTTCTTTTTGGAAAGCAGTGGCTTTCTCTTTGCAACTCTGCCATGCACACCATGGGCCTTATTTTAACGATCTAAGTCTTTAAAATAGGACACAGCGCAAGTGCACGTAGGGCATGTCCAAATCCACTTTTGCTAGTTTAAGGACGGAAAAAATGGTCGGCGCCCCAGGCACATGGTCTAAAGTGGTTGTCCTTATTCTCTTAATGAGTAATGGGTGTGTTTTGGGCGTAACATGCAATAAACCAATCAGAGTCTCATCTCCCATTCCCTTTAAAAGCCATGGCGGATTCACTATTTACATGGCGGAATTTGCAAGTGGAAAAACTGAACGTGGCTCAAGTCCATCTCTCTGGTGCTGGCTCATGCATCGCGGCAGACTCTAGCTCTCCATCTGTAGTGGGCTCTGGCGTCATGTCTGTGCAGTGGCTGGCTGGGCTCTGGGTACAGAGTGGGGCTGGTGTCCTCCGCAGGGCAGATGATGAAATCCATCTATTGTTCTCTAGCACCCACTCAAAACCGTGGGGAAAAAAAATTAGCTGCAAGCAGCAATGACAGGCCCAAGTCCTGGCACCACTGCCACCCCATTTCTAAGGCTGTTGAGTTTCATGCAATTTGAAGATTAACAATTCAAACTCAAAAACATCCAAGAATATATTAAAGTTTGACATGTTGCCATGGCAACAGTAATTAAGGTATCAAGAATCGTTTCACAGGTCTACACCTGCCCTGTTTTGACATTATACTGACTAAGTCTGAAGCAAATCAGGTAAAAATAAGAGGGTGATTTCAAAGCATTTTTGAAAGTGACACTTCCTGCCGCCAGTTGGTGGTGCTATGACTTTGACTCACAATAGTCACTCCATGTGATCGGCCTACAACAAACATGCAGATGAAGTTTCATCAAAATCAGTAGGGATGCACCGATGTATCGGCTGCCGATATTTATCGGCCAATTTTTGCTCAATTTACAACCATCGGCATATCGGCTGTAGCAGGAAAAAGGCCGATATAACAAACTGATGTTTTAATAATTAACTGCGTGAAGGCACTGAGCTGTATAATGACTGTTGCGTAATCCTAGCGCCGCTGTCTGTGCTTTAAAGTTAATCAAATAACAAAAGATCGCACACTATTCTTGACTAAATAACTTTTGTAACTTTCATAAGTGTAGCGGACCCCATCGGAATGATGACTAATACTTTACTGATGTTTTATAAAGTTTATTGCATCCGTTTTCACTCCAAACAAATCACCACAAAAGCTAAACATTAATGCACACTTTTTGTGCTCTATAAACTCTCTCTCTCTCCATTGCATTATCATCAACATACAGTGAATTACTCAAAACACTTATTACAACTAACAGTTAACAAATAGATACAGATCTTATGCCTTTTCGGGGGGTGCTTAATAAAAGGACAAACTTTAAATCTGCAAAATATCTCAGAAGAACGTCTCGGTTACAAAGAACCCCATGAACCCCCTTGCCAAAGGACGGTGGGACAGGGCTAACACAGAGAGTGTCGATCACTGCTGTTCCCCAAAACCCACTCAGTGAGACTATTGCATAACGCTGGGAAAGCGTACCCTTCCACTGGGAAGGAACGCTGCGGAAGCCACATCCTTCCCCGAAGGAGTTATGTGGAGAAGACATATGGACTAACCCCGTAGGGCTGTACTACATATGGAAGAACCGGGGTGACTCCAACTCGATGAGAGGTGGGTTCTCCCAGAGGGAAGACACGGGCTTCGTTTAGGAGCAACCGTGGAACTAGACATATGGGATCCCCGTAGGGTCACACATATGAAACCCAGCCTAAACCCGGTTCTCGAGGATGCAGCGGAGTATAGGCCTGGCGCCAGACGCTCCGCCACGTCGGCTGCCGAAGGGAGAACGGAGGACTCGACAGGGTCTGCCTTGTAGGGACTCTCTGGAGAACGGTCTCAGGAGACCGGCTCGACACGAAGGCTATAGAATCTAGCGAACGTGTTAGGTGTCGCCCAGCCCGCAGCTCTACAAATGTCTGTTAGCGAGGCGCCACGAGCCAGCGCCCAGAAGGATGCAACACCTCTCGTAGAGTGAGCATGCAACCTGAGCGGGCAGGGCACGCCTTGGGCTTGGTAAGCCAAGGCGATGGCGTCCACTTTCCAGTGGGCCATCCTCTGCTTGGAGACAGCCTTTCCCTTCTGCTGGCCTCCGTAACAGACAAAGAGCTGGTCTGAGGTCCTGAAGCTTTGAGTTCTGTCTATGTACAGTCTCAAGGCGCGAACTGGACAGAGCAAAGCCAGGGCTGGGTCTGCCTCCTCCGAGGGCAGCGCTTGCAGGCTCACTACCTGGTCCCTGAAGGGAGTGGTAGGAACCTTGGGCACATAGCCAGGCCGGGGTCTCAGTACCACGTGGCCGTCACCCGGCCCAAACTCCAGGCACGATTCGTCGACCGAAAATGACTGCAGGTCCCCTACCCTCTTGATGGAGGCCAATGCAACCAGCAGCAAAGTCTTCATCGACAGAATCTTTAAGTCTGCTGATTGCAAGGGCTCAAAGGGAGCAATCTGAAGTGCTCTCAGCACCAGAGCAAAGTCCCAAGAGGGTATGGAGGGAGGACGAGGAGGATTCAACCGTCTTGCCCCCCTAAGGAACCTGACGACCAGGTCGTGCTGACCAACAGACTTGCCATTTATGTGGTCGTGGTAAGCGGAGATAGCAGCAGTATGGACTTTGAGGGTGGAGGGGGACAGCCTACGCCGTAACCCTAGGCTGTAACCCACCGCTTTTCTTGGGTACAATGAAGTAGGGACTGTAGAACCCTGACCTCATATCGGCTGGAGGGACCAGCTCTATCGCGTCCTTCGCCAGTAGGACCGCGATCTCCGCACGCAAGACGGCGACGAGCAGCCTGAGGTGCTGCGGGCGGTGTAGGTGCAGCAGCTGACCGCCTCGGCAGGATGTGACTGATGGCCTCAGACTGCTTCTGTACAGCCGAGAACTGCTGGGCAAAGTTCTCGAGCGCATCGCCGAAAACGCCGGTCTGGGACACGGGGGAATTAAGAAACCTGACTTTGTCGGTATCCCTCATGTCCGCAAGACACAGCCAGAGATGGCGTTCCTGGACCACTAACATGGACATCGCACGACCCACTGACCGCACCGTGACCTTCTTCGCACAAAGCGCGAGGTCCGTCGCGGCACAAAGTTCCTGGAGAACTTGTGGATCATGACCACCCTCGTGCAGGCCCTTGAGTGCCTTAGCCTGATGGACCTGCAGCAACGCCATAGCGTGCAGGGCAGAAGCGGCTTCCCCACAGGCCTGATAAGCCTTGCCGGTAAGATCCGACGAGTACTTACAGGCCCGGGAAGGGAGAGACGGCTCCCCCCGCCAGGTGGAGTTAGGGCACAGTTGCATAGCAACGGCCCGTTCCACAGGGAGTATGCGCGTATATCCCTTAGCCGCTCCGCCATCAAGGGTGGTGAGGGAGGAGGACCCACCGACACGGTTTCGGGCAGTAAAAGGTGCCGTCCATGTGCCAGTGAGTTCTTCATGCACCTCCGGGAAGAAAGGAACTGGGGTGGGGGGCTGAGAACCAGCCCTGGCCACCCCGAGAAACCAATCATCCAACCTCGAGGGCTCGGGACACGGTGGAGGATTCCACACGAGCCCGACCCTGTTGGCGGCCCGGGAAAGCATAGCCATCATTTCCAGGTCCGAATCGGGCACAGTTGTCACCCCCGAAGGAGGCAGCTGCACCGAATCATCATCCCCCGAAGCGTCAGGCTCACCCTCCGATGCAGCAATCGACATTCTATCATCCTGGGGAGCTCCGAAGGATACGGATGGTACACACCTCTGGGGTGGTCCACCGCGTTCCTCCGGCAGCTCTACTGGCTGCGGAGTGCAGGAGGGATGAGGGTTCCTAGGGGGTTGGTTCCCCGAAGGAAGCGCGCTCACCGTGATCCTCAGATCACCAGCACCGCTGCCCAAAGCAACCCTCTGAGGAGGATTGGAACGAGGCAGCGGCACCGGGACTCCGCCGCTTTGCAGGAACTGGAGTCTAGATCGCAACTCCGAGACGGTCATGTTCCCGCAATGGGTACATGACTCGTCCACAAACGCTGCCTCAGCGTGCTTTAAGCCCAGACATGAGATACAGCGTTGGTGACCATCCCGCGGTGACAGATAACGACCGCATCCAGAAACACACAAGTAGAACAACATCTTTAAAAAGACGCGAGTCTACTTGTGCAAGCTCTTTTAGGGACTGAACTCTTTTATGTGCAGAAGCACGCAGGGGAATGGCCGCTGCAACACAGACAGGGAAAGTGCAGCCTGTCGTGTGCACTCTCTCTTCGATGGGGGTTTTCTCAATAAAAAAGGAAAACAACAAAAACAAAGAAAAAAGGAGAGATCGACCCCGCTGCCGTGCTGTCCGCCTGCACCAAAGACTCGTCTTCCACACACTCCGTAAACAACCATAGAGGTTCGGCTCCGAAGCGAAAAGCTGAAGATGCAACGCACCTGCTGCTCAATATATATCCATGCTGCGAGGCGAGCAGCTGATGCATATGATTGCATGCCAATGTGCATTGGCTCGTTGTAGTTACACTCGAAGTAGATTGGCCTCTCTAGCGAGATTCCTATTCGTCGGTCTGTCCGACGTACGTCGAACGTGACCGACTGAATGGGAACTGCATGCTCTCCATTACCTGTATTAAAGCTCTCCATTACCTGTATTAAAGGCGAGTCCCGCCTTATTAAAGGATCTCATACATATTTAAACTTACAAAAAATATTAAAATGTATACAAAAACAAATTAGAAGATTAATCACAATAAAGTCTGTTATCGGTGCATCCCTAAAAATTAGTCAATGTATGCAGAAGTTATAACACGCTTCCTATTTCCCATTTCTCGGTATAAATTTGTTTCAACACCAAAGCCAAACGGTTTGAGATATCAAAAATCCACTCACAAATTACCATCCTCAATGTCTTGACTTCATGCTGACCGAGATTGGTGGCGATCGGATGAATCGCCTACAAGAAGTATATCAAATTCCAGAGCATGCTTAGGGCAAGACTCTTCTCAAACATGTGAAGTTTGGGGCAGATTGGACATTGTATGCCTGAGTTACAACAACTTCCTGTTTCGTGGCATTAAACGCTTACATTAGCACTTAGCAGAGTGTTGCGTGATTTAACGTGTTTCTAGTATGTTTGGTACTTCATGGCATATTTAAATGTGTTTCAGTGAGTATATAACAGTGTAAAGCATACCATTTCCTGTTGCCAACAGGTGGCGCTATGACTAACTGAATATTGGCACATAGATGTCTTCAGGCCAGTGCCCAGTTGCATAAAGCACCTTAAGTTTTTCCCTTAAGTATGACACTTAAGGCGTGATTTCCCCTTAACTAAGGGAATGACTTAAGGGCGTTGCATATAATTCCTTAAACTGTTCTCTTAGGTAAGGGAAACCGTTAAGTGTTTAACGACAGCAACCCAGGTTTTGCCGTTATAAAATTTTACTGTTGCCATGGACACGTTCACAGAAAACAACATAAGATGGATAAGGAAAACAAAAAAGAAAACCAAATATAAAAAAGAGAAAGACCAGACGAGAAACTCAAATTGATAGTTTACTCAAAATTGAGATTTCTGCCGTCATTCACCCTTATGTCGTTCCAAACCCATAAGATATGGATAACAAATAAAGATATTTTCAATATTCTCTCATCATTTATGTCCATTCATTGAAAGACATCCATATGAATAAGGCCAATGAGGTTTGTTCTTGCGCGTGATGCATGCACATTTGCGCTTCCGTTGACCATATAAGATAATGTAATTTCATCTATGTTTATGTGAATAAATGCCTAAATTACAATTTTTTTATCATATAAAGCGGTCGATTGTGTCTTGTTAGAAGACTTGGATTGAACCTGCTCACTCCGTGTAACACTTAAAGTGAAGTTTTCCGAACCTTATGTTATACTTAGGGAAATGACAGTTAAGGGGCTTTATGCAACACTTATCGTTTTTTAAGGGATTACTTAAGTGAAAAATATATACTTAGGGGAAATTCTTAGGGTTTATGACGTTTCACCTAAAGAAACCCTTAAGTAACACTTAACGGTTATTTTCTGCAACACCCTTAAGTTTAAGGGAAACATAAGGGCAATCTTAAGGGAAAATTACACTTAAAGTGCTTTATGCAACCAGGCACAGGACTCTTATCAAACGAAGTTTGGGGCAGATAGGATATTGTATGCGGGGGGGCACTGTTGCGCAAACACGATGTTGATGCGTTTTAAGTGAGTTCCTCACAGGTGAAATTTCAATTAAATAACAATCAGACCTAGAAGTTTATTTCTTTAATTCTTTCACTGGGATACGATTAATGAACACACACTGACATAAAGTTAGTAGATACTGTGTGTTTCATGGCAGCTCCGGGCAGCAAACGATGCGGCAAAGAGACGCAGGTTAACACGGCTAGCTCGGCCGACTCGAGAGGTAGTCACGAGGGGGAGTCACTCTCAGCTGAAATGTTCAAACAGTCGCTTGAATCCATGAAAAATGACATTTGTGTTAAGATCAAAAGTGCGATTAGTGCTCTACAATCAGACATCAATGGCGTTAAAGAAGAGTTGACTTCAGCTGTTGCCACAATACAGCAATCGCTTAGCTCGCATGAGGAGCGGCTGCGAGCTATTGAGGACTTGGCGACGGTCGCAAGTGGCACTCTCGAGCATCTCGAAACTATCGTGGCCAAACTTCAGACCGAGGTTAACACTCTGTCTTTAAAGTGCGAGGACCTCGAAAGCAGATCAAGGAGAAATAACATCAGACTGATCGGAATCAACGAGGGAGAAGAGGGCATCCGTCCGACGGAATTTGTTTCGAACCTTCTCCGTGACCTGATAAACTTGGAAGAGAAGCCGCTGCTCGATCGAGCTCATAGGTCACTTCAGCCAAACCCCAAACCCGGTCAACCACCCAGGCCCTTCATTATTAGGGTCCACTTCTACCACATTCGTGAACAGATTCTCCAAAGGACACATCAAAACGGAAGGCTGACCTATAAGGGAAAACCTGTCTTTCTCTTTCCCGATCTTACAATGAATGAGGCCAAGAAAAGAGCAGCATTCGGAGAAGTGCGCAAACATCTGCGGAATGTTCAAGGTGCTCGGTTCGGCTTTCGTCATCCCGCCCGATTTCGAATCACTCTGCCAGGTAACACAGAGCAGCTTTTCACGGATCCACAGAAATCGATGGAATACGTAAAAAACACACAGAAAATTAACGCGAACGGAACAGCAAATTCACCGGAGTAACGTTAGCTGGGAACACTTTATTTTATCTGTCGTCTTCTGAGGACATTGTCCATCCCGCAGTCTTGCAAGGTACATTATCTTTGTGATGATCTGAAAGATTACACTTTGTCTTGACCAGACTGTTTTTTTGTTTTGTTTTTTTTAATAAACTTTACTCCTAAAAATCAACATGCCTTGGGCTGTAGTCTACCTATAGTTTGATTTGAGCCTGCTTTGATCTGGCCATCTGGCATTTTTTTTTTTTTTTTTTAAACTGGTGTTAACTGGATAGACACGCTGTGGTCTGTGTACTTAATTTATGTTTGTTCACCTGATGATGCGCTTAGCTTAGTTTTTGCTAGCGTATCCTAGACGCGAAGTATGTCGTCTGTGTTTTCTTGCCTTATGGGGTTTTGCTTACACCTGGTTCGGGGAGGTGTTGACATAGGTGGGGGTACAGGTTTGTTGTTTTTCCAGAAGTTTTTGTTTTAGATTATTCTTTTTTTTCTCTCTCTTTCCTCATGTTGTGGCTTTATACTGTACAATGCACAATCCAAAAAAATCTTTTTGTCAATTTTCAACATCTCTGTATATATCTTCAACAGTTTTCTTTCACTTTTATATCTATAAGCAGGGTCATTAATTTTGTAAGCTGGAATGTGAAAGGTCTTGGTCGCCCTTCTAAGATTAATAAAGTTACAACTCACTTGGATAGTTTACAAGCTAAAATAGTCTTTTTGCAGGAAACACTTCTCAATGTCTCTGACCACACTAAATTACACAGAAGATGGGTCTCACAATCCTTTCACTCTTATTTTCTAGTAGAGCAAGGGGAGTTGCTATCCTTATTCATAAAGATATTTCTTTTAATCCTTTTAAAGTAGATACATCATAGTATCTGGACTACTGTTTAACACTCCTGTGGTATTGGCTAATGTCTATGCTCCTAACTTTGATGATGATAATTTTTTTATTAAGTTCCTCTCCGTCTTACCAAATTTACATTCGAATTATTTGATTATTGGGGGAGATTTTAATCTTTGCCTAAATCCTCAACTTGACAGAGTTTCTCAAAGAGGAACAACCCTCTCAAAGTCAGCAAAAATAATAAACTCTTTTCTTAATGATTATGCGGTCACAGATGTTTGGCGATTTTTGAATCCATCTACGCACGGCCATTACTTTTTTTCCCACGTCCATCAGTCTTTTTCTCACACTGATTATTTTTTAATTGACAATAAGCTCTTACCATTGGTTCAGCATTGTACTTATAATGCAATTGTTATTTCAGATCATTCTCCTCTTAATTTAGGCCTGAGTTTTGAGTGCAGATGCACGCAATGCCCTGATAACTGAATTAGTTAGCAGGGCAACTAATGTGAATGCTACCCCAGATATAACACATATCACCCTTTGGGAAACATTCAAAGCCTATATTAGAGGTCAAATTATATCTTATATGTCATTTGAAAAGAAAAAAACAGAGAAGATCTATGGCAGATCTGATAGATCTTATCTCCCAGTTAGAAAATCAATATGTAAATAACCCTTCACCCAATATACTTAAAGAACGTCTTCTTTTAAAAACTGATTTTGACACTCTCTCTACTGTTACCACTGATGAGATGCTGATTAAATCAAGGCATATTTATTATGAGTATGGAGAGAAGGCAAACAGGCTTTTAGCCCACCAGCTTAGACAATCCTTTGCTTCCCATATCATTCCAGCTATTAAAGTGCACAATACCCTACTGTCAGATCATTATAAAATCAATAATTCATTTTTGGAATTTTATCGGTCATTGTACTCTTCTGAACAAACCTCTGATTATGTGGACTTTAATAATATTTTCAAAGATCTCTCATTACCTCGCATCAGTACTGATGCTGTGCAGTTTCTGAACAGCCATATTTCTTTAAATGAGATTCAGGATTCCATTTCAGCCATGCAAAGTGGCAAGAGCCCTGGGCCAGATGGCCTTCCAGCTGAATTTTTTAAGACATTTTCTAGACAATTGGCTTCCCTTTTGTTAAATATGTACAATAAATCATTTGATCTTCCCCAAACTCTACGAGAAGCCTCAATTTCCTTAATTCTGAAAAAGGACAAAGATCCCCATATGTGTAGTTCATATCGCCCAATATCTCTTTTAAATGATGATGTAAAATATTTAGCCAAAATTCTTGCTTTGTGATTAGAAACAATACTTCCTAGTATAATTTCCACTGACCAAACTGGCTTCATTAAAAACAGACTCTCGTTCTTTAATGTCAGACGGTTATTCAACATTCTCTATCATCCTGTGCCTTCATCTGTACCTGAAGTTTTGATCTCAGCTGATGCGGAAAAGGCATTTGACAGGGTGGAGTGGGATTACTTATTTCACACTCTTCAGATGTTTGGTTTTGGACCAAGTTATTATACAAAGCCCCACTTGCCTCTGTTCATACTAACAATATTTCCTCTGCATATTTTCAGATTAATCGAGGCACAAGACAGGGTTGCCCCCGCTCGCCTCTTTTGTTTGCAGTTGCGATAGAGCCTTTGGCCATTGCTTTGCGTCAAAAATCAAAAATTGCTGGTATAATCAGAGGAGGAGGAGAGCATAGAGTCTCTCTGTACACAGACGACCTGGTCTTATATATTTCCGACCCATCTGAATCCTTACCTCACGTCCTCAAAATTTTTGATATGTTCGGAAGTCTCTCCGGCTATAAATTGAATTTACAGAAAAGTGAAATGTTTCCCATCAACAATGCTGCCCGGGAGTTCTCTTTTTCTTCTCTCCCATTTAAGGTTTCCCACTCATTTACATACCTTGGTATATGTGTATCTAATACCTTTTCTAAACTTTTTACTAAAAACTTCACCCGTTTATTGGAGCAAGTTGAACTTAAAGCGCTGGACCTCACTTCCTTTATCAGTCACAGGTCGAATAAATTCTATCAAAATGAATGTGCTGCCTAAGTTTACCTATCTGTTCCAGTGTATCCCAGTGTTTATTCCCAACTCATTTTTTCGTAGGCTGGATAGCGTTCTCACCTCATTTATATGGAATGGCAAACCTGCTAGAATGAGTAAAAGTCTTCTACAACATCCTAAGCCACTGGGCGGAATGTCTTTGCCTAATTTTCAATGATATTATTGGGCTTCAAATATTCGCCCTATACTGCACTGGTTCTACGAAGATCCCGGAGCTGATGCCCTGTCATGGGTAGCCATTGAGACTACCTCATGCTTGCCTTCTTCTCTAGCAGCTTTAGTTTACACTCCTCTTTCCTTTCCCTGTGACAAATTTACTAAAAACCTACTTGTAAGAGCTACGCTTAAAATCTGGAAACAGGTGAGACGTCATTTTGGCTAGCAAACTATGTCCCCTAAATCCCCTGTTCATTCTAATCATGTCTTTAATCCCTCAATAATTGATAAGTCTTTTACATCTTGGCATGCTAAAGGCATTAGGGAAATTAATGACTTGTACTATGAGGGGGCTTTCTGCTCATTTCAACAGATGTGTGAACAGTTTAATATTCCAAAGAATATTTTTTCCGTTATCTCCAAATTCGTGATTTTGTACGTAAAATGTTCCCTCAGTTTCCTGCTCCGCCTCCCTGCTCTCTATTTGATCATTTATTGGAGAACCCTCCAAGATGGAAGGGCATTATATTAACACTGTACTGTAAAATTTTGGCCCCAGTCTATAAATCCCTTTCACAAATAAAAGTTTTGTGGGAAGACGACTTAGAAATGGTTATTTCGGATGAGGACTGGGAATCAGTCCTATACAGAATACACAAATCTTCAGTCTGTGCAAGACATTGACTTCTGCAGTGCAAAATTGTACACCGTGTACACTGGACAAAGCTGGACAAAGAATATAGATCCTGCTTGTGATCACTGTAAATTAACCCCAGCATCTCATGCACATATGTTTTGGTCCTGTATAAAGCGATCTCTGGTTTCTTGGGTAGACCGATTTCACCCTGCCCACTGATTGCCATTTTTTGAATTACTCCTATGTCATATAATCTTACAATGTAAGATCTTACAAGATACAATGTGATTGTATAGCTTTTATCATGCTCTTAGCCAAACGATTAATATTGCTGAAGTGGAAGGATCAGAGGCCTCCAACCCCAACACAATGGATTCGTGATGCCCTCTTTTTTCCTAAAGTTGGAAAAAATTAAACATTCTATAAGAGGTTCATCTAACCAGTTTAATAAAGCTTGGGATCCTTTTAAGCAATATGTCACGGAACATGCTTTATTGTCGAACGTAGACTGAGTCTTTGTTCCAGCCTTTTTTTCCCCCTTCAATTAAATTTTTATTGTATCATAGAGATTGTGCACTTCTATTGTTTTGCTAAGCCACACTTTTGACCACTTATTTATTTGTATATATTTTTTATTGTATTAAGTTGATCTTGTTCTTTTGTTTTTTGTTTCCTTCTTTGTAATACTGTCCTAAAACTCATAAGTAAAGCTTTAAAAAAAAAAAAAAACTAGGACATTGTATGCTAGAGTTACAACAGCTTCCTCTTTCATGGCTTTCAGGAGAGGAAGAAGCCCTTTCAGAGCTTGGGCCCTAAACAGAACATAACAGGGCATACTCAATACAGTCAAATTTACAACACATAAATTCATCAATTTCTCCCGAAAGACATGAAAGTGAGTGACTGGTAAACAGGAAGAAGAATAGAGTAAACTTTATACAATGTGTGTTTGATGTGAAAAAAACACATCTTCAAATTATGTTTGAGGTTCATTACTGCTGCACATCATTGTTTTGTTTGTTTTTGTTTTTTTTGTTTTGTTTTGTTTTTTCAAATTATAAATGGTTTGCTAGTATTTATGTGTATTTAAATGCCTGAAACCTAAAACAAACATTATGTTGTTGAAAACAGAACAGTTGTCTCCCTTTCTGGCTCAGTGACAGCCAAAGCACAGTAGCCACTCTAATTTTACCGGTGTGATCATACGCTGCAGGGTCTCCAGTGATCAATGCTCTTATTTTGCTTTTAGAAGGTAGGCCATAAAGACTTTCAAAGTCAGAGGGCTTAAGTCCGAGTCAAATCATGAGTCATTAGCTATGTCTCCATCACCCTATTTTTATGCGCATTTTGAAGTATCGCATCAGAAAAGAGTAATGGAAACGCACAATTTTGAAAAAAAAAATCCCTTCATTCGCAAAAAAGTTTTTACGCTCACTTGAGGTGGTTTTTGACTTGTGCGAAAAAGCATTAATGCAAATAATGGGAGATGGAAACACATTTGCCAAATAAATTCTGATGCAGTGAACATTAAACCCATGTGACTAACTGTCTGTTTCCGCTGATGTTGTTGTAACAGACATGTTATACATTTATGTTTGATTCTGTTATGACGCATTAATTCTGGATGTACTAGAACTCGTTGTATATGTGTGTGTACAATGCATTTTCCCTTTGGTGCTTGCCATAGAAAGACAAGAGTCATGTGCACTTTTGTACTGGAATGACGTGGGTTTTTAGGGGTTGTCCTTTCACGTGTGTGATACTTAATAAAGTCGAGAAGAGTTCAGATGGCTCTTTTTTTCATATTCATAAGTGTTTAATAGGCGAAGCTTTCATGAATGCTCGGTCACAGTGTTTTATTTACTGTTGGTTACTAGGTTACCATACCACCGTCATCCGCTCAAACAACTTGATTGAAACGCACCTAATTCACATTCGTTTTTCTTTCTTTTTGTTGTGAACTTTGAAAAGATTCGCTTCAAGTTTGGATGGAAACCCAGCTAGTGTTGTCAAAGTCTAAGTCGAATCGCAAGACTTCCTTGATTATGTCGAGTTGAATCAGAAGTCATCAAATTTGGGTCTTAAGTTCAAGTCATGCGACTCAAGTTGACAACCCTGGTGCACGCCACTTATATAGATCTATCATGCGCGTGCTGTAGGTTTGAGTGCAAAACCTGTGAGAATGAGTAAATGCAAAATACAAGCACTATTCAACCAGAACGAATGAGACGAGTGAGAGGAGGCAGGTGTGTGTCAATTTTCCGTCAGAGAGAAGAGAGAGCGAGAACGCGCAGTTGGTATCGGTGTGGAGTGTTGGAATCGTTTCAGATTAGACATGTGCCGATATTCGGTAATGCGATATATCACGATAATAATATGCACAATATTGTTATTGTGGGCACTTCAAAATACCGTAAATAATAATTTATTACAAATTTTTTAAATTTTTATAATGCATTTAAGAATACTTTCCCCATCAAAAATGCACAACATGCTGCATCAAAGGGACACGCGCTCAGATGTAAACAAGCCCAACTTGCATGAAGGAGTGAGGAGACAAGCTGAATGAAAGTGCACGTTCACTCTCTGACAGCAGAGGGCGCTGATAGAACAGCAGAATGCAGCGGTTACACCGGAAACCCGTAAACAAAGCAACTGTGCTAGTGAAGTTTTTAAAATGCTTCAAACAGCCATTCATTTTTTTTGTAATCTCAATGTTGTTCATCACAGCACCAAATACTTAATACTTAAAGACTTAATAGGCTATTTATTTTCAAACTTAAACATTTTTATATTTTAATCTGGACTACAACATGCTATAATGATTAGAAATGTTCTGATTATTTGTGATTGTTCAGTGAAACTTTGAGACATACGGCTTCATTAGTTAACATGTTAATTCATTATTACCAAACTGACAATGAAAAATACTTATAAAGCATTATATTCTTAGTTAATGTTAATTTCTTAGTTACTGTTTAATAACATTACTAAAATCAAAAGAACTTATTTAATTGACCTGAGATAAAACTAACAATGATCAGTTGTATTTCTTAACTAACATTAACAAAAAATAATACTTTCTATAACAAATGTAGCTATTGCTCAATCTTAGTTAATGCATTAAATAATGAGACCTTATTGTAAAGTGTTACCTGTTGTTCTTTATAGCCTAATTCTTTTGCACTTCAATCTGTTAGAAAATTTTACTTTATATATTTTTTGTGTATTGTATTATGTGAGTGAATTGTGTTATATGAGTGAATTTGGACACTATTGACATACAGTCCACCATTAGTCACAAGCATACAAATCATGTCCCAAGTCCCAAGTACCAAACACTACAAAGGGTTTATCAATTCATGTAGCCCATGGCATTAGTCTGAGCTCAAAGATGAAAAAATTGCTTGTTACACTTATGAAAGATAAGTTAGCGACCCTTTGAAAAGGTCAATGATTATCTGTGGAACAGTAGTCTCATTTACAACAATGAATGAGTTTGATACTGCACAAGGGCTGCTCTTTGTTCTAAAACAAGAAAATAAATATGCTCAAATGTATAGGTACACAAAAACCTAATCAGAAAATCCATAAGGATTTGTCTACTTGCAACTTTCTAAATGTATTTGGTCAATTGTGAATTTTTATGGGAATCTAGTGATGTGTAGATGCTATTCACAGAAATATTCACTTCCAGGCATTTGTTAAGACAGATTTTTTTTACACCAGAAAATCCTTGAGATTGTACTACAGATGTCCCGAGCCAAACACATACAAAAACATCTAAACAGGCAGTAACAATCACTTTAACACTGCAGTGCAAACCATTTTAAGTCACTGTCAGCATGTATTTAGCCCACAGTCTAGCTATGAAGACATACAGACAAGTACTACTTTTCCACAAGAATGTATGTATGCAAACAAACTAGTCTTACCTGTTTTCAGGTGAACTAATTCATCATGACCAAAGATGAATTAGTGTACTTTTGGATCCATTCCTTTTTCGTTTTTTAACCACGTTGAGAGAAACAAAACAAAAAAAGGTTGTTGTATTTTTAAATGCTGTGTTGAATACCAACATTTAAATTAAAACCAAATACACAAATATGTGTACAAAATAAATATTGATTTTTATTTATTACATTTTACATCTTTATAAACCAAAATTAAAAATGATTAAAGTCGAAGAAATATAAATTCACAAGTTTTCTTTTGTAAAACTGTTTCTCCCATGCTTTTGAGAGCCATGTCTCTGAAACATGATAATACTTGACTTGATTTTCAACCCATTCTCACTTACGAGCGGTCCGATACTGCCGCATGTCCAAGAGAATGCTACTGCCTACTGGCGGCAAATGCGCTCAGCAAATCGGGACATCCAAAAATGCTTAATGTGGCTTAATGTACTACTAAGACAGTGATATTGGAGGAGCAAATTCAGTACACACCCTATAAATAAAGCAAAAGGCTATGTACAGCAGATGAGCCCACACTATGAACACAATTAATTATACATTAAGCATTTTCCTAGAAAATAAAATGCTGTTATAAAGAAAACACAACGCATTAAGACAGTGATATCAAACGACCAACAAAGTGTTAGACAAGCAGGTCAGGCCAAATATGAAGGCAACTCGCTTACACGTTCAGTGCTTTGCACTTATAGAAAACTGTTAGAAGCACTTAACATAAAAATATTGTCCTTCCACTTTGTATACGTTGCCATTGTCTTAGCCTTAGATGCTGTTGATGACAACTGTGCGAGAAAATACTTTCTCCCTGGTTGTTGTTTTAGTAGGATTAAGCCACGTGTAACGACTGAGACAAATCAGACACAATTATTTGTTATATTAAAAAAATAATCAGACACAATTAATTGTTATATTAAACAAATAATGGTTTGAAACTTACTCTAGGGTCTGTCCCCATCAACCAAGAAGACCAGCCTTAGTTTTATTGCCCTGAAGTATGTGTGTGTTGCACGTGGAGAAGCAGAGACAAAGAGACACAGAAAAACTGCATCTTTCCTGCATTTTCCCCACAGAACACAGACTTTCCTGCATTAATTTATAGACAGACTGTTCTATAAATGAACATGCACATCCCCAGGAAATGGTATCCATTATTACTGTTTGTTGTATTGTACTCACGTTGTGTAGTGTATTCACATGTTTTATGATACATGTAAGGTAACCTCAATTATGCCATGTTTAGTGTCTATGGGTTCGTATCGAGAAGATTTAAATGCTTGTGTATACGATATGTTGATACCTGTGTAACACATCAGTATTACAAGAATCTTTAATAGTTCCTCTTTAACAACTCAGCCATTTGAATCATAAAAAGGCCCCATTTTGCCGCTCGGAGATCCTACCCATTTCATTGGTCAGGTCAACCCTTAGGGGTGTGACTTCTCCCAGAGCTTAAAGACAGCATGCAATGCTCCTCTCTCTCTCTTACTTCTCCGACAACACAGCAACTGCAGGGGCTGCCTGTGGGCCTTCGGGCCTGGGCCTGCCCTGCCCCCAACCATGTGCTTGACTAGGAGAGGGAGAACTTTTTCCCACTAAGAGTCAAATTAACAGCTCAAGTTGTTTTATATGTCTTCGACCAATGCAGAAGGTATTGGTTACAACTCCGGACCGAATCATCAAGGATCCTTCCTCAGCTGGCAGATCCGATGCTCCTCAGCCTAAAGGCATTTTGCAAGTATCGTACATTTGAACACTAAACAGCGATTTAGTATTAATTTGTAAACCACCTGTGTCAGCTAGGGTGTTTTATTACTGAGAAAACTGATGGTCTTTTCCAGATTGTCTTTGACTTTTTCCCCATAGCTCCATTTCCTGTCCCACTTCCGGTTCAACTCTATCATTGTTCATTTTTACCTACGTATGTGTGTGACCTGCGTGTATGTTATGTGTTTGTTAGTTTAGTTATGTGTTTGTGAGTTAGTTAATAAAGCTTGTGCACAATACATGTTTGGTTCTGACTTCGTCTGCTAATAAATTGCTTCCTAAATGATTTAGATGTTGACTACATGCTCTGAGTAGTACTGTACAATAAGAATGTTGCTTTCCATAACCTGGAAATGGACATTTCTTAGAATTAATAAACAATTCACACTGAGTGTTCACTGGACGAACAGGTTAATTGCTTGTAATATTAATATTTAATGTAGCTACATCAAGTTAATCCGATTAACTGATTCACATATTCATAATTAATCATAATTAATAATCATAATGAGTTATGAATAATTATTAATATTCCCCCTTAGTTAAATCGCTACACACGTAAAGCGTTAATGTCCCAGTGATGCGGCCGTAACGCATTGCTTTCAATGAGAATTGAAAAACATTTCATGTCAAACATCCACTGAGGCAAATGGCATGGGAATTTTGTCTTCATGAAAGTTACATATTATTGGGGTATAATTTTATCATCATGACATATGTTGGGGTATTTTCAATTTGAAAAGCAGGACATCAGTGTAAGCTAGGCCTATAGCCTATAAAGCAAATCCTAATCCTAAACAATTTTAAAAAAGTCACAGTAATTCAGATGTCGATTTGGCCTTTATTCATATAAAACAGAGTGAAAAGCAAAGGGACGGGATTGAGATCATATAAGCGTGAACTCAATACTGTGTTGGAGCACCAAACAAGAGCTATAAGGTTTAGAAATGGTTGTGTTTAGGTTAAAATATTAATGTAAAAAAAAAATAATAATTTAACAGATTAATCAATTAATCAATGTCATCTTTTTTAGGCGTTTTGATGCGAGACATTCTATTGACACCAGAGGAAAAGGCACTAGAGGGCACTTTTAGCGTCTGTATGATGAAAAACACTAGAAATTAAATTGAGCATTTTTACATATTAAAAAAAACAAGCTGTATATTATTTTTAATAAAATAATAATCTTGCATAAGGAAAACTAACTTGTATCTGCTAATCCTATTCATCAGTGTTAAAATAAAAAAACGCATTTTCCATATTTCATTTCTGATTTAAAAAAGGAATGGACGCAAAAGTACATGGCCCGTGCTCGTAATGGTAATTGATTTTCGATTTTGGTTTCCAACAATTATGAAAACAAGATAATTGAGGTGAAATAATTATTGTGCCACTGCCTCATTCCATCCAGTGCACCTCCCTTTCCTTCACAGGGGTGAGCTTTCGTTCCTCCATAAAAGCCCAAACTTAACATCCAAATCAGCCAAAAAAGTGAGTCTTAAAATGCAGTCTACTGTTGCTAAATTGTGGGATGTGTTTGATATTAAACACTGTTATTAAAAGCGCATTAAGCCGCAGAAGAGACACTGACTGCTCCCAATGCGGCTTTCTGTGTGCACGCTCTGAGTCTGAGCCGAATGTGATTAAGCAAATGGGCTTCGGCTATGCGCCTAAACTCGTACACAGGAAAATGTAAAAAAAATATCAAAATGCCTTTTTTGGAGACTATTTATGTTAACACAATGTGGCATGTCTTAAGTAAATGTACACAGTTCAGAAAGAAAACGTTTGTGTATCAGTATATTGGATCTGTAGCTCTTTACAGTGACAGCAGCCTAATATACCTGCTGCAGTCTGTCATTAATTGTTTGATAATCAAACAACAAATGCCAAAGAAAAATCACTCACTGATCTTGACTGAATAACTTAAGTAGCTTTAATAAGGATTAATCTATATTTAATGTGTACAGTAAGACTATGCAGTAGGGCTGGATCGAAAAGTAATCGGAAGTGAAATTCAGAACTTCTAATCGACATAATTTTCCCATGTCGGTTATTTCGGTTTTTAATCCTGTTAATACTTTCCT
The DNA here is from genome assembly GCA_037950665.1 of Hypophthalmichthys nobilis. Classification (NCBI taxonomy): domain Eukaryota; kingdom Metazoa; phylum Chordata; class Actinopteri; order Cypriniformes; family Xenocyprididae; genus Hypophthalmichthys; species Hypophthalmichthys nobilis. The sequence goes on along the minus strand of CM075483.1, from coordinate 17,441,849 downwards.
CTTAAAAACATACTACCGCATGTGTAGTCACGTGACTCCGCCCGTCCAGCAGCGTCACGGAGGCAAACTCAAAAGCCGAGTCAACACAAACACACACAGTGTGTGAGCCTCGATGTGAGATAACTTTCACTTTCGTCTTCACTAAACTTTCTCAATTGTATAATTTAAGGCTTGCTAGTTTGGACATTCAAACGATTTTAGACCATCGGATGTGTATTATTATATTGAGCTACTTGCGCTGATGCATTGTGGCACACGAACACTCATACAGAGAGCAGCTGCACATCACGTGAAGATCGCGCGCACACAGAAGAGCACAGAAACTCGTTGTCAACGCTGTCCTGTGATTTATTACCAAAGTAACTTATATGCTATAACTTTTGAGTTTCTTTTTTTCTACGTTTGAAGTAACTACTTATAACCAGGGCTTGACATTAACACCCGCCAACCCGACAAATGCGGGTAGATTTCAGCTGTGGCGGGTAAGACAGCCACTCCCACTAGCCACTTTGGCGGGTTTAATATAATTTCAGCCTACAGCCTAATCAAAGGTAGCCAAGCTCGTCGTAGCACAAAATTACAATCCGATCACAATTCGTTATCGATTAACTTGCAGTTAGTGAAGGCGGGATCGCGTTGAATGACACACAACAGAAGCGCTCTCTCGCGTGCGCTCTCTCTCTCTGTTGCTTGCGCGATCAGATCTTCTTGCGCCTGAATAGTCAAAAACACGCACACACAGATGTCAAAATGTCCATCGTGTGGAGTATCTCGCGTGAATACAGTCGGTTATGGCTTAAGTGTACGTAAACATGTTGGTAAAACTGGATATGTGTCAGTATATTACATACATGCATTCAGCAGCCCAATTAAATACCTGTCTGTCATTAATGTTAATCAAACAACAAAAGATGTTAAATAAACCTACTGTATCTGAAAAAAAAGAGTTTAGGCTATTTAATTTACTATTGTATTTGTAATTTGCTAATTTGCTTCTTTGTTCTTTTTATATAGCCCAATCTGCATTTGAAAGTTTGAAAGGGTTTTAAATCTAGCTAATCAAGTAAAATGACTCAAAATCAAGTAATTTAAGCATGCCAAAGTCAACTTTAATCATATAAAATGTAATTTCCCAACAGCAAAATTGTGGCCAGTGAAAATGCTGAGTGGCTAGTAACTTTGGAAATCCACTAGCCACAGTGGCTGGTGAGCAAAAAAGTTAATGTCAAGCCTTGCTTACAACCCACATTTTAACAATTAATAGAGAGACGTATGACTAATTCACGCACGCAATCGCTCTCATTAACGCATTCAAATAAAGGTACTAGTATGGTGCTAATTTATCTGTAGGACTATCTGATTTACAACGAGCAGAAATCTGTAAGAAATGTTATGAACCATAGATAAAGTAACTGCTGAAAGTGAGCTGTTATGTCAGAGGACTCTTTCATTAGGAAAAAAATGTCCCACCTTTAATATTCAAGCATGTTTACAGTACAAACCTCGTCAGTGAACTATGAGGGCAAACAAACAAATAAAAAACAAAATAATCGTTCATTAAGCGTAATCGATGTAAAATGTTCAATTAATCGAGATTTTGATTTTAAAGATAAGTTCACTTTCAAATGAAAATTACCCCAAACTTTATTCACCCTCAAGCCATCCTAGGTATGACTTTCTTCGTTCTGATGCACACAATCGGAGAAATATTAATAAATATCCAGACACATCCAAGCTTTATAATGGCAGTAAGTGTTACCAAACGAGTATGAGCTGAAGAAAGTGTCTCCATCCAGGATGTAGCATAGCTTTTTGAACAGCTAGAGTTTTACACTTTCTTCGTAAGCAGAATACGGAAGGCGGTCTGGTGGAAGCTAGATATTTTACTACTATTTTTACTACTATTTTACATAACTTGTTAAATATGGATATTTTTTTTGCACAAACACGTCGCTTCGCTTCAGAAGGCCTTATTAACCCCCCAGAGCCTTGTGGAATATGTTTATGATGGGTGGATGTGGATGGATAAAGACACTTTTTTTCCATACTCGTTTGGTAACGCTTACTGCCATTATAAAGCTCGGATGCGTCAGGATATTTATTAATATTTCTCTGATTGTGTTCAACAGAAAGAAGAAAGTCATATACACCTAGGATGGCTTGAGGGTGAGTAAAGCTTGGGGTAATTTTAATTTCAAAGTGAACTAATCCTTTAAGTTATATTGTCCAGCCCTACTATGCAGTGTGATATGCATGGTTATTTTACATTTGCAGGCTATTGTGGTAATCTGTGGTAATCTGAATACCACTGTTAGTATATCTTCCTGAAAAACTTAACACACTGTTTATTTAATTTGTCTTTTCTTTCTATTTTATTTATTTGTCTGTTTTGTTTGTAATTACTTTGTTCTTACTGTATTGTTGACTGTTTACTTGTCTTATGTAACTGTTTTGAGGACCTTTTTCCTACATTAGTTAACCTAGTAGGCTATTAGTTTTTGCTGAATTATCAGTAATTGTAAAATTTCACTGATATTTATAGACTTTTGCTATAATCAAGCAGCCCTATTAGAAATTGTCTTCAGACTAAGACAATGACATTGCTTTCACTTCTAAAAAGTGAATATTACAATCTTTGAAAGATCCTTTTAATGGAGCTAACTAATCTAGCTAACTAGGCATGAAAGAAAGGCCACCAAGATGTTTTCTCTTAATAAGATTCTGCAGCTAAATCCATTCCCCTATGGAACAAAAAACAATCTATGCCACATCAATATGACTACGGTATGAATGCAGAAATCAAAAAGAATTTGAAAAATAATTGATTTACAGTCACTGGAGCTTAAAGTAGGCCACAGAAGATGCCAAACATAATTTTGAGGGACAAGGGTGGTTAAGGTAATGACACATAACTCATAATCATTCAACTTAGCTGGGTCTGTACACAACATCATGGGAAATATCATGGAATATAAAAGAAACATTTTTTTATTTTATTTTATTTTATTTTTTATGCAGAAATGAATAACTGTGACCTCAGTTGTGCTGAAGCAGGTAATAGAGGAGAGGTCTGAAAAATCAAAGAGAGATCGGTAAATGCAGTCCATCACATGCAGCCTAGGCCCATATAAAAGGCATTTACTGTGTTAACTGGATTTGAGATCACACACTTGATTTACTCAAAGATCTTGCCGATTTTCCTATCAGGTGAGAGCAAGAGTGGAGAAAAAGGTGGTGAAGTTGTGCAGAAAGCCCTTTTCTAGAGATGGTTTTTAAATCTGACGCAAATTACTTGTGGACACATCCTGCCTCATTTAGAACAATCAGGATTTTTTTTAGAACAAAAATAGAAATACATATCAAACAGTTGTTCATGCTATAAATGAATCGCTACCTTTACAAAAATGCTACAACTCAGTCATGTATTCGGCTACAGTAAAGCTTTAATCAAGAAAAAAACGTATATTAAACGCTAACAAACAGCAGTAACATTTACAAGTGACAGCATCTAAACACTTTGACATGAATACAAACGGAAATAAACCGTGCTTGCAGAGGTTCTGCTTGACCCTTTTCATCATTATTGCTATCTGGGTCTGATTCGGGCTCAATTTGATAATATGGACGCCATTATTTACATTTCCACTGAAGCACATGTATCAACTAATGGTAAGGGGCGTGGCGTTTCCGGACGCTTCAGCGAATCACAATACACTGGGCCAGCTAACCAATCTGAGCCCATTGCGTATTTCGGAGTTTGTGGTATTTGAATTATATTCATACCACCCTAGCGCGGCACATTTTAAATGTCTCCCTTATTAAACACAGCTGATCAGCTGCATGGATGAAACGCATCAGATGATTAGTAGAGTACAGCATAACCTGAGCGTTTGTGTCCAATAAAGGAGACATCCAAAATATGCAATGCTAGTGTTCACTTTTCAAGTTTGTAGGGTCGGAAACATGTATGTTGGTTATATAATTTTCAGTTTTTTAATATATTTAAATATAATTTAAATTGATTTTACACACTTAAATCATTATCGTATTGCATATTGCATCATTTAGCAAGTTACTGCATATCGCATTTTTCTTCAATATCATGCAGCTGGGAGCCCTACTATGTTATCACAAGACCTCACTATACAATATTTCTGTCAATTTTTTTATTTATTTATTTTTTTTTCCAGTTTTGTGTAGGTCCAAGAAGAAGTTAAAAATGTGTTACTACATCCTTCACACTGCTAAGTTATAAACTCTTTGCATTGTATTATGGGACACACAATTCGACACAGTGTGTTCTGGTTGCATACTGCAGATTTTGGCAAATTGTTTAGGTCATCTGTGTATTCCACGCGTACAAATGTACACACTATAAACATACAGCGAAAACAGTATGACTAGTATGGTAGCATGCTATTACAAACATACCACAGATATGCTACTATTGAAATTTGATAATAAAAACAAATGCTATAATTACTATGAGGGCAACTTCGAGAGGAGAAGTGAAATGGCTACGCTAAGGCACTTTGACATGCATTTTTCACATTCATGAAGAAATTTAAATGACAGGCAAGTTGAAGAAAGAAAAGACAGTGAAAGACCAATAAAGCTTTTATGGGAAGACATCTTACAAGAAGTGGTCTTGTTGGGTGTGTTCTAGCCAAGAAGCTATTTTTGTAGAAAGCCAAGACAAGTGATTTTAGTATGTAATGGTCCACAAAGCACAAGTGACAAGTAGCAAGTCCAAATCTATAATTTGTGTTTTGATACTTGTGTCTATCTGCATGTTTCACGATAGTGCTAAACTGCCAAAATGAGAATTTCCTCCATTTTGGATTCTCAGACATTCAGCAATCAGTGGTCCAATGCCTTTTCAGTAAATTAACGGCTACTTGCCACATAAGTAAATAATTAGACACGAAATACTGATCCGAGTCGATCTGAGTCTGCTTCCACGGAGAGAGCAGTTGCTCGCGCAGCAAGTTCAAACTAGACAGAAACACATTTAAGAGATGGTACAGTCATACAACATATTACACGGCATTTCGCCACATAAATAATTATGGGGATAAGATATTGATCTGAGATTAAACTGATTTAAAATCATACCTGTTTGTTATCTTAATCCATTACAGTGAACAAAACAATAGTCGCAAAATGGCGGCAGCGTTTGTATAAAACGAGAGAACGAGTCCGCAATACCGGATGACATAATTAAATAACTACACAAAATTTGACTGCTTTTTAATATTTTATTAGCTCACCAAAGGCAAAACTTCCATGAGGAAAACCCATTCCTAACAAGCATATAGCGCTGCAGACTTCAGTAACCCAGATGAGCCTGTGTTAACTGTTTTCAGCGGTTGTTATTGGGAAATAACATACCGCTGGATGGCGCTGGATCAGAATCAAGTATTTCACAAAGCCGTGTAATAACAGTAGTTAGAAACAGATTAGATAGATTAGGTACAGAAATTGAACAAATGTAAAATAACACTGCATAGTCTTCACTTTATAAATTAAACAGTCTTTACTTTATAAATTAAATATAGATGCAATATAAAGTTATAATTTATTCAGTCAAGAGCACTGAATAATGATCTGCGTGAAACTTATTTTTTGCCTCTAACTCAATTGCAGGAGACTGTAATCGTAGTTTCCTAGCCATTAGCTAATTAAGTACATATTTTGTCATCCTCTCATGAAATTTGGTCGCATATGCAAGTGATTTAGTCACATTGTAGAAGGTTGTGACAATTATATGTAATGCTGCTTGCATAGCCGCTGTACTTTGTTCACATGAACTCAAATGGATAGAAGTGAATGGAACATAAAATGTTCATCTAGTATGAACTACAAAAAAGGTTATTTTCTGATATTTGTCATGTCCACTGACATATTTTCTGGTGTTACATTTTCAGAACTCTGGGGTCTGTCAAATGAAAGTTATAAATGGCCAACACCCTATTTTTATGAATAACCATACCATACCATACCATATACCATACCATAAACTCAACCAAGCAACTACAAATATAGGCCTACCCTACACCCAATAAACACTGACAGACAGATGATTAGACAGTTGAGGGGAAAAAAACAGGCTTGCAAAAGAGTGTAAAGATTATATGGTCTCTGCTCTAAAGTGAAAGTGAAAGTGAAAGTGACGTGACGTGACATGTAGCCAAGTATGGTGTCCCATACTCAGAATCTGCATTTATCCCATCCAAGTGCACACACACAGCAGTGAGCAGTGAACAAACACACACACACCGTTAACACACCCCCGAAGCAGTGGGCATCCAATTTTTGTTGGTTACTATACATACTGTACTGTCAGGGCCATTAGAGAATGCGGGCCCCTCTAGGTCTGTCCGCGTTCTCAAAGCCCCCTAAAGTGTGAGGCGATGTGAGGTCGCACACTTCACCCAGTCCATGTGATGGTTTTGAGTAGGCTGCTGTACACAACATCTTAAAAATTTTGGACACACTTTTTGATGATCATCTTTTAAATCAGTTTCTGCTTAAATGCTTGAAATTAGTTTTGAAGACAATTGTTCCTACATATAGCATCTAGATGCGGAACAATTTATTTATGTAAAATCTATTAAAAGTGTCTATTGAAATCAAACACCCCAGAGCCCTTCATAGATTAACAGACGCTCTGGGACCATGACACCAGGGGGACAGAAAAAAGCTGTTGAGGGGGTTTTATATTCCCGAAATCAGTACAGGCCACTAATACACAACTGTCATCTGCTCAAACCCTTCAGAGATAGACATAACCCCTTATCCAATGCATTTAAATCTACAAACGTTTGCAGTCAAATGGTAAATTGACATGAAATGCACTTCATTACAAAGACTTCAGTGTCATCTTGCCAGATGCAGTTTTGCCCTTTTTTAAATGGATTCAACGATCCACATGGCACACAGCTGACCTGAAATAACCCTCCAGCTGCAGAGAAATTCTCTACGGAGAGTCAAGAGGACCACTAATAGTTTCCATATTTCAGCATCCCTTTTTCTTTCGCATGTCTGTTAAAAAAACATTATTATAAATCACTTATCATTACACACAGAAAAGTGATAACCAGTTCACTGCATCGCCTGTTCTGACATAAACCTCAATTGCATTCATAACAGTAGATTTGAGTACGATGGAATTCTAGCATACTGATTTCTGCATACTGTAGCCTATATAATGTATTTTGTATACTTTTTACAGTGTGGGAAAAAGGGTACACTACAGTATGCAATGGTAAACGTTTCAATCTGTAGAATGCAAACTGTAGTCACATAATCTCAATATGTTGCATAATCCACAACTGGCATCCAGTTAACTTTTTTTTTCCTTCCTTTTGTGTGTGTTTGTGATAAAATTGTGTAATAATGTTGTAACTTTTGGCAGTGATGCCAAATAGGAAGTCAATTACCAAATGTTAAAAATCACTTCCAGTTTAGTCACTGAAATTCTAATTGCTTTGTAGGACACAGTATTATTCTGCGCAGCCTGCTGTTGTAATGCTGTATACTACACATTTTGGGAAATGTAATAGGTCACCTGGGTATTCCATGTTTACAGAAATTGCATACAGTATGCATAGTGCGTGCTACAGAAATAGTATGCATATTATGATAGTATTCCATTCCAAACAATGTCTTTGGTGAAGAGTTATTACAGATATAATAAAAGATGTTTTTTTCCTGTTCAACTGCAACAATTTTGTTATCATAGCTACAATCAAACAATACAATTAGAAGATAAATATTGCCATACTGGCAGTCTTTGGGTAATATAATAATATTCTGCTAAAATATGTTGAAATTATGCAGTTTCTGTAAGTGGGTCAAATCGTTGGGCTCTGCCCGTGAGCCAACCAAACAACACTGGCCAACTCTAACACATATGAGAGCAAAAAACGGTCGGATGTCATAAAAGTTTATTATTACGTCTGACTAAAGTTGCAAAATGGTACACGCATGCACGTATGCATGATTGTATAGGTCCAACCATAACTTTAGGAGGAGCAGCAGCAACAACAACAACAACAACAGAGCACTGTTCACTACATAAAGCATATTGTTTTAATGACATTACAGATAACATTTACAAAAATGTCAAAAAGAAAGCATTTCGCTTTGGGGTAAATGCAGGCTAAGGTTATGCTTTTTCAATACCTTCACGACTCTTAATGGTTTTGCCGAAAGACGCTAAAAGTGCGGAAAACCACATCCGCTTACAAAAACATGTTAAATATTAAACGCACGCAATGACATTTCATGCAGTTTAGAAACATAGCTGCTGTATGTCGGAGCGATAGCGAGTTGCACTTGGGTCTCGATGTTTTAACACGGATATATTTTTCAGCAAAGTAATGCGGTTTCACTTCACACAGGCGTAAAACACGGGAAATAATGACTCACCTCGAAGCTGCAGCACAGTATGCGTGTATGTCCTTTATTAGATATCCATGTAATATCAGTGTTTGCTCCTGTGATCGGACAGACGTGGCCTGAAATGACCCAGCATAGCAGATCAACTCCAACATGGACCCGGAGACACAGAGAGAAACGTGCAGCTCTCTCATCTGATCGCTGTGGGGAATCAGAGAGCGTTTGACGTCTGGCCAAAGATGGTTTAACCCTTTACAGTGGCCCAAAAAATTATATGATACTAAAGCACACTTAAAATGGTCGAGTGTCATTGCATTAGATAATACCGGGCTGAATCTCAGGAAAACGAAACATGTCTGATCATATTTCACCCTACATAAATAAATAAATAAATATGACATGAAATATGATATTCTGCATCAAGAAAATTAAGCAGACCAGGATTGTTTTGCACTGACTTTTATTTTATTGCCACTGTGCCCTCAATTCTCACTACAGTAATGTGGATAAATAATAGATAATTAAAAAAGTATTTGCATCATGCAGTATTTGTTGTAGGCTACTGTATTTTATTAATGCTGATTTGAATATAAAAAAATGGTGATTTATTTATTTATTTTTTACTATAAGAGTAATGAGATTATAATGAAATGTGCTTCACGCTGTGTGAAATAGGGTGGTGTGCTCAAAGCCCTCAAAAATTGATTGACGTACTATATCGATCCATGAACTATGAATGATCCAGACACTAAACCTAAACACTAAACTGAATTTAAGTTGCTTTGCTGTCTGGATAATGAACAGCACAGTCAGTCATTATCTTAAAATAAACACCTTTAGGATGATGCTTGATCATCCTGTCAGGGTTTATTCTGTAATAACGACTGACTGACTGTACATTCTCTTACAGTACAGCTTTACATTGGCCACTGACTATTCAGAGTACTTTATATATATATATATATATATATATATATATATATATATATATATATATAATCAATTCTAGGCCATTTATCAAATGTAAGCAAATATGAGACAACTATACTACTTTAGATGCTCTTTGGAGCGTTCTCAAAACATGATCATAAGGACATTCTGCAGTTCATGTCAATTGTTAAATCCAACTTTTCATTCAAATTGTTATGATGAACAAATTAAAATAAATTAGTAATGAAAAACTGCATTCAATTCTAAAAATGCAGACTCAGACTTTTTGGATCTGATCGTCTCTTACCCCTTTTATTTTCATTCTATTTCACATCTCACAATATGTCAAAATGTTGTCAAAGTTTATTTAATGCATGACTGCTAATTCTAATTCCATTTTTAGTGTATTTTCATTTGTTTTCTTAATTGTATTCACAATTTGTATTTAAATTGCTGTATTGTTTTGTATTCTGTATCGATACTGTTGTGCATTGTATACACTACTGGTATTCCTACTAAAAATAAAAACGAACTTATTGTGATTGGTTTCAAATTCATATGGTCTTTGAGTAAATGAATCACACTTAAATACAAAGAATATTTCCCACCAAAAAAAAAAATAATAATAATAATAAAATAAACAAAACGGTTTCTCAAAGCAGCTGGATAAGAGGCCTTTGAACCTTGGATCTGATTAAGGTCCATTGTCACATGAAATCACATAGTAGTTAGATAAACTGTTATCTAACATTTTAAGTAATATCTGCATTACTTAAAATGGTCACTTTGGCCTTATAGCCATAATTTTGACAATCTATTGAATTAATATTCAATCAATAGTAAAAACTATTTTTAATTACTAAATAATTTTAATTACCAAAAACATGAAATGTCTGTCTGACATTTTGGGAACATGATTTACCACTTAAAGTGTAAAAAACTGACATTGCTTCAAATAATATAATATAAATTTAGGAATAGAATATAAATTTAACAATATTTGGTTACAAATTAGCTAGCCCTGTAACTCTACTGCGACTTTTTAATTAAAGAGCACTCCACATCTTTGCAACTGCATATCTCAGTAGATCATTTTATTCTGCATGAATGCTGAGAGATTGGAAAAACTACACCCCCACAGTTCAAGTAGATCCCTTTGGCAGGACCTTTGTTTGGTGTGTCTTAACTTTGATGTTTTGGTGGTACTCCAAGTATGTCACAGTGTGACAGTAACAACAACACAATTAAAAATACTGTTTAAAAAGTATATCCTATGATGAACCTTGAAGTTAGTATAGAATGTCCAGAGTGATTAGAGGTGGTCAGTAAATAATTCCCATTTCAGTTTTAAAGGCTTTAATATTTAGAATAATAATAATGTGCGAAACAGCACTAATACAGAATTAACATGCGTGTCCAAAACATTGTCATATTATTTTCCTATTATCAGAAAAAAATATTTGTTTCATATTGCTTGGCTTTATCTAAGAGTTTGAGTTTTGTGGTCAAATCAACACATTCTCACTTCCAGCTCGTCACATGGACGCTTGGTCAGGACCCCTTGATCCCTCAATGAGCGCCTGTCACGGTCACCAGCTCTGTCACCTCCTCCAAACTACATTTCCCATCATCCCTCCTTCTACTCACCTGCACTCACCCAGTCACAATCACTGTCTAATTACTGATCACCACCAGCTGTCACCCATCACCATCTGCACCAGTTAAAAGGACTCAACACACACACCTTATCAAGTCTCGTCTTATGTGTGGCATGGGTACGACATGCATGTAGACTGTATGATGGTGACTGTTGACTCGTAGGCGGCGATGCAAGTTTCTATAGAAGAATAAAACAACATCATCATCATCATCATCATCAGCATGCGCTGGTTAACAAAACACCATGTTGAATCACACTTCGGCAGTTGTAGTTTTTTTTTTGTGTGTGTGCTGAAAAAAAGGAAGTGGCGAAAGAAGAAGGGAAAAGAGCTTAAGGTAAGCAGTTTTAAGTTTTAGTGCCATGTCGCGTTGATTTCATGTCGTGTTTTTATTGGCTGCTCAGTGGACGTAGGTCGTAGCAGCAAACACACTGTGCGTTGATCATGCTGAATTTCTGACACTGTCAGAAAATGATCATAGGCTATCTTTGGTCGCAAGACCGGGAAAACGGCCATCTTTGAATCTCTCTCACTGTACGACATAGGATGCCACGATTGTTTCACAATGGCAATCTTTCGTCTGGGACAGCCAAAAATCGTGCAGTGTATCCCGGGCTTAAAGTGTGTGTTTTCAGTGTGTTTTCTGCTACGACCTACGTCTACTGACCAGCCAATAAAAATGCGACATGAAATCAAAGCGACATGGTGCTAAAACTTAAAACTGCTTACCTCAAGCTTATTTCCCTTCTTCTTTCGCCACTTCCTTTTTATTTTTTAGCACCCATAAAAACTACAACTGTCAAAGTGTGATTCAACGGTGTTTTGTTTACCACTAGCGCATGCTGATGACGTTTTATTCTTCTACAGAGACTTGCATCATAGCCTACGATTCAATAGGTGTCATCATCGTACAGTCTACATGCATGTCGTACCCAAGTTTAGTAGATCCATGTCACACAGTGTGATAAAGTAATGATCTTATAGGATTGCTAAAATCCTGCAGGGTATCCAAGGCTTTTGACTCCCCTAATGTTCTCCTGGATTGTTCCTCACCTGAAGTCTGCTTACCTGCTGTTTGTTTCTTCACCCAAGTCTCCAGTCTCTGATCTCCAGTTCCTTGTCTCCAGTTTCCAGCTCTGTGTTTCCCTCCAAGCTCCGTGTGTCGTCCCTATGAAGTGTGTGTGTGTGTGGCAACTTACCTGTCTGCTGTTTCTTCATCAGCATAGAGACTCCTGCCATTTCATTCTATGCAAAATGCATATCTGCTCTTTTCAATAAAGCATTGTCTTGATTCATACCATCTCTCTAGTCCATGTTACCTGACAGAGCCGTCAGGTCAGCGTGGATTTTAGACTTGCTTCTTGCAAGATCTTGCACAGATTATGGTGAACAATGTCAATCGAAGTGACATCTCTTGGATGTTTCGAGTTATGTCGACAACTTTGAGGGCAAGTATTATCAAGTTAACAAGCTAGCTATCTTCGTTTGTGACAGTTCATACATTTAGATTTCTGTTTAACCATTTTAGATCTACTGTTTTTATAGTTTCATTAATGTTATTCTGTATTATTAGTATAATAGTCATCTTGTCTTTATGCATATATCTTGTCATTTGGGGTCATTCATTTCATTATTTAATTATCTTTACAGATTGTGTTAAGCAGAACTCAGAAATAACTTATCCATTGGGCAAGTAATAATGTATAAAGTAATGATAAGTAAATAAATGAATGAAATGGAAGGTTATATATTGACATATGTTTGGGTATAACTTTCAATTTAAACTGCCACAGTCAACTTATTTACATTACACTATTTAGACACTTTTAGGTTTCTTTTCTGGTTCCTGTCTGCTTCGCTGCTGAATGGTTGACTTGTAGCTCCATATTGCTTTGTTTTGAATCTCTATTTCACTATCATTCAGTGTTGTTTATGTTGCTAAATATAACTTAATCACCACAATATATCTGATATTATCTAATATTGCCTATCATATCAATCTAACATTGGTAGCATTTAATTTAAATCGTTATCGCTAGCACAACACATTCGCATTTTGCTAGCCTTTTAACTTGTCATTCGTGCTTGCCATCTCCCTTCTCTCTGTACATCAGGGGTGCCTAATCCTGTTCCTGGAGATCTACCTTCCTGCAAAGTTCAGCCCTGATCAAATACAACTGAACCAGCTAATTAAGATCTTTGGGAGCACTTGATAATTAGACAGGTGTGTTTGATCAGGGTTGGATCTGAACTCTGCAGGTACGTAGATCTCCAGGAACAGGATTGGGCATTGTTCGGTTCCAGTTGCAGAGCCCCTGCTGCAGGGTGGCAGCAGACATCATAGTTAAATGTTTTGCCAGAGTGGCTGACATCAAATACAAAAACTGCTGAACCCATTTAAAGGGGACCTATTATGCAAAATTCTCTTTTACAAGCTGTTTGAACATAAATGTGTGTTGGCAGTGTGTGTACACAACCACCCTATAATGATATAAATTCACCCACTCCTTTTTTTTTTAATCCCCATAAGACCTTAACAGTCTCAGAACAAGCGGTTTTCATTTTCCGTACAATGTAACTGTCATGGTGCTCTGAGACTTGAGGTAGATCCAGGTGCAGCTTTATTTAGGGATCAACGTCATACAGCCAGGCAAAAACCATGAAACAGTCCACACAAAAACAAGAAAACAAAAGTGCTCAGACATGCATGTAACAATAATTTAAACCTTGATGACAAATGACTGAAACAACCAGGCATAAGTAGACAGACACTAATAACATGAGTGATAACAGCTGAGTGCAATGAGAGTAATGAGTCCGTGACAAGGGATTATGAGACGTGAAGTCCAATATGGTGAGGCAATAGTCCGGGGTCAGTGTTGGGTTACTACAGTTACTTCAAAAAAGTAATTAATTACTAATTACATCATCAATGTTGTATTTAAAATACTTTTCTAATTACTCTGTCTGAAAAGTAATTTAATTACTCAATAAGTAACGTATTACTAATTACTTCTTAAAATCCCTATAAACCTTGACTGGATAGGCAGTCAAACATGGAATAGTTTAGCCTTTTATAGCTTTTTAAAACATATACTTTTATTTACTTTGTAATACTTAAATTTTTAGTAACAAATATGTCACTATACCAAAAATCTAGCAGCCTAGTCGGTACCGATACCACCAAAAGTGCACAATACTCGATACCAAAGTCGATACCACAGTAAAAATATATAAAAATACAAATAAAACAATGCTGTATTTTTTTTCCCAGGTAGGTCTAATAGTAGTAAGTCAAATATACCACAGAAATTGAATAATCAAATATAAAATAACTCTGCATAGTCATAACTGTATAAATTAAATATAGATCCTTATTAAAGCTTTTCTTTTGTTGTTTGATTATCATTTGTAATACAGACAGCCTGTAGTAGACAGTAGCATATTTTAAAGACTGCTGTCACTAAGACCTAATGGACGGAGACAATATGCTGTTACACATGCTGTTCACATTCACATAACCAACGCGAATATACGCCAAGACGGGCATTTTGACATAACCGTGTATTTGAACGTTTATGTAATAAACAGCGGAAATTTGACACTCGCGAGAGGCGCACTGACTGAAGACTATGAAGGTAAATCAGTAGCAAAACTCGAGAGGTTGCTGATTTGAATGTGAGAACTTGTCGTATTAATATTTGTATTTGTAAATTACGGGGGTGGGGGAGGGTTGAAGCCGTTTTATTGGTCGATGCCTGACCAATGAACAACGCCAGCCAGTGCGACTTGGCATGCGGAAATAAACATTTTTATGCATATGTATGAGAAAATATTTTCATTAAAATATCATTAGTTTTAACGGGTTTTTATATTACAGTAAAAGAGTAGTAAAGTCATTTATTGGGTGGCTGCTACATGGACCACCAAAACGGTGCAATCTGCTCTATGTAGTGACGTCATCGCGTACAACAACGTCCCATTTAATTGGCTGACTCCAACCAATAAACGACTTTACTACTCTTTTATTGTAATATAAAAACCCGAAATGTGCATATTGTTTTCAGAGAAACGTGATTAATGAAAAATGAAGCCTCACATTGTTTCCAGTCACGTGAATGCTTCACTTTGCGTGTCAGAATGTTTGAACCCAGACCATTAGCCTACTATATTTAAGTTCAAGTCCATTTACTAAACATTTTAAATATATAAGCCTGTAGCCTATATTACATCATCATATGTTCTGTCATATAAACAGTATTTAGGCTACAATAAAATAACAGCACAATTTACTTGCCTCAAACAACTCAGTATGTATTATTAGTATTATTATAATTATTATTTTTGTTGATCCATTTAATTTATTGCCAAACTTTAATATGTGAATTATATTATTGAAATAAACACATTTAGCGTCGTCAGGCTTTTATTTGTGCTTAATGGATAAAACAACGGAGCTGCACACAGGTTTATGGCTGATGTAAATTTTACCCGCCACAAGATGGCACTGTTTTCGACACTCTTAATGCTTTGAAACCTTTCCCGAAACATTTAGAGAAAAGCTTTAAAGATTTAGGAGGCTTCATTTCTCCATCCCTGCTCAATGGTTTTTGGCCTTTTTGCAAATGTTTCAGTCGAATTTAGCTGTTTTAGAGAGTGTTTACTCATTTTGAGCCTGTTTTTAAACATTATCTATCTGTAACGTCATTTTTCATGTGTGGAAAAAGCGACGAAATTAAACTATCCAATCAGATATTCACCCATATCCCCCACGCCCACCCATGCACACACATTTGACTTTACAACACACAAACGCACACCTTTATTTATTCTCATTCTCTCTTGCTCTCTTAATATGTCATGAGTTTACGCAGATAGATTTTAATAATCTATCTAAAAATTATGTAAAAAATAAAAATAGCGCCCTCTCATGGTATGCGCACAGTGCGTACACTGGCTGGCGTTGTTCATTGGTCAGGCATCGACCAATAAAACGGCTTCAACACCCCCCACCCCCGTTCTGCTCTCTCAGGTCTGCGTTCAAGTGCACAAGTCAGTTTAGCAATAGGAATATCCCAAAAAGAGTAGCAAAAGTCAAAGCGCCAGGAACTGAACTTGTACTGCCAGATCTGAGAGGTTGTAAGCGCCGACTTGAAGTTGTACAGCGAAACTGAAGTAAAGTGCAAAAGTAAATATGTCTCACACGTTTGTGTGTGTCATTTTGTTTATGTGAATACCATTTTACACATTTTTAACTATTAATCTGTAACTTAAACTTCGTAACACGGGTGTTTTGATTGTTGTCTGTGTGTGCAAATCGAAACATTCAGCTTTTCACATCAGGGCTGTGAGTGTAAATTTCAATTTACAAATACAAATATTAATACGACAAGTCCTCGCATTCAAATCAGCAACCTCTCGAGTTTTGCTACTGATTTACCTTCATAGAAGACGGTCTCTCAGAGAGCGCGCACAGTTTTTTCTCTCTAGGACATAGCTTACATTTTACCGTAATGTTCTTGCCTACCTGTGTCAAAAAGTGAAGCAATTGGAATATTTCCATTATGCAAAACAGCCACTCGCTTCTGCCGACATCTTCAGACAGTGACTACACAGCGAAGTTGCGAACTCACGCGCAACTGCACTACAGCTAACGATTTTAAAGAGGCAGCGTTCACTTTTACCTTTAAGCCCGGGATACACTGCACGATTTTTGGCTGTCCCAGAAGAAAGATTGCCATCGTGAAACAATCGTGGCGATTTCTGTGATCGTGGCTCTTAATCGGTGGTCCTATGTCGTACAGTGAGAGAGGTTCAAAGACGGCCGTTTTCCTGGTCTTGCGACCAAAGATAACCTACGATCATTTTCTGACTGTCAGAAATTCAGCATGATCAACGCACAGTGTGTTTGCTGCTACGACCTACGTCTACTGACCAGCCAATAAAAATGCGACATGAAATCAACACGACATGGCGCTAAAACTTAAAACTGCTTACCTCAAGCTCTTTTCCCTTCTTCTTTCACCGCTTCCTTTTTTTCAGCACACATACAAACTACAACTTCCAAAGTGTGATTCAACATGGTCTTTTTGGTAACCACTAGCGCATGCTGATGATGTTTTATTCTTCTAGAAACTTCGTAGCTCACGAGGCAATGGGTGTCATCATCGTACAGTCTATATGCTTGTCCCCAAGTTTAATAGATCCATGTCGCACAGTGTGATTTGTAATGATCTTATAGGATTGCTAAAATCGTGCAGTTTATCCCGAGCTTTAGAAGACAAATTTAGATTTTAAATTCAATATTGATTTGAACAGAACTGTTGAACTAATTTACAGTATGTAATGCAAGTCCATTATAAGAAACTGTAGGCTAATTAAATTACCTAAAAATGAACAGTAATCCCTTACTTTACTTTTTCAGTGGATAAGTAATTTAATTACAGTAATGCTCTGAAACTTGAGGTAGATCCAAGTGCAGCTTTATTTAGGGATATCCAAATTCAATGTCATACAGCCAGGAAAGATTCAAAAACCATGAAACAGTCCACACAAAAACAACAAAAGTGTTTAGACGTGCATGTAACAATAATTTAAACCTCAAAGACAAATGACTGAAACAACCAGGTATAAATAGACAGACACTAATAACATGAGTGATAACAGCTGAGTGCAATGAAAGTAATGAGTCCGGGACAAGGGCAGGGCCGGCCCAAGTTTTTATGGGGCCCTAAGCAGAATTTTATTTGGGGGTCCCTTGGTTAAAATAACTTAAGATAAACAGTATCTTCTTATATATAAAATAAATGTAAATGTACAAAATGGACAATATTAAATTAAATACTTAAATAATGACATAAAATTACCAGTTCAGATGGACCTGTAAGAAGATAACAATAATAAATGTATTAACATTAAAGGAAAAGTTCACCCAAAAGTGAAAATTCCTGAATGAATTTCTTTCTTCTGCTGAATGTGGGTTGCTGGTCACCAACTCTTTGGTTACTCACATTCTTCAAAATTTCTTATTTTGTGTTCAGCAGAAGAAAGTAATTAATACAGGTTTGGAACAATATGAGAGTGAGTAAATAATGACAATTTTTCATTTTTGGGTGAACTGTATCTTTAAGGATAAGGGCAGCATGTTTACTATTAGGCTGCTGTCACTTTAAGACATGCACACATCTAAAATACAGACACGCATCCGATTTTCTCTCAACTGATTACTTTCACTTTAGACATAACCAACTGTGTTTATGTAAACCTTGTGTGTATTTGACAGTATTAGTGCAATCAGACGTGAAAGATAAAGTCCACTATTCAGGCGCTGTTTGACAGGCTTTTAGTGTGTGCGCACACGCTTCGGGTGATGTGCTCAGAAAAAGTGCATGTCAGAATGAAATGAATGAAATTTTTACCCGGCAAAGCTTTGAAGCACATGCCAATAATGAACTTTTGTGATTGCGAATAAGTGCAGAGTCCCATGAGTGTAACTCTACCGCTGCGTTAACATCATGCAAATGTACGTCGAGCTGTACAGTATTAGGACGGAGGTGCCAGAACTGCAACTGAGGGAATAAGTGCTGTAAAAATCAAGCTGTCATTTAATTTGCCCAGCGGGGCCCTAAGCAGCTGCTTAGTTCGCTTATAGAGAGGGCCGGCTCTGGACAAGGAATTATGGGAAGTGAAGTCCAATATGGTGAGGCAGTAGTCCAGGGTGGAGTGCCCTCTGGTGATCATGACAGTAATGTCACATTGTACAGATCTTGCCCAAGACTGCTGACAGACTCTGTCATATTAGCATAGTTTCCACCCTGAGCATGTCTGCCATTATCTTGATGCTGGCCTGGAGCAGCTGTAGTGACAAGAAGGGCGGAAGTGGGCGGAGCAAATTTATCTTCGTAGACATTGCTCCATTTGGAGCGTATTAAAGTTAAAACCATGTTAATGTCAAATATTTTATTAAAACGATCTAACTGAAATGATAGATAGATGATAGATACTCGCATTTTGTTAATAGCTTAATCATATAAATATATACATGCACAAAAGTTACAAGGATATATGTGTGTGTGTATTAAACCCCTTTGTAACCTTTTAAATATTTTTAAAGTTAAAAGTTCATCGACTTGTTTTGTCTTAAATGATTAACTGAATAAAAATTGAACACTAAGCTTAAACACTAAAAATGACAAACATATATTACAAACAACAACAAACAATATTTATTTGACATGAAATGTATGTTACTCAAGCATTTCAGAATTAACCATTTTTTTCCATTGTACATAATACACATTACACAATTGTATACTAGATTACATGAATTAAGCAAATTCAGACTCATCAAACCCAAAAACAAAACACAAAAGTTATTTAATTTTAATAAAAAATAACTTTTCCTCCTAAGTAGCAAAAGCATCATATACTAGCTGTGCTTTGCTCTAAAAAAGTACAAAATCAAACCAAAGAGAGTAAATTGAACAAATTATTGCACAGCAGGTACATGATGACAAATTAAATCTTAAAAAAAAAAAAACTCCATAAACATTTATTTCAAGACTCTTTTTGTCCAGACACTCACTAAGAAAAATGTCCATATCATTCTTAATTTGGAAGTGAAACACTAAAGGCTCTTTGGCCAGTTGTCTATCGTCATCCGTTTCAGCCTGTGAAAGTTGAAGAAGGGCTTATTCATTTTAACAAAATAAGAAGGATCATGAAAATTGCATATTATTTTTTATTTAGTATTGTCCTTAATAAACTATTTCACATAACAGTTGTTTACATAAAGTCCACGAGAAAAAAATAGCAGAATTTATAAAAATTACCCCATTCAAAAGTTTACATACCTTGATTCTTAATACTGTGTGGTTACCTGGATGAGCCACGACTGTTTTTTTTGTTTGTTTTTTTTTTGTGATGGTTGTTCAATGGCCCGTTGTTTGTTCTGAGCAGTTAAATTGAGCTCTGTTCTTCAGAAAAATCCTTCAGGTCCTGCAGATTCTTCAGTTTTCCAGCATCTTCTGCATATTTGAACCCTTTCCAGCAGTGACTGTATAATTTTGAGATCCATCTTTTCACACTGAGGACAACTGAGGGACTCAGACAAAACTATTACAAAAGCTGCAAACATTCACCGAAGCTCCAGAAGGAAACACGATGTGTCAGGGTTGAAAACTTTTGAACAAGAAGTTGATGTGCAAGTTTTTTTTATTTTGTTTAAAGAACATATTTTTTCATTTAGTTCTGCCCTTTGGAAGCTACAAAAGATACTTACATGTTTCCCAGAAGACAAAAAAAAAAAAATACAATTTATTCTGTTCATCCAATTCAAAAAGTTTACATCCCAGACTCTTAATGCGTTGTGTTTCCTTCTGGAACATCAGTGAATGTTTGAACCTTGTTTAATACTTGTGTTTGAGTCCCTCAGTTGTCCTCAGTGTGAAAAGATGGATCTCAGAATTATACAGTCACTGCTGGAAAGGGTTCAAATATGCAAAAGATGCTGGAAAAACCAAAGAATCTGCAGGACCTGGAGGATTTTTCTGAAGAACAGAGCTCAGTTTAACTTCTCAGAACAAACTCATGAACATGAACAACATGAACAAACTCGTGGGACTCATGAACAGGTCACCGTGATTTTGCCAAGTAAGATATGTTCCTGGATCAACATCTTTGTTGATCCTGGAACAACATTCCAATCAGCCAATCAGATTTGAGGGACAAGTTTACCGTTTATGTCAAGTTTAGGCTTGCAACCAGGGTTAGGTGCTTCTACATCAGTGTTATTCACCTATCTTTCCCCTCTGATTTTAGGGATAAGTTATGGATAGGATTAGGTTTAGGGGTAGGAATAGGGTTAAGATTAAATTTTCAGACTGGAATGTTGTTCCAGGATCAACAAAATATGTTGATCCAGGAACATGTCTTACTTGGCAAAATCACGGTGACCCTCATGGTCAACAATCTTAAAACAAAAAAACAGTCGTGGATCATCCACGTAACCACACACAGTATTAAGAATCAAGGGTATGTAAACTTTTGAACGGGGTCATTTTTATAAATTCAGCTATATTTTTTTTGTCTTGTGGACTTTATGTAAACAACTGTTATGTGAAATAGTTTATTCAGGACAGTACTAAATAAAAAATAACATGCAATTTTCATGATCCTTCTTATTTTGTTAAAATGATTCACATTTTTCTAGATTCTGCAAGGGGTATGTAAACTTTTGAGCTCAACTGTAAATCATACCCTGTCACTAATAAAATTAATCAATCATGTTCAGTTTAATTTAAAAAAAAAAAAAAAAAAAAAGGCAAGCAATTCACATGGCTTTTCACACTGCACTTAACCCCGTGTTATCGTCGTCCACTTTTAACCGTGGGTAAAGTAACACTCCACACTTGTATATTTATGCGCTTTTGACAGTCACAGAAACACTGTGCATTGTATATAAATAGTAAATTCAGCATTGAAAAGAAAAAAACAACAAATGCTGACAGAAAATGCAATTGCAGTGCAGAAAATACTGTTTAATTCTTTTATAGTCTGAAAAGTCCATTCAGGATAAACTTGACAGTGAAGTTGACTATATGTAATGAGGATGTGCAATGCCTGAACATTTATGTAAACATATTGTGTGCTTTGTTCATCCAATCAGTAACACTGACACTGCAAATATGCTAATAAGGACGTTAACCCAGGGTTTAGTAATGTACAGTGTGAAACGCTGCGTATGAATACTCAGGATTAATTGTTAACCCCAGGTAAATGATGATCAGTGTGAAACGTGAATCAAGATAACCCAGGATTCCATTTACTTGGGGTTAACAATCACCCAGGGTTAACTATTTAAAGTATGAAAAGCCCTTATGTTTGTTTTTCATTCTAATGAAAAGAGAAGTTCATACATTTTCTTACAAAACTTTTAACTTTCCCTTCTTTTTCTTACCATTAACATGAAGATCCCACAGTCAATAGAGCTGGTCAACTGTTGTGGAACATTCTAAAACAATAGCATATTAAGTTATTCCTGAAAAGATGTGACAGATATAACAACACACCATCTGTATAAGTAGCTTATGTGTTTATGAAAGTCTTATGAAACTAACCTTGTTTTTGATCAGCTTCCATTGTCCTGGGGTGATTCAGCTAATTTACAGCAACAAAATCAAAAACTTTAATGTATAGCCATAAAAATTGCATAAAAGAGACACGTTTCATTAGTTTTATAGTCAAAATTACTACTTAATGCATTGCAAAAACAACATTATAAATTCACAATATAAAAGCAATGTTCATACCTCCATTGACAACAGCCTTTTTGGAGTGAATTTAAAGGTGTGCATTCAGCCTGTGCCGTCTGGTCGGTTTAAAAAACACTGGGCAGTGGAAATTGTTGCAACATGTTTTGCATCGCTGTAAATGAAGTAAAGCTGAGCCTCTCCAAATCCTAATATGCCTCTAAAAATCCACATAAACATGGGTCAGTATTGGAAAATGTAACCAATGAAACAAAATACAGCACCAATAAAGTAAAATCACAAACCATGAATATGTAACCAAACAAAGTGAGACAATCCATTTGTAAAATATCAAAAGACGTGATAAAGTGACTTCATCGCAAAGCCCATTTACAAAAAGATTAGAGTCATGTTAACTGTTAACGATCGATTAAATACACAACAAATAAACGTGATCGATTAAAAACACAACACAAATTAACTTTTTACCTTGTTCTCTTCTTCCGCCATGATTGTTTTTGTCACTAACTCTGCCCACTTCCGGCCTCAGACTGTTAGTCTGGCGCTGTTGTCCTCAGACTGTCATGACGTATGGTTCTGCGGTTCTGCAGTTCTGCAGTTGGTTGTTATTGGAGTATCCGATGCAGGCAGGAGCTGTTGAAGAAAGCCCTGTCCTGGAAAGGGGGTGGGGAGCAGCAGCTCATTTGCATTTTCAAGACATCCCTATGTTTTTGCATGCACTCTAATATGGGTATTTACAACATGGTATAATGGATGATCTGTGAGGTCATTTTTGAGCTGAAACTTCACAGACAATATTAGATCTTTTTCACAAAGGCACTTTCTGTTAATGATATGATCACAGACTAGATGAGCTGTATTTGATGGAAACCTGGCTAAAACCAGAAAATTACATTGCGCGCAGAATTATTAGGTGAGTTGATTTTCTGATCATTTTTTTTTCCAAGCACATTTTGCCAATTCCAAACCACATCAATCTTAATAACTGTTATTATGTTTGTATTTAATCATTTATAAATGATAAATGATACATTTTTTAAGGAAGACTGGAAGTGAAAAGCGCCTTATATTCAAGTGTGCATAATTATTAGGCAGATTTTCTTTTACAGATAAAATGGGCCAGTTTAACTCAGATTAACAGAGATTTAAGTCAGACAACTGAAAAGTCAAAAATGATTAAATTCCAATGAGAAGGATGCAATACTAGAAACTGAAAAGTTAAAGCATGACCAATGGACAGCGAAATGCCCAATGGTTCAGCAGGATCAGACAAAAAAAAAAAAAAAAAGAACCCCACTTAATAAGAATCATATACTGAAGTGTAGTAAAATACATGAAGACTGAGTTTTATTTTTTTTTTTATTTTAATAAGCTTTATAGACAGACAGATGACTCTTGAAGGACCAGCACCACATCCTCTTTTAGCACTGTTTGAAGAATTTATCTTCCAGAATCTGGCAGCAAGTTTTAGAAGATCATTTTAGTCCATCTCTGCAATATGGACTTTTCAGGATAGGAGATGGACTAAAAATGAATTCCCAAAACTTACTGCCAAATTCTGGAAGATAAATTCTTCAAACAGTGGTACAAGAGGATGTGCTGGCCCTTCAAGAGTCACTCTCAATCTATCGGTCTAAGCCTATTAAAAACAATCAGCCTTCATGTATTTTACAACACTTCAGCTTGTGATTCTTATTAAAGGTACAATGTGTAAAATTTGGGAGGATCTATTGACAGAAATGCAATATAATATACATAACTGTTTTCAGTGGTGTATAAAGACTTTAAATAATGACCTCTTATGTTTTTTGTTACCTTAGAATGAGACATTTCTATCTACATACACCGCGGGTCCCCCCTCCATGTCAAGTCGTCATTTTGCGCCAGCATGTTTCTACAGCAGCCCTAAACGGACAAACACTCTACAGAGCACATTTCGTCACTATGTTGTTCTTCTTCTAAATCATTTGTGTTTTTAGAGGCAGCTTGCATCGTCACTACGTTGAATACGCACAAAGAAGTAGTAGTAGTAGTAGTTGTTGTCTGGTTTATTAGAAGCAGAGACCGTTCTTTGTTAGAAGTAAGAAGAAACCTCATTGCTTGACTGGCTAACGTACTCTCTGCTGTCTCAGATGACGACATCTTTGACTTGTGTTGGCCAGATGGCCACCATAGCTTCTCAAATCACGTGAAAGGGAGGGGTGAGCTGCCATTGGTTGCAGTTCGCAACCTCACCGCTAGATGATTCTTTACCTAACCTAAGTCTCTGAGATCCTAACTAGAGATTCCAGGTAGGTTCATGAACAATACTATATCACTTATAAATGATTAAATACAAAATTAATAGTAGTTATTAAGATTGATGTGGTTTGGAATTGGTAAAACGTGCTTGGAAAAAAATATGATCAGAAAATCAACAGTGGCATCCGGATGGACGAGGGGAAGGTGGAGGCTATCAAGACCTGGCCCATACCATCCACCATCAAGGAACTTCCAGAGATTTCTCGGTTTCTCCAACTTCTATCGAAGATTTATCCAGAACTACAGCTCCATAGCCCATCCACTCACCAACCTCCTCCGCAACAAGCCCAAGTCTCTGTCCTGGACACCAGCTGCCAACGACGCATTCAACACCTTGCGAGAAGCCTTCACCAGCGCATCGCTCCTCATCCATCCAGACCCCGATAAGCCCTTCGTCGTGGAGGTGGACGCCTCACACACCGGGGTAGGAGCGGTGCTCTCTCAGCAGCAGGGGAAACCAGCCAGACTCCATCCATGTGCCTTCTTCTCCCGTAAGCTCAGCCCGGCGGAGAGGAATTACGATATTGGCAACAGAGAACTACTGGCTCGAGGAATGGAGGCATTGGTTAGAGGGTGCCAAACATCAGTTCACCGTACTCACTGACCACAAAAACCTGGAGTATTTGAGGGAAGCCAAAAGACTCAACCCCCGTCAGGCCCGTTGGGCATTGTTCTTCACCCTTTTTAATTTCAATATCTCCTATCGTCCTGGCCCTAAGAACGTGAAGGCCGATGCTCTATCCCGGCTCTACGCTCCAGAAGAGTCCAACGAGACTCCTGAGCCCATCCTTCCAGAGAACATTATCGTAAGCCCCATTCAATGGTCGGAGACCTCAGTACCCTCTACCAATGCCTCAGCCAATACTCTGCCGGGCTGCCGACCTGGATTACAGTATATCACCAGAACTCAACGCACTCCGTTAATCCACTCTTCCCACACATCGCTGGGCACTGGCCACCCAGGGGCCAATGAAACCCTCTCTCTGCTGAGAGAACAGGATATGAGAAGGTACGTACGGGGATGTAAGGACTGCGCCATTTCCAAGAGCCCACGCCATCTACCATCCGGCAAGCTTCTTCCTCTGCCCATTCCCAACCGACCATGGTCACACCTAGGAGTGGATTTTATCACCGATCTGCCTCCCTCCAACAACTGTACCTGCATACTGGTAGTTATCGACAGGTTCTCCAAATCCTGCCAACTGATACCCCTCAAGGGTCTTCCTACAGCCATGGAAACAGGTGAGCTTATGTTTAACCACATCTTCAGGTATTATGGTATCCCCGAAGATATCGTGTCGGATCGTGGACCCCAGTTTATCTCACGTGTGTGGAAAGCCTTCTTCGCCCTCCTAGGTGAGACCGTCAGCCTCTCCTCCGGCTACCACCCGCAATCGAACGGGCAGACGGAACGGAAGATCCAGGAAATCGGCCTCTTCCTATGTACCTTCTGCCATGGCCACCAGGACTCCTGGAACCAGTTCCTGGGTTGGGCCGAGTACACCCAGAACTCCCTGCGTCAACCTACCACTGGACTCACTCCCTTCCAGTGCGTACTCGGTTACCAACCCCTTCTGTTTCCCAGGTCCGGGGAACCATCGGACATCCCAGCAGTCGACTACTGGTTCCAGGAGAGTGAGAGGGTCTGGGACGCAGCACACCACCAACTGCAACGAGCTCTCCGCAGGCGCAAGATGACGGCCAACCTTAGACGCTCCAAGACCCCCGTATACCAACCAGGTCAGAAGGTTTGGCTGTCCACCCGGGACATCAAGTTGCACCTGCCCTGCAAGAAGCTCAGTCCCAGATTCATTGGCCCCTTCAACATCGTGAAGCAGATCAACCCCGTCACGTATCAGCTCCAACTTCCTCCTCAGTACAGAATTCACCCCACTTTCCATGTCTCTCTCCTGAAACCTCACCACCCTTCTGTTTCTCTCCCCACAGAGCCTGGCGAGGAGCCCCCCCTTCCTCTGATCCTGGAGGATGGAGCTGCCTACCAAGTCAAGGAGATCTTGGACTCCCGGCGCCGTGGTGGTCAACTGGAGTATCTTGTCGACTGGGAAGGATATGGCCCCGAAGAGCGCTCATGGGTCCCCAGAGTCGACATTCTTGATCCCTCTCTGCTCGACACGTACCATGCGGCTCATCCTGATTGACCTGCTCCCCGTGGACGAGGACAACCACCACGACGTCGGGGTCCTCGGCCCTCAGGAGCGGGCCGTGGATGTTGGGGTACTGTCACAGACCCGCCAGGCTCATCCATCAGCCAATCACAGCACACTCCTTCACCCAAGTACTAACCACACGCACCTGATCCCCATCACCACACAATCACCGCCAGACACTTAAGCACAGCACTCACCTCAGTTCACTGTCCGGTCTCGACTGACACAAGTACTGCTACTCCCATGCTCTTGCATTGTGAGGAATACTTACCTGCTTTATCTCAGCGATTCTCCTGGTCTCCGAGTAAAGTGCCTGTGTGTGTGATCTCCTACCGTTCCTGTTTGGTCTGTCTACCTCTGCACCAGCCATCCGCCACGAGTCACTCATCTGCAAAGGAAAAGGACAGTATTACCATTCTTATCTATCATCACAAGTATCTACTTCACAGTCACTTACCTGGTCATCTGTTTATCCCACTCTGTTGTTCAATAAAGTCACTCATCATTACTAACCTGTTGTCTCCCGCTCCTCTGTCCGTAACACTGAGACATTCACATTGTTGAAAATAACCATATTCCTAGCATAAGGATCTTTTGAAAGGTAATGTTATTTTTGTCCTGTTGTATCGCTCTTCTATCTCACTAACACACCAGTGGGCGGGGTTAACATTGCAATGATGAAGTAGGCGTTGATTTCTTCTGCAGAGGCAGCATTTCACCTATCATAGCACATTCCAGGATCAGTCATTCAATGGGCCTGATGTCAATAAAAGCTTTTATTGGACTAAAAAGGAAGTTTTCAGTTCTGAAACTTAAAGGATATTCTTATAGTATGATGACCTCTTATATATCAAAAGCTCAAGGAAAAGTTGATTTCTCATTTCATGACCCCTTTAAATGAGTTTACCACCTAAGATTACTGTTATAAACATGAACGTCGTCTGAAGGGCAAAGGGAGAGGTGTTGCTGCAATTTATTGTAATATATTCTGTATTACTCAGAGGTTTGGTTTCAAGTATATTTCTTTTGAAGTGATGCTGCTTTATATAACCTTATCTAGTATAAATAATAAATCATGTTTTAAATTTGTACTGGCTAATATGTACAGGCCACCAGGGCACCATATTACAGACTTCATCAAAGAATTTGCAGATTTTTTTTTACTAGAGTTAGTATTGTTTGTTACTATATCCCCAAAGCCATATTTTGTAGGCTTAGATTTTCTTTTAAAATGCAAATTTTCCACTTTTTAAATTAACGTTCTCTCTCTCTCTCTAAATTTTTCCAACAAGCATTACTTGCTTGAAAACTGTGTTATGTGCACAAATTTTCTCCCCACAAAGAAATTCCATGGAATAATTTGAATATTTGAATCTGAAACAAATCATTTTTCATGGACAAGTGGTTTGATATAGGTATTGTTTTTGTCTTGGATTTATTTAAAAATGATGGCAGTATCCTGTGGCCTGTTGCATGAAGCTAGCTGAACAAACTCTGAGTTTCAGAGTAGGTTTAGAGTTGACAAATCCAGATAAATCCAAACTGGTTTAGATTAGGCTCAATGGGCTCACAACGCTCAGGTTTAATCCAGATGTCAATCAGATGTTTGTAAACAGCAAATGCTTTCCAGATGAAGTGATCTTTAACAGACATCTTGCAGACGTACGTGTGCTATCTGGGTTGCTTGTATTTTCCCCCCTTTCCTTTCATTTTATGGTCTTTGCATTTCAGTACAGTGTTGTTTCTTCTTTTGCATTAATAAAAAGAAGAAGAATGAGATATGACTGCATGCGTTCATGGAGCATGAACTCTACTTTTACAAATGCATGCAAAGAATTAAATGTATCTTAATCTGACGCATAAGGCAAACAACAAAAAGCAATGGAGTAGCTTTTCGCTCCCGCAAAAAAAATGTTATATTGTCCCGCTCCCGCCCGCGACATTCATGTTTTGTCCCGCTCCCACCTGCAAAATCCCACATAAAGGTAGCTTATATACACTGAACAAAATTATAAACGCAACACTTTTATTTTTGCCCCCATTTTTCATGAGCTGAACTCAAAGATCTAAGACTTTTTCTGTGTACACAAAAGGCCTATTTCTCTCAAATTTTGTTCACAAATGTGATAGTGAGCAATTCTCCTTTGCCGAGATAATCCATCCACAGGTGTGGCATATCAAGATGCTGATTAGACAGCATGATTATTGCAGAGGTGTGCCTTAGGCTGGCCACAATAAAAGGCCACTCTAAAATGTGCAGTTTTATCACACAGCACAATGCCACAGATGTCGCAAGTTTTGAGGGAGTGTGCAATTGGCATGCTGACTGCAGGAATGTCCACCAGAGCTGTTACCCGTGAATTGAATGTTCATTTCTCTACCATAAGGTGTCTCCAAAAGCATTTCAGAGAATTTGGCAGTACAACCAACCAGCCTCACAACCGCAGACCACATGTAACCACACCAGCCCAGGACCTCCACATCCAGCATCTTCACCTCCAAGATCGTCTGAGACCAGCCACCCGGACAGCTGCTGTAACAATTTGGTTTGCATAACCAAAGAATTTCTGTACAAACTGTCCGTCTCAGGGAAGCTCATCTGCATGCTTGTCGTCCTCATCGGGGTCTCGACCTGACTGCAGTTCGTCATCGTAACCGACTTGAGTGGGCAAATGCTCACATTCAATGGCGTCTGGCACTTTGGAGAGGTGTTCTCTTCACAGATGAATCCCAGTTTTCATTGTACAGGGCAGATGGCAGACAGCGTATATGGCGTTGTGTGGGTGAGCAGTTTGCTGATGTCAACTTTGTGGATCGAGTGGCCCATGGTGGCGGTGGGGTTATGGTATGGGCAGGCGTATGTTATGGACAATGAACACAGGTGCATTTTATTGATGGCATTTTGAATGCACAGATATACCGTGACGAGATCCTGAGGCCCATTGTTGTGCCATTCATCCACGACAATCACCTCATGTTGCAGCATGATAATGCACGGTCCCATGTTGCAAGGATCTGTACACAGTTCCTGGAAGCTGAAAACATCCCAGTTCTTGCATGGCCAGCATACTCACTGGACATGTCACCTATTGAGCATGTTTGGGATGCTCTGGATCGGCGTATATGACAGCGTGTTCCAGTTCCTGCCAATATCCAGCAACTTCGCACAGCCATTGAAGAGGAGTGGACCAACATTCCACAGGCCACAATCAACAACCTGATCAACTCTATGCGAAGGAGATGTGTTGCACTGCGTGAGGCAAATGGTGGTCACACCAGATACTGACTGGTTTTCAGACCCCCCCCCAATACAGTAAAACTGCACATTTTAGAGTGGCCTTTTATTGTGGCCAGCCTAAGGCACACCTGTGCAATAATCATGCTGTCTAATCAGCATCTTGATATGCCACACCTGTGAGGTGGATGGATTATCTCGGCAAAGGAGAAGTGCTCACTAACACAGATTTAGACAGATTTGTGAACAATATTTGAGAGAAATAGGCCTTTTGTGTACATAGAAAAAGTCTTAGATCTTTGAGTTCAGCTCATGAAAAATGGGGGCAAAAACAAAAGAGTTGCGTTTATAATTTTGTTAATCTTGTGTCGCCACAACATCCCAGCATAACCACTTCCGATAAAATATTTGTTATTAAAGCATCAGCATTCACAAACCAGTTAGTTTTAACCGAAAAGCAAGCTGTTGCATGTATGGTTTGGTATGGCAGAATGCGCGCAAAGACTAAATTTATAATGACTAAAAAGCTGACATCTCAGTTCATCGCGATCTCACAAAGCTCTGTTATAACACAATGAATATATAAACAATAAATCTTTCATAATATTTACACTTCGTGTGTTATAATAATAGGATTCATGAGTGCGCAAATTTCAGCACTGCATTAAAACTCCGGCGTTTTGGTGAGAGGATTCTAACATAAAGACCTGATTGTGTTGCGTCTCCATTGCGTCACAGAAATCAACAGATGTGTGTGTCATTGCTCAACACTGCAAACACAAGTTATAAATAGAATCTCGCATATGCTTGCGACTGTAAATCGTTTTTATTTTATATTAGTTATTTGTTGTTGCTTTTTTTTTTTTTTTTTTTTGCAATATATATTAATAACAATTTATTAGTTTTTAGATATTTTATGTTTAGATATTTCTATTTTGAGGGAGTCCCGCGAATCATTTGATTCTCCCGCAACCCGCACACGAGTAGTGTCTCACCGCCCGCGCCCATCAAATCTTATCCCGCGCCGCCCTCTGTTGCGTTGGGTCCCGCGGGAGTGCAGGTTTCTACAATGGAGTTCCCTGAACCTCGAAATATGACGCTAAAGGGGTCCACTGTGAGTTAAAAAGTGACACCAAGGGGTCCTGGGAAAGCTTCCATCTGGATGTCTTTGTAATTATTGGCTGCATGAAGGCTCACATGAAAAGCAGGAGTCCATTATTGCATTACTGCGTTTATTGCAGAGATAAACTTAAGCTGTGTGCTTAGCTTAAGGAAATTGTGCAATGAAATCTTGTAGAGCATGCATTCTCTTTGTTACATTTTTGCATGAATAATCAGATTAGGTTAGATGAATAATATCCATTTCTTACCTCTGCTGTGTAAAACAATGCAGGGGCTGAGCTTCAGTGAGCTAATGCAGATTATTTTTGTTCACAGAATGAACCATGGTTTAAAATCAACCTCACAGAACCTCTGCTGGTAAAATAAATAATTGTTGTGTTGGCCTGGTCAGGAGCCTCAAACTGATAGTGTCATAGTGTTTACATTACTTTTCTAAAATTAACCCTAAATATACCCACTTCACTTTTAACTGTCATTTACTAATGCCATGAGATAAAGGGAAATAAGTATTCTTATCAAATATCAGCATTTACTGTATACAGTTATGACAATACTCGGCACATTCTTAGAGAGAAATGTAGTACCTGAGTACAATGGTTGTACAGACTTCACTTTTCATAAAACGTGTAACATGTTGCCACCAGGCCTGCCAGAAACTGTGACAAATGAAAAGGATTGCAGTTCTCTTTGTGCAGTTGTAGTGATTTATAGTCTTAAATATTAATTTTAAAGGGGTTAGTTCACCCAAAAATGAAAATGATGTAATTTATTACTCACCCTCATGCCGTTCCACACCCGTAAGACCTTCGTTCATCTTCGGAACACAAATTAAGATATTTTTGTTGAAATCCGATGGCTCAGTGAGGCCTGCATAGCCAGCAATGACATTTCCTCTCTCAAGATCCATTAATGTACTAAAAACATATTTAAATCAGTTCATGTGAGTACAGTGGAAGCTCCGAAGCTTCATGAAGCAGTGTTTTGAAATCGGCCATCACTATATAAGTAATTATTTTGTTTTTCTGGTGCACCAAAAATATTCTCCTCGCTTTATAATATTAATATTGAACCACTGTACTCACATGAACTGATTTAAATATGTTTTTACATTAATGGATCTTGAGAGAGGAAATGTCATTGCTTGCTATGCAGGCCTCACTGAGCCATCGGATTTCAACAAAAATATCTCAATTTGTGTTCCGAAGATTAACAAAGGTCTTACGGGTGTGGAACGGCATGAGGGTGAGTAATAAATTACATTATTTTCATTTTTGGGTGAACTAACCCTTTAATATTTAGTATTAATATTAATATTAAGGTTTGGTCACAGGTCACCTAAGGCAAGTTTGAGAGTGTCAGATGATTCCTTCCTATATTACAGGACACCAGCCAAGGAATTTCACCTCGACAATAAAGAACAACCATGGAAGATTGTTCACTAAATTTCAATTATATAAATTGGATGAAGTTCATTATTTGACCAATCTGAAGGATTTAGTGAGACTCGGGTGAGCTTGTAGAGCCTCTGATTATCAACAAAAGAATGACACAGTTTGCAATAAAAATTAATTTAAATGTTGAAATTAACATTAACAAAGATTAATAAATGCTGTATAAGCGCAGTTCATTATTAGTTCATGTTAACTAATGAACCTTATTGTAAAGTGTAACCACAAAAAGATATACAAGAGTAAAATATCACACTCACTAAATAATACAAAGCAAAATGACTTAACTTCTTAGGAAAATGAGTAAACTACTAAGAAAATTGAATCAATAATCAAACAAAAACTACAAACTACTACACAAATGGACGTCAACAAAATGAATGCCAAGTAGATGAGCAATGGATTGGACGAAGCAATGAATGGGTAATTAGCAGTCTATGGGGGAGTCAATTGTGGTCTTTCTGGATGCTGGTATAGTAAATGGGCCATTCCACCGAATGGGTGACATTTGCTTGTTGTAACTCTTCAAAATTAAACTTTATTTTTTATCTTTTTTCAACACTGAATCTAATACTACACATATTTAACTATTCAAAATGTGTAATGGTCAATCTCAGGTAACTTTATTTAATTTTTCTACAAGGTTTTTAAGCAGAAGATGGATGCATGTTTTCTCAGTCCTGTTACCAAAACTCATGTGCCATTTAAAAAGCATGTTTAAAAGCATGTCAATTAATTCCTTTGAATTCACGTCAAGAAAATGTTTATTTGATCACATAATTGATATTTGTGACTAAAAAAAAAAAAAAATCACTTTATATTAAGGCAAGGTGTATTTTAATAAAAAATGCAAAACCATGTTTTCATTTAAAAGAAGACAGAAGCCTCAAGTTTAATTTTTTAAAATAATTTAATTCATTTAACAATTGTGTAAATGATGGACCAAACAAAACGGATAAAAACAGTTTAGAAAAAAATACAATTTAGTAACAGGAATTAGCACTTTGTAACAGGAATGAACACTGGGTAACAGGAATGAGTGTCCATATGTGTGTGCCTGTGTGTGAGATAGAGAGTGTGTACATGGCCGTGTGTGCATATATGTGAGTGAGATTTCTGTGTTGAAGGGATGTGCTATGTGCTAGTAGTACTTCACAGCAAAGGAAGTGGAAAGAGAAAGAAGGAGAGAGAGGGAAGGAAAGACAAAAAGGGGGGAAAGAGAGGGTTGCGGGTGTGTTTCACAACTTCCTTTGCAGTAGGTGTTTCTGGCACCTGCATAGTATAGGTTTTCTCCATCTTCTACAAAAGATAAGAAAGAAAAAGGCAGAAATTTTAAGTCACTTCGTGGTGGACTGGCTCCCTGCAAGTATGGTATTCACATTGTAAAACTAATCCTAAAAATCTACAATTTAAATAATTTCAGCTATAAACCTCATGATACAGGTGAATATATTATATCAACTAATATTCACATTATTAAATCAACAAAACCGAGGACTCACTCCTGTTACTCTTAACTCACTCCTGTTATTTTTCATATGAGTAACAGGACTGCAAGTAACAGGATTGAGTTTAAGCAAAAAAATAAATAAATAAATACATGACATATGGCCACATGGCATACATGCTAATAGCATGAGGACACTAACCAAATTCTAGTGACTTACCTAAAGTTAATATTTTTAAAATAAACAAATAACATCTAAGAGATCATTTAGGTAACAGGACAGTACGTTGAGATTGACCTTCTCAGTCATAGTTACAATTTCATCAAATATACAGAAATTAAAATAAGAGAACTTACTTTTGGTGTTCTTGTGGCCTGCATAAGATCCAGATGATGCAACTTCCTGTTGAAAATGTGTCTTGTGGAATGTTCAAAGTTTTTTAGAGGGGGCAATGTGTGAGGGTAAGAGGACTGAGTGAAAACCTGGGGACATGGCTAAAATGTGTATTTTATATAACAATATGGATTTCTTATGCAATTTCTTTTTGTTTAGCATAGATGGTATATGGAGTAACACAGCAATACAAAAAAATAAGATTTGTGAAAGATTTTAATGATTATATTTCATGATAAGGTGTAGGTTTATATAGCGGGGACATGTAACAAATGCTATTTTTTTTTTTTTTTTTTTTTTTTTGTGTTCTCAGTAGTTTTTAATAATGTTTTAAATTATATGTTTTAAATTTGCAGTTAGATTAATGTTCAGGACACTTTGCTTAATAATAAAATGTATTTTAGAGTTAATTTTCATGCATATTTACATACAATGTCCTGGGGACAGAAATGGCACCCATGCTCAAATAAGCATGAATACAGATAAAGTGTCTAATGTATCTCTCTGTATATGCTGACCCTAGATAAACAGTCTCTACACAAAGCAATTATAGCATTTAATCTCATTATAGCAACAACCTAATGCCAAGGCCTTTGGGAAGAGCTTTGGTTGGCTACAATTTACGTTTCACGTGGTCGAGTGATCAGTTTGGCCATGTGGTAGCTACGTCTTCCACTGAGGGTCCGTTTCCTGTAGGGTTGCGTGGTATACCAGTAGTGGGAAAAAAACGGTATATATTTTATTTCAAACTGTACAATACCATGATTTTGCTAATTTCGGTTCTTGATATGCTGCTGTTCCGAAGTTCACCACTAAGTGGCAGTATGCTACACAAACTGAAGCGAAACCGGCAAATGTGACAACATAGACTAGAGGAACAAAATGGATGACGCAGTTGAATCTCACTCAACACGCCCAAAACTAATTAATAAAGAGGGCAGTACAACTTAAGTTTGACATTTGAAATTACTTTGCTTATAAAACTGATGAAGAACCATCAAACCATGCCAAGCATAGTCACTTGCCCATCCTGTCTTGTACAAGAACAAAAGAACCCGATCGTGTAAATCCTTGACATAAACAGTTCGTATTTAAAGTTATTAAAGCATTTTCCCGAGAAGTTGCCGGCGCGAAGGTAAGACGGAACAACAGATCCACTGCTTTGTGGATAGGCGGAAGTTAACTGACGTCATTGTGAAAAGGGCCTATTGGCAAGGTTTAAAAAGATGTGGGCAAGTGATTTCCATCAGCTGTTCCGAAACGCAAGCAAAAGTGTTGAATTGCAGCGCACAGCTCACTTACAGTGCAGGCGCGATGTCTTTTGAAGCAATAAACAATTTGTTCATTTTGAGAGAGGGGAGATGCAGTATTGCTGAAATTACTTCTCACAAGAATGTTTTCAAATGACTGATTTGATGTAATAATCTGTGTTGATTATTTTACTAATAAACATCTGTGGTAAATTTCCGCGTTATAAACGCGAAACCTGTGAGAATGTGTAAAATTATGTGCAACACCTGCGCCAAAATTCAGACCATGTATGGTATCGGATTTAATATCGGTACTACGGTATTATATTGTGGTACCGTACCGGAGCCAAAATTGTGGTATCGAGCCATCCCCTAGTTCCCTGGGTGAATAAGGAGACGTATAGGGAACATGTTCCTTACAATTTCCTGTTCATTTTTGTGGTTTCAAGTAGGGCTGCAACTAACGATTATTTTGATAATCAATTAGTTGGACGAATCTTTTTTTCGATTAATCGATTAATCGGATAAAAATCCTAATTTTATTTATTTTTATTTTATTGACAAAAAATATTTTTATTTTATTGACTATTGCACATCCTGCCCAATGTACTTAAAACAAATGTGCCAATTGAATAATGTGAAAACATACAGTGCTTAATTTATTAGACTACCTGCAATAATAAAGAGAGAACACAAATATTTTAGGATTCTATCAAAAACTTGTTTAAAGCTAAAGATGGTATTACCATTTATTAGGAAAATAACAAACTGAAACAACTAAATTCTCCAACATGTTCTCCAACCAATACGACCATATGGGTCGTTTGTCACTTCCCTGAAATACGACCCATAGGAGCGTTTGCTAAAGTTGCGCCCCTATCGACAACAGGACACTTTCATTTGAATGTATTGTCTCCTTTTATGTGCCTCATATTTTAGGTTTTGCGTAGCTAAATTGGCAGAGCATTGCAATAACAATATGCAATCATTTGATCACGCGATCGTGGGTTCCATCCCAGGGAGCGCATGTGTTCATAAAGTGTATATGCACTATAAATCATTAAGGTTAGGTTTAGGTATGGGGTGGGTGTAGTTGTTAATAAAAAAATGAGTTTTGCTAAATGGAAATAGGAGAAATGGTGTAAAAACCCCACACATTGCAGTTAAATGAACATGCATTTTGATTGGTAACGGCAGTCATACGTCATTTCATGACGACAGACGACACTGTCATTATTTTTACGCCTGCTAGAGGGCGCATGACTTTAAAACGTAAATATAGGTCGTAATAAGGTGCTTGAAAAACGACCTATATTTTTTTGGAGGACAGTCTCAAATAGTTTCTAAATAATATTCACACATAATATCCAAAAAAAAAAAAAAAAAAACTTCATAACAGTCTCTGTTCTTATTGACTGTAATTGGGCATCTAAAAAAACAAAAAACAACAACTATGAAGTGTTTTACTTTTTCCTGCCTTTCTTGTAAAACAGTAAAATCAAAAAATCATGGATAACAACAATATAATGTAGCTTTAGAAATACTGCTGTAACTAAAGAGCTTACACATACTAGTGGATTAACCATTACAGAAACATGAAAAATTATTTTAGCACCAATACTGATAGTTTATGCTGCCCTGACCTGTGGTACAAACCTTACATTGGGAATCAGATGTCTAATAATTTTAGCACTGTAGATAGTGAATATAGTTTAAATCTCTACATTAAAAATGAAGATGGTAGTAAAGATAATAAAGAAAAACACAAACTCAGTGTTAACCAACAGGCAAGATAAATGTTTTGCAGGAACACACACATTCACTCTGGATACAATCATCTCTTACTGTTATTTCTTTATCCAGTAAATAGGTTATAAGTAACGTCTTACATTTATATTCAATTACATATTGTTTTCCGTTTACAGTTACTACTCTCATAGAATACTTGAATGACATGTTGATTTTTAAATCTAAATTTAACTTTAAACAACAGATATTTCAGCAAAAAGAATATTTTTGCCCTGAATATTAATTGTCTCCCTCTCTACCGCGTTCCGTCTGTCTGACCTCTGGCAGTCCTGATTACAGTGGTCCTTTAGTTGTCGTTGAGGGTCCTATCAAATGTGTTCTTAATCACAGTGGGACAAAAGGGACTCCTGTTGTGAAGTGGGGACCTCTGGTGTCATCATGTCTGCTGTTCACTACACAATGCTAACTGCCCATCAAAGATTCATACAGTCTAACGGCAGGGTGCTGGGTGTGTAGTTTCATCACTCTGATTGAGTTAACAGCATTTAAACTACATTTCAGCATTATGCAGTTATGTAATGTCATTTCAGTACACACACTCTGCTAGGAGAAAAGGTCATGACCCCAGCATTTCTGCAGTTTTTTCTAGCGCTGCTCAAATGCTATGTGAATGTGCAAAGAAAATGGCTCCTTTGGGCAGAAACAGCAAAAAAAACTGTAGAAATTATATGGACAGATGTTAGGGGGAGGTCAGGGGGCTGTGGTATTTTTATGTCCTCCCACACCTGACCTTACAGAATAATGCAAAAAAACAATAATCAAGGCAGTGTGCATTTGTAATAAACAACAAAATGAGCAATATAAGAATGAGGCATGTAACTTAGTGCTTAATTCACTGCATGATAAATTGCTGCCCCAAAATTGTCTGCCTTGTAAACCTCAAGGGATCATTATTAAAATGACCAAGAGATGGAAAGGATGTTTCACGTTCCATGTATAAAATTAAATGTCAATTAAATATTTGCTGTGTTCGAGTTATGAATGAGTTTTATGGCTTTCTCTGTACTGGGCAGTGTTGGGTAAGTTACTCAAAATAAGTAATCCACTACAAATGACAAATTACTACATTAAAATTGTAATTTGATTACATTACTGATTACTGCATGTAAAAAGTAATCAGATTACTAATTACTTTACATTCAAGTTACTTTGAAAACCTATAAAACCTACAAAAATACACCACAAAGTGAAACTCATAGCTCTTTTTTTTCGTAATTTATTATTGACTGAAAAATATCACAGAAGTATGAAAACAGCA
The DNA here is from genome assembly GCA_037950665.1 of Hypophthalmichthys nobilis. Classification (NCBI taxonomy): domain Eukaryota; kingdom Metazoa; phylum Chordata; class Actinopteri; order Cypriniformes; family Xenocyprididae; genus Hypophthalmichthys; species Hypophthalmichthys nobilis. The sequence continues at coordinate 17,403,156 of CM075483.1, read as the reverse complement.
ACTTGACTTAAAGTTCCAATGCATTACTAGAACTTAAACTTAACATTCTTAGAACCTGCCTAGCAATGAAAACTGTAGTCTCTTTAAATTTGTCTGTCTTATCTTCGACATTCCTTGCTGTGTGTAGCATGTACGTGTGTGCTAGCTTAACTGTGTTTATGTTTGTATAACTTATGGAAGTAAACTAATGCCATATGTTTTTGAAATAAAAAGCTTGTTGAATTGCACTACTTGAAAAAAAATATGCATTGCATTAACCGTGCTTGTATGTTAATGCAAAGTAATCTGATTACGTAACTCAAGTTACTTGTAATGTGTTACCCCCAACACTGTTAACACTACTCAGACCACCAAAGCTTTCTTAAAATAAGATGGGACCAGCCCCTCTATAAAACTCTGATTCACTATAGATGTGATCGAGGAACCCACCACATCCGAGACCTGAATTAACAGATGAAGTGGAATAACATCGAGAGAGCAGCAGGCTGGTTTCAGGTGATGAATAATCTCTAACTGATATGAGAATGTAACAGGCTCAAACAGTTATTTGGCCAACAGTAAATAAAGGACAGCCAGGATCCAGGACAGGATTAGAGATACTAGCTCTAATGTTAGTAATCTTATCCATGAAAAGTTTTCACAAGCTTTCCCCGAATATTTAAGACAAAATTTATTACACGGAATAAGACTTTCGGACTATGATGGTTCTTTGAGATTTGGTCCGAAAAATACTGTGCCTTGGCCGATTTAATAAACTGTTGATAATTGACCATACAATCTATAAGAATCTCATACATGGAGCTTATCTTTTTTCCATTTCCTCTCCGCTTTTCTCCATTTTTGTCTGATTGACCAACTGTCTGTGTTAATCCAGGGCTGAGATACAGCTTTAGATTTTACCTTTTTAAATGTAGATATACAGTCGAGAATAATGTTACACTCAGTGTTAAAATCAGCCAACAACTCCTCTAAACCCATAGACTAGATAGAGATGGATCAATGGCTAGTGACTGTGTATGGGAGTTAAATGCCTCTGAAAACTTAGAGACCACCAGAGCATTAATGTTCCTGACACAATGATCAACTGGCTCAGGGCCTGTAGTAGGCCCAGTGAGCATCGCATTAAAAATAATAAAAAAATAGTCTAAGAGCACAAAGTTTTCTATAGCCAGTTCACACACCGGAACCCCCCAGGACAGTACAAAATCCAGTGTGTGACCCTGCATGTGCATAGAGCCCACTACAGATTGAGTGAGGTTAAAAGATTCAAGCAAGGATAAGAAATCTTGTACTAGAGGCTTATCTGGGCAACACATATGAATATTAAAATCTCCTAATATGACAAGGCTATCACAACTTGGTATCAAGGATGATAACAGTTAAGAAAATTCACAAATAAAGTCTTTGTTATGGTTAGGAGGTCTGTATACAAGTGTACAATTAACCGGCCTAATAGGTTGTTTGCACATGACGTCACTGCTGCACGTGAAATGCGGCTGGAGGGCAAGCAGTGATTTTTCTATATAGGAATCCTTTCACAAACTCAAAATTCCTATGTTTTGCGTCGTTTATGGTTGCTCAAATCTATCAAACCGAGAAACCACAATGAGCTTTTATCGTTTACGTAACTTATATCGTTTTTTAACTTTAAAAGTTGTCACCTTGTATAGCGTTTTCCGTCTGCCGATACTGAAATGAATATGGATACCTGCTTACCTTTTTTGTTTTTGACTTGGTTAAATAATCACATTCTTCATGGTATCGTTTGCAGGGAAGATAAGATTTTTTTTTTTACTTCAGTTTTGTAGAATTCCGTTTACAATGTTGATCTGGTTACCATGAAAACAGTGTCACGCGCTGGGCACGCGCTGCTGCTTGAGCTTCAGCCATCATATGGTAGAAAATGTCCAAATAAAAAAAAATGACAGAAGTCGATCCATTTCTTTGTTGGGAGGGTGTAAATCTAACTGTAGTTTTAATGTTTTCACTTTCCCATATGACCACGGAGGAGAATCAGAGGGGCATTCTTTTTTACAGTCTATGACAGACACCGACACACTGTATTTTTTTATTTTTATTTTTGTATATATTTCAACATATGACAACCAAAATCAAACCCATAGAAGCTCGTGAACAGTTTTGAAGTAACTGCATACAAGTTATAGGCTACTCATTCACAAGCCGAGTGAGTATTCGCAAATGTGTTAATTATTAAACCAAACAAAATACAAAACTTTCAAAAACACTCAGCTATGTGATTATTTTATTGAGTGATAGGCAGTGTTCAATCAGTGACATTATTAGATTTGCTATAGCCTACGGCGTCTCCCCGTCACCTCCTCAACCTGCTTCCTTTAGTGTTTTTACACGTAGAAAAGGCGAAAACTGTATTACACTGTCCAGTTTTTTTTCCCGTGAACGATGATGTGAGCTCCTGTTGCAATTCTCGATTCAGCATATATGACCTACAATGGCGACATTTTTCACAATCACGACAGAAAATCAAAATTCTGCCCTAACGTCACTAGTAGAAAGGCAGCGCGATATAAACAAACCAGACTAGAACTGAACACGGCGTGACGGCAGCTTCACATTCCCTATATCTACCTCCTCGATGGCAGTCAAGTCTTTCAGTTCAGTAGAAAAATCGCTCCTCTTCATAACATAAGGCTCACGTCCAAAATATGTTGTGATTTTCTGTTTATACCGTTCTAAACCAGCACAGTACGGACTTTACCCATCTTTTCCATTCTAATTTTCACTGCTTGCCCTCCACATTAATTTCGCGCGTCACCAGAACCACGTGATTGCAGACAACCTATTAAGTCCACTTTAAATACTTGCGAAACTAACAAATCTATCCACTGATACAGTCTTGCATTTAAAATAGTTCTTGAAAATAGTGGCAATTCCCCCACCCCGACCTGTCGTCCTTGGAGAGTTCAGAAAATTAAAGTCACAGGGGGAGGCAATAAATTCTGGAGCTATAATTGTGTGGGTTAGAGTGTTTTTTGTCTGTACTACAAAAAATGTATGTAAGTAATGTTTGAGAGAGAGAGAGAGAGAGAGAGAGAAATTATACTGTACTGCAAATCACAAGTCTCACTAGGTAAGCTTTGCTGGCATCTAATGGAAAAAGTTTGGTATTGCACCCAAACAAAATCTTACTGAAAGTTTTTATTTTTTATTTTTTTGAGACATCAACCTCAAATTTAGAACACAACTTGTTTAGATTAATGGCTTTGATTTTCTAACAGTTTTTGAGTTCAACATGTTTTATAAAACATATATTTTATATAAAAAATGTTCACAAATCATTTTCATAAACTAAAACCTTTATCCCCAGTTTCACAGACAAGGCTTAAACCTAGTCCCAGACTAAATTGCATGTTTGAGCTGTCTGAACTGAAAGCAACTTGCACTGACATATCTTAACCCTCTACTGTACACATTTGGATGGTATGTGATAAAAATGATTCCACAACATTTCTTGGATCATTTGGGAACATTTTATTGATAAAACATTTTTTTTTTTTTTTCTGTTCTTTGATACATTTTTGACCTTTCTAATTGGTTGCAATCATTTAAAGAAACACATACTGAACATGGGGCTTAAAGGATTAGTTCACTTTCAAATAAAATTTCCCTGATAATTTACTCACCCCCATGTCATCCAAGATGTTCATGTCTTTCTTTCTTCAGTCGAAAAGAAATTAAGGTTTTTGATGAAAACATTCAGGATTATTCTCCTTATAATGGACTTCTATGGCCTCCAAACGGTTGAAGGTAAAAAATTATAGTTTCAGTGCAGCTTCAAAGGGCTTTAAATGATACCAGACGAGGAATAAGGCACTTATCTAGCAAAACGATCGGTCATTTTCGAGAAAATGTAAATATATATGCTTTATATAAACAAATTATCGCCTTCCAAGTGCTTGGAAGTGAAAGACCGTTTGGAGGCCATTAAAGTCCACTATAAGGAGAATAATCCTGGAATGTTTTCATCAAAAACCTTAAATTCTTTTCGACTGAAGAAAGAAGGACATGGACATCTTGGATGACATGGGGGTGAGTAAATTATCAGAAAAATTTTTATTTGAAAGTGAACTATTCCTTTAAGAAAACCCGAGGGCAACGCTGTGCTGTAGAGGGTTAAAATATGTCAGTGCCATTATTTTGTCTCAAGATGCATACCAGTAATGCCTTTTTTGCAAGACAATAAAAGCTACTCAAATGTCCTAAATCAGTGGCTCCCAAACTTTTTCTGCCAGGCCTCCCCCCCTTTTTTTAGAGAAAAATATTTTCAAGCCCCCACCCCTGCCAACCACCACTGTTTTTTAAAGTTTCTTATGCTCATCAAGGCTGCATTTATTTACAGTAAAATTACAGTAAACATACAGTAAACATTAATATTGTTAAATATTTCAATTTAATTTAATTTTTTTTTTCTATTTGAACGTTTTAACATTCAATTTATTCCTGTAATGGCAAAGTTACATTTTCAGTATCTGTCACAGAATCTATGATAGGGGACTCAAGTGCAGAATGAGTTAATTAACAAACAACACAGAAGACACAATGCGGCGAGGGAAGAGAGGAACGCAGTCCAAACAATGGGCAGGTATGGGACACAATAACAGGCAAGCAGGCCAGGAAGCACAGCCGCTGTAACTAGATCAAGATGACGGTAGGCTGGAGAGCAGTTATGGCAGAGCAGATAAGACCAGAGGATATCAGCGATGGCCAGGCAGGTACACTAAGCCCAACAGGCAATGCACTCGGGTTTCTCAGGCTCTGCACTAGGCTTGCTGCAAGGCAATAATCTCATTCGCAGTAGAGAAAGCAGCTTACATGCAGTCTATACACAGGGAAAGTGATCGTGAAGACATTAAATTAAACGTGAACACAGCTTTTGTGTCTTTATCGGCTTTTCCGCATATATTCTAGCCCTGATAATCACACTTACCATTTGCTCTATTTCTGTAAATCCGTTTTTGTGAATGAATGAAGACGACTAACAGCAGATGGAGATCATGCATCGGCAATCTACTGCTATTCCTGCAGTCCCCGGATGTCCAATGTTGAATCTGAACCACTGAACTTGTGGAAGCGAATTTGTAAAGCGAAATAAAATGGACCGAAAATTGCCTGTTGAATATTTTTGGTTGTATTTTAAACAAGTGAAAGTGAAATCTGAAAGGTGAATGTGAATCTTTGAATTTTTAATAATGAAAATGTGGGTGAAATGTTTTGAATTGAAATATTCACAGTATAAATATATGACCATGTTGAATTTCAGCCCACATAAATGCAAGCCCTGAAAATACAATGCATTAAAATAAAAACACGGTTAATGCAATGCACGTTTTGCAATGCCTGTTTACAGATGTGACGTAATGACGCAAAGACGAAGCTGCATGCTCGAATTTCCCGCGGAAACCCACCAGTTCTGATTTTATTATAAAACATTATTACAAGCTTAACGTTGTGAATCGGGCTAAGGTAAGGAGGTAAGGTTTTGAACACTGGCTGGTTATGTACTTGCTCAAAAATGTAATTTTAACCAAAAAAAGTTACGAACTGTAGCTTTAACTAATAAACCTTATTGTAAAGTGTTACTGGCTTTTTTATTTCAAACACTTTTGGCATTAATAAACTTCCATATAAGAGTGGCTTAAATTTTATTGATTTTTACTTCCTTAATAATACCCTAAAAATTAATTGGCTTAAACCCTTCCTCTACAATCAATCTTCTATTTGTAGTGTAATCCCACGATGTATGTCTCTCAATTAAAGGTATAGATTTCCTTTTAATGTGCAGTTATTCTATTAGTAAACTTCCTATGAAACTCTCCAATTATCATCAGCAAATGATTTTGGCTTGGGGACATTTACAAGCATAATTTCTCAACACACAGTTTTTTTTTTTTTTTTTTTTGTATTTTGAATAACTGTAATATTCTACATAAGAGGAAATCCTTGTTTCTTGAAAACTGGTTCAGTAATGGAGTGATTTTGTTTTGAGTACCAATATCCAGTATCTAGGAAAGAATTTAATATAGTTTTAAGGCCATCTCTTTGGAAAATTGTATGCTCTTCAGAAACAATAATAGTGGCTCAATAATATATGTTTGTGATTGGTGTTAATAGGACAAAGGAGCAATAAAAGGATCTGCAGTGCCTGAAGAGGGAGCTCTGCTCAACCTGACTTCCTGTTACAATTGCTATTGTGCTTTTGCGTATTTACTACAGTGTTGTTGCTTCTAGCTCGCCTATTGATCTGCCTGTTGTGTGCCCTGTGAATTATGCTTTTGAGTTGATAGATTGCTGCCAGTCTCATTTCTTAATGTATATTTTGTAAAGTATTGTAAATATCTTTTCCACTCTTGGAAGCTGTAGGGGGTGTGTGCCATGTCTTTAAATATTGTTTTCCATTAGATAGGGAGATTTATTATTTTATTTCATTTTTTAGGGAATTGAGTTGTTCCTGTTAGGAGGTTTGTTTGTTGTTTTGGCCTTTGCTCACCCCTGAAGTTGTGCTTTCACTTGTCCTGTAAGTAAAAGTGTACAAAGGATCTTTGATTGCCAAATCCAGTTTATGTTGCAGTCTCACCTTAGACGGGGTCATAACATAAATTGTAATAATATTTTACAGTATTACTGTATTTTTTGATCAACATTGGTGAGTGTTAAGGACTTCTTGCAAAAACACACAAAACATATTTTGAATGATAATGTATGTCTATCTATTAGGTTATTTGTGTCCTTACAAATGGGTGCAAAAATAACTAAATACATGGTGAGAAAGAGATCAGCATTTATCTGTTTATTTTCTTATTTATATGCATTTAATTCTATATATATATCCAATATATATATCTAGCTTACAATGCTTTCACAGAAGAAAACAGACAGACTGGATTATGGCAACACAATGCAGACAATGAGTGAGCCACAGGCTGAACAATGAGACAGGAACACCAACACCGAACCTAACTGAAGATACTTCTTTAATTAACTATTCACATACAGCAGCTTTGATATCAGATCTGACCCGAGAAGAGTTGATGCCCAGAGATGGCAGGGAGAGAGGCATTGCCAGTGTTCCTTGGTGGAGTTTTGGGCCATGTCTAGTTTCCTTTTCCTGTCTGGTCCAATGGTGCTCAAGTATGTGCACTATCTGCTTACTGCAGCTAATCACACAGACACAATAATTCTACAAGAACTTTCACTCAACAGACTTGCCAAAAAAAAAAAAAAAAAAACATTCAAAAAAGAGAAATGAACAGAATTGCAATTATATGAAGTGAAGCGTTTCCTCCCAAACCATCAGTCAAAAAATTCATCATAAATATTCAGCCTGAAATGATTACCCATACAGACATCATATCGGCAGGTGTCAGTAAGGATGTGGCCTCAGCTATAATCAGACATTATGACATCACTAGATGGCTTTGTGTCTCATCAGTACTGGGAGGAGCATGCATTCTTATAGAGATAAAACGCATTTGTCCTCCTTTTGTCATTAAGCATCATGAAACATTGTGTCATTACTAAAAGCCCTACAAATCAAAACATATACACAGATGCACCATTATGCAGATCTAAAGTCAGAAACATACTCTATGCAAGAACGCAAATGCTTGGCCAAGCCTGCGGTCTAGTTGAATATTGGCGGTAACAAACACTTAAGCTGGCAAAGGAGTCACCTTCAAATGTTTGTACCAATAAACCTGATGTGTCATTATTCAGGTAGCTATCTATAAACTTGTCAACAGTTGAACTAACTTTAACTTTCTTAGGAAGATTATTTTCGAATTATTGCACCACCATGGCTGACCTGAAGGAGAAAACGGACTGTTAATGTCTCCTACAGTGTCGGCAAGCCATGCATGGCTGGAACTTGCGGTCCTTTACCATAAAATTGAGCTTTGCGTTCACATACTTGAGTAATGTCTCAGGCCTAAGGATAGAGGCTTCCTTTGCACATAACGACAATTTTTAAGACGGAAACAAACTACAAAAATAGATCTATCCATTAAACATTCTTGTGTCTTTCTGCCAGAAAGCTCTAATTAGCAGCTTGTTCCACATTCTTCCATTACATAGTTGGTGCTTTTTGTCTTTTCTTGTCTTCAAATTATAGAAAGGACATCAAACTGTGCTTGTGTACTAGTTTCTCGTTTGTTTTAAGCTTATGTGTTAGACTATCCCTTCATATCCCCTCCCAGTAACAACACACAGCTTTCATACAGCCAGAAGATACCTTACTTCCTCTTCTCTGAAAGTATTAAAAGACCAACAAGGAACAATCCAAAAACAGTGAACGTGTCACTTATTGCACAGGCAGTATAAATCTAAAAACAAATTCAAGGTGCCTCTGCTTACACACAAACCCCGTAATCATACAAACTCTCGTAAGCATCTACAACGAAACCCCACCAGTTTGTGTCTGCGGGTCTTGTGCATTAGCACGAACAGAGGCGTTTTACAGTACAATGACTTCTTAAGTATCTGCCCCCCCAACCTCCATATTTACCCAAAAGTCCTCATGGGGAGAAATGTCAACTAAGGGGCTTTGAACGAAAACAGGCTCCCCATTGGCTTAGTGGGTGACAGAAATGGGCCTGGAGGCTCTGGAAGTGGATGGGAGGGGGCGTGGTCCACAGTTATGGGGGTTGGTGGGTGGTCAGGGTTGGACCTTGAAGGCCAAGAGCTGCTCAGAGTGCATGTTGTTGAGGGAGCGCAGGTCTGGAAGTTTGAGAAGCAGTTTAGTAAAGATGGCAATCTCGTTGGGGTGATTCTTTGTGATCAAGCTGCGCAGAGCTCGAATCAGAGTTTCCTGAAGTGCCTCAACTGAGTTGACGTTCTCGAGACCAGAACGATCTGTGGGGAACACAGAAGGGGAATTCATTTCACAAGTTTTCATTGGCTCGAGGCATACTGTGGTCCAAAAATAAAAGTTTATTTTTTTTACTATATAATCATTATGACCTTCGTGAAAATCAAGTTTTTAATGTTGTTTATATGTCTGTGTGGTGTTTTTAATATGCTTTAAGACAAACCATGTTCAAATTCATCAGTCAACACCATTTCTGTGTATTTTCTCCTTAAAACTATGTTGTAAACATATAAGATGGGGCTAATTTGCATATTCATGGTATACTAAATGAAGCAAGGATGTAGAGTTACATTCAAGCTATTTTAAGGCATGAAGACATTTTTTTTTTTTTCCACAGGAAAAATTGTTTAAATGTGTGATTTGCCTGGTTTCTCCCAAGGTTTTTTTCTCCATTTTGTCACCTTTTGGAGTTTGGGTTCCTTGCTGCTGTTGCCTTTTGGCTTGCTTAGTTGGGGACACTTGATATTCAACAATGTTTTTGATCTGTCTGCATTGACACCATTGTATGCAAACTGAACTGAACTGGACGACAACATCACGGTTTTGTCCAGAGCCAATGTACAGATTAATTGACTAAATAACTAACTATTGATTTCTACAAAGGTATGAATCAATACTGAACTTACTTAAGCTGGACAATGACACCATTTTCTTCTAGAGCTGCTGTGCAGCCAAAATTATTTGCCAGTTATCACTGTAAAGCTGCTTTGACACAATCTGCATTGTAAAAAGTGCTATATAAATAAAGATGACTTGACTTGATTTTGGTGTTCAAAGATGAGTTTTAAGGGATAAAATTATTGACTACAGGGGGACTATACAAGCAGAGTGCGCATATGATAGGTTTCAGCGCGGAGCCACGTGGATCATAGATCATATACAGAATAAAGTATCCGTGTTTAAAGTTTTTATAGACATTATTTCACATATTCTCCAGCACCAAACATGAACCAGCACGGTGTATGAACACATAAACTAACAGTCAAAAGTTTGGAATCCGTAAGATTTTTAATGTTTTTAGAAGAAGTTTCATCTGCTCACCAAGGCTGCATTTATTTAATTAAAAATACAGTAAAAACAGTAATAATGCGAAATATTATTACAATTTAAAATAACGGTTTTCTGTTTGAATATATTTCCTAAAGTAATTTATTCCTGTGATGGCAAAGCTGAATTTTCAGCATCATTACTCCAGTCTTCAGTGTCACATGATCCTTCAGAAATCATTCTAATATGCTGATCTGCTGCTCAAGAAACATTTATGATTATGATCAATGTTGAAAACAGTTGTGTACTTTTTTTTTTTTTTTTTTTTTCTCAGGATTCCTTGATGAATAGAAAGTTTAAAAGAACAGCATTTATCTGAAATACAAAGCTTTTGTAACATTATACACTACCGTTCCAAAGTTTGGGGTCAGTAAGAATTTTTATTTTTTTTTAAAAGAAATTAAAGAAATTAATACTTTTATTCAGCAAGGATGCATTAAATCGATCAAAAGTGACAGTAAAGACATTTATAATGTTACAAAAGATTGTATTTCAAATAAATGCTGTTCTTTTGAACTTTCTATTCATCAAAGAATCCTGAAAAAAAATATTGTACACAAATATTTTGTACAATTGTACACAATAAATGTTTCTTGAGCAGCAGATCAGCATATTAGAATGATTTCTGAAGGATCATGTGTCACTGAAGACTGGAGTAATGATGCTGAAAATTCAGCTTTGATCACAGGAATAAATTACTTTACAAAATATATTCAAACAGAAAACAGTTATTTTAAATTGTAATAATATTTCACAATATTACTGTTTTTTCTGTATTTTTAATTAAATAAATGCAGCCTTGGAGAGCAGATGAAACTTCTTTTTAAAACATTAAAAATCTTACCGTGTCCAAAATTTTGACTGGTAGTGTATTTCATCAAGTCTTCTTCAAATGAAATATATGAGCAAACTGGACACAGTGGTGTATCACAACGTGATGACACAATTATTCTGATGGACAAAAGACTTAAAGAATGGACAAAAATTAAACTATGTCTTTATTCTCGCTGTGTTAAACTACGTGTCATTTATCATGAGACTGCAGTGCTCGTAAACGTAATGAAAGTATTATTAGCTCTTTTAAATATTCTTTCGCATTTCTCCCTTGTGCTTGGGAGTTTGTTGTCATTTTTCTCCATGCTCATATTCATTATTCTGTATAATGAGTGTGTTGTATGTCTGTTTCATTGGTTGTGTTTCTCTCCCCTCTTCCCCCACCTCTACACTCCCACTTTTCCAGAGCTTTACACGCCCATTTTTACAGAGTTTTTCCAGCTCAGAGGTGTGAACGACCAGGCTAAAACAGCCCCCCTTCATGACCCTTTAATTGCAAATATTTAATATTTAAAGCCTTAAACTGTCATTTCATCATCTTAGATACAAAACTATAGAGTGTATGGTCTGAGAACGGTATGACACAACAAGAAGTGATAAATACCTGCAGACACCAGCACTACAGCCGTAAAGAGGCTCATTTCCTCCTCACTGAGGTTGAGAGCCTGCAGCTTCTCGGTGAAGTCAAACATTGAGTTGAGGAGATCTCCAGCTCCCAAAGACCGCAGAGCCTCCACGCTATACTTATTGCCACTCAGAAATGTAACCGCCCGCTCCTTCACATCGAACAGGGATGTAAAGCGCACCACCAGCACCTACAGACCAAACAGGAAACCTCAGATCTTTTTATTGAATTACTTGCTATAGGATTCAGCGCAGAGATTGTGTTGTGTTTTGTTCATACCTCAAAGGTACCAGCCTTGAGCAGGCTGACCTGGTCATGCTGGGATAGATCTTTGAATCCTGGGATACGCTTTGCAAATTCCACCACCTCCCTGACAGCTGGGGTGAAGCTCATGGAGAACTCCTCCCAAATACTGTGACCTGACTTCTGAGGATCCACATAGGGTGATGTATTCATGGGGCAAACCTGTGAAAGAGGATCATGTAATTTCCTGAGTATTTGTATGGACTACTGAAATTTTGGTATTGCCATTTTTGTATTAGTACTCTGTGTAACTCACCAGGTGCATCCTGTTAACCCTTGCGAATGTTGGGACATTATAGCTGCCATGGGAATGGGTTTCATTGTCATTATGAGCTCTCAGACAAAGGTTCTGCAGAGATGGTCCACCAGAGATGCTGTTGGGCAATCTGACAGGACAGCTGCTTTGAGTACTGTAATGTCGGCTGGAGTCTTCGGTGCCCTGTGGACCACAGCTTGACTGTGGCTTCTGTTCGCTCACTGAGGATGTATTGTTCTCACGGTTCCAGACATCCTGAGTCTTCTCTGTGCAATGGCTGTAGTTGTTAGGGGCCTCTGAAGGCATGCTGCCCTGCTCCTGATTGTACATGAATGTCTCCTGGTGTGCCCTGGTAACTGTGCCGATAACCTCCTCCTCCCCGCTGTCAGTGGCACTGGAGGAGTCTGAGCTTGGGCTCGTATCCATGGCGATCGGCAGCTCGGGGTCAGGGCTGGTTTCGGATCGGTTGCTCCTGGGGGAGGTGGAGGGGGAACGAGAGGAAGGGCCAGAGCTGTCCTCTGAAGCTCCATCGGTGGCTGAAATCTGGTTGCTAAGAGGCAGGGGCTGATTGCCGTGGCTGTTGTTCATCATGTTGTTCATTGCGTTCTGCATCTCGAGCAGCATGCGCTGCTTCTCTCGTTTAGGAATCCGGCCAAAACGCACAGCTGAGGAGCAGACAGTGTCAGTTAACAGACTTTAACAGACTGACATTTATGTTTAGAGATAGATAGATAGATAGATATCTCCTATACACATTGATCTATTTGTATATCATCTAGCTAAGTGCAAATAACATTTATTTTATATATTTATTTATTCATTTGTCTTTTAAAGGCACAGTTTGTAAGTTTCGCAGTTAGAGGTCGCTTATTCAAAACAATATCAAAGCTTAATGAAGCCGTGAATGAGTGTGGAATCATGGGAGTTGTCATCTTCACCTCCACAGCCAGCCGATGGAAAGCAATCCGACGTGACTCAGGCAGAAATCATGTTCATGGGTGAGCTAATGTATTAAAAATCTTTTAACATTACTGTTGTATGAAGCAGGGTGGGGCTCAGAGCCTGAGACATTTTACATTGCTGTTTTTATAATGCTGTAATGCCGCAGCCGGCTACTGCCACTCCTTCCATTTTATTTTTTGTTTCTTTTACGATTAAAGTTATGTTTAACGTCTGCCTCCTCCTTCCCTGAACTTTACCTTTGTTACAGTTACATTTTGATCACTTAAATTCACATTATTTTATTCAATTCTAATAAAACAGCTGCAAGTGCTGAATTATTACTCATACAGGTCACTTTATCTGATAAATTAAAATTGTGGGGTAATGCAGCAATGTTTTACCTAGTCAAAACAAACCATACTAAAAATACGTTTGAGTGCGTTGAAAGTTATGTTAACGTTCGTCTGTGCGTTCGCTCGATGGCTAATATGAGACACTTGTTGCACATCGCAGTAAGCTAGATCGATATTAGAATATCATAATAATAAAAGCTGGATGACTTGTGTTGCTAAAGGGCATGCAATTGGAGAAAATGCTGTATTACTGTTACTATAAATAAAGCTCTTTATGATTATGTTTTGTTAGCCACTTGACAAAATAGTATTGTCTCTGAGGCATGGTAAAAACATGTTACTCATGGTAAATCAAGAAAACAAGAGATTCAAACAATACTAACCATGTTGAACTATATAACAATGATTAGTTTTCTGTCAATAAAGGTATCCAAACAGTTGCTCACCTGTCTAATCAAACACATAATATATTTAAAACATCTTTGGTGTTTTCGTAGTTTCTACAGAAGTAAAACTACGAAAATCAAGGATAGCGCGCATATGATGTCATTGAAAGGAGATTAAAATAGTTAAAATAGCTGATTTCTTTGGATTTAAACATTGTTGGAAACATTTGGGATAACGCAAGTACACAAGTCAACAATATAACATTGTTTTAGTGGTTTTTGGATATTTTAATCCAAAAATCGTATATATTGTGCCTTTAAGGTTTAAACGCTAAGGTCACATATGTCGGCCTGTAACAGATTCCATTGATTGAATCTAGGACACAATGTCAGCTGGAGCTCACCATCTCTGGACATGCCCACGAGCAAACATTTCTTAAAACGGCACTGCTGGCACCGGTTCCTGTTGATGCGCATAATGGGACAGGTTTCGTTCTTAAGGCACTTCTTATACTGAATGTTCTGCTGAATGCTCCTCCTGAAGAAACCCTGCAGGTGGTAAAATGAAAGAGATAGAGAGAGGTGTCAGGGTCACAGTGCCCACACAGAGAGTAACAGGTGTCGAGCTTTGGAGTTGGTATGGAAAGCAGGTGTCCCTCTCAGGACTCATGACACCGTTCTGTCACAGAGTTTTGCTCTGATGGTTAAACAGGCTGCTGCTGAGTTGGAGGCTTTCTGGTTATAAATAAAGCAAAGTGACATCTCCCTTCATGGAGATGCACAGGTAGATATGATCCAGATAAAGCATGACAGCCATGTCACATCAACCCTATTTAAATCAACCACAGTGACACCAGGAACAATTTACCATGAAAACAAACACTATACAGCACAATCGCCTCCACTGAGAAGTAAAACCATGAGAGTAATAAAATACAGATTTTCAGACATCCCTTCTGAGCTTTTGACTTAAAGATCCTCTGTACCTCAGAAATAACAAAATGAAACCTCTAATGCTTATAAGTTCACACTGAAATGTGGCTGTAGACTCACACTAATATTTTCTCACCTTACATCCCTCACAAGCGTGAACGCCGTAGTGAAATCCTGACGCCACATCTCCACACACTTTACATAGCAGCACCAGACCGTTAATCTCTGCAGGAGCAGAAATACAGAGGGTCAGATGAACAAGACTCTGTGCTCAGTTTGGCTTTCTCCTTAGAACAGCTGCTTTCTGTTTCCTCAAACAGCCAGAAGACCATTACTTCATGATGAAGCCAATATAATGAATTGTGCAATGTTGGCAAATATCAGATCAATACTATCAATTATATAATTATTCTTAAGAATCAACAATACTTTTTTGCTTTTTCGATTCCATTTTGAGCTCCCTGACATTAAGCAGAGATGGACAACTTTAACACTAAGGCCTGGTTTCACAGACAGGGCTTAGATTAAGCCAGGATTAAGTCTTAAGTAGCTTTTATAAACATACCTCAGAAAAAAAAAAAAAAAAACATTACTGGTGTGCATCTTGAGACAAAACAATGGTAGTGACATATTTTAAAATATGTCAGTGCAAGTTGCTTTCAGTTAAAACATCAAACATGCATTTTAGTCTGGGACTAGGCTTAAGCCTTGTCTGTGAAACCGGGGTTCAATATGTTGGATTTAATTTGTAGAAGATCATATTTAAATAAGTGTGTAAGAACACGTGGTTGCAGCATGAAAACATTTCTTGTTCTCTTTAACTTTATTTTTATTTAGATCAGTTTAGATCAGTCTCTCACTTGTAATGCCACTTTTGGTGGTGGAGGGTGATCGTGCCTTCCCTCCACTGTTCCTTGGTGGACGGGACTGAGAGGCCACAGGAAGAGCCTCGCCCTGTTGGCCCTGCCCTGCGTGAGGCGGAGAGCAGGACTGATAGCTGCTGTTGGAGGAGTCACTGTGGCACGACTCTGGACTGGAGGCAGAGCTTGAGGAGCTAATGTAAGCTATTACTCCACCTGGTGGATGACACACAGAAGACCAACACAAGACAACTTCAGTTAGGAAGACGTCAAATTATTTATCTAGCTTCATTTTACAAATCATATATATGATGTCTCATACTCATATGCTTCATATGACCTAGTGGTTGATTCTAGATTTTACATGTATCTGTTGACAACTGTCTCTATCATTAATAATAATATAAAGATATAAACATAGAGAGAGTATATGCAATCCATATAGGTGGCTATTTACTAATGAAGATACAAATGTTTGTCATTGTCATTAATTTTTATTTTGAGCTGCAAAATGTTCTTCTTGTCACAAAGCAGAACAGGCTTTGTGTGCTCTCTCTGTATGGGTTGACCTGATTTCTGCTGTTCCACTCTCAATGGTTAAGTAACACCCTTACATAATACTTTCAGGGTGTAGGCTTTACCGACAACCAACTCAACACAAATTAAATGCTGAGAACTAACAGACATTGTCTTTTTTTTTTTTTTTTTTTTTCAAACGCTAATATGCTATTATATTTTAATACATACTTACATGCTAACTTATGCTAAATGTATTTATATAAAATTAAATAATCGCATGCTGGTGAGTCGAACTGAGCAAATGGTATTAAAGATATTATTTCCCTTTAATCAAGAATTAAGATAAAAATAAAAACTTATAATTTGAATATATATATATATATATATATATATATATATATATATATAATTCAATTCAAATATTTAAGTTTTAAATAACTTTTTTTTTTTTTTTCTTTACGAAGAACAAAATGAATGGACGTCACAAGTATCCCAGTCTGAGCTGTTGACTGACATGTTCTTAGCACCGCCCCCACGTGTACTCGGCATGTCTTGTTCGGAGTGTAAAAGCCGAAAAGTGGGTCAGACCGCAGCCGCCTCACGTGTATCTGCAGCTGCAGACGCCTCCATCCTGCCATGCAAATTATGCAACACGTACGTCACGACTTCTCTCAACCAATCAGAGTAGACGCACAGGACGCGTAAACACAGATGCACATGGCTAGGCAGAGCAGTCCATGTGAGTTGGGAGACTGCAGTTCAATAGTAACCCACAATCTATGGCATAACAACAAGCCTGACGCTATTAACCTACTTTGAGTTTTCATGCTGCAAATAAAGTAATAAAAGCCCAAACTACACCTTAATGCACAAAGCACATTCACAGCATCACGTGAAACTACACGTTTGGGTGTCATTTATTAAAATAAGAGTGCATTGAAGGTATCACGAATTATTAAAGTTATATTCAAAAGTAAAAGTAAAACAGACTGATCTTACCAGCCTTTGTGGATTCCATATCCTCCGACAGCTTTGAGCCCCAGTCACCTGTATGTTAGTGCCGTTTTTACACAGTTTACACAGCAACTATCTAGTCGCTGTGAGTTCCTATAAACCGAGTATCTCCACCTATACACTACCTGAGAAACATTACTAAACCAACAAGATAATCTGGGATCTATCAGCTCCGCGTTGCTTAGGAAAACAAAAAAACTCGCATACGTCTTAAAAAACTATAAATACATAAATATATCTGTTTCAGTTAGAATAATTAGACTCTTCCAGACCGGACAGTCAGGAGACCAAATCCACACGATTTCACGCCTAATAAAAACACTATAATAGCTCGACACGAGTTGCTGTAGCTCAAAGTTGTGAATAAATCAAGATTTAACGCAGAGAGAGGGTGCGTGTAGAGCGATAGAACGAAACTGAGCGTCCGTGCTGCCGCGGCTGCTGTCTCCAAATCATGTGACCCACTTCACGGCGGCTCCTCCTCCTGCTGCATTAGTGTCATTATAACCCACTGACACACTTTCACTGCTCCTGCAGGGGCCTCCTGTGCACCCTCATCCCACACCCCAGAGTGCCCTGATGACCCCAGCAGACATTTTGACAGTTTTAGTAGTGCACCCCTAAGGAAGCCAAAAACGTAATGAGAAATATAAGCAGGGCATAGTATAAGTATGATATGGCATTTGGTAGCCTATGGGTAATCCACACACACACACTTGCTTGTGCACAATGAGAATAGTAAGTCACAGTGGCAAAAAAATGTTACATTTTTTGACAACATTTTTATCCAATTCTCATTACTACAAACTGACATTTAAATTGTATAACTTTTATACTTTGTGGTAGTATTTGCTGTAAAGTTTTTAATAAATGTAAAGGGTCATGATGCAGAATGATCAATGAAACCAGAGACTTTTATAAACAGAGAAAGCAATCGAACATAACACTTAGGGTGCAACAGGGCTAAAGGCACATCTTAAGAAAAATGAACTTTTCACTACTCCCATAGTGTATGATTGCAGAAAAATTATGTTTTTATTGAACATTGATGGAGCAATAGATTTTTGTGTGAAAATAAATCGTAAAAGTTGCTTGTTTGTTTAAAAATCCTATACATGTAAGATGTGGTAAACATTTTATTTGTTTATCTGAATGTCATGTGACCGTTAACCAACATCAGAGTACCATGAATTGTATTATTATTACTGACTTAATTTTATTATTGGCCTAACTTAACTGACAATCTCAGGAGGTCCTTCAAGTAAATATATTAGGTCAAAGAGGTTCAGCTGACAAAAAAGTTGGGAAATCCCTGCATTGCATGCAGTGTTGGGGAAAGTTACTTTTAAAAGTAATGCATTACAATATTGCGTTACTCCCTAAAAAAGTAACTAATTGCGTTACTTAGTTACTTTTTATGAAAAGTAATGCACTACTTTTGCATTACCTTTTCTCACCTGGGCTGGGCTTGCTTGTTTTTTTAATAACAACAAAAAAAAGCTCTGTTTTTGGCAAATGTCAAGGCCCTTTCACACCAAGAGTGAAATGAATAAGCCTCAGGCTAAAGGAAAAGCATATTTATGCCTGTGCAGTGCAGCTCAAACAAACCTTTCAGCTGTGCTGCCATTCTGGATTAAAGAAGAATAGGATACAGGAGAAGGAAGTTCAACACTCTTATTTCTAAATCTAATCTAAAGTCATTTTTGCTTATCAGTATGGTTGAATTAGGTCAGCTGCAAAGACATTGTTTAACAAAGTGAGATTAATTTGATAAAGTATATTTGTGTAATTTAATATAGTTAATAATTACAGGTTTGCATAAAATTCTGAGATTGCATTTCACTGTTTTTATCAATTTTGAGGAATACAGAATGTTTTTGTGCAAATGAGATAAGTAAATGCCTGTTCACATTTACGCCCGTTTACACTAAGTTAGTCCTTTTTTATTTTAAAATCCTCGTCTACACTGGCATTTCTACAGCGTTTTAGAAACAATCTCCATCTACACTACACGACTGAAAACGCATGTCACATGACTGTTCATGCACACTGGGCATGCGCATACAAGTGTAAACAGTTGCCTCTTGCATGTAGGTAGCTGCAGTATTAAAAAAAATGCAGATTTTAACTGCACAATGCCTGCTAAAAAAATGACAACAAAGCCAGTAAAGATTGCAGTAACTGAAACGTAACCCCAGCATTTTCAAACTAAAACAGGCTCTGCAGCGTTTTCAAAAGTCTCTGTTTTCGAGGGTCGAAAACACCGGAGTAGTGTAAAGAACAGGCGTAATCGTAGCAAAAGTTATACGTTTTAAAACGAAAATGCACTAGTGTAAACGCCAACGGGCCTTTCGTCTAAGACTACAATAACCATAATATTCACACAGCGCACACAACACCTCTGCACTTTATTTCTCTTAACATACTTCTCTGTCAGTCAATAAATGTGTAAAAGTAACTTGAGTTACTTATTTGAAAAAGTAACTAAGATATTTTGTTGTAAATTGAAAAAGTAATGTGTTACTTTACTAGTTACTTGAAAAAGTAATCTGATTATGTAACTCAAGTTACTTGTGATGCGTTAGCCCCAACACTGATTGCATGTAAATATGAAATGACATCAATGTGTACATTTTAATGCTTTTGAAAAGCAAAAGCCTTCCAAAGACAATAATACATGGTTAAATGACTCACTGAGTGATAATTCAAATAATAATTAATGTGTTAGTCAGAAGCTGATTATGATACTGCATACCAGGAGCTGATATGAAATGTTGCAATGTTGAGAAAACATTTCTTAAAAGTGAAATGATTTCTGTACATTCAGTGACGAAATGCTGTGTGACTCTCAGTTTTCAGTGATAGTCACATGACTATTGGCTGGTCTGTGTGTGCAATTCCACAAACCTGTAAGACCTTCTGAATGTATATAAGCAGTAGTTTTTTAAGTAATATGATTACGAGTATTTTAAAATGTAATATAATCTAATTACAAGTATTCAATCTGATTATGTAATGCAGATTACATGTAATCAGTTACTACCCAGCACTGGACCTTCGACAAGTTTTCACTTTATGACCAAATAATCAACATTATAGCTACTTGACTACCTATAATAATATATAATACTTGACTAAAATAATAATAATGCACATCAAATTATTTTGTTTAAATGTTTTGATATATGCCTTCCTACTGAACAATTTGATGTCTGAACTGTAAGACTGGACATAAATTTCTGAAATACTACACATCGCTATAAGCTTCATCTAATCATAAAAAAAGAAAACTAAAAGAAACTAAAGACAGTTAGTAAACTTTGAAACTGTTATAAAAAATATGAGCCTAAATTTTAATAAAGTATAAATATTACATTTGCATCTATAGCTAATTCAGTAGTCACTTTATGACCCAAAGACACAACAGGCTCTAGAAACCTTTAAGAAACTGATGAGCTTGTGAAATGGTTCTCATACCAAACACTAAGCTTTTCCATTCCATTTTAAGCTCTGGCCACAAAGGTTAGGGGTCAGATTATGACCTCCAGCTAAATATGTTTACACAAAAATTTAATTTAAAGCCAAGAGATGCCACAAGGAAGCATTTTAAAAGACTTACAGGCTGTTCCTGAATCAGAAAACACCCTTCATTTGATAATCTTTTAGTGTTGGGTATAACTCAAGTGCAATCACATGTAGACCTAGTCAGGGTAGCACTATTTTAATCTGACAGGAATGAATTCTTGTGAGGGAGATAGAAATACAGTGTGTTCAATGGATTGTACTGTTGTTTAACAACATACTGTTGGCTGTATCCAAAAAACTTTCAGGGGACAAAAATTCCAGAAAACAATTTTGAAAGATGTGATCTAGGACCTTTACACAGTGTGTGCCATTGTAAAGACTGAGTCTCAATAACTCCTTTTCATCCACATGAAATTCAATATGGCACCTGTCCTTGCAAAGGTTTATTGAATAACTATAGGATACTATGACAGAAGAACAATGGTTCCAAAACACTTAAGCCACACCAAAAATCTCTAGATGTTGCTGAAAAACATTCTAAGCATTTTAAAGAGAGATAGCACAAGCACATTTTTCATCCAAAACATTTTACAAGTTTAAAATGATAAAATTGAAAATAAAATAGAATACAATTACGGCTGCAAATGAAGATAAAAAGTATTGATACGTGTCAAAGGTTAGTGGAACATGTTCATAGTTACTGTGTTAAAGTTAACATTGCTGTGAGGGTGTTTCTAATACAGAGGGGGTGACTGTAAATTTGACATCTTTAAGTGTGACTTAGATTTATAAATACTATAAATTACTAAATATTAAAATATGGGACCAATGTACATGACATTTTGACAGTAATAAAAATCTAAAATGTATTCAGAGTTTAGTTTTGTGATACAGTGCTCCAGTCTGGAAACAAATAACACAATTATCCTCAGGAGACTGTCCTTATAACCAACACACCACAAGTTCATTTGAAGAAGAGAGTATTCTTGTATTCTTGTTTTTAGTAAAAAAAAAAAAAAAAAAAAAGAAAAGAAAAAAGAATGTGGGCAGTGTATTTTTTTTTTATGTTGGATAAATTAATAAATTAAAACTAATTTTGTTTTAAAAAATGCCAAATTATACACTCACAATAGATCATACTCACTAATGACGTTTACACATTATTCTACATAAACTGACGCTGTTCTGTTGTTTTCCTCATGTGTGGTGTGGATGTACCTGCACATAATTTCTGATTCATTTAGATATAAGGCTTTTACAACATTCTAAATGTCTGTGCTATCACTTTTGATCAATTTAATGCACCCTTGCTGAACAAAAGTATTAATTTCCTTAATTTCTTTCCAAAAATATCACTACATGGTAGTGATGCTACAAAAGCTATTTCAGATAAATGCTGTTCTTTTTAAATCTCTATTCATCAAATAATCCTGAAAAAAAATGTGTACACAACTGTTTTCAACATTGATAATGTTTCTTAAGCAGCAAATCTGCATATTAGAATGATTTCTGAAGGAAAAACAGAAATTGCATTTTAAAATATATTCAAAAAGAAGTGTTTTCTTTTTAATTGTAAAAATATTTCACAATATTAAGGTTTTTCTGTATTTTGGATCAAATAAATGAAGCCTTGGTGAGCAGAAGAGTCTTGCAATTGTCTCCATAGCCCAAAGACAAGCATTCCAGCATCAATAAAAACTACACCTTGAAATATAACACATTTTTTGATGTGCTCTTTAAAAACAATATCCTGTGGCCTATTATGAGATGCTTATCCCAACTGAGAGTAAAATGTCAATAACTGCAGACGCAGTTGCCATATAACCCATCTCCAGAGCCCAGCTGTTCAAAATTAATTTGATCAGATTTCAGCTTGGATCAAATCTTCAAAATGTGTTGGAGAAAGAAAAAAAAAAAAAAAAGATTCTGAAAACAGATTAGATCACAAAATCCAATCTTAGTTTTGATCTAGATCAAACCTTTGGTATGCATTCAATACTTTTTAGTAAGTTTGGGATACTTTTGGTACTTTTTCAGGTACAAAATCCTCTTTTAAGATAAAACCTGCAATGCTGAACAGAACACAAACTACCAATAGCGTAAATAACCAAAAACACTATCACTTTGAGAAGTATTACAGATTCTGTTCATCTCCAACCTCAAAATAAAGACACATCACATGACCATACAAAGGTACTTTATTTGGATAAATGTACAGTTGTAGCACACATTGTTTAGCGGTAACGGTGCAGCTGCAGGGTGTTGCGTCTCTTCCAGGCTGCACGTCGAGAGCCGCCGATGGTGAGGTGGAACTTGTGGCCCTTGCCCAGACCACGGCTCTTCTTGCCAGCAGATGTGAGCCCACGCATTTCCCTGTGCTTGTGCACAGCCTTGGTGATCCATTGCGTGTCGGGGTTGCGTCTGATGGCTTTGTGGAAGGTGTCAATGAGGATCACTTCAAAGAACTTGTATGTGGAATCTTCACCCACCCAGTAGGAGTTTAGCACCCGCAGACCTCCGCAATGACGACCGGCACGCTCCTGAAAACGAGACGAACAGAGGGGTTAGAACATCATAAAATAAATGACCATCAAATAGTGATAGTCTGTATGTTTTGTGAGAACTTTGACCCACTTGTAAACTGCACCGATGTTGCCCAACCCAACCATAACATTTGTTTGCCAAATCGGTCATAAGGGTGTAGTGTTTACTCTATGCAGAAATCACCCCTCAAAGGGACCAACACTTCCCTGCTGCTAGGGCTGGGCGGTATACTAGTTGTACGATATATCAATATATTTTTATAAACTATTTAGGATGAGGCAATACAATTTATATCGATATACAGTAGTTATACATTACAAGCAGATCTGAAAAACAGCAGAGGACACAGAGCAGAGTCCTGCACAGGTCCTGTTTGATAAACCCGCACCCGCAGTTATTAACAGAACACCCAAAAATCTGACAGCAACACTAGTTTTATTCCAGACCCGACCCGTTTGACAAAAAACACGACCCAAACCGCACCCGCATTAAATAATGTAGCCCAACACAAGCAATAAAACCAACATTAGGCATTCTGGGTTGATGCAACTGATTAAACATTGCATTATACAACACAAGTAAGCTAATAGAACAAAGAATGTTTCAGGAGGTCTATTTGAATATTTTAGCAGATTCACTCTGCATTGAAGCACGGTTGTCTCTTCTGAATCTCAACAGTGTACCTGGCCGCTGTTCCTCTTTTTAGCAGCATAAAAAGAAGGCTAAAAACTTATCCAAATTGTCAACAGATTAAATATGAAAGCGAGCAAAGTGCGCTCCATTTAATATAATCATTATAGCTGTCAGTCACAGCGCAATTGGCTACAATGCTCAACGCTGCCTTTAACAGTTTTCAGACAGAGCATGAACACTACGCATGAGACCGTTTGAAACCAGCAGTCAAGTGTACCAAACTGAGTCAAAATAGTGTTGGTCACAGTCCGCCCGTCCAACCAGACACAAAAATATTATTCCACCCTTTACATCAAATATTAGCGGGTCAGGACTCTGACACAGAGTAAGCTGCTGTGGGGAAAGCAATCGTTCTGATATAATACACATTTTTCTAGAATATTTGTTGTTGGACATTAAATGTGACATATGTAGAATTTTAACCCTACAAGTGTAAAGTGACAAATGCAATGCAGGATAATATAATTACTAAGCTCAGATGAATCGATGTGTTCCTTACCAGTTAACAGTCTGCTTTTGTTCTTATTTGTTTTTAAAGTGAATTTAAATTCTTTTATATAAAAAAAAAAAAAAAAAAAAAAAAAAAAAAAAAAACTTTGTCCATACTGCCCAGCCCTACCTGCTGCATTACAAGAGTTTGCCCAGTCAATATCAATCCAAACATTAAGACCCACAAAGCACAACAACCAGGTTCCCGAAGTAATAAATTACCATTCATTTACGCTACTGATTTTTAAAGAGAACTTATAAACCGATAAAGACAAATCTACCGTTAGCTTAAGGTAAGTTGTTAATTTATGGTATACGCTTTTGTTGGAGCCATCAAGTCCACCTCTTTTTAAACTTATTTTTTAAATTCCTGGAAAAACTACATTACCCATGATTCTCCACACAAACAAAAATAACTTTATTCAACAATATCCTCTCTTCTATTTCATTCTCTTACGCCGTTTACTTTCAGCGCTTCCAGGTTCTAAGTGAGAGCAAATTGTTGAATAAAGTCTTTATTTTTGTTTTGTTTTTGCGCACAAAAAGTATTCTCGTCGCTTCATAACATTAAGGTTGAACCACAGCAGTCATGTGGACTATTTTAACAATGTCTTTAGTACCTTTCTGGACCTTGAAAGTGGTGTTTAAATTGCTGTCTATGGAGGAGTCAGATACCTCATCAGATTATCAAAAATATCTTCATTTATGTTCAGAAGATGAACGAAGGTCTTACGGGTGTGGAACTACATGAGGGTGAGTAATTAATGACAGAATTTTCATTTTTTGGTGATCTAACCCTTTAAGCACACAGTCCTGTACCCTTATCTTTTAGTCAGATTTTTAAATACTTTTTTGATTTAAATCAAAGCTTGTAATGCGTTGGTGCCCAGGGGGCTCAATGTTTCCATAAAACTGGGCTATAAACTGGGTTAAGAGAATGCATTTAAAAACAAACAAACAAAAAAAAACACTTCAACTTTATACAAAGAGTTCAAATCCAAAAAAACAAAAAAAAAAGTATCAGAAAATACTGCCAAAAACAAATCACTAGGGGTGTTTATATACAGAAAGCATTATGGCTTGATGGTAGAGATCACAAAAGTACCTGTACTTTGGTACCAATTCAATGATATCAGATACTAAACAACTCAGGGTTTTTCCCTACATTGAAAATTGTTTGGCGGCCGCCAAAATGAATTCTTGTTCTGCCAAAGCCTTTTGATCAGTTATTGAGTTGTTTATTAGTGATGCAGATGACTGCTGCGCTGACGGAGAGAACGAGCAGAGAGCTCCCCCCTCATGCGCGCAAACTCTGTCTACAAAGTAATCACTGTCTTTGCACTCTCTCTAGCTCGCACAATCTAAATCAACTGAATTGAATTTATTGTTGTGGTAAAGCGCTTATCTTTGGAACACTTACACTGGAACTGATTCTAGTGTACACTGACATGGACTACAGGTTGTACCTAACCATAAATAAATGTTAGATAACACCCACTATTCTAAACTCGTGCCTAATTGTGTACATGGGCACTTTTAAGACAGTTGTGAAATATGTACAGCAAGTAGATTTTAGCAAATCTTTTAGCAAATCCAATCTGTCTGATTGAACAAAACGTGTCAAGGTGTGTCATTGTGTCCAACTGTGGATCACCTCATAGGCTGAGATGCTGCTCACATACCTCAGCTACTGACTGCAGACTGCGTGCAAACTTGATCTGGTTGACGCCATGGTGCACAGGTTTGCCGTAGGTGGCACCTTTGGGTACGGGGCGCTTGCGACCTCCACGACGCACACGTATACGGTAGATGACGTAGCCTGTTAGGTCAAGAGCACAGACAGTTCAGATACACAGACTTGAGGCAGAACAAGAACATGAGACTGAAACTACAGTTACAGAACATTCAAGTGATTAAAGACTTGATCGACAAAACAGATCAATGATAAATCAGATGAATGTGAATAAGATGTAAAAAAAAAAAAATAAAAAAATAATATTGGTCAGATTTAAGAATAACTTAACATAGCTACGCAGAGTATCTAACTGGTTAAACATTTGATTTTGAATCAATATTAAATCAAATTCATAGGCACAGAATACATTTCCAATAAGTCAGAAATAAAGGAATGGTCAAAAAAAGCATTATGGGTAATGCTAAACAGCATGGTTAATTCATTTAGACCTCAACCTCTCTCTCTAAAGACAGCAAAAATGTCTGAAAAGTGCTTTGTGTGACATACTGCTCATTAGAAAAATCACACGCAACCAGTAAACTATCAGACACCGGGGTCAGTTCACATCACTCACCCTGTTTGGCCTTGTATCCCAGTCTGCGGGCTTTATCGGGTCTAGTGGGTCTCGGAGCCCGGTGAAGGGAGGACAGCTGACGGTACTGCCAGCACCGCACACGGAGCAGAAACCTCATCACGTCCGACTGCTTCTTCCTCCATAACTCCTGCATGTACTTGTACGCTCCCATGATGCCTCACCTGTGACACCAAAAATTAGACAAAGGTCAAGAAAACACTTCAATTTATGAAAAATACATCAATATATCAAAGTTATCTGCATATGTAAACTGGTAGTTTTCAGAAGTTGACATGATGCTCCATCTAAAACCATTACAAACACCAGTTTGCTCACCTGAGTGTGTAGTTTGAGCTCACTGACTGAAACTACATGGAACACTTACATTTTTAATACTACAAGACTTTCAAATTAATAAGGCAAAAATGAAAAGAAACGGTTAAGACATACTTCATCTTATACAGCCAAATACATTTTACTCTGATGTGTCTTTATAGTTGGGCATTTTAATCAACCACAATACGACAGGTCACAGATCTGCTATCTAACGAGCAAGTGTGTATAAATTCACATTATCAGGAGAAACAGTTATTTGAGCTCACATTTCAGATCCAAAACAGATGCTTCAAGCGGGAATTATATAATAATCTACTGTAATATAAGCCCATAAGCGGTGTCTGTTGTGTACAGCTTTGACATGGCAACGATTACATGCAGTCAAGTAAAAAAAAATCCAACTGTTAAGTCACACAACGATTACAGTAACCTTTTAAAATGCAATTCCCGAAAATGCCGTTTGATATAATAAAATGTTTAATCGAGTTCGGATAGAAAGTGGAAGAAACGTGCAAACTCCGGCATGACATTAGCTACTCCACTCTTCACAATTTAGCATTAAAATTAACGTACAACATCGTTATTGGAGAAAAATAACGGTTAAATAGTACAAATAAGATGTTCGGCATTAAATACTTTCATTGTGTGATTTGGATGACATTAAATGCATTGGGATATTTGACGGATTCTACGTTCAGAAAAATGAGAAAGTCTCGCTTACTTGATGGCGTACAAACCGGAAAGAGAGAAGCAAATTACCCATAGTGCTTTATTGGACTGTTCCTTGCGTATTTCCGGTTCCGTTGTTAAAGACTTCTGGGAAATGTAGTCTGTGTCTAAGAATTTTATTTTATAAATCACAATCAAATGTATTTAACCGATTAGATACATTAGAAACATTGTTGTAACACAGTTATTATTAAATCTCAGACCAAATAATAAGATTTGTGCCACCGTTCTCTTATCAGCAATGGTTCAGACCCAGAGCAAAAAGAGGCGAGCAAACGACTCCCGGAAGTGACGTCTGATAACACCTCTAGCACGTAGTAATGACACTAAAAGTCTTGTATTCACATTAATCTGATTTTACATTGATCGTTTTTTTCGATCATATGTTTACTGTCAATCAATCCGCATAAGGTGAGTGATTATTCACAGTTAACTGTCATGAATTAATGCATGTCTGCTCTCAGTTTAAGACAACTGGTTAATGTCCTTCCTTTGACAATGATCATATAACAAAACTAAACTGAGCGTTTTGTTAAATTTATTTAAGCTACGCAATATATAAATACATATCACTGTCAAGCACAATGGGGTCCAAAAGTCTACATTGAGACTACACTGAAAATATTTTTTTCCATTTAAATCTAAAAAAATAAATATTTAAACATTTAAAATAAAGAAACGAAGGTCACTAATCAGATGTGTTACTGAGAATTTATTGCTTCCATTGAAAGACAAGATGCTCTTTGGAACATCCTCAATCATGCTAGTCTAGAGAACATGAGCTTCAGGATTTGTCCATTCATAGAAGTTTGATATATAGTAATGTATGTCCAATTAATAAATGTTTGTTTGTTGTTGTTGTTTTTTTCAATTCAAATAGTCAAATTATTATGTGTATACTAAAATTTGTGATGTGGAATTTAAAAAAAAAAAAATAAATGAGAAAAACTAGAAGCATTTTTGCGTATTTTCACATTTGCCTATCGTGCTTTTTTACACTGCTGTCCTTCTGGTTGGTTCTGGATGTGTTGTTTGTTTGTGTGTTTCAGGGCAGGTAACTATGGGTAAGGGTTGTAAGGTTGTGGTTTGTGGTATGGCATCTGTGGGGAAAACCGCCATCCTGGAGCAGTTACTGTATGGCACTCACACTGCAGGTATCAGTACATTCAAAATTCATATAAAAAATTCCCTGAGTATGGCAGCTGCTGCTCATCAGCTTAAAGGGAAAACAGACACTCTAGCAAAGGGTAACAGCAAAGTATGAATATGACATATATACATACAAATTGGATTCCATGTGGATGTTCACTGTAAAGATATCATAATTAGCGGTAAATTAGATATACAAAAATCAACATGCTCTTTGTAAATTCTGAACGATATGGCTAATAAAATGAAAATATGTGTAATAAATTATTGTCCGCCTTTGGTTTGCTCAGTTGGGACTTCATAAAAGACATCTAACATTCTTAAATATTATTGATTTGACTGCTGAACAAAAGTTCAACTGAATTGAGCTGATTAATGACATTATTGTCTTTACAGCTAAAATTGAAGTCATTTCATTATTGATGAATTTTGCAACAATAACTGTTATTTTCCTGTTTATTTCTGTGAAGCATCTTTGAAACAATTTGAATTGCATATAAATAAATATGTTATGACTTTACATAATCAGAAGAAACATTTGCTGTCCCTCACTCTTTATGCTGGTCTCTCTCTCTTAAAGGGATAGTTCACCCAAAAATGTATATTCTGTCATCATTTACTCACCCTCAAGTTGTTCCAAACCTGTATGAATTTCTTTCTACTGTTGAACACAAAAGAAGATCTTTTGAAGATATTTTTGGGTGAACTATCCCTTTAAATCACAATTTTTTTTGGTGATTTTAATTTTTGCATCGTTCATTGTTAGATGTTAGAGGATCTTACAATATTTATGTTTTGTATGCATGTGCTTTAATCATTTAACATTTTGATAAACTAGTAAATAAACTATGAATCTGTAATTTACTGAATAATTCATTTCTTTGTTTTTAATAAATTATTGTTTGTTAATTAATTACACTTCATAAATAGAACAACTAATAGATTGTATGTCCTTTTAACATATGCATGGGTTGCAGTAAAATTTTAAATAATATTTTGAGTAATATTATTTTTGTTTAAAAAATACTGACATAATTTATATAAAATATTAATTATTTGCACTTTTCTGCATGACACTTGTGCGTAAGGGTGGACGGGTTACTATAACAGTTTGAAGTAGACCAAGAGATTAATTCCTATATGCTGCCATTTTAATTAGGAACGTATTAAAATAATAATAATAATAAATCCATGTCATGAACCCTTTAAATTGTCCAGAATGTATGAATCATGCGTTTATTAGTCAGTGAATCAACTCATGAATGATCCTGGATTGTGCATCATTCATGAAAGAATGTATAGTGTATGAACATGTTTAAGTAGACATTTAAATGAAACAGGACTGTCCTGTTTCAGGTGCAGAAACAAACGACACTCAGGAGGATATATATGTGGCCTCTGTCGAGACGGACCGTGGAGTAAGAGAGCAGTTACGTCTCTATGACACAAGAGGGCTGCGTGAGGGACTGGATTTACCCAAACACTTCTTCTCTGTGGCCGACGGCTTTGTGCTGGTCTACAGTGTGGACAGTCTGGAGTCATTCAAAAAAGTTGAGCTCTTGAAGAAGGAAATAGACAAGTCCAGAGACAAAAAAGAGGCATGAAAATAAAACAAATAAAAGTATTAAAAATGTCTTATTGACAGGAGAGCCACATTATACAAATCTGTTAATAACATGTCCGACTTATATTTCACCCCATATAATCAAAAGAAACAAATAAGAAACAGAATATTATGTATAAAGAAAATGAAGTATGGTGATATTTGGACACGGTAAGATTTTTAATGTTTTTAAAAGAAGTTTCGTCTGCTCACCAAGGCTGCATTTATTTAATTAAAAATACAGTAAAAACAGTAATATTGTGAAATATTATTACAATTTAAAATAACTGTTTTCTGTTTGAATATATTTTATAAAGTAATTTATTCTTGTGATCAAAGCTGAATGTTCAGCATCATTACTCCAGTCTTCAGTGTCACATGATCTTTCAGAAATCTTTCTAATATGCTGATTTGATGCTGACAGTAGTCTTCACTGTCACGTGGTTTTTCAGAAATCATAATATGCTGATTTGGTGCTCAATTATTAACATTACAAATGGCTTTACTAACATTTTCAATCAGTTGCTGAGTAAAAGTATGAAAAGTTATATATGTATGTGTGTGTATATATATATATTATATATATATATATATATAGATATATATATATATATATATATATATATATATACAGATATATCTATCTATATATGTGTACATATATATATATAATTTATATAAGTGCTGTCAAATCGATAAATTGCATTGGTCATTAAAGTTTGTAAATATGTTTGTGTGTGTGTGTGTGTGTATATATATATATATATATACACACACACACACACACACCGATCAATCGATTTGACAGCATATATATATATATATATATATATATATATATACACATCATGATTTTGTTCACTTCAAGCTGACTTAAATAAAAATGTTATTACAGTAATAATCTAAAAACATTTGAAAAACTTGAGAATTACAAACATACTTCAATATTATTATTATCATTATATAGATTTTTCTATATTTCTATGTTATTTATTTCTATATTTCTTTTAGTGTGGAAATGATTTCCAAGAAAATTATGTCCCAGAACAATTCTTTTGATTTTGGAGTGAAATAGGACTTGGCCATGTTTTCATGAGATTGACCTACACCCATGATAATTTGCTATGATCTGGTATAACCTGTGAATATGTTCTCACACTGACTGTATTTGCATGTGCAGGTGATGGTGATCGTGTTGGGGAACAAGTGTGACCTGCGGGAACGTCGACAGGTGGATCAGGATGCTGCCCAGCAGTGGGCACGTGGGGAGAAGGTCAAACTTTGGGAGGTGACCGTGACAGACAGAAGCTCATTAATCGAACCCTTCACCAGCCTCACCAGCCGCCTCACACAGCCACAGAGCAAGTCTGCTTTTCCTCTGCCCGGCCGGAAGAGCAAGGGAACCCCCTCCAACGACATCTGAACACCGCACACTGCCACAGTTTCAGCACTATGTTTGGTTGTCTATACTTCTTTCAGGGTACTTAAGACGTTTAAGGGCTTTTAGAGAAAGAGCTAGGACTAGATCTATTTAAACATAAATAAATGCACTGATTTTTTAGGTTGTGTTTGTGCTCACTGATGGGAAAAGGGTAGAACATAGATGCAGTACTTGGAAAAGTTGTTGTTTTGAAACAAATTTTGGGAAGTGTCTAGGAGTCAGGTGAATCTCATGAAAAAAAAATCATTGAAAAAATGAATTAGAAACAATATTGCATTAAGTAGAACCTATTTTTGAATCATTAAGATTTTTTTGGGTAACACTTTACAATAAGGTTTGTTAAAATTAGTTAACTACATCAGTTAACATAAACTAACAATGAAAAATATTTCTAAAGCGTTTATTAATCTCAGTTAATGATAATCTCAACATATATTAATACTAATAATAATAATTAAAATCAAAATTTATATCTGTTAACATTAATGAACCTGAGCTATACGTGAACTAACAATGAACAGTTGTATTTGTATTAATTAATGTTAACTAAGATTAATAAGTACAATATAGAGGTACAGTATAGTTATTTACTAATGGAACCTTATTGATAATGATTTAAAAAAAAAAAAAAATATTAGGAACCCAAACTGTAAATCAAAACATTTCATTCGTCTATTACTGTCTTCCAAATTTTTAACATTGAGTTTTTGTAATTATTCTGAATTATGATTATTCTTCATTCATTTGAATGAATTTGAATCTGGCAGTACAACAAATACTACTATGATGATTGTTTTTCAAATTAATTTCAGTCTTTTTTACATTATAATTAATTATGCTTCAGTTCTTTGTGCAAAATATAATGTATACATTTTATAAAATAATTTAATCTTTTTATTATTATTTTATTTTGGGGTGGAATCTGACCTGGACATGAGAATCACCAGTTGCATATATACAAAATGGTATAATGGCATCCGTATAAAGAAAATGGACCGTTTCACTGATTGTTCCATGTCCTTCAGATGTGAACTTCAACTTCATTTCAGCCAAGAACTGCCATCAAGTGCTTTAAAATGACAGTTAATAAACACTTGTATATTAAAGTCATATAATATGAAATCTTCCAGTATTATTTACAAATATAACTATAATCTTAGCTTTATAATCCCAAAGCTACAAATCTTATAATCATGTAGCTAGTGAGATGAAGCTGTGTAGGCTATCATTTTAAATGGCACAAATAACATGATGTTAAGGAAGCTGCCTTTGTTGCTTTAGCAAGTAGTGGAAAATTCCAGCGGTTATCAATCAAAAATTATGAAATTCTAGTTTTAGCACTTTCTAATTTATTTAACAGATATTTAAATAAAGACATGTATGTCTTATGCACTATGTAATGTGTTGATTCAACAAATAAATATTTATTGACTGGCTACACTTTTTTTTTTTCTACTTCAGTTCATTTTAAAATTTGCACATCAATAAAGGTCATGTTTCTTTAACAGCAGAGCATGAAAACACCTTCTGTAAGATAAGATTAATGAACAATGTGTGTTTTGAAGATTTCATTTCACTTTTCATTGTCCTATATTCAACAGTCCTAAATTACCAATTAGGAGTAGTCACATTTTGTTCTAAAATCAAAAGAAAATCGATTTATATTTTCCTCATAGAAAATGAAGCCTATTGTAGGACCATTGCATCACGACACGATTTTCATGACAATGAAAAACACCCCACTGCTCCCAATCCAATTCTCATTACCATAATGTATAGGAAAATTTCATTCTCATTAGAATCAGCATAAATTAAAAGCAGCACAACAAATGTAATGAGAATGAGATTTCACAACGCAGAAAAGTCTTAAATGTATGTTTCTTTGATTTCGGAGTGACACATGCTCTTAGCAAGCTTTGTGACATTCCCACTGTACCAGAAATATAAAATAAACATTTCCACCTGAATCATTGCATTGTTGTTGGCATGAAAGATACTGAACGATTGTGTACACCAACTTCAGCTTTAATATTGGTGGGGAAAATACATACATGGAACAATCTTGCTATAGGCTCATGCTGTGACTTCATTTGACAAGAATGATGAAGCTCCAAAAAAGATCAATTTACAACAAGGCGGCAAAGAAAACACACATTAAGATCCATTTTTGTCAAATCATGATGCTACTCGAGCCAAGGGAAACAAACACAACAAAATAAAAAGTATGCAGGGAAAGACAAAAAAATTCGAAAGGGAATTCAAATTCCATCATAAAATCCACCCTGTATCTCTACCCTATGGATCCCCATCCCCCCCCATTTCCTCCAATAGTTCCTCCCCCACCCCTTCCCACAGATGTCTGACAGGCAGTGCTCTGCAGTTGGAGGAAATTATGTGGCGTAGCGTTTGGTCCACTGTTTGGCTATCCTGTCGTGCTCTGGTCTGTTGGTTGTGTACTGCGTGGCGATGCTTCCTACCAGAGGATCAGCTGCAGAAGAACAAGCACATGTTTCTTCAGGTTAAAAACAATCATTAGCTTTGTTTCAAATCCTAGTGAGTGAAACACGCAAGCATGTGCAAAAAGCACACATTTGGATTTGTGTCAAATTAAGTCGCGGTCACACTAGACTTTGAGCACACAGAAATTGTATGGACACCGCAATGGCTGTAATATGTCTCACAATGTAGCCTCTTTTTAATAAAAAAAAAAAAAAAAAAAAAAAACACACACACACACACACAATTCAACATATAATACTTCCAAAATGTAAAACTAATTTCACCAAACTTGTACTTTGGTGTCCACCCCTTATTACTTTATTTGTATAATGTATTTCCCACACGCCGTATCCTTGGCATTAAGTGTTGCTCATTCACGTTATTTTTAACATAAGAGGGGGCGCAGCCATTTTTAACTAGAATGTGCATGGCTTTCAGTGTCAAACACTTCCAATTATCTGGATTTGTTTTCCCTTTTAGTTCGCTTAAAGGGTTAGTCATTAATTACTCACCCTCATGTCGTTCCAAACCCGTAAGACCTTCATTCTTCTTTGGAAGGCAAATTAAGATATTTTTGATAAAATCCGATGGCTCAGTGAGGCCTCCATTGCCAGCAAGATAATTAACACTTTCAGATGCCCAGAAAGCTACTAAAGACATTTTTAAAACAGTTCATGTGACTACAGTGGTTCAACCTTAATGTTATGAAGCGATGAGAAGACTTTTTGTGTGAGAAAAAAAACAAAATAACTTTGTCCAACAATATCTAGTGATGGGCGATTTCAAAACACTGCTTCATGAAGCTTCACGATTTTTTTGTTTCGAATCAGTGGTTTGGAGCGTGTATCAAACTGCCAAAGTCAGTAAACGAGGCTTCGTTATGTCAATTTTTTAGAAATTTCAATAGTTCACCACTGGGGGGAGTGACTTTGGCAGTTTGATACACGCTCTGAACCACTGATTCAAAACAAAAGATACATAAAGCTTTGAAGCTTCATGATGCAGTGTTTTGAAATTGCCCATCACTAGATATTGTTGAATAAAGTCATTATTTAGTTTTTTTGGCGCACAAAAAGTATTCTTGTCGCTTCATAATATTAAGGATGAACCACTGTAGTCACATGAACTGTTTTAAATATGTCTTTAGTAGCTTTCTGGGCATTTGAAAGCGTAAAATTCCTCACTGAATAAAGAATAATATATTGATATTTAATATTAATATATTAATATTAAATATCAATATATTATTCTTTATTCGGTTTTATGCAACAGAATGAACAGATTTAACTTTTTTTTTTTTTCCAATTTTATTGTCACTTTCAATAAAAATGTTATTTTTAAATTAAAATTATTTTAATAATTAAAATTATTGAATTTCATTAAAAAGTCTAATATTAATATAATTATCCACTTTTTTTATATTTAAAATAAGAAATAATTTTTAAAAAGCATTTTCAGTTTTGGTTTTTGGCGAAGTGCATCCAGAATTTTTGTTTTTGGTGCATCCCTAATCGCGAACAGTGAGCTTGCTGTGTCTGGTACAGTATTTTCTCTGTTGGCACGTCTCTGTTCTCCTCTTTGCATCCATTCAGCGTGTTCTGTCTCTGGCTTGTGTTCATGTCCTGTTTACAGACTTTGTAATTTTTCCACACAAACTACATTTTGAGAAATTATTGCAATGCAGTTTGTGCGGATGTGCTCAAGTCTGGAATAGAGATGGGCCAAAATAAAATGAAAAACCGGTTGCTGAACCGTGTGTTTGGAGCAAAAATCATCTGGTTCTGATTTGCATCTCTACTTTTTACTCATAAGGTAAAGGTGAAATGCACAGAGAGCTTAGACATGAGATGAACTGAAAACATGTACGCAGTTTTATACATGAGCATTAAGCAACTGCATATATGCCCACACCTGTAACTGCCTCTGATGTAGTCTAGGTCAAACAGGTGGAGCTCCAACATACTGATAAACACTGGAGCTTCAGCCCATGACCAGCTAACAAGTGCTAATTAGCTCTTTTCAACCACCACTTCTCCGTAGACGAGTTAGAAGTGTGTCACAAGGGTGTGTATCTTACCAGGGTTACAGTCTGTGAGTAGAGAGCAAATGGACAGCAGCACTTTGGAGATGGTGAGCGCTGGGCTCCAGTTGTCCTTCAGGATGTCCAAACAGATCACACCCTGACTGTTGATGTTGCAGTGGTAGATTCTCGTGCGAAACGTCACCTGAGAGAACAGAATAGGACAAGATTCTTTGAGAAACCCCCTTAATAAGTGACTGCAAATAGCCTAATTAAATTGCTTGATTCATTTGGATTTCTTTTATAATCTCTTTATGAACTTTCTGTAGTGTGGGGGTCAAATGACTTTCAATGTGAGGGACAGAATCTTTCAGATGCGATAAAAAATATCTTAATTTGTGTTTGAAAGATGCAAATCTTATGGTTGTGGAATGACATGAGGGTGAGTAAATGAAGACGATTTTCATTTTTGGGAGAACTATTCATTAATTTATAGATACTAAGATAGTATTTGCAGTGAAATGTACAGGGGTTGGACAATGTCTTTCCCACATCCGTGGAAGTTATGGTGTGGAGAATCCCTAAAGAGGCTTAACACCCAGACCGTTGCGCTCCCAGAGTGAAGCACGGGGGTGGATCAGTAATGGTTTGGGCTGCAATACCATGGCATTCCCTACTGTGCTACGGACTACTGAACCATTCTGGGGGACCATGTGCAGCTAATGGTATCTTGAAAGGGGGTGCCATGTATCAGCATGATAAAGAAGAACAATTACACACAGTAAGACTTTTGACAGAATGGTTTGATGAACATGAAAGTAAACATCTTCCATAGCCTGCAGAGTCACCAGATCTAAATATTTGAGCCAATTTGGGATATTTTAGAGGAGCAAGTCAGAAAATATTATATTCTCTATCAGCATCACAGTGACCTGACCACTGTTCTGGAAGAGGAATGGCTCAAAATCCCTCTGGACACTGATGCTGTATTGGCCGCAAAAGGAGGCCCTACACATTACCAATAAACTATTGGATGTGTGTCCAACCCCTTTAAGTTAGTCACTATAAACTTTATTGACAAACTGATAGCTCATTTAGTCCTAAACCAGAGGCTTTTATCATCATAAAAAAAAACATTTGCACACCCCCTCACTTCCTTCCTCTTTACGGTCCCAGTTCCTGTCTGTCATGGACAGAAGCTCTATCATCTCTTTCACAATATCAAACACTGAAATCAGGTGAAAACTAAAAAGCTTCATTGGAAGTAACTACAAGATTGTTTTTTTAAACAACATTCTTGCCAGCTCTTTTTAGTTGAATATGGCTGTCAGTCCTGTTTGACCTGCTAAATACGGTTCTGTTCATGCACAGTCAAGTCATCTTCATTTATATAGTGCTTTTCACAATACATATTGTTTCAAAGCAGCTTCACAGTGACAATAGGAAAATTCTTATCGAGCTAAAGTTGGTTTTTGATTGAATCACTTCTGTTGTAAAAATTGTTAAAAATTGAATTAGGGGCCGCTAAAATGAAACCTTTCCTACTGAAAACCGAATACCTTTAATGCATTATTGAAGCTTTTTAGTTTTCACCTGATTTCAATTGCCGTTCATTTACGTGTTTAGTCTATAGGTTTGCGTGTTTGAGTGTGTATGTGCGCAGAAGCTTGGCCTTTTCATTAGGTAATGAAAAGGTTATGTTGAGTGTGTTAGCTGTCAGCTTATGTGTTGTCTGTCGCATCATTAACGTATGGCATGAGGTATGCACATTATTCTTTGCTGTCAAACACTAATATAAGTGTCTTTCACCTCTCTCAGGTTATGAATAATGATGCAGTATGATGCAGTCAGAAAGTCAGAAATCAGAAGTATAAAAATCCTCCTATAGTGTGGCAACATAAAGGAAAATATACAGGGAAAAAATGGAACCAGTGTTTTGTTGACAATATCATAATGAGACGGTCCTGGAATGTCAAACAGTTTAGAATAATGCAAGACAATATGAGAATATAGACTGTGGAGTGACAGTTGTGAGTTTATCTGTATTTGACAATAGCTTCCAACGAAGCACATTCAATCAGAATTCACAGTCAAAACTATCTGTCTTATAGTAACAATTCAATTCTTAAAAGACATCCGGGTGGGGGTGAGGAGGATGCCACCAGACCCCCCACACATTTCGAAGTACTTTGGTAAAATTTGAGAGGCTGAATTATCAAACTATACAAATGCCCCTGATATACACCAACATTCAAAAGTTTGGGGTCAGTAAGATTTTTTTTTTTTTTAACATTTTTGAAAAAGTAATTTATGCTCACCAAGGCTGCATTTATTTGATTAAAAATACAGAAAACCTACTGTGAAATATAATTAGAATTTAAACAGTTTTCTATTTGAATACATTTAAAAATGCAATTTATTCCAGTGATGGAAAAGCTGAATTTTCAGCAGTCGACTGTCACATGATCCTTCAGAAATTATTCTATTATGATTATTTGAGGCTCAAAAAACATTTCACTGTTGAAAACAGTTGTGCTGCTTAATTATTTGTGGAAACTGATACATTTTTTTTCTTACTGACCCCAAACCTTTGAACTGTAGTTTATAATAAGAGAATGTTTGTCCATCCCAAACACTGTGTGAATGAAGTCATTATGTTGTCAGACTATAAGTGCATTATTAATATTGATTAAATTGATAGAAACAAGCAGCTGGAGAAGGCTCTGACCTTGGGTGGTTTGAAGGGGTAGTCTGGTGTGAAAGCGATGTCCAGGAAGAACACTCCTCCCTCATACACTGAACCTGGAGGACCCAGGATAGTGGACCTCCACTCATAAATGTTGTCTCCTTTGGGGCCGGCACTAAGAACAGAAGCAGAGAGGTTCATTTAGAACAAAAAAGTGTTTTATATCTGTAGAATTTTAAGCAGCTTTGTCCAGAAATACTTCGGAATAGTGCATATAATAATTTCTTTTTAACCCCATGCAAGCTATTTTCTGTGAATGTGCAAGAACAACAACAAAGTTGTAAATGGAAAAGCTATTTGCGCCACAAACCAGTGAGCTTATAATAATATGGTAAGAAATCCCAGTTTGCAAGATCAAGCAGCATAACAAGCGGTTTTGTACAGCTAAAACTAACTGGAAGCGGATGACACCAGAAGCCAGACACACTGAATTTACAAATATCTGCACCCACTCTTACGTGAAAAATATGGTGCATACTTTGAGCTTCAGTGGTGTGCCTAAACGGTCAAATACATACAAATGTCAGGCTTGGCAAGTATTCACAAAAACACTGTCAGTTAAGTCTTAAAGATATAGTTCACCCTAAAAGGTTGTGTTTTTCTTAGTCTTGATTTCTCACAACCTGTGTGCTTTTTCTGGAAGTGTTACACGTTGGAGTGAACCTCGGTGCTAATGGAGTCTCGCGAACGCACACATCAAGTGCACAGAAGACCAACGGCAGGATTTTCAGGATTTCATTTTTTTAATTACCAAACCCTATCGTATATCCCCAGAACACTTATGACATGTGATGAATCAGACCATCCTGTGATACTTCTACATCTTTTTTTAAAAGCTTGATGCTGGTCACTATTAACTGCCATTATATGGACGACCGTGAGCGTCTGCACGCGCAATAAGTGGGCGGGCAATATGCTAATGTTTCATTGTGATGTCACAATGAAATGGCTTGAGATTCGTTTTACAAACGACTCGTTTAATTGACCGAGTTGACTCTTACTTTTGAGAGACAATAACTATAAATACGGTGCACTTTCAGATTTAAAAGTTTGCAGGATGTTTTCATTCATGTTACACACTACATGAAAGGCAATTTTCAAAAATCCATAATAGGGGCACTTCAATTTTCATTGTAGGGTGAACTAACCATTTAAGTGAAAAAAGAAAAAGAAAAAAAACAGATGCAGTTGGGGAAAAAAAAAAAAATGCATGTGTATCAGTATACTGTATTCGTGCATTAGGTCTTAAAATGACAGCAGCCTAATATTCCTGCTGCTGTCTGTGACATTGTTAATCAATAGTAATCTTATTTCATCATAGTAACCTCATTTCTAGCTAAATATACTTCAAATATTCTGTGAAAATAATTACTCATAAGATTTGGGTCATATCGCCCATTCCTAGTCATGTTAAATAATCATGATTACAAAATTGAGCAAAATGCGTCATTTTGGTCACCGTAATGTGTGACCATAATGTGATTACAATTTTTTCCATAACCCAGCGGCCCTACTTTAATATGGTGTTCATCTGCATTGGAGGAGTTCATCTGCATTTCAGAGGCAATATTTGATGTAAAAATGCAAAGGCAAAATATTTGTTTACATGAATGAAGGAATGCCTTTATAAGCCATGCTAAGTGGTGTGGTTTCAGATCAGAGCTGCTACATAATATTGCATAAATATGCTTATATCTTAAAGGCAATCAAGCACAGAACCAAAGGAAACTCTACTGACCAATTTACTTTCAGCAACAGAAGAATATTAACACAGGTGCAAGATGACAAGCTGAAAGACTATTTTTAAAGGATATATAACGGATCTGAAACTTTATAGCAGGAACTTCATTTACAGCATGTGTAAAAGTTGGCTGAACATACCTGCCCCTCTGTGTTTTCAGAGCAGTGTAAATGTGACCTAAATAATTATCCTAAAAAAAAATCTGAAAGGCAAATTTAGCAAGTTTATCTAGCAACAAAACTTGCCTTTGGGTGACCGTGCTTGGCAGTAAAGATTCACACAAACCTTTCCTGTGTCAACGCCTGAGCGTAACACCCATGAGATGAGTGGATCAAACCGCCCCAGTGTCATTTCCACTTGGATTTATGCTTCACAACAGAACCATCTCAACAGCTGAATACAACAGCACACAAGAGGCACTGTCTGTACACACACACGGTGTTTGGATGTGTCAGGGGTTCATAACACTGCTGCTACTGCCATTCAGTTCAGTAAAACAGGGCTCTTTTTCTGCATGCAGTCAGTGAGAGTTCACAATACAGACTCAATACAGGCTC
The DNA here is from genome assembly GCA_037950665.1 of Hypophthalmichthys nobilis. Classification (NCBI taxonomy): domain Eukaryota; kingdom Metazoa; phylum Chordata; class Actinopteri; order Cypriniformes; family Xenocyprididae; genus Hypophthalmichthys; species Hypophthalmichthys nobilis. Next base: position 17,361,801 of record CM075483.1, on the reverse strand, counting down.
ATTTATGACTCATTTCACTACATGATTTACTATACAGTACAATTCAAAAGTTTGTAAGTCATTTCATTTAAAAAAAAAAAAAAGAAATTTATCAAGACTGTATTAAATCGATCAAAACTGAATGTAAAACCATTTGTTACAAGAGATTCCCATCTGAAATAAATGCAGTTCCTTTGAACTTTCTATCCATCAAACAATCCTGAAAAAAAAAAATGTATCATGGTTTTCACAAAAATACTAAGCAGCAGAACCGTTTTCAACATTTATAATAAGAAAGGTTTAAGCACCAAATCAGCATATTTGAATGATTTCTGAAGGATCATGTGATAATATTTCTCTACATTATTGTTTGTACAGCCTTGGTGAGAATAGGAGAGTTCAAAAAAAGTGTATATATATGAGCCGTTTGAAAGGTTGTGTATATTATAAAACGGTTAGTTCCAGTCCTTGATTCTGATTGGTCAATATGATTGGTTATTCATGATAAAACATGGCTATGACCGCTTCACCCAACGGTTCTGTGTATCACTACACAACACCCTTAGCAACCACTCTTAGCAACGTAAACTGTATGTTCTCAATTGATATTGTTCATTGAAGCTTACTGTATTATGTAGAAGAGTATTGTGAGAAAAAGATAGAGTGAGCGAGTTTATTACCTGCATTCAGATTTAGCATTTTCCTTCAGGTCAGACCTATGTTCATAATAAAAAATCTGTTTAAATGTCCGATGTATTATCCTGTCCTTTTAACAGGTAAGGGGTTTTCCCGTAACTGACAGCGCTAGTCAAAGCATTTGTCAGTTGCGTCTTGTACCGTATTAACAATTCAGTCTTTTCAATGTAAAAGTCTTTGCTACTGACTGACACACTCATAAAGACAGTCTTTGCCGCCATCTAATAGCGTAATAATGTAACTTCTGTTGCTGTTCACGGTCAGGGACTATTTTTTCCAGCGGAAGGAATGCTTTAGTGAAAGTTTACTTCATGAAAGTTGCATTGATACATATGTTTGGCTTTTAATATTTGTATTGTGTGGTAAATGTTTTATAAAAGCAATGAGGTACTCAAGGCTAGTGCTGTATCATGAATAAGTCATGGCTGAAGTGGTTGAAGGCACTCCGCTTCAACGCCCTTCAGCCGTGACTTATTCACGATACAGCACAGCCTCTCGTACCTTATTGCTTATATGATATATTGACCATCAACCCTTTAATCTGTAGATATGGGTATAGAAACACTGTTTGATCACTTGTTTATTGCGATTTTTATTACAAATGAATTTATTTATTTAATATTGCTTCACATATCACAAGCAAACAAGCAAAAATCCTTGGAATTTCACTTTACTTCATGTTAAATTACCTGTTGTGAAAACCACAAGTTCATTTTAGACTGCATGCAGTGCAAATTTATTTTGGTTCCCATATTAACAGTTTACAGCATTCACGGGGTTTTGCACTGAGCCTATTTTTGTTTGTAATACATAACACACTGAACAATAGTGTTAACATGCACTATAAAAATATTTATCAGCATGGTTTGAAAAAAAAAAAAAGGTGCAAAGACAGTAATCTACTGCTTGTATGATGTGAAACAGACCAACCACACAGTGTCATGTCCTACTGTTGTATCAAACACCCAGGTTCATCTGAGCAATAATAACAGCAGCACTGACTGAAATTATGGAGACAAGCTATTTCATTGGACCCGTTTACACCTGGTCGCTTCATGCGTTTTTACTGAACAGATGGATATCTGAACAATTCCATTTACACTTGGCCACATGAATTTGTCTCCGCAAAACGGATATAAATCTGATGCTATATGCAGATTTAATAGAGTTCACGTCACCAAAAGCAACAAATATGAGCTGCATTTTATTGATCGTCAGCTAATTTCAAAATCAAAGACCACAATAGGAGAGAGCGCGGCAACAGCACTGGTAAGATCATTTAGTCTCATTACTTTTAATGAAGATGATTGTGTGTTGCAACTTAGCCTACTTTCAGTTTCATTTGCAGCAGTTTGCGTGTCCGCTTGCTGAAGAGATACTCAGCTGCGGTGATGCAGTAGAGCTGTCACATCTGACTATAACATGTTATTTCGCCTATAACACGCTCACACGTTTATTTTTTAGCAATTCTGGAGGAGTAAAATTTACATATGTGGTTACAACAACCAGATGCATTAGGCTTGTTCAGTTTTGAATGGAATACGTCTTAGACCACCTCCTGAAGTGGTTTGAGCGATCGGATTTAAATAATTCTCGAATGCGTTTAGGAGGGCATTTACACCTGGTCTTTTCACAATCGAATAGCCATCCGATCAGAGAAAACGCATGAAGTGACCAGGCAGGTGTAAACAGGCCCATATCATTTCACACTGAACTGCAAACCTATGCAAAGAAAAAGTGTTTACCTCTTCACCAAACATCCCACTACATGACAACTAAACAAAGAGCAGCTTAACTTTATGTAATGTTACAGAGAATCTCTTCACAAGTCTGTCAGATACTACAGTAGGGAGACCAGAAAACAACTTTTTAACTTCAGGGCCTTGGTATCTGTTCACAAGTAACACTGAGCTATTAGAATTCCTCAGTGTCTTCAGATGTAATGCAGCTGCTCTCTTTAATGTAGTTTAAAGTTTGTGTGGCATAACAGGCACAAATCCCTGAGCACAGCAGCTCTCAAACGGGTTCTGTTTGTCCTACAACAATCTCCGAGCTGACATCATCTATAAACACACACACTTGTGTGACAATACCAAAGGTCACAGGATCCACTGGAGAGTTTACGTTTACTGGAGAATTTATGCCCACTTTTGCCTTGAGACACTACACCTTCATGTGTAAAGGCCAGAGGTCCGATGTCTGAGCAGTGCAAAAACAAACAAACAAAAACAATACAGCAATAAAACACATTAACCAACTGAGGAACAATATAGCACATCCTGCTAAGGCAAACACTGTTACTAATCGCTTTTACTATGGTTAGTGATATGATCAACTACAGACGTGAATGAAACCTCAAATCACGTGGTTTGTTCGCCTCTGTGAAGCTGGCACCCCATAAAATGGAAAGAAAAAAAAAAAAAGAAAAAAAACATTCGTTTGTGCTAATTTGTGCCACAACAACGAACATTTGTGCTGGCTTGGTGTTTGAAATATTGAACATAATTGTTTTGGTTGGGTGACTTCACTCTGGAATTCACACTGGAAGCATTTGTACAGCGTCACAGCAGCGGCTCCAAGCTACATATAAATTGAGCATTTCTTTGCAAAGACAGCTATAAATTCGTTTTTATAAGTTGGTCATTTATAAACTTGTTAGTCTTGAAAGTTTGTTAACATGGAAGGTGTACAACATTCGCATATAAACGTAAAAAAAAAAATAAAAAAATAAAAGCCTTGTCATCCATTGCTGCACACAAAACTCAAAACACAAAACTTTGATTTGGGTAGTGCTAGCTAGAGCATACCTGTCTGTGTAATAACTTAAAGAATGTTTATATCTCATTTTCTGGCTAGTTTACTTTAAATCTTCTATAAATATTTTTTACTCTTAATTTTCTTTTCTGACATACTCCAATTCTTGCTAAAACACACGAGACGTGCTTATTTTGTGAATTTTGAGCACTTTTTATGAGAGATCATATTTATCTTGTCCATCAAAAGTGTACTTTCACTTTAATTGAGAGTCAGCAGCGAAGCAAAAATAGACTCGGCGCTGAAACCCCCGCTTCACTGCTACTCCTGCTTGACGCTCACACGCTGCTCCTGACCCGGTGTGAATGGAGCAATTGGTGCACGCCGGAAAAAATACGCTCTGCTCACGCTTGCGGTGTGAAACCAGCATAAGTGATGACCTCCTCTTAAACACAACAAGGGGGGGAGAGAAGAGAAAAAAAAAAAACACTCTCCACCCCACGTTGTCCAAATTGTTCCAAAATGGTGCCATTCGTTTGTGCTCAACTTTTTTTTTCTCCATATGGTACCCTAAACTGAAAAAACTTTAGAAGGCAAAGGTCTAAATTTGACTGGATGACTTCTACAGGTTTTCCTAAATGCTAGATTTAAGTTTACGGCTTAAAAACTTTAAGACATTCAAGTGTTTTGTTTGAGGCACATGTTTACCCAAGAGATACAGAAAAAGTGCTCATTTCTGAGCTTGTCTGATGGACCCTTTGGATTCCTGAGTGATTTATTTTGTTGCTTGTCCTCTAACATCTGTAAGATCAGGTGAAGTAAACATGAAAGAACCTAGAGTCTGTTACAGCATGCTGATGTTATTATAGCAACATTTACTTGCCCCCCAAAAAACACTGAATAAAACAAAACTGTGACTGGTTACTGTATATGTCAGTGAGACGGCCTCTTCCTGACTAAGTGGGTGGTCCCTGGCCATTTGCAGAAGCTATAGAACCTAGACCTTATGTTGTCAGGCAAAGATCTGGCTTTGTGAGACACCTAGCCAACAAACCAAGCAATCTATTGGATTTTTTGCCCTTTTTTCCTTCTAAATATCCATATCAAATATCAATTTTCAAATCAATTTAAAATCTGTCGCATCTCACAAGTGCACTCACTAGACAAGTGTCATCATTGGCTGGAGCTGTAAGTTATCTATCATATGGACTGCTTTGTTGCAAACTTAAAGGTAGGGTAGGCAATTGTGGAGAGGCTAGCAATATAGCAAGCTTGCTCTGAAAGCATAAGATCCCACCCTCCCTTCACAGCGCTCTCCAAAGCCACGCCGCATCCAAAAGACATGAACGCACGCAGCAGAGTCTGCAAAGCGTTATGAGAGATGCCGTTAAATTGCCCCATGTCTCAAACACATAACATTACAATAATAATGAACATATACAACTTACAGAGCTCTTACTTGACTTACCACCTGACTGCTGCAAATTAATTTCGGCATTGATAGTTTTGACAGAAACTCATAAATCCGAGTCTGAGGACGTGAACAGCTCCGGGTAGAACGTCACGGGTTGCCATCTCGCAATTATGGATATGACATGGTGTGAACGCAGCATAAGCTTGGCCGGCTGTTTGTTTGCAACTCTGCATAGCCTTACAGAATGCGCTGATGACGTGATGTCTGCGCGAGCAGAGTGCGCGGAGGTATGGAAATAAATATGTTGACCAACCAAATGCAATGATTAGACAAACATTTTTTGGTCCTGAGACTTCCACAGAAGATACCATGTACGTTTTCATATTTAGACCACTTCTATTATTGATTGCTATCAGGATGTGAAGAGAGTTTCAACTAGTAAAACAAAGTGTTTATAAAAAACACTATACCATACATCTAAAATATGTATGAGCAACAACCCTCAGTAATGTAGTGTGTGTTTGGCTTCAGCAAACATGCTAAAAATCAAGATAAGAGAGAAGAAAGCCACAGGGGAACTGGAAAGGCAGGGGAAGAGATGCGACTCTTACACCTAAATATAAAAAAGCGAGTAAGTAAATGCAGCTAATAAGTATGGACACATGAGAGAACAAAAGAGCTAAAGTGTAAACAGATGCTAAAGATGATGAATCCTTTAAAAGACGAGGTGTGTCAGCTGTGCAGTTCTGAGTCAGGTACAATTACCTTCAGATACAGTCACAAAAGACAGTTTACACAATTCATACTGGAACACTGCTGTGAAGTTTGAGACATTAACATATAAAACAACATTTGCACCCATCTATGATCATCAAGGCCAAAGCTCTGAGCAAAAGACCCATCAAAACACATCTCACTAAACGACAAGAATATGAGACTCTCAGAATGACACTGACAATAACCATACGCAAGATCAGAGAGGTTTACCACAATCTTCACATACAGATCATCCACAAAAGGAAACATTTCAAACAACAGGAAAACAATCCTCCCCAAAAATTATCATATCTCATCTATGACTCAAAAACTTTTCCATAGAGCATATTTCTAACCATGGAAACAATGAAATTTAGTTGTTTATTGTTGTCTTAGATACTTCTGAAGCTGAAATAGGGAAATGAATTATCTGATGGGGAAGAGACATGAGAGAGGGTTTTTTTTATGTAAACATTAAATATACTATTTGTTTTAGATTGTGTGTGTCAAGTAAAACTATTGCCTATCTGGACTTGCAAAAAATAAAAAAATACTTATTACTGAGCCTTCAATTCACTAAACCATAGGTGTCACTAGACCGTTTTTACTGGGGCATTATCTCCCATGAAAAAGACAATGAACTGCATTAAGGCTGTGACACACCAAGCCGTTGTCAAAGAACTAGTGGCGATTGAACACAACAAAAGGAGTACAGGTGACTGAAAACTAGCATGAGCATTTTGCGCTTGCATGCAAGGACATAACTGTCTTTATCAGCAGGTATCAATAGTCTATATTCATCCTTCAAAGAGGGAAACCGAAACTAGGACTGCAGATTATATAAACCGTAAACAAAAGTTGCGCTTGATTACTATTTTGAATACGAATCATGTTTATCACTTAATTCCAGGCAGATCATGTTGTTATGGAAATATTTGCATATTGTAATGATCAGGTAAGATAACGTAAAATTAGAACAGCTTCTTTGCTCATTTTCATCAATTTTGCTTTTATTCTTGTGCACTGAATTGCTCGCTAAACTAAACAGCCAATCAAAGTGATCTCTCTTACCGATGGCACATGCTGAATTGGCCGAACTCCAGCTGACGTGTGGAACACACCGCAACAACCAGCCCGTCAGACTCACTGACATCCAAACGTCAGCTTAGTGTCACAGCCCTTACAGATAAATCTTTGTCTGACGATGGAAATTATCATATATACTGAACTGAGTTATCATTGTCCTTGATATTATTTCCGCAATCATGTTGTGTGTTTTCTATCAGCTGTTTAAAAACAGAACAATCAATGTTTGATTCACAAATAAATCACTCTTTTGACCTAATCAGTCTAAAGGGTTTGCAAAAAGATTGGAAATTGTTAGCAATTCAGTTTGATTCATTCTGAAAGTGTACTCACGCACTGAATCATTTGCAGCGGTTTCACACACCGAAACAGTAACAGGAAAATTTATAGCAGTGTTTCTCAACTCCAGTCCTGGACAGCCACCTACCAGAATGTTTTAGAGGTCTCACCAATTAAAACACCTGATTCAACTCATCAGCTTCTTAGTGTGTTGAATAGGGAGACATCTGAAACATTCTGGGAGGAGGGTCCCAAGAACAGGAGTTGAGAAACACTGCTATATAGGGTCGAGAAGAAAAGAGTGCTAGATGAGGTGGATATTTATCTACAGTCCACTGTAGGAAACAAAACTCGAAAAGATCTTCAATCGTTTGACAGCAATGAAGCAGCTCTTTACTGTGCATGCAGATTGGGAACGCATAGTAGTATCGAAAAATCTAAATCAAAATATGGGGACATTTTGCATTTCCTCTTAACCAGCAGTTCTCAAATTTTTCCAGCCCCCTTTGTGAAGGGTCCATCGCTTTGGGGCCCCCCAAATAAAATTCATGAAACAAAACAGCCTCAAACTTACAATTTTAATCAAAGCAAAAGGATATTAAATTATACAATGCTGGAACACCAATTCTGTTGGTTAGTAGCCTTATTTCTCTGATGTTTGATTACACAGTTTATGACAAATTTTATATTTCATAAAATGGAACAAATTGTCATGAAACTGTTTTGGCAGTTAGAACTGGTATTGCCTTGAAACCGATAGCTTACTTTCAGAAATTTCTGTTTTGGAAAAGTGCAACAAAATGACAGTGACATTTACAGCCCCCACATCCCACCGCAGTGGTAAAGGGCCAACCACCGACGATTACGCAGAATGAACAATAGGCAAAGTTCTTGAACATGGAAAGCAATAGAAATTACTTGAAATTTTGGAAGTAAGCAAAGCTTAATTAGATTTCCCCACAAAGATAAATGTTTCGTTGCATCCCGCTTTGAAAGTACTGTTGGACACGAGCAGGACAGAGCCCTCCTCTTGTCTAATATCTGTGTTTTCCCCCCAGTGTTCGAAAAGCAATGGACACTGATTGTAAAAGTTCAGAAGAGCGAACTTTATCTTCCACATAAGCAAGTATGAATAGATATTTCATGCTGCACTGCCGAAGAAAACAAAACTGAATTACTTGTGCATCTGAAATGCGATATACAAATAAACTTGATGTGCCTTACCATGCCCAACAAGCACAAACTGTGTAAAAACTTAATTTGACGTCAGATAAAACTAACAGATTATCCTAGTAAAGGATGCAAATAGGCTTAGGGATTATGAACGAAAGAAAGAAACATTTATTATCCCCTCCAAAAGGAGATGTGAGTGAGGATTTGTGAAAATAAACGAGATTACATGTCCAGAGGAACTGGCTTATTCATGGAGTAAGTTATTGTTAAATTTGTGAAAAATCGCTAAACAGAATACTAACAGACATATGGCTTAAATATAATTTATGGGCTCGCATGTACCCCTCTCATTTGGCACGAATCCAAATGTTTCAATGGTCGCAATGTAACATTCGGTTGCTAACCTATCATTTCTTTTGTAAACAAAGCTTTGTACTTCACTCGTGTCCTGATATCCAAGTTAAACAGCATCTGTGGGCCCCCAGTTTGAGATCCACTGCTCTTAACAATATTGCCAACACCACATCAATTTCACCATAAAACAGAGATTTACATAGCAGATGCGGTTCCTAAGCGACTTACAAAAGTGGAACAAAAGCATTTTGTCAAAGAGCCAACAAGATAATCAAACATAATATAATCATACCATACTCTCTGTTACACTGTGCTTTCTGAAAAAGTCACATAAATATGACAAAATAAAGAATTTTTGCATTTCTTACCAATTAGATCCAACAAAGACAAACACACACATCAGATCCTGCTGTTCGGGTGAGCATATAATGCTCAATGGTTAGACTGAAGCTCCATTCACATACACCACTGCTCTCTGAGTCAAATATATAACACTTTCTTTATATTCTAATTTTAGAAAAGTTTACGGGTTATCTAGAACATGACACTGCTACAGCATCAACCACACTTTGACCTCAATGAATCAGTTGCATGAATTTTGACATGCAACTGATGCAAACCACATAAAATTAACAAGCGAGGATAGACTGCAACAACTACAACCAAGACGAGTCAAAGACGGGCACATTACCACTGCTTGCTGACATTAGGAATGTGCAATTAGGAGTCTCGCGTGAAGGTGAAAAAGTACCCTGAACAAAAAGATGTTTGGTTTGAAAGTGACTTCTGTGTGAGCTGTGCTTCATACAAAAATACACTACTGACAATAGACAATGGACCTTTTTTGGCCAACAAAACCTTGCTTATGTGACCGCACCTCTGTTGCTGTAAGAAGTCTGTTTGTTGCATCTGGTTCTTAATCAAGCATGATCCACTAATGCAACCATAGAATATCAAAGAAAGCCAAAGCATTTCCTCACCTGCAGTTTGGTGGGGGGTCCAACATGATGTCAGCCAGCTCTTTCTGAATCCTGAAAGAAGATATGAAGCACCAATTTATTCTAGAAGAGCATGATCATTGTTTATTTGATCATATCAGTTTTGGAGTCAAGATCTATCAAAGTGAAAGCTGTTGTCTGAAATCTTAAAACAAAAAAAACACTGCCTGACAAGATGTGAAAGAGCCTCCAAATCCTGTCTACTAAAATGCCTTCATCTGGTCGCCTTTCGAAGGCAGCATAATTGTATCACTGGCTTCCTATGATATCCCATAATCCTGTGTGTGCGGTTCCATGGTTGAGGAAAGGATAAAAATGGCATCTGATGACAGGGCCATAACCACAAATGACAATAATAAATGAATGTCAAAATTATCTCTTTCATATTTTAAGCATCCTAAAAAAAAAAAAACCTCATAAAAAATTTGTCATCGAGTGGTGCATAAATGAGTGCAGCAGAGAGGCATCAAGAATATGGAATATTGAGAGGGACGATTAGGCCTTATCTTAATATTGGTGGTTACTGCATTGTCATTTTATCCTTTTATCAACCAATCAAATCAAAAATGGCAGCTTTACGGTTCACATAAGTCAACCATGAGTTCCAGCATGGCGCTTTAGTTTTAATGGTAAAAATGAAACATTTGAATGTTATACGAAAGACAGCAATATCCAGTGATGCAAAGTACTCAAGTTTTTTTGTCTAATTTTACCATTTTGAATTGAAAGTATTTTAAGTCAGTGGTGTCCAAACTCAATCCTGGAGGGCCACTGTCCTGCAGAGTTTAGCTACAACTTGCCATAACACACCTGACTGGAAGTTTCTAGTATGTCTAGTAAGATCTTGATTAGCTAATTGAAGTGTGTTTAATTGAGGTTGAAGCTGAACTGTGTAGGACAGTCGCCCTGCAGGAGCAAGATTGGACACCACTGTTTTAAGCGAGTTATGTAGTTCATAACTGAATGTGACAAGACAAGAAACATTACCGGAGCCATTTTCAACATATTAGGAATATGATTAAGTGTTAATATGATTAAGATGTATATTCTGAAATATATAATTATTTTACACTATAATCAAGTCATTTCACAGTATTTTTTATTGAATTCCTTTAAACAGGGCCATAATCCAAAAAAAATGACCCCTTCAACACTTAATGTTTTCATTTATATTTTAAAATAATAGTTATTAAATATTTGCTTATCTTTAAGGCTCACTTAAATTCAATCTAAATCATTTGACATGGTGCTCATGCCACGGAATTCTGTCTGAATCCAGTATACTTGTACAAAACACGGCCCAATCTGTCCTGCGCTCATGGTGTCTCCTCACCTCTTGGCGCTGGTGGAGAGGAGTTTGGAGGTCTTGCTCATGTTGGCTTTGTTGTCTCTCTTTTTCCCAGGTGTGTCTTTCTCCTGCTGCTGATGGGTGGAGGAGGATGAAGAAGAGGAGGATGAACTAGAGCTGGCTCGCGAGTCCTCATCCGACATCCCGATCTGAAAAAGAAACAAACATACACTTCAATGAGAAAAATTATGTAAAACACTGTATGAATATAACAGCGTATCTACGCACATATGTAACAATGTTTCGCTGTAACGATGCAATGGGGTGTAACAATGTATGAATGTAACCATGTATCAAGTGTTTCGACGCGGGTTTGACCTTTAACTCCAGATCAACAACACGGCGCGATCCTGCGTGTGATTACACCTCGTTTCATCTTATAAAAAAAAAAAAAACGTAAAACAGCCTCTGAACGGTCGGACGTTAATCCGTCGCTTGTGTTTGTGTTTGATCCACTCAAATGCAACGCTGAATCTGATCGAACAGAATCAGTACACACGCGATCAATGACAAGAGATTAAACCGAAGGAAGTCAAGCACAAACACGCATCGATGTCGAGTTCACCAAACTCCAACTTTACCTCGTCCCTCAAATCCGGTGAATAGGTATGGTAAAACACAGTAAATGTGTCGTCATAACTATAGGATCGTAGTTGTCCGAGCTCAATCTTCATATAACATCGATGGAAAACTGTTTCTGACCCTTACAATACAGACGAAAATAAAGGCATCCTAACGCAACACCGATGTAAATATAATACAAATATGAAGTATATTGTAAGGTTTGAAGGGTTGTGTACCTCTCTTTGTGTCGGTGTGTGTCCGCGGACGCGCGTGTCTCTCAGAGCGGAAGTGCTGCTGCTGCAGACACACACACACGAGAAAGAGAGAGAGAGAGAGAGAGCGCGCGCGCGCGTCAACAAACGATTCTCAAACACGTAATTCATTCATATATTACCAATTACACAGTCTTTTCATATTATTTATGAACATTCCACTCATACCTATTTTTGTTAGTATATTTTATTTTTTTAATGTTTCTATTATTTTTACATATATAGGCTATACTACCAGTCAAAAGTTTGGACACGGTAAGATTTTTAATGTTTTTAAAAGAAGTTTCGTCTGCTCACCAAGGCTGCATTTATTTAATTAAAAATACAGTAAAAACAGTACCAATTATTACAATTTAAAATAACTGTTTTCTGTTTGAATATATTTTATAAAGTAATTTATTCCTGTGATGGCAAAGCTGAATTTTCAGCATCATTACTCCAGTCTTCAGTGTCACATGATCCTTCAGAAATCATTCTAATATGCTGATTTGCTGCTCAAGAAACATTTATGATTATTACCAATGTTGAAAACAGTTGTGTACTTTTTTTTTCAGGATTCCTTGATGAATAGAAAGTTCAAAAGAACAGCATTTATCTGAAATACAAAGCTTTTGTAACATTATACACTACCGTTCAAAAGTTTGGGGTCAGTAAGAATTTTTATTTTTTTGAAAAGAAATTAAAGAAATTAATACTTTTATTCAGCAAGGATGCATTAAATCGATCAAAAGTGGCATTAAAGACATTTATAATGTTACAAAAGATTATATTTCAAATAAATGCTGTTCTTTTGAACTTTCTATTCATCAAAGAATCCTGAAAAGAAAAATTTTGTACACAAATATTTTGTACAATTGTACACAATAAATGTTTCTTGAGCAGCAGATCAGCATATTAGAATGATTTCTGAAGGATCATGTGACACTGAAGACTGGAGTAATGATGCTGAAAATTCAGCTTTGATCACAGGAATAAATTACTTGTTAAAATATATTCAAACAGAAAACAGTTATTTTAAATTGTAATAATATTTCACAATATTACTGTTTTTACTGTATTTTTAATTAAATAAATGCAGCCTTGGTGAGCAGACGAAACTTCTTTTAAAAACATTACAAATCTTACCGATTCCAAACTTTTGACTGGTAGTGTATATATATATATATATATATATATATATATATATATATACTTAATATTAATATTATACATATTAATAACATTAATAATTTCAAGACAAGTATGTGAAAAACTTGTAGAAATTGAAGTATTTTATATACATACATTTCAAAATATTTCATTGGCCACCCAAGAAAACTTGTCTTAAAACAAGACTTTTTGCCTTGCTGTTTGCCTTTCTAGTTGATTTTATATATTATGTAAGTGTTTCTGTCATTTACATAAACACAGTCACATGAACACAAACAGTATAAGTTGCACACAAGCATGAAAACTTGTAGAGACATTAGTGTAGAGTTTTGGCAAGTAACTTAAAATTACTTCTTCCATAAACTAAATAAAGTTATCTGTTTTCCAGTTTACTTTATTAGAAGTAATACAATATCTGTATTGGATTGCATTTTTGATAATTTTCCCAAAACAGGTCAAGTCAGAGATTCTCAGCTGTTTCTGCTTTAGGATCCATATTTTATATTTACATCAAGTGATTGTTCAACACAGTACCACACTTGTTTATTATTCAACAGTAAACAAAAATATCCTTAAAATCCCAGTGTAGGCTATTCATACAGTAGGCTATTACCAATAATGGCATAGGCCCAACAATTTGTAAATGTATTAATATGACAGAGGCTGAACAGAAAAATGGACAACTTTGGTTTCTAACTGTCTCTTGAATATGGATGATTTTATGCTCTTGGCAGCCAAAAATTCAACAAAACACATTGTGGCTGAAAAAACCTAATTTATCATGGCTGCCAGTGGAGTAAAGTTATTTTGACCCAACAGATGGCCTGTGACATCAACAAAAAAATATAGGAAGTGATGAGTCTGTTTATTTTGCCTAATTTTTATGATTATGATTATATGGTTAGTTGTGTTTTACTGTTTGCTTTTGCCATGTTTGATGACCATCAGAATGGACCAGTGACCCATTTTTCATCTATTTAGGGCCTTGTGAAATAACACCAGAGAGGAGCATTTAAGAAGATCTGAGGTTCACGCTTGTGATGTAATACTGGTCGAGTAAAATGTGCGGTCAAGTTCCTTCCTTCTTCCAGGCAATGATCGCTATGGCATGAATTCACACACATCTTGTGCCCGTTTTATGGGAAACCCCCTATTATTCCATTTTAGGTCTTTGCATAAACACACACCCTCCTAACATTTGGAAAGGGGAAGGTGAGCCGATCTACTTCCTGTCTCTCTGCTTTACAGACTCTCAGTGTGATGTTGCATGGTGTATTCAGTGCAGCATGAGGTCATGTGGCATACAGGGAAACAGCAGCGTGCAGCGAGAAATCTTTCTTGATGACTTTTATTGATGTGGGCAGATTGTTTGCTAGCAAGCAGTAGTCAGACTATCATTGAGTTACACTCAACAACTGATGCCACATACACACTTAGAGTCAATAAGAGATTCTTTAATTGCCTCTAAAAAACCCTAGAAAGAGGGAATGACTTCATACATCGCTAATAGATGTTCTGGTTATGGTCAAATTGGAATATTAGGTCATATTGCAAACAGTGCAGTATACTATATACTGAATACTGCATGTTTACATTGACATGTTTAATGCGTGTATTCATAATGTTTATTCTTAATGATGTACTAAAGTGTACATTGCATCATGTTCAAACTTTCTCAAATAAAGACACCTATAGTCTCTGAATGCCTGCAAATGACAGGGAACTGTATAGACTGTATAGATTTGGGAATAGCTGTGCAAAGAGAATAAATCTGAATGCATTTTCAAGAGTACTTGAAAATCCATCTCAGTTCTGAGAGTTCGTTTTTTGTTTTTTTTCCCACTTTCTTTTTTCTGTTATTTACTTTCAGAGGCAGAAATGACAGTGAGTGGAAAAAAGATGGCCCTTGTGTCAGGATTTAAATTTTCTTTTGTCATCATTTGAAAAATGTTACTGCCAGTAATTATAGTTTTATCTCTTCAAACCCCAAACCCACAGTAACAGCGCCTTCAGTCCTCTCACATTTAAGTCAATATTTTTGTACCTTGTGCCAAAAAAAAAAACAAAAAAAAAAATTTAACAGTTTTTACAAATACATTTGAAAAATTCATCTTAAGTTCTTTATTAAAAATGAATATTAGGCACATTACACAAATGTTCAATGTGATTTTCCTGTAATGATGATATTATGGACTACACACATTACATACACAATTGTTGCTTTGCAACAACTGCATTTGTGGTATGATGGTTGCGTCATGAATATTCAAAGTTGCTCATAACAATAGCACTGTGGTTTTGATGCCCGTCATATCGAAAGGTGGATGGAAAATATTAACAAGCCACAGAGCACCAGTGACAAGACTATTAGTCTGGTTAAATATGTGGTAAACCATTCATTTACTGAAGTAAAGTTTTAGCCGTGGTAATTAACAGCAAACGTGAAACAGGCGGGGCATAACAGCAGTCAAACGGTACAAACACTTTGACTATGAACAATGTATTATCTCACAATGTGTGCTTACAATAAACAGTATTGTATGAGATGAACAATTGGCTGTATTTGTCAAATATTTATAAAAAAAAAAATTTATGAATAACCAATTATACCAAAAGAAAAACAAAATAAGCACGTTTCAAGAAGTGAACGTCACAAAAGCGCCGTATTTCACTACAAATTCCAGAATATAAAAGTTACATTTTGTAAAATAAGTAAAATAAGTTTCTTGCACAGGCACATAATTTTAAATCACAATAAGCACAACTGAATTCTCATTACACTAATGCATTTCAGACCTTTTATTTGTTTTGTTTTTTGTACATTTGTTAATGTTAATTAGAATTTGAAGTGGAAATGAGTGGTCACCAATATTACAAAAAAAAAAAAAAAAAAAAAAAAAGTCTTAAAAATGTCCTGTTTAATGTCCAAAAAACAGGCTTCATGTTCATTAAGTAATATGAGGTCTCATTCTTTGTTTTATTAAAGGGTTAGTTCACCCAAAAAATGAAAATTCTGTCATTAATTACTCACCCTCATGTCGTTCCACACATGCAAGACCTTCATTTATCTTCAGAACACAAATTAAGATATTTTTGATAAAATCCAATGGCTCAGAGAGGCCTCCATTGCCAGCAATGTCACTGAACCTCTCAAGATCCAGAAAGGTATTAAAGACGTCGTTAAAGTCAATGTGACTACAGTGGTTCTACTATAATTTTATGAAGCAACGAGAATACTTTGCGCAAAAGAAATAAAAATAACGACTTTGTTCAACACGTTCTCTTCCGTCTGGGCCTTTGACGTGCGCTCATGAAAGCACCACGACGCATGCGCGGGAAGATGACGTAGAAGCCGGCGTTCTGACATATGACCCGAAAGCGCCGCACTGTGTTTGCAAGCAGAGGAAGACGCGCTGTATGCAAGCTATTGAATTCTACTTTGATTGTGCTTTAGGTATTGGTGTAGTGTTTAAAATGGTGCTAAAGTGTGCATTTCCTGGACGCCCGAACCGTGAGAAACGAATAAGAGTAGGTAAAAGTGCCTTATCAAAGCCACGAAACGAATGGCTTACCTTTCACCATTTCCCATCGAATGATTCTGAGCGACTGAAGCTATGGACGCTGGCTGTTAATCAGGATGTTGATTTACCACTTCGATACATCAAGCAAATGAAGTTGTGCAGCGAACATTTTTCACCAGACGACTTCAAAACTGGGTCAAGAAAACACTTGACTTCTGAAATCATCAGCTGTACCCAGTCGAAGACTGTTTATGTACAGAGCGCGTCTTCCTCTGCTTGAAAACACAGTGCCGCGCTTTCGGGTCATATGTCAGAATGCTGGCTTCTAAGTCATCTTCCCTTGCATGCATCGTGGCGCTTTCGTGAGCGCATGTCAAAGGTCCAGACAGAAGAGAAGAACGTGTTGAACAAAGTCGTTTTTTTATTTTGTTTGCTCACAAAAAGTATTCTAGTCGCTTCATAAAATTGTAGAACCACTGTAGTCACGTCGACAGTTTTAACGACGTCTTTAGTACCATTCTGGATCTTGAGAGGTTTAGTGACATTGCTGGCAATGGAGGCCTCTCTGAGCCATCGGATTTTATCAAAAATATCTTAATCTGTGTTCTGAAGAATTTTTATTTTTGGGTAAACAAACCCTTTAAATTCACCCAATAAACTGACAGTACCAGCTGGCGATTACATTCCAGCTGTAGACAGGAGAGCTGATAAGAAATCTCTCAATTAAAACACTGGTGGTGGAGTGTAATTTAGTCATGCTTCCAAATACAATCATGGGACTAAAAGTCCCTAAAGTCCGGGACACAACAAGCCGACGATCGGCCATCGGGCAGTTTTTGTTTGTTGGCCAAGTTTTCTCAGTGTGCTCCGCACCGTTGGCTGAAGTTGGTCCTTGACGCCTTTTTTTCGGCCAATTCGACATGTTGAATCGCAGTCGGAGCTCATCGGTCAGTCGGGCCATCTGATCATTCTGATCGGCTGTTCAGCTACTGCCACCTGCTGGTACGGAAAGGCTTACGGTTTGGTGTGTCCTAGTTCAGTGTTTCAAGTGTTCAAGTCAAGGAAGGAGAGATGATAAAGTTGGTTGGGGCAATGGGTGGGGGTCAGCGTCTATGTGGCGTAGCGTTTGGTCCACTGTTTGGCTATCCTGTCGTGCTCTGGTCTGTTGGTCAGGTACTATGTGGTGATGCTTCCTACCAGAGGATCAGCTGTAAGGAAAAGGAATACTGAGAGGAGTTAATAGCACTTTGGCCCCCTTCACACTATTGTCTGATCTGGTCTATTGTGTTTTACTACTTTACAAACACTCCCACAGTGAAGTAGCAAGACACATTAACACTGATGTTCTGGACTCTGGGGCCTTATTTATAAAGATGTGCATAGAATGATCCTAAATGTGAAAGTATGACAGTTTCCAAAGTGTTCCTATGAATGTTTCATAAAATGTGTACAAGTGCATCAAGTCCATTTACAGATGCCCACAAGTCTTATGGTTCAGAAGTAGTACAGCACTCATCATCCCACTTTCTGTATAAGGTGTGTGAAGGGACATTATTATTTTCAGAAAATCATTTATATAAAAATTAATTTCAGCAAAATTGCTAAAGCATTTTAAATTTTCATAATGTTGAATTAATTGAATTACTGGTATACAAAGTGCCAAGAAGTCTGTACACATGCTCATCAGCTGCCGTACGCATAACATATTATAACATAACGCATAACATAACGCATTTCATATTAGTTTCTGCCTACATAAATCATGACTTGTTCCTCACTTTTGACATAGGATAAAAC
The DNA here is from genome assembly GCA_037950665.1 of Hypophthalmichthys nobilis. NCBI lineage: Eukaryota > Metazoa > Chordata > Actinopteri > Cypriniformes > Xenocyprididae > Hypophthalmichthys > Hypophthalmichthys nobilis. The sequence continues at coordinate 17,343,661 of CM075483.1, read as the reverse complement.
CCATAGAATTCAGGTTCAAATCTGTTTGTGCATATATATTATAAAAGAGGCCCCCTGGATCCTAAAAATTGCACAAAAACAAAAGCCAGTCAGATTGAGAAAGCCCTTGCCATTTTCGGTAGATCAGGTGGTCTGTGGGCTTTTTTTTTTTTTTTTTTTGAGAATGAAACTACACCCTTATGATTCCAGCATGTCTGATCATTTGTTTAAGGCGGTAAAGGAAAGTGTGTCAGAACTTCAGAGGGGTTAAAGGTTGTTACTCCAGAGACGCACGTAGGAGCTTGTGATTGGGATGAAAGCCTGTAAGAGGTTAAAGAACTGTCATTGGCTCTTGCCCCACGATAATGAGCTGAATCTCATGGATGTCACAAAGACTGGAGGGGATGGGCACATGGGGGGAGGGTTGGATATCTTGATTCAGACCCAAAGTCTGAGCTCAACAGCAGGGAAGCCGGGGGATGGGTGTGTGAGAGAAACACTTAAAGGGGTCAAAGTCCTGATAGTGTTTTTTTTTTTGCTGAGCAACAGTAAATTAGCATGCTATTCTCTTAATAACACAAACAAATGACAGCAGTGAAAAAAGAGCAGTTAAGAAAGCATCCAATTATAGGAATGCAGATATATTCAAACCAGCAATTCAACACTCTGGTGTCTTCACGTTTTTACTTGTGTCTGACCTCGACAGAATGTCTCTTTCACAATTCATATACACAATTACATCTTTCATGTTGTTTCAACCAAGGTTTATTAATTAGAAAGTATGGTTAATATAAACCACTTTCCCTTTAACAATCAGAATAATGTCTGTTATCATTTTCAGCAATGTGTAACCGTAATCTTTATAAAAAATAAAAATAAAAAAAAGTTTATGATTTCATGACCTTCTAACTGGCTACAACATAGTTATTACAGAAATGCTTACTTTTTGTAGCTACCAAATTTTGGCCTTATTTCACCTTATTATGACATCAAATAAGTCAGTCATCATTACAGTACTTCTGATGTGTTAATTTAATCTCTTACCATCACATTAAAATGTAATCGATGAAAAGGAACAATTAATTTGTAGCACTGCTGTGTGAGAAGCAGGATGCCACATTTCCCCAACATATTGATTACAGTGTCTGAGACAGTGGGAAGACAAAAAGGCAACCCTTTTTAAAAAAAAAAAAAAAAATTCTCAGGCTGTATTTTGTACTCAAGTTGTGGAAAGAATCCGAAACGTGTATAAAAATAAGGTGTCTAATCTACATCATTTACCAGCAGTGAAAGCAGCAATAATGGAAAATCAGTTATGCAATTAGACCAGAATATGCAAAATAATGCATGATTGCTTGTTTCTCTTGCAGCTCAATGACCTTGCTCATTTAAATGGAGTGAATGAGCACTGAGCTTATGTTCAGAGATGTCCGTGATATAAAATGGAATGTCACTATGAGATACTCATCTACAGCACATTGTACACGCTCTGAAAAATCAATATTTACTGAATTTTGATTCGTTTGGACTGAACAAATATCAACAGCACTGTAAACCATTAATTATATTGACTATGTTACAATTACTAGCCTTGATGAGCATTTAGAACACCATTTGTTTTAAGTTCATGAAACTGACATAAATTAACCAGGGGTGCGTTTCCTAAAGCCAACTATGGACGCAAGTTCAGTCATTACTAACAGTTTAATGGAACATGCGATCATAGTTGGTTAACGATGCTTTTGGGAAACGCACCCCAGAATTTGAGTTTGAACTTTAAATTTACATGGGCATAAATGGTTAAGCTCACAAACCACAATGACTGTGACAGACAGGTCGCAATGTTACAAAAATGCTTTCTAAATTAACACATAACCCAAAGGGACAACAGATGCAACACCACGGTGATAAAGCAGTAAATGAAAAAAATGATCCGTTTCAGCCACAGTGCATGATCGGAACTAACCCTACCCTCAAGATCGTGTGCAATACAATCAAATTTTATGTAACTGCACTTAACTTGAAATATGGAGAAAGCTGACATGCTTTTGTACTACAAAATCTAGGAAGTTCTAATAATTTTGTTGAAAAATGAACGAATTACCTTAAAAATAAGTTCTGCTAAGTTAGAGTTCACAGTTAGGCTGTAACAATCAGACATTTTAGGAGGGTAACACTGACACAAATTCTTTTAAAATTATCAAGTGTTTTTTTTAATACTAAAACAAAAGACCACTGCATGCATTAATTTAATACTTTAACAAGAAAAAAAAAAAGCTAATTTAAAAAAAAACATCTGATTAAATGGAGACGCAATGCATTCTGGTATCACTAGTGGTCAAAATTTTGCACTCTTTAAAGGGATAGTTCACCCAAAAATGAAAATTGTCATCTACTACATATATACAGGTTTGGAACAACCTGAGGGTGAGTAAATAATGACAAAGTTCTCATTTTTGTGTGAACTATCCCTTTAAGTGAGTTTGAGAGCACTATAAAGAAATGTTAATGTCTTAAATTTAAACCTCACAAAAATTCCCTATAGTTTCAGGGATTCATTACTTTCAAACTGTTTCATTTAATCTGTTTAAAACATAGATTAATTTGTTTGTTTATCACTTAATGTAAACTGAATTCCTAAAGCTGGTAGTTTTGTTAGGAAAACTGACTAAAAATGTCTTTGAACATGTGTACGCAGTTTTATACATGAGCATTAAGCAACTGCATATATGCCCACACCTGTAACTGCCTCTGATGTAGTCTAGGTCAAACAGGTGGAGCTCCAACATACTGATAAACACTGGAGCTTCAGCCCATGACCAGCTAACAAGTGCTAATTAGCTCTTTCCAACCACCACTTCTCCTTAGACAAGTTAGAAGTGTGTCACATGGGTGTGTATCTTACCAGGGTTACAGTCTGCGAGTAGAGAACAGATGGACAACAGCACTTTGGAGATGGTGAGCGCTGGGCTCCAGTTGTCCTTCAGGATGTCCAAACAGATCACACCCTGACTGTTGATGTTTTGCATGAGAATCTACCACTGCAACATCACCTGAGAGAACAGAATAGGACAACAGTTGATGTAAACATAAAAATGAGACACTGTGTCCATTAATTAGTGGTGAGAGAGTCCACAAACCTGTTCAAGACAACATTATGAAAACAATTCATTATGAGAGAAGTGAAATATAGATTGTGGTTACTGTGATGGTGAGACATGGTTTTGAGGAAAGAAGCTCACCATAACAAACTAACTTAATGAAGCAGTACTTTTGTATTCTTTTGTGTGTGTCTGCATTGCTGGAGTACTCAGAAACGAGAGCGAGAGGATCCAAAAACACAGAGTACAGAACTGGACAAACCAACAAAACACACCATAAAAGAACAAAACCTGACGAATAAATACAAGGACACTAACAAGGTTAACAAGACACAGGTGGAAACAATCAAGGAGCAATAAGGGAATCACAGAAAACAGGAACTGAACTAGACTACAAGGAACACAAACACAGAATATGACACTATCCTTCTTTTGTTCACTCATTAGGCTACATCTTTGGTTTGATGCCATTTGAACTATTTAAATTAACTATTTAATAAACTATTTAAATGCTTTTCTGATGAAACAGATGGTTTGGTCCTGAATTAGACAACCCATCAGAGAATCAATATGAACTGTATAGTTTAAAAAAACACCACACTTGATAAAATATTAATTAAAATTAAAATTAATTATTTTTTAATATGAAATATTATTATATTATTTAAAGAAAAACAGCATGCACAGCATTTCAAGCAAAATGTTAAACAAAAAATAAGTGTAAAATGATTAAATTAAGATCTAGTGAACTGAAGTTCTGAGCTTCCCTAATAGTATACAAATGCTGGAGCTCTATTGATTTTAGTTTGGGATATTTTAGGACAGCTTTGCAAGTTTACCCAAGGCTGGGTTCTCTCTGTCCAAATGGACACTTGGCCAGTATACCTGATCTATGGTATACTGTTTGCAAACATCCTGACAGCGCCCACGCTGCTTGGAGCAGTGTTGAGATGAATATGTAAATATGAGATTGTACGCTACCTCACGCTATTTTCTGTAACACAAAACAAAAATGATGAGAAAAGTGCAAAGCTGATGCATTTCAGCTGAACAACAGCTGAAATGCATCATTTTCCTGTTATCACTGTAAAGCTGCTTTGAATCAATCTCCACTGAGTAAAGCGCTATATAAATAAAGGTGACTTATCCCACACAAAACAGGCAGAGAAAAGCCCAGAGAAATATGTTTGTATTCTGCAGTTCATTTTTCTGATTCTCAAGCAAAATGTATCTTGTTCTATGATGTTTAGATATTTTACTGGAAAAAAAAAACTGATTAGGATTTCTTTCAGAGATTACTCAATATGTCACAGGGTACTTCTGCTTAATAAAGACTCATGCCCAGCTTACTTTATGTGAGGGGTGTCACATGATGAATTTGCATGCTATTCTAGTAGCTTAACTTGTAGAGCATGGCACTAAAACCCCCAAAGTTATGGGTTTGTTTCTCACACAGACTGTGCTTGAATGCATTCTAAATTGCTTTGGATACAAGTGTCTATAGCATTACTGTAAATGTAAATTGCACTTGCTAGATTGGCAACATGGGGAGTGATAAATTCATAGCAATTTTCTGCACATTTACTGAGCAAGCATATAGATTCTGAACATTTTTGGTGAAGCAATTCATTTTGAAATGTTTTTGAATCAGCCCTGAGGGTCACTCACCACACCTTCTGTATCATGTCATCATCTCTTCATTATCTGATCATTATATCTCAATAAATCACACATCTATCCCCCACTCTCTTCTCATATTATCACTTTAATGTGTTCTTTATGGCCACACAAGATGTTAACAGCTAACTAGCAGTGAGTAGAGCCAAAGTGAAAGCTGTGCTGATGGGGGTGACGGCCCATCTTTCTACAGAAGGCTGTCTGGGATAATTACATCTGGGAAGTTTACTGATCTAAGATCAAGCTCTCTTTTGGACCATTTTCAGTCTCAAGGCTTTAATGATTAAATTAACTTTTTGAAAGACACTAAAACCTGGTTTCTTGAGAAAAAATCTAGCCTATAACATAACACATCTAATTTTGTCTTCAGTTAGAGATTTAAGAACCCGTTCAGCAGAAAGAATACGGCAAGTTAAAAGACCGTAAACGCCGCAGGACTGCTGTCACATCAGCAGATGAAATACAGCAGTGAGAGCAGGTGAAGCCTCAGATCTTTAAAAGGGCACCAGAGATTCCCTCCCATCATCAAAAGACAAGGGAGAGAGAGAGAGAGAGAGAGAGAGAGAGAGAGAGAGGAGACCAGATCTTGACCTCAGGAAACTAGTCTACATATTTTAAGAGGCATGTGTTGACTAAGTAAATACTTGTGATACTGACACTGTATCAATAGGATTGATCCTCACATATAAATATTGATATGTTTCAACCAGTAATTTTTTAAATTAGAGTGAAAATTAATGCGCAAAATAAACTTGCGAACTGGCAGCTCTCATTCAAACAGCTGATATTGACAGAGACAAAATCAACACTATATTACTATACACACTGTTAAAGGGTTAGTTCACACAAAAATGAAATTTCTGTCATTAAGTACTCACCCTCATGTCGTTCCACACCCGTTCATCTTCGGAACACAAATTAAGATATTTTTGATGAAATCCGAGGGTATCTGATCCACACATAGGCAGAAAAGTAGTTAAAAACATGGTTAAAATAGTCAACGTGACTACAGTGGTTCAACCTTAATGTTATCAAGCAACGAGAATATGTGCGCAAAAACAAAACAAAAATAGCGACTTTATTCAACAATTTGAACCGTTGTCACTCGTAGTGAACTCAGTGCAGGCTTCCTTGTTTATGTCCGCATGCTGGCTCGTTATTGGCCGGATCCTGTGTCAGCATCATATGCATGCATTGTGCTGCTCATGTGTTCAGCTTCAGCCAATACTGAGTTGGCGTTCGGACGTAAACAAGGAAGCCTGCACTGAGTTCACTATGTATGACAACGGTTCAAAATTGTTGAATAAAGTCGTTACTTTTGTTTTGTTTTTGCGTAAGGTCTTACGGGTGTGGAACGACATGAGGGTGAGTAATTAATGACAGAAATTTCATTTTTGTGTGAACTAACCCTTTCAAGGCACATGCAGCTAAATGTGACATTTATTATAATGGGTTTATGTGAAGGTTGTTTTAAGTTCACTTAAATTAAGATGTTCAAATATTTTAAGCCTGTTACATGTTAAAAAATGATAGCTTCAAACATACTGTAATGCTGATTGGCTATAACTACTCATTTCATCCCCAGAAATTGAGAACAAAATTCATTCAAAGTAAAAAAAAAAAAATGCCATTAAACAAATATTTAAAATATGCCATCTTTATGCTGTTTCAACATTAATTTGGAGGTTTAATGTGAAAATATGTATTACAATATAACAATATTTTAATGTGTGTAATTAATTGTGATAAATTACAGAAAATGTGATTATATATTTTTGTATCTATTGACAGCAATAATACACAACATCCCTCCAAAAATGAAGATATATTGATTAAATAACTTAAACTTGATAGTTCACTCAAAAAAAAAAAAATCATTTACTCACCCTCCAGTCATTATAAACATGACTACACTCCAGAAAAGGGAAGAGTTTGTGTGAATTTCCTCAAACTTAAACTGAAATGAACAAGAGTGAACAATGACAGAATTTACTGTAATTACAGCCTGGAAGAAGGCTTTGACCATGGGTAGTTTGAAGGGGTAGTCTCGTGTGAAAGCGATGTCCAGGAAGAACACTCCTCCCTCATACACTGAACCTGGTGGAGCCAGGATAGTGGACCTCCATCTTAGATGTGGTCTCCTTTAGGGCTGGCACTGAAAATAAATGCAAAAAAAGGAACTGCACTGAAACATTATATTGATTCAAAAAGATGCAGATTATGCAATCATTTTTAGTGTAACATAATCTTTGAATATGAACTGAAAATGTGCGTTTGTGGTGCAAACTGCCAGGCACCATGTGTGGTAATGGGCAATTATAGGATAGCATTACTGTGCCAGAATATTTGGCTACCAAGAGCTTGCTGGAACTGAGGACAGCTATTCTATTAGGCTCATATGTGGATTTGGCTCTTGACAAAAAGCCTGAAGGAAAGCTAATTGAAAGCTAAATCATAATTTTAGAAACAGAATCATTCCCAATGGGAGCAAACATTATCCTATACTGGATCATTAGAAATTCATTCATTCATTTGTTCATTCAGGATTTTTAACTGCAGGGCACAGATGTATATACTGTAAGTCTGTGCATGTGTAAGCAACACAATCTAGGTTTACACTTTGTTTCTTGTTCATGTAGCTGATATGAAGATACAGTGTAGAAAACATTGAGGTCTCATTAAAGCAAACATTTATTTTCCACATAAAAATACACCGATCTTATTACTGAGAGTGTATAAGCATTAACAACATATACATTTATTTAGTGCTAGCATCTGCCAATGAAATCCCATTTTTTTGTTTGTTTGACCAGAGGATCAAGAGTATGCACCTCACCATGTGCACAAAACAAGGTATTTCCTGGAGCTCTGTATAAATGCCAATATCACAACATGCAGCAAACAAGAGATCGACTAGTCGACTGGGAGTCTGTTCACAAGCAATCTCCTCTCCAGAGATATTTCTGTCCACAGACACACATGGAGAAAAAAAGAATAAAAATTAGAGAGACAGAAACAGGAACTATTAGCAGCAGCCTCTGTTCAGAAACTATCTTTGGCTTCCTCTACTTCCTCAATGTGTGTACAGACAGGAAGTGTGAGAGAGGATTTCCTTGTCACCATCAGTTGTTCTATTTGAGTGCTTAAACACTCACTTTTCTCTTTCTCAAAAAAAAATTGGTTTGTCCTCCAGATGTTATTTTTTGTTTTAAATCCACATGTAATTTTCACCAATTTTATTGAAGAAAACAAATGAATAAAATAATTACAAATGAATAAAAACAGACTGATGTGCTCTGACAGTCCTGCTCAGTATTTGACTTTGCAGCTCAAGATACACTTCAAAGAACTTAACAGATTTGTACAAGGCAGCACAAGTCTGGAAATGACCCATAACTCCTGACAAGAAAAAAAAAAAAAAAAAAAAAAGGTTTGTGGTTTCGCTGAAGGCTTGTGTCAGCAAAAGTCTTATGTGTGAATGAGCAGAAATGAGGCTAGGAGCTCCATGACCCTGGTGTACATCACACATCCTCTGACCTTTCCATAAGCTCAAACTAATTGTAACAAGTCCCCATTGGTTCAGGCAATGTTGCCTAGCAACCTCTCCCAAGGGGATGAAAAATCCCTGTTTTACTGCAGGGGAGGATTTCCATGGTAACAACACCAATCCGTCACGACAGGATGGGAATTCTGGCGCTGTTTGGAATGACAGAGGGTGAATGGACCTGCAGTACTATTTGTCATTGAGAAAGCCAATGATAGATATAAGGCAATAGACTAGACCAGTTTAACAACATTGTCAACATGAAAATAAATTCATAAAGAAATCATTAACTATGATTACGTCACTCTTGGAGCAATGATCAATTATATGAAAATATTTGAACTCAGAAAGCACACACTGACCAAATACAAACAAACATAATTAAGGCAATAAATTTCCTGTATAGCTCTAACAGTTTTCCTTTCTCTCATATCGCTCTGCACAACTCTTCTTCTCACATTTTAAAATGAATTAAACTCAAATTAATATTTCATGTATTTAACTTATTTAAGAAGCTGTGCAATCTCTGCAAGCGCTGTGAGTTTGGATTGCTTATAACGTAGATTGGAATGTGCAACATATGACGACATCTTCCAAATTTGTAATAAGAATAGTTTACAAATCTGTTGTCAAGAAAAGAGAAGCTTTGATGTCAAAATAATTATTAAATTATGTATTTTAAAACTACATTTTTCTATAAAAGAGAGTAAAGAATGTGATGTAAAATGCATTTACACGGCAAGAAGAACATATCTTGCTATATTAGTGCAAGTGAAAGTTGTGAAGTTAGTTTATATCGTTGACAATATATACAGATATACTGAGACATGTAAGCCCTCTGTAACGTGGTGGTTGTGTAGGAACTCACACAAAGATGATAACTCTCAATAAGTCTTTACTAGATAATCCAATAGGCAAACACAGACGAAGGCAGTAACCGAACACAACACCACACTAGTAACATACGAGACCCAACACCAAACTGAGGAATAACAGGAACTTATATACACAGACGATTAACTCAAATGACAGACAGCTGTGATGATTAGTGCAGTGTCCATGGTGACTGATTGTGGCGGGAAAACAGAACAAAGGAGCACATGTGACTAATGAAAACAAACAAACTGAAAGTCCATGTGGTGAGGGTGTGACAGAACGCCCCCTCCCGTAGAGAGGAGGTGATGAGGACGACAAGATGGTGAAACAGGCAGATGATGCAGGAGGTGGACGGCCGACCGGGAGGTGGACGGCCGACCGGGAGGTGGACGGCCGACCGGGAGGTGGACGGCCGACCGGGAGGTGGACGGCCGACCGGGAGGTGGACGTTAGTCCAGGCCACAGCCAGGGTAGTGCCCCACGGCGGCGCTAATGGAGGGAGGAGCCATGGTGGAACATGAGGGCCGCCATGGGGATGACCGTAGACAATGACGGCGAGGATGGAGCCCACCGCGCAGCCGGTGAGCTGAGGTGGTGGAGAGATGGCGAAGATCCTGGCAGCCGCGACGGGGCCGCAGCGACGACCTCCCGAGATCAAGGAGGAGATCCGGAGGTCTGAGGACGAGTTGGAGCGACCGAGGGCGGAGGCGGAGCCTGAGGTAGGGCAGAGCAAGCCGTAGTCGAAGGGGTGGAGGACCAGAGAGCAGTGGATGGTCTGCAAGTCCGCAGCGGAGGCTAAGCAATGTCTGACCCAGGTGGAGCCGACATGCCAAGGGAGTCCAGCGAGGCTGAATGGCCGATGGTCCACTCTGAGGTCGAGGGCAGAAGGAGCTCAGGCGCAGGAGGCAGGGTGACGGATTGAGGCAGCTCATAACACTCCGAGGCTGGAGGTGGAGCTTTGGGCTCCTCGTGCCCAGGAGGAGATGGTTTCCAGCAGGCCCGAGATGGTGCCACGCTACTGAGAGGAGGTAGTATCAAGGGACTGCAGGGAGCCGGAGGTGACTGGGTGGCACAGATGGCTGGAGACTGGGGAACAGACTGAAGTTCCATCACTTCCGAACCTTCGAAGTCCACCAACACTTCCTCGGCAATGGATGGCTCAGCTGGCTCACACACCTGGTCAGGCGCACGCTGCTCGGGCTCTGTAATCCCCGGTGACTCTTGTGGGCGTGGGCTCATCAATCGTGGCAGTCTCCGTTGCACTACCTACGGTGGGCTCAGGTCATTGATCCTCGCCGTCTGGATGGTTCTGGCTGGCACTGGATGGGGAGTGGGGCTGGCGGCAACCTCGATGGTGAACGCTGATCCACAGGATGCCAGCACCCACTCCACATAGGATGCGAAGCTCCCTTGAGGACCCTCCCCGGACAGCTGTGCACGTGTGGCGGCGTTGAGTCCGACATACAGGAACGAGCACAGGCAGTGGTCCGGAAAGGTGGTCTGATGGGCGAGATCCAGAAACTCTTCTAAATGTTTCTCGAGGGCACATGAGTTTTACTGGTGGAAAGTCCATGGTGCAAGCAGGGGTGAAAACAGAACAAAAAACACTGAACACGGGGAGAAAGAAAGAAAAAAAACAACAAAACAAAACAAAAAAAAACCACAACAAGTAACATACAAGACCCGACACCAAACTGAGGAAAGACAGGAACTTATATACACAGACGATTAACTCAAATGACAGACAGCTGTGATGATTAGTGCAGTGTCCATGGTGACTGATTGTGGCGGGAAAACAGAACAAAGGAGCACATGTGACTAATGAAAAGTCCATGTAGTGAGGGTGTGACACTCACAAGTAAGCTCAGCTTTATCTACCGATTCCAAATTGTATTTATATTTCATATTTGTATATATTTATGTTCATTAAAACTAAATGTTTAATAATAATTGTTAACCTAAAATTGCTCATGTGTAATGGATTGACGGTATATAATAATTGTATAAATAATAAAACAATTATAATAAATAATTAATTAAAATTAAACTAAATTAACTAAAATCCAGACAATTTATGTTTTTCATGACAATTTTGTGACAATTTAAACTATGTAGTGACCTTTAATTTAGAGCAAGAGAAACTTGTTTAAGATCTCTTACCTAAAACATAACCTGTCCCGGAGCAGGTTAACCGAAGAGCGCAAGTTACTATGGTGATGAAAAAAGCCGAGCCACTTTCATGGTGCCTTCCTAAAAAAGAGTGCTCAGGGTTGGCACAAACTAAAATGAAACATACCTAAACTGGCTTCATGGTATAGGCCCTATAGGAAAAACAATTTAAATCAATAATTAATTGACCTAAATTAAATAGTTCAGGTGCCAGACAGGAGTAAGCCAGTAAAAATTACAATAAACCCAGATGTTGGTTTTTCATGTTTCATGGGGACATTCCATAGACAATGATTTGCATACTGTACAAACTGTATATTATATCCCCTAACCTTAAACCTACCTCAGAAAACTTAATGTATTCTTATAGATTTTCAAAAAACATCAATTTGTAAGCTGTTTTCCACATGGGGACCAAAAAATTGTCCCCACATGGACAAGAATTTTGGATATTGCCATCTTTGTGGGGACATTTTCTGTATTTCCTTCCGGTTTCCCTTTGCTGTAGTCTCTAGTTTGTTTCCTTAGTAACTGATTATGTTGTACACCTGTTTCTCATTATCCTGTGTATATTTGCCCTCAGTTTGTTCTTCCCTGTCTTCACTACTGCCTTTGTGATGTGTGCAAAGCTCTTCAGTTTGTTTTCTCTCTGTGTTTGTTTTCTGTGCATTAGCCTTTATTATTATAAATAAAGTTTGTTTAGTTTGTAAATAAAGTAAATGATTAAGATCAAGATCTACATCTCCTCGCCTTGACCCAGCCATGACAAGTTCATCATAACACTATAGGATAATGAACAATTAGCTGCATTTCTGCAGTCAGGCCAAAAGTGTGTGCTAGTGCTAGTGCTAGTGTGTACCAGGGTCATCAGTCGCGTTCCCACTGTCACTTCCGGGGCTTGACTAGGGCCTCTTCGGGCTTCCTTGGGGTCAACGGACAAAGGTTGTCAGCCCGCCTAATAGCTTGGTCCAAAGTGGGCCAATTGGGGCTTGATGAGTGGTCATGAACAAAGGGGGAGTCAGGAGAGGGTCAACACTGCTGCTCATTTCCCATATCAGGCTACCAGCTCAACATTTAAGACAAATTTCCAGTGAGAGTTTCAAATTCCCCTTGGTTCCAGGGGGCACCGCAATACGACTGAAAGGGCACTATACTACACTACTCAAGACAACCCCCCACTCCCACTGCTGCTGGTGAATAACTGATTGAACTTGTTCTAGCTCAAACAAATAACCTGTTTTATAAAACCGCGTCATTAAGAGTGTAGCCAAACATCCCTTTTCAAACACACCACTGTGTTTACACATATCTGACGGCCATCACACACAGATTAGATTTAAAATAAAGGTCAAGAGTGTTTGTAACATGTCAGTAAACACTAATAGTGAAAGTATGCAGTGGTGACTATGTTAAGTACTGTAGCATTTATTTACACAGTGCTGATATGGAGTATACGAGAACACACTGATACAAAGAGACTCCAGGGCATGTTCTTTCACTCAGTAAAATAAACATACCCTTTAATAACTGTTAAAAGTAATTTGGCCAGGGTTCCCACATGTTTTGTCTAATGATTCAGATACTGCAGCTGTGTACGGTACTGTCATTTCTTATCTATATCAAATTCACTAGAGTTTGATTCCATCTAGAAATGTAATCTGGCAGTCACCAATCCAGAGGCTGATATCCATTCTTGTTGGGAAAGTGGCCAGAGTCAGTTTCGTGTAGCTCAGCCCGTGCCAGATCGGTAACGGAATCCCTGAACAGCCAGTGCTCGCTTTATGTCCTGACACATGCAGACCTTTAACCAGATGCCCTCCAAAATGCCTCATGGGAATCCAACAACAGCCGCCCTCGTGCTCATTTACACACAGCCATTAACTTCTATTAAAACCACATTCATATTTTTGCTGTTCATAAAGCGATTGAGAGATGAAAGGAGAGAATATGCCATTAACAACCGGGTGTAAGGGCAACGGTTTAGTGAAGAGACACACAAAAGGGCACATTAACAATTCAAGAGTGCTGGAAGCACATCTCACATGAGAGGCCTGGGAAACCTGGATGCCCGCTGAGACAATTACAGAGAGATTTGCAGTCTGTTACAGAGAAGTGGCCTTGCTCTTTCAGCTGCTGGTTTGAAACACCTGAATTTGCTGATTTCATTATAAGCCATGGAGACAAGCTGCAGGAGACACAAGACGCAGCTTCCAATTTGCAGGGTCCTTATGCAGTGTTCACTGCTCCCTACACACTAAGCAGGGGATATTTGTGCCAAGTTCACTTCACTTGACAAAATATGTCCATTCAAAATCCCTGCAATGTCATCAACGGAGAACACACGCTAACCCAGGATTTCTTCTCAGCCACCCACTGCAATCTGTGAAGCACGTCAGCGCTGATACTACCAACTGCTATTTACTAGCTTAGTGACACCTCTGCTTATCTACACACACACAAAACAGGTTGGCCTAGTGAGTCAGATAACTACAGGTAGTCAGACAGCTCATTACAAATGACTGGAAAGGATTCAGCAGTGAGTCTATGAGGGATGTTTGAGATAATAGTTTGTCATGTCTCACTGTCAATATGCATGCACTCAAGCGAAACAGTGTTGTTCTAATGCCGTATGACCTTTCTTTTTCAGACCACAAAAGTAGAAAAAATAAATCCTGCTACAATCGTCCAAATAATGCCAGTAAATAGCAACCAGCTTCAAGTTTTAAAGAAAATGCAAAAGTATCAAAGAATGATCCCTATTATTATCATCATCACAGCAGTTCAGGAAAAGTATATTGTAACAAAGGTTTGTGTTCAGAGAAGGAGAAGGGGGCAGGAAATGGCGAACGTTAAACAAACTTTAATCCAAGAATAAACAAACAGCAAAATGAAAGTAAAGCGGCAGCCCCACACGGACGACTGATGCATATAAACATAATAAAACACAACATAAAGTCTAGGCCTGGCTCTCTCTCGTCCTTCACTTCATCACTCCTCCTTTGCCATATAAATAAACATGACGTGACATTACTGGGGCCCGTTTCAATAAGGAGGTTTAACCAACTCTGAGTTAAAACTTGCACTCTGAGTTGACTTAATCTGAGATGGAAAACTCTGAGTTTCCGGTTTCAGAACAGCTGAATTGAGTTAGTTCAATCAACTCTGAGTAGGATGATTCGGAGTTAAACGCGTGCACAACTATGAAAAGCCATGTTCAATGGATCTCCGATATTACGATTCACCATGGCAACTGCACCCAACAAAAAGACGTCTACATACTTCAGAGTCAATACAAGTTTAATTCTTATCAATGGTACCCCACTGGCAAATAATAATAATAATAATTGATAATAATAATAAATCAATAAGAAATAATAATAATAATTTAAGTGCATTTTTCTTATTTTTGGGTAAGAAAAATAAGGCAGCGGCTATTTACACTAAATGCAAATAGCATATTTTCTTAGTGATAGATGCTGTTTAAAGAAAGTGCAAATAGTTATAGCCTATATTCTATTTACCATGTAAAAGTAGCAGTTCTTTGCAATAAGTATAAATAGTAATTAGATGCTATTTATACTTTATACTGGCAGATATTTTTGTATATTAACAAGATAGAGTGTAAGCGATTATATTTATTAAAATTTTAAATACTTGTATCATTATTAAACACTCGTTAGGCACTTTACTTCCACTTTTAGAATATTTTCTTCATTTTATTGAAAATAAATGTTTTTTTGATGTGATATGTAATGGGAAAAGGGAGAAGAGCAAGCTCGGCAAAAGATGGACTCTATCCCGGGTCAATCACGTCACAAGTTAGTTCTACACGCCTTATGCGCTACTGCCTACACCACTGATGCCAGTAAATCTTGCGTGTTTTTTTTTACCTTGTGTGACATTGGTGGGCGGAGTCTTGTCCCCACAGGAAACAAGACTGAATATCTTATATAATTTTTTCTTATATAGAAAATGCATCTTGATTTAAGAATTTTTAGATATTCGTACTTGAAATAAGACAAAAATACTTGGTAAGAAAAGCATTTTTTCAGTGTGAATGAATTAATGAAATATTTAAACATTGCTTACGCTTTAATAAAGGGGGAGGAGACCGAAAGAAACCCTGGGTTTACCGAAGAAAACCTGTTCCTGACCAGGTTAGGTTCACAGAGTAAGTTACCATGGTAACTGACTCTGAGTATAAGTTACCTCCCTTTCAGAAACGGACTTAACTTACCTGCTTTCTCTGGTTTGACATACCTCCCATTCTGAAACGGAAAACCCAGAGTTTCCCTCATTTCAGGGTAACATACTCAGAGTTTTCACTTAACCTCCTTTCTGAAACGGGCCTCTGGAGAGCTAATTTGCAGAGCTCGTGCTATGCTACGCTATGCTTTCTATAAAAAATGTTTGCTGTTTTCTCATTTTTTTTTTCTTGTGTTTATTTTGTTACTGAGAGGAAAGCGCACATCACATATTTACATATTCATCTAAACTTTGCTCTCAGCAGTGGGCGGCGTCAGATGTTCGATAACAGTATATCACTGCTCACGTATTTCAAACTTCATTTTACCCCTAAAAGAAGAACGAAAAAGAATTGGCATGTTGTTAAACAACAGTACAATCCACTGAACACACTGTACTATCCCTCACAGCCTTGTTTTCATTCCTGTCAAATATATGTCAAATATCCTGTCAAATATGATACTCTGCATTGTCTATTCTGACAAAAAACTTTAATTGGAAAATTCTGTAAATAAAAGCTATTTTTTACTAATTAAACATGCTTGTACATACCTGCCATTGGTCATTTATGTGTGTGTGTGTGTGGGCTTTGATTTGTGAGCTGCTGTGACTTCACAAGATAAAGTGCACACCATGGCTTGGCTGAGAGATAGTTGTGTGTGTGTGTGTGTGTGTATGAGATTGAGAGACATAAATAGAAAGTTGTGGTTAGTAAACTGAAACACTTTCGTGACCACTTTCATAGAAAAGCATCTCTGAGCCTTGACTTCATGTCCTCTTTCTGTATGAATTTAGCACTGTGCAAATGGTTATGAGAAACAAAAGACAGAACTGTCATTTTTGGGTAAAGCGCAATGGCTGGATTCAGATCACAGAACAGGTAGATGGATTGGTGTCTATTTTTAAGTAATCCATTTAAACTCATAACTAAATGTGATGAATGCTTGCATATATTCCTCCTGTAGGGATAATCTGAATGGATTTGAGGATTGGCTCTGGGATGAGAAACAGTACAAAACATTTGGGTCAACAGACAAGGAAGCAATGATGTTTTGAGAATGTACAGCTGCACACTTCGTCTCAGTATGTTGTTTAATGTTTGTTGTTAAATGTCTTTTTATGGTTCCTGTAAAAGTGGAAAGATTAAAGCCTGGAGAGATGTACTTCTGATTACTATTGGCCTGTATGGATCATGATTGACAATGCAATCTCCAACTGCAAGTGGAAGATTAAGTATGGATATCACCATTTGTAAAATGAAAAGACTCTGCTGGAGACAAATTCCAAGATGTCTCAAGAAATGATAAGCCACTACAAAAACTTGTTGAGAACATCCCACATGAGCTGATTAGAACAAAGCTAAAGAAACAAAGAAGGATAGGTGGCACTCTGGACCGCCTACAACAAAGATTTAATCAGCCACCCTTGCCGTCCTTTGTCTTCAGTAACATCCATAATTGAATAACAAAGTGGATACGATAAGATTGTATACAAGGTAATATAATGAATTCCGCAAGGCATCCTTGTTATTCTTTACGGAAAGCTGGCTACAATCTACAATGCCTGTTTCTCTCTTTGAGGTCCCTGGATTTACGTTGGTATAAGCAGACAGGGATAAAGATTCAGGGAAAAGTAAGGGGCCAGTAGTTCTGTGTACATAAATGATTAAAGGATTAGTTCACTTTAAACTGAAAATTACCCCAAGCTTTACTCACCCTCAAGCCATCCTAGGTGTATATGGCTTTATTCTTTCTGATGAACACAATTGGAGTTATATTAATAAATATCCTGACGCATCTGAGCTTTATAATGGCAGTGAGCTATACCAACGAGTATGAAGCTCAAGAAAGTGCATTCCATCCATTATAAACATACTCAATTTACATTGCGTCAGTTATGCTTTTTTCGTAAGTTGAATATGGAAGGCGTAGAACGTAGCGCAAGCGTTTTGAACTGCGAGAGGCATTACACTTTCTTTGTAAGTTGAATACGGAAGGCGGTCTGGCGGAATCTAGATATTTTACTTTATAACTTGTTAAATATGGATATTTTCTTACACAAAGGTATTGCTTCACTTCAAAAGGGCCGTGTAGAGTATGCTTATAATGGATGGATGCACTTTCTTGAGCTTCATACTCATTGGTCCCATTCATTGCCATTATAAAGCTTGGATGTGTCAGGATATTTATTAATATAACTCTGACTTTGTTCATCAGAAAGAAGAAAGTCATATACACCTAGGATGGCTTGAGGGTGAGTAAAGCTTGGGGTAATTTTCATTTTAAAGTGAACTAATCCTTTAATGGTGCCAAGTGCACTCAGTAAAATGCAGGATCTTGTGATCCCAATGTGAAAATTCTCTGCATGATTTTCAAGACCATTATCTGCCAATTGATGTATTTTGCTGTTTGTGGTATGTTCTGCCAGCGGCAAATCATCACAGGCGGCCATTGTGATAGCTGACCATGCTGTCAGGTTACTGAAAGGAAGGACCCAAAAGTAGATAAATGCTGAACTCTGACTTTATTAGAAATAAATGAAGATGAGCCATCTGGCACCAGCCCAACTCAAGAAATGGCAATCCGAAGCAGGGTCAGACAAGCAAGAAGGTCATACCCAGATGAACAGCAGCATAGACAGGGCAAATCAGTAGCAAGGTCAGCAGCGGGTAGAGATCATGCACGGGCAGACAGTCCAACACAGCAATCAGAGCCAAGGTGTAATCCAATAACCAGAACCAAAGACGAGGATGAGAGTCAACACCGGGATGGGCAATCTGTTGACTGGTGTGTTCTGGTGAGACAAAAACCACAGCACTCACTGGGCAAAAGAGAGCAAACAAGACAAACTAATGCAACAGACAAGATCGACAAAACTGGAACAAACTGAAAAGAAGAGGCATGCGTGAACGCGGGTAGCACTAAACACACTGGCAAGGAAAGAGGGCTGAAGGAAGAAAATATAAAGCTGAGAAATCAAGGAGAGAGTAGAAACAGCTGTGAGGCAGTGAACGACTGCACAGATTGTGGAGTGCAGAGCAACTGCCACGTGGAAAAACAGAAACAAGACTTAGATTGAAGAGAAGATAAAACCTGAGACCTAACAGATGCACCTGTGATAGTGCTTGGTGACATAAACCAGTGCAACTTGGAGACAAGGATTTGAACAGTATGTAAAATAATAATAATAATAATAATAATACAGAAACAAAAAAACAATATATTAGACAAGTGTTTTGTGAATGTTATGGATGCTTATGTGTGTAGTCCACCGATACAGAATTCTGATCATAATGTGGTATATACATTCTTTAAAAGACTTGCACAACATCCCCAGTGTGGCAACCAATTTTTCAGGCTACTATAGACACACATACTGTTCCTATATGGAAACTTAATACATACAACCATTATCCAAATTCCCATGTCCAAAAGAATATAAAGATTAGACTATTAGCCCTCACTTTAGTAATTATAAAATACATAGAAAGAATGTTATTTCAATATCTAGTAAGTACAGTTAAAGACAAACTTGATCCATGTCACAAGCAGGTTTGCAGTACAGAATATGGTCACACTTTAGTTTAGGGTCCAATTCTCACTATTAACTAACTATTAACTATAACTTTTGCCTCAATAAATCCTAATAACTGCTTATTAACTTTTTAAGTTTAGGTATTGGGTAGGATTAAGGAATGTAGAATATGGTCATGCAGAATAAGGCATTAATATGTGCTTTATAATTACTAATAAACAGCCAATATCCTAGTAATATGCATGCCAATAAGCAACTAGTTAATAGTGAGAACTGGACCCTAAACTAAGGGTACATTTACACGACAACGATATGGTTAAAACGGAGAAGTTTTTCCTTTGAGTTTTCCGCGTACAGACAACACCATTGTCAAAACGATCCCCGTTCATACGAATCCGTGAAAATGACTAAAAACGCTGTATTCTGCTGGCAGACCATTAGATGGCGATGAAACACTATAGACTGAACATGTAATGCGCATGTGCATGATGTCATCGTTTTCACAGATTTGCGTTTTTGTTGTTTACACTGAGACCGTTTTCAAAAACTTGCACTTTGTTACCCGTTTTGAAAATTTTGCGTTTTTAGGCCACCAAAATGCCGTTGTCGTGTAAATGAACAGCCAAAACACATAAAAAGTTTTGTGTAAACGGCCCCTAAAGTGTTACCCAGAATATGCAGCTGGTGCTCTGGTTTATATCATCTTTAAACATTTTGACAACCCACCTAATACCTTTGTAAGAACTGATTCTTAAATATACACTGTATATAAAAGTTTGGGGTCAGTAATATTTTTTTGAAAGAAATTAATCCTTTTACTCAGCAAGGGCACATTAAATTGATCAAAAGTGACAGTAAAGACATTTAAAATGTTACAAAAGATTTATATTTCAAAATGGATGCTGTTCTTTTAAACTTTCTCTTCTCTGATTGTGTTCACCGGCATGAGGACAAGACAACCTGTCACATGAGATCACAGCAATAGCAAACCACCACAACGATAGACAAAATCAAGTCCCGCTCTACATTTTCTTCTTTTCCAAGAAGCCATTTTACTCAGATATACATCACAACAAGGAAGAAAATACTATCAAAACTTCCTTTTATCCCGACTTTAAATGAGTTTTATATAAACTGTTTCTTTTCTTGTTCTCTCTCTCTCTTTTTAAATGAGCCAAAATATTCCTCTACTTCCTAAAGTGTTTACTTGCTCTTGTTCCGTTTAAAGGCATTAACTAGCAGAATCCAGGCCTGAACTCAGTCCAGGTCTAAAGGTCAGGCAGCATTTCCTCTGCCAGGGGTTTAAATGAGAGGGAGAGAGAGAGAGAGAAAAAGAGAGTGTGAGTGTGAGTGTGCGTGTTGGCACAATTCGTGCCTGCCCAGTTCTCCTGGCATGACCAAAAACAACCCACCATTAACCAGCTATTCAGAATGCCCATTAAACTACAGACAGATGTACACTGTAAACAGTAACTGTGAATTACAGTGAAAGACTTCTACTCTTCATGAATAACAGTCGTTCGCAGAACTGCCTTTATTACTGATGATCACAGCAGCATTGAATTCATGACCAATTCACACAGAAATTACACACACAGAACATTTACATGAGAGAAGCTCAGTCAGCTGTTTATGATCCCAATATATCATAAAGTTTTATTTTGCAATAATAGCTGACTATAGATTATCCCACTTATTACATGGCATAAATATGTGGACATATTAAGCTGAGAAATCTTAAAGTTTCCAAAAAGAAAAAGTCCTTTGCCTTATTAGTGTATAGATTCTTATCATCAGATAAGAAGTGGCTGTGAACTTCTATTTTTGTTCAGTCATTGTGTTCATCTTGTATTTAAGTTCCCTGTTATGTTCATTCCCTTGTCGGATCTCGTGCTTTGGCATTTCCCCCTGTTTATTATTAAAGCCCGCTTTATTCATCATTTTGTCGTTGTGTGCTTTAATACAGCCACAAACTGTTACATCTGCAACCAAAGTGACTTTTATGGACTACTTAGTTAACATATTTTACACATCTATTTCAAGTTTTTTTTTTTTTTTTCTCATTCAGCTCTTTGTGTCTAAACTGGTTCCTTTTTCTTCTAAATGATGCATTCATTTCCTTGCTTTCACTAGACATCATGCTCAGCATTAAAATGAATACTGTAGCCATTTTTACAAGTCATTTTTAGTCATAAAATGCCATGACTGGTGTAAAATCAGAGAGATGATACACTGCATGATACGAGAAGCTGGCCAGCTGGTTTAGCCATCATTACACAGAAATATTTGATTGCTCAGTGCAGATATTGACCAATAAGGATTAAGTATTCCAGACAGCCATGCAATAATGAAAAGAAAATAAAGAAGAAAGACAGACAGAGAGAAAAAAAGAGCTTGGCCAACCCTGTCCCCTTGGGATCCAACATTGTTTTCCGTTGGCAGCTGGGGGATTTGTATCAAAATGTGATCTGGATTGTTATGAAAGGATATGGTAATTAAATAAAACTAGAGTGCAAAGGAAAGCAGCCACATACTGCATCTGTCGTGTGCCTCTTCCAGCACCACTGTCACATTTAATCAATTACACTCCATCAGGGTGACAAAAATCATTACAACTAGAGGATGATCCTCACAAAAGGATGCTGTGTTTTCGACAGAGGAAAATCATTTTCAAATAATCACTTTATTTAAGCTTACACTTCAGACCTGATGGCTAGCTAGAAAATTCATCTTCTCATCTTACCCAAGAATTCAATTTGAGGATGTTTGTTCACTAACACAGATTAGTGACTTCATACATAGAGACACAGCTTATAAATGACTTAGATCAACAATATGAATTAATAACTGACAAGATGAAAAATGGCCCAAGGAGTATACATTTGATAAAAAATGAAATTTACTAAAAATTAAATAATTTCTTTTTTCATTCTGTAATTACATACTTTAAATAATGATTTTTCTGCACATCTTCACTATACAAAAACTATTTTTATACATTCAGATCTATCATTAATAATTCAGTCCCCCTGTAAAGTACACAATTATTTAAAGGATGTTTGACATTCAATTTACATTACATTGACAAAAATTTTCACTCAGAAAACTTCATAAAGTGAGGGAACAACAGGAATAGTTCATATTTAACTTTTGCCCTTTTTTAAAGATGTACGCTTTCATTGCATGGACAAAAACAGCATGCTAAACATCTCCTTTTGCACTCTACACGAGAAAAAGTAATGAGGGTTTGGAATGACATGAGGGTGAAATCAATCACGACAGGATTTCATTTAATTAACTATTCCTTTAACTACATTTTCTCTAAAATCTGTTTGTCTCAGAGACAGATCACAGTTTCACTGTGACACATTCTTACATACTCAAGTGTCTGGCACAATACTGTCTCGCAGTGTTGAGCTGAAATCTGAGTAAAAGTTTAAAATGGTGAATTTATGGGCTGTGAAATTGGCAGCCCATCTTGTGTCCCTTTTCAAATCAAATGTGTCTAGTGGAAAGCTTTTCCTGCACACTTGGCTGGAAGATGTTGGATGTGAATAGTAGCAGGTGAATATCAGAAAGATTACACACACACACACAATTAATGTGAACACAGAGGCGCAGATACATGTTGACACTTGCGTGACCACTCCCAAACTGAGCCAACATTAGTCAAGGAGATTTTCCATCAATTCAATGTTCCACCAGCCTCTCAAGAACCTGCAAACACTTTCTCTTTGTTAAACAGACACAAATTAAAAAGAATATTATGGGTTAAATGCAATTTAAGCACTGTTGCTGTGGATAATAAATTTCATGCTTCAGTTCATAAAAACAACTGAAAAACATATAGTACAACTGCAATGGAATTTTTTAGTGCATGTGAAGTGGAGAAGAAAATGTGGCAAAAATACATTAAAGCATTTTTGTAATTTATTTATTGTACTGTATTTCCTTTCAGTGATGCTTGCTCAATGCTAAAATATCCCATGTAATGACTCCTTTTTCATGCATTTCCTTGAAACAAGAAATCAGCATGTCACTTGTTTTATAGCCAATAATCTTTAGTTTATGTTGATGATTAGTCAGTGGCAGCTGGTTTTAGGGCAGTGGTCCAAGGCCCACTAGGGGGCTTCAGCAAACTTCCAAATGGGCCTCATGATGACAAAAATGTATTTACAATAAGACAAAAGAGGTATTAAAATAAGCCAAAACAACTAAAAATTAAGATATTTCTTTTTTTAACTTACTCCCTCATGTAAATTAATAAATCTTAAAACTTTATATTTTAAAAATATATATTTTTTAATTATTCAGTAAATTATGAAAGCCTGTAAGTCATGTAAATTCACTGGTTAAAAATACTGGTATATCTGAAAACACTTGTAATTATTTTAAATTAAGTTTAAAATGTTATTCTGGTCGATAACAGAATACATTCTGGAGTAAAAAAACTATATTGGGAGTCACTGTCATCCAAAAGAGCATTTTATTGTATATGTACCTGTGCTTGATAAGTGCTTAATAGTCATCAATATTTTAGTATGTTTAAATGTGCCTATTGACTATAATTTTGTGAACTGAGATTTTAAAAGTACACTCAGACACAGATAAACAAGAAGCCACAGACATGGACTGAAAGCCACAAAACTAGTTTCTTTCTTGTACACTTGGTCATAATAATAATAGGTTGAAAGAATATATAAAAAGTTAGCTTATAGCAGCTTTAAGCTATATATAACCCAGAATATTCCTGTCAACTCTCAACAGCTGCAGAAAATAAACATTATATGGCAATCTTCAACACAACAGGCCCTTTTACCTGATAGTGTTGAACCAGAGGGCATCACATTTCTGATTATTCACACTGACCACTCTCGAATGTTTATCATACAGAAATAAACACCAAGACCCCTAGATTATCCCAGTGATCTGTGATTGACACTATAACCACCTTCTTTCAGAGACACCATAAGCAGACCTCTGCCAAAGGATATACTACATACAGCATTATTAGCACATGGAAAAATCCTAGACCTACCTGCAGTTTGGAGGGGGATCAAGGGTTATCTCTGCCAGCTCCTTCTGAATCCTGGAAAACAAGAGAGAGGTTTCAGTATACTCATTAAATTCACCCATGCTGCCTCAGAAAAAAATCAATCATCTCCTGCACTGCATTTACTAGTGAACACCATTGATTCACTGAAGTTCTCACAAACTCTAGAGAACAAGGAAAATACAAAAGGTCAGAATAACACCGTGAGCAAACATTTGACATTTTATTATCTTATTAACATGAGTGTCGTGGATTACAGCCCTCATTCTTGCATACTAACAGGATGTTGCAGACTGTGATACCATGAACTAAAGAGCAGAAATTACATTTGTAGCTACCGATTTTATTTGATAAAATGTCTGTGTTGAGCATTGAGACTCAGGGGTGCCTAAAGCCCTATTCAGATGAGACTAGTTTTCTAAACAATGCTTGAGTTACAATTCTTATCACTTGATGTCTGTGTACTGATTTGGACAGGACTAACATCTCCATGTTTATTACAGCGGTGTAAGTGTGTTTTCTAGATGTGGGCTTTACAGAAGTCCATGTTCTGTGCTTGCATGCATCACGTATGACGTCTATGTCTTTTAAATCAGATTAATTGTTTATTAATTGTTTTGAATTGAATTGTTTTTTGCTTCTGCTGTGGAGGAGGAAGTACAGGACTTCCTACTGCCAATACATACACAACACACTGCTGTGAGCAAGTAAGACATGCCGCTGCTGTACAATATAGCATACATTACTCATAACAGATCTATACGGGTAGAGCTGGGGAAGATGGAGGTTTTTGAAACCACGCTGCAACTGCTGACCAAGTATTTGAAGGTTGAGCAGCGAGCTCATTGGCTACTAATACAGCAGCAACCAGTCCTATAGAGAATTATATGATTGCAAGCAAATTGAGATAAGGGATTAATTCACTTTGAATTGAAAATTAGCCCAAGCTATACTCACCCTCAAGCCATCCTAGACTTTCTTTTTTCTGATGAATCGCAGAAATCTCAATAAATATCCTGATGCATCCGAGCTTTATAATGGCAGTGATAGGGATCAATGAGTATGAGCTGAAGAAAGTGCTTCCATTCACATCCATCCATCATAAATATGTGCTCCACATGGATCCGGAAGGTTAATAAAGGCCTTTTGAAGTGTAGTGATGCGTTTGTGGGAAAAAAAAAAAAAAAATCCATATTTAAACAAGTTATGAAGTAAAGCAGCTTCCGCCAGACCGCCTTCCGTATTGATGTTACGAAGAAAGTGTAAACTGCCATCACGTCAGTTACACTTTTTCCATATGGTGAATAAGGAAGGCGTACGTAGTGATAAGCTAAGCGGAAGCGAGATATTTTACTTCATAACTTGTTAAATATGTATATTTTTTTTTACACAAACGCATCGCTTCGCTTCTTTATTAACCCTCCGGAGCCATGTGGAGCACATATTTATGATGGATGGATGTGGATGGAAGCAATTTCTTCAGCTCATACTCACTGATCCCTATCACTGCCATTATAAAGCTCAGATGCGTCAGGATATTTATTAATATTTCTACAATTATGTTCATCAGAAAGAAGAAAATCATATACACCTAGGATGGCTTGAGGGTGAGTAAAGCTTGGGCTAATTTTCATTTCAAAGTGAACTAATCCTTTAAGGACCTATCAGCCTGCGCCATCTAGAGTTTCATGACAGAACTTTGTATTTAAATAAACTTCACGAGTTTAAAGAAGTGGCTGTTTATAATAAACTTGTATTTGTGAGCAGAGAAATCTAGATCAAGTATCTTGCTCTTACCTGGCACCGATATTAAAATGGGTAGTCTTGGCAGTATCCACAATTTGGCTCTATTCATTAATTTTATAATTTTAATACAATGGGTGCTTCTTAATCGGAAAGCTGCTGCCATGTCATCAAGCTCTGTAGAAGGATGTCTCAGTTTGAAGGATCATTTGAAGGCTGTCTTTATTTCCTCGTCTTTCATTCGGCTTATTTTGAAGGATGCACCAATATCCTTTGCACTCATTCCAATTCACAAAAAAGAATTAGGGCAATTCCATGCAAAGGTCATCCTTACCATGAAAAAAAAAGTTCTAAAGCTGGGCATACACTGTGCGATTTTCGTCCGATTTTGAGCCGAGTTCTGACTCGTGTGACTCTTTTTTGAGTCGGGCCGATTTTCATCTTTGTCGTGCAGTGTACATGGGGTAAACGATCGAGAGGCGATAAACCTCTCCCGACCGGCAATCGGATGAAACGGGAAACGGCTCTATTTCTGCGGTTCCATACATAAGCGCCACCCAGTGTCAGAGAATGGATTTACAGAGAGTTACATTTACATTCAGCCTGTGTGCAGTTTTTGTCTGGTTGATGAAAAACAAGCTTATGTGGATTCTGCAATTTTAAACAATTTGTATAAGGCATCTAGAATTATTTATGGAGCAGATAAAATACCTACAATCATTTATTATCATTTTGACTTGACCCTTTTCTTTATTTAAAGGCCGAAATGTGAGGTTTACCATTTTATGAAACGTTTTTCAAAGCTTTATTTGAACATTTCATATAAATAGTTGTCATTTGAAATCAGGACATCACTGATAATGTTATGTTTTTAGTGTTTTATTCAAATAAGATGTACTTGTGGTTAAATGATTAATGTGGCAGTACTTTTTGAACATTTCCAGCACATTTTAACCATACCATGATAATATTGATAACCATGATAATTTTTGTTACTATAATCGTGATAAGAAATTTTCATACCGTTTCATCCCTAGTTACGAATGAAGGAGGAGGCGGCATTTCAAAATACAGGTGGCAGAGAGGAACCATGGCTTTGAGAAATTTTGTGAACAATTGCAAGCAAATTTTTCATAAATGTACTCACTTGTGTCTATCAGATAAACATGGGCACCTAACATTTTTTAATCTCTGTATATAAAAAAAAAACATTCCTTCAAAAACCATAGTTGGAAATACAAGAGACCTTGAACATTTATATCAGCCTATTCTGGTGACACCATTGCTTTGTGTATGTTAAGAAACATCAGACGACCAAGAGTGCTGTTTTCCTAAATACCATCACGATTTGAAAATGTGACACTGATTTCAGTTCAATACACAAGTAGTTAAAATTAAGTCACTTACATTTTAGGTGCAATATTGACTATTTTTGTTCCGTTTCAGCAGCGAAAATAGTTCCAAACAAAGATCGCTGCAAAATAGTTTCCATTACTGAATGATTCTTAATTTGAACTTAATTTTATTATTATTATTTTAATTTTTATTATTGGCCTAACTTATTAACTTAAAATCTCAGGAGGTTCAGCTGGGAAAAAAAGTTGGGGAATCACTGCATTGCATGTTAATATGAAATGATGTGAAATTGTACATTTTAATGTGTTTGAAAGACAAAAGCCTTCCAAAGACACTAATGCATGGTTAAATGACTGAGTGAGTGATAATTCAAGTAATAAATTAAAGGGATAGTTCACCCAAAAATTAAAATTATCCCATGATTTACTCACCCTCAAGCCATCCTGTATATGATGTATAGGTGTATCTTCTTTCAGACGAACACAGTCGGAGATATATTTAAAAATATCCTTTGTCCTCCAAAGTTGATAATGGTTGTTAATGGGGGGGCCCCATGTTTTGAAGCCAAAAATAATGCATCCATCCATAAGAAAGTAATCCATAAGGCTCCAGGAGGTTAATAAAGGCCTTCTGAAGTAAATAGAGGCATTTTATACATATATTTTGATGCAAAAATATCCATATTTAAAACTTTATAAATCCAAATAACTAGCTTCCGGCGGACGATTTGCAGCGGAAGAGTATCCTTTGACCTGACGCTCAACGTAATGACAAACGCGGAGGCGCAGAGGATAGAGCAAAACAAATCACCTGTCACGGATTATAAATCTAAAATAATAACTTTTAAAGAGAAATTCAATCATGGTAAATCATGGGATAGTTTTCATTTTTAGGTGAACTATCCCTTTAATGTGTTCGTCAGGAGTGGATTAAATATGCAATGCTGCAATGTTGAGAAAACACTTTTTAAAAGTGAAATGATTTCTGTAAATCTAATGATCAAATGCTGTGTGGGTCTCAGTTTTCAGTGATATTCACATGACTAGTGGCTGGACTATCTGTGCAATTCCACAAACCTGGAAGACCTTCTAAACATTTATAAGCAGTAGACTTTTTTTAGAAAAAATAAATAAATAAATAAATAAATAAAGAAGTAGTGGGGAGAATCATTGAATAATGAATAATTTACTTCCATTGTGGGAATAATGTAATCATGTAATCAATAAAAAGGTAACTGTAGTCTGATTACGAGTATTTTAAAATGTAATATAATCTAATTACAAGTACTTATTTTTTGTAATCTGATTACGTAATCCAGATTACATGTAATCAGTTACTACCCAGCTATATATATATATATATACACACACACACACACTTTTACAGTAAGGTAGACACCGATTATCTCAGCTTAATTATGGAATTGACCATTTGAATCAAACCATGTTTTAACAAGCTAAAATAAATAATACCAAATAAAATAATAAGATAAAATAAATACCATACTTTTATGTATTTTAAAGTTGTTGAAAACCACTTATTTAATTAGCCTACCTTAAAAACTGAAATGAAAATCATGAGACTTATACATATAATAATACATTAATTATTATTATAATTATTATTATTAATTAATATAATTATTATAATTAATTATAATTTAGTAATTTTTGATATTCTGAACATTATATTATGCTAAAACAATTAAATAAATATTATATATTTTATATAAATTAAATGTTATAAAATATTATACACTGATGCATAAAAAAAATGTAGGGTTTGCAGTGCTAGTGGATGTGACTTTTATTTTGATAGCGGAAATGTTCGCATCTACATGCAATTACGTGGACACGCGTTATATAGTCTGTACACGAAATAATGTGTTTAGACGCAATTACGCATACAATCGTCTGTACACGTAACGTCTAAAGAAATATTTGTCTTTACGGCCTTCCATATTAACTTAACGCCTGATGGCACTTATTTAACGCCTGACGTTAAAATCTGCTTACCGAAATCACAATTAAAAAATCTGACATGAACTGTCGCATAAATGTTGTTTCTAATGCTCAAACAGCTTTTAAAAAAAGCTTATTTTTCAAGCTAGACCAGCCAATGCGCATATGGAGTCCTAAGCGTGAGTCAGGGTTTCTGTGGGAACGGGAGCTTCTAACAGCAGCTGCAGTGACGCAATGACTTTACCAATCAGCGATTGGCTCTGTTATTTAGAAGGTGGGGCGTATTCCGCACTTTGCAAGTTGCAGTTTCTCCCATTCATTCAAGTAATAACTCACTCCTCAATGTTTGTGCTATAGACATAAATCATGCAGTTTTTTGAGGAGAGGTGTGCTATGATTTTTGCCTGCCGAACATTAAAATGGGCAAGCAAAAAAAAAAAAAAAAGATTTACATTTGAAGTCATTTTTTCACATATATTTTCTTATGTAGCCCAACTACAAAGCAGTGAGAGCTGACAGATCCAGCTTGTGATGTTACAAGTGTGGGAAAGAAGGACATATCAAGCGTGACTGTCCAGGTAACAAAAAGAAAATAAAGACTAAAATCCACAAGGCAAAAAATGTAACTTGAACATTCAGATGATTCGTCTTTTGTCGCTAAAGAAACAAATCAGGATAAGATGGCTCAACAGGTCGAGTGGTTACTCGAATCTGGAGCTTCAAAACACATGACGTGTCATGAAGAAATCCTCCAAGATTATCAGCAATTTCCACAACCACAGTCTGTCAAACTTGGTGATGGCAGAGTGGTTGAAGCCTTAAGACATGGTAACGTTAAATTGAAAATGAAATTCAGTGATGTCAAGAATGTCACTATGTTTGATGTGCTGTATGTTCCCATTGTCCGGGAATCTCTTTTCAGTGGGAGCTGCTGTCAGAAGAGGAAAAATGGTGCAGTTCAAGAAGTCTCACTGTTACATCCATAGTAAAGATGGAAATCTTCGAGGAATCGGAATGCAAAGATCTGATGGATTGTATCAACTGGATGTTAAGAGGAGTTCACACACCGGTGACTGTGCGATGAGTGCATTAGTAACAGCCAGCTTGTGGCACCAGAGACTGGGACACACCACCAAGATGAAGGAACTTAAAAATCTGGTAGTGATGGAGTAATGGAGTGATCTTTCCTCCAGAAAAAGAAGCTCCATTCTGTGAAGCCTGGATGGAAGGTAATTAGTTGTCTAGAAAGCCTCACAAACCAGTGGGAGAAATCTGCTCCAAGCACAAATTGCAGTTGGTCCATAGTGATGTTTGTGGTCCCATGCAGACTGATTCAATAGGTGGGTCAAAGTACTTTGTGACCTTTATCGATGATTATTCTAGATGTTGCAAGGTTGCAAGTTTTGAGCAAATTCAAGGAATTTGAGAAAACATTCTCCTATGAGTGTGGACAGAAAGTAGCAAGACTAAAAACTATCCATCATGAAATAACTACTGTAAACTTAAGTGGGAGTGTTGTTATGTAGTAATTTTGCCGATAGGTGTCGCCATTTTACTGTGACACTGCAGTTCTGTTCTTTCTGCTTCCTTGTCGTTTTTTTTTTTTTTGACATAAAAACGAACGTGAAATTCTAACAGTTTCTGTTGCACAAGCTTCTGAGCGATTAGAGACCATCAGGTGAAATACGCCCAAACCTCCAGCATATTACAACAGGTAGCTTACAGCTGTCTTCGTGTGTTTGTGTGCTTCCAGACCTTTTTATATTGTACTTTTTTATCATATGACTTTTTATTCATAATTTCTAACTATAATTTGTATGTTTTAATACAAAAAAAAAAAAAATGTAATGCTCAAACTTTACTATATGAGTTTGTTTGTAACTAGAGACAATCATCATGCTTAATCTTGAATCTGTCATTCTGTAATTTCATCTGTCCTGTTCCAGAGTCAGACGATCGAACTCATTCCCATAAGCAAAGTGAGCTACATGTGGAAAGGAAAATCCCATGTTTACTTTGTGTGTGGAAATGAGTTTGAAGTGAACACTGATGACTATCTTGCCACCTGTTGCTGTTCTGTCATGTAACATCTGATACACCTGACCTGATATACAGTATAAGTCCAATATAAATACTGTATATCCATTAAGATGAACAAATGTAATAATTGTGGGATGTAAAGGAAAATATACATCAATAGTTGACAGACACAAAACAATAGGTCATTAATTACGCAGCTTCCGTATAGATTTTTGTAACATTTTCTGTCATCTGACTCAATATGACCAAATGTGAATTACTAAACCTTTTTTAGATTAATGCACTTTTTTAGACAACGTATATTGTACAATCTGCAATATAGCCTGTCGTAAATCTATAAATAATAATGATATAATAAACTGAGCTGAGAAAGAATTGTCACCAAAAGTTTTGTACTGTGTTTTTGTACTGTACTATGTTTTTTTTTATGTTTTGATATGTGTTAAAGTAAGACTAGACATTCAGAGCTCAATATTAAGGATTTTATCAGATCAGTTCAGATTTTTATTTGACCTGGTGACACTGTCATTAAATAGTTGATTGATGATTAAATAGTTGTTTTTAGTGATACTGTAATATGTAAATATTATATTTTACATTTTTGGTTCACCTAAAAAAGAAAAAATGTGACTCTATGAAATTCATAAACACACCTTTTCATTTCAAGCTTAAAAATATCTTAATTCTCTGTTATAGTAGACATGCACACTTGCTTGAGAACAATGGAATACTGTCCAGATATAAATTTGACTGTGTGAGCTAAGAAGTGACAGGTAAAAAGGTGTTACACTAAAATTGAAATGTTTTTTTTTTTTTTTTTAACTGTGCCAAACACACTAAAATCAAACTCAGACAAGAACTAATAATGTCCATGATTAAAAAAGTAAAAATAAATTAACAGACATTTTCAGTATGGTTTCAGAAGTCTTTTTGCTGGATTGTTTGTGTGTGTGGTATGTTGTCTATAATGTTTAATGGAAAATGTTTTTTTTTTTTTTTTTATATATATATATATATATATATATATATATATATATATAAAACAAAAAAACACTACATTAAAAATCTGCATTGCATCCACAGAACTTAATGTAAAAAATTGAGTTTATCATGGTATATCAACTGTAAATAGTTGTTTTGTTTTGTATGAAGTTACCATTATGGTGACCAGTTTTCCCATTTGACTTCATTTACTTTTTATTATCTAATGATATTCAAATGTTCTTCTGAACTAGTCTGTTAAAGGGTTAGTTCATCCAAAAATGAAATTTCTGTCATTAAGATATTGATATTGTTGAATAAAGTCATTATTTTTGTTTTTGCGCACAAAAAGTATTCTCGTCGCTTCATAAAATTAAGGTTGAACCACTGCAGTCACGTCAGCTGTTTTAATGATGTCTTTAGTACCTTTCTGGACCTTGAAAGTGTTGATTGCTGTCTATGGACGAGTCATATACCTCTCAGATTTAATCAAAAATATTTTAATTTGTGTTCTGAAGATGAACGAAGGTCTTACGGGTTTGGAATGACATAAGGGTGAGTAATTAATGACAGAAATTTCATTTTTGGGTGAACTAACCCTTTAATATCAATGAAGTGGTCAAATGGAGGACCACTGTTCAAATATGAACAGTGGTCAAATGGATGTGGGCTTTAAACCACCAATTTGTGTTTTCAACTTCTTTAACCAGTAACCAGTTCTCCTTGCGCCTGAATGGCCAAATGCACGCAGTTGGCAAAATGTCCATCGTGTGGAGTATTTTACGTAAATACAGTCGGTTATGGCTTAAGTGGACGTAATTAGGTGGGTGAAAACCGGATATGTGTCAGTATACTGAATTCTGTCTTAAAGGGACAGTAGCCTAATTAAATATTTGTGTCATTATGTTAATCAAACAACAAAAGAGGTTAAATAAATGTATACATGGTAAATAAACCTACTATATCTGAATAACAATTTTATTTAATTTGTATCTCTATCGTATTTGTCTTATTGTTTGTAATTTGTTCGTAAATTTCTAAATATATATATATATATGTAGTAAATTTCTCATATCATGGTCATATTGCCCAACCCTTGCTCACCCGTCCCATATTTCACTGTGAGAAATCTGGTCACCCTAGTCAGAACGTGCTTCAGTACAGCTGTATAATCTTCATCTGTCTACTCTGATTTGAGCAGCAGCTCTGAGAAGAAGGTAGGCTAAGTCTTTGATTATTTCTGTTAAAAAAGCTTATTTGGCTAATAATTTATAAATAAATGATAGCATGTAATGAATAGTGCAAATGAATTGCTATATAAACAATTATATTGAGCTATATTTAGCATATGCAAAAAGGATCCTATTTCTGAATGTGCTTTTTTCAGCTGTTGCAGATCTGATTTGTTATATTTATTACCCCCCTGAGACTTGTTATAGATAGGATAAAAATCAGCAAATACAATGGTTTCTTTTTAATAACAAAGTTCAGAATAAAAATTAAAAAAAAACATAATGAGAAAGTCTTTACCACTGGATTTTGGCCTCGTTTTGTTACAAATTTTTCGATATATAGCATGTACCCAGCTAACAGTGAACGTTTCCATAACTTTCATTAACGTTATGTAAAAGTTATGTAAATGTTAGAAAAAACATTCCTAAAATAATGTTTCAGGAACAGTCTTATAATGTTTTCATAGTTAAAATACATTCTCATAACGTTGAGAGAAAACATTCTAAGAACAACATTGTTGGAACGTTCTTATGATGTTATTTGTACTTGACTGATGTTCTCATAATGTTGAGCGAAAACGTTCTCATAATAACGTTCTTGAAACGTCTTTATGATGTTATTTGTATTTGACTGATGTTCTCATAATGTTGAGTGAAAACGTTCTCATAACAACGTTCTTGAAACGTCTTTATCATGTTATATTATTTTAACTTGACTTATGTTCTCATAATGTTGAGAGAAAACTGTTGTAAAACGGGGCGGGCCCTTTAATAGCAGTTTTTTTTTGTTTTGTTTTGTTTTGTTTGTTTTTGGAGAGAGAGAGGGAGGGCAGAGCGAACGTGTTGTTGCGACCAGAGCACTGTTATGTGGCTGTACTGTTAATCGCCGTTCAACTATAGTAAACAATAAATCTTCGGACCAAATCAAGTTGTAATTTGTTTACTCACTATAGCCGCTGAACGAAGGGAAAGGGAGTTAACCCCGAAGTTTAAATAGAAAGCTACTTCGGCCCTGGAGCAGTGAAAAGTCTCCCCTGTCATCTCCGACCACGGTCAGGGACAGAGCAGGAACGGATAACACTGGCGACCACGAAGGGACCTGCGGATACAACGGTAGCGGCAGCAGCAGTGGTGAGCCCACAGCGAAATAATCGGTGGAATAAGCCGGAGCAGGAGCAGTAAACATAGCAGTGCTGTACTATACAGCGCTAAAAAGTTAGCCAAAATGGCGGCTTCCCGTCCGCGTCTCATCACTGAATGTAAACAAAATTCACTCGAAAAAGTGACCCGCCATTCTATCCGTCCAATGTCATTCACTGCAGTGAAGAAAATTGATATAAAAACTGACTGTTTGCAAATAAGAAACGAAAATGAGGGGCATTATAACCCTTTTTCTTGTGATGGACAGATGGATGCAAATGCGAGTGAAACCTGTTACATACCCACTCAGCCACTGAAGTTATCGGATACTAATCCATTTAAAGTTGATATTGAAAGAAGCTGTGGGGCAGATGTGCGATGTAAAGAATCATGCTCCCACATATATCATCCTAGCAGCTGCACGCTGGCAAAGCCATTTACTGCCACTGTGGCAACTCCAAGTACAAACCCCTTTACTTCTGCTTATGTAGGGGATTTCATTCATAGTACTCCTATGCCCAGCTCACAGTTGCACACTCCGTGCTCTAATTCACTTAAGCATATTAAATATGCTCATCCATTGCAGCGATGTGATAATGCCACCAAGCCATTAGAACACTCTCTCCCCATATATGAGCCACATAAATCACACGTGCGGCGGCCACATTCCATATACTATCAGGCTTCCTCTGAGAGTGAGGATGACTATGACTCTAGAGAGAGAGTCCCCACTCTGCGCCCTAGCCAATACGATGGTACCACCCATGGAGGGAGTTCCTTCACCGGTTTGAGAGCTGTGCCAAGGCGAACCATTGGACTGAAGAGACCAAGGCCATTCAGTTAAAGTTCTGCTTGATGGGTGCAGCTGGGGTAATAGTCCATAGGAATCCACGGTCGGCTCAGTGGAACTACAGCCATCTGGTAGAGGAAGTCGAGATTGCCTATGGTCCCTCTTCAGAGCATGCTGCTGCAGTGGCCATTGAGTTCAGACAACGTGTTCGCAAACCAGGGGAATCTCTCCATTTATTAAGGGATGACATATATGAAAAGGTGTCAGTGGCCTATAGTGATAGGACTGAAAGAGAGCAAGATGGCATAGGTGTAGAAGTTTTCACTCATGCTATTGGGGATATGGAGATCGTACAGAAGTTATTAGAGAAGCGACCACTCACACTAGCCCAAGCCTATGACATTGCTCGCCGTTATGAAACCACCAAGCGAGCAGCGTCACACGTCACCAGCCTCACGCATGCAGGTGTACATGGCCTTTCCGAACGGAAGCCCCGTACTGCTGTGGTGAGGGAAGGAGTTTAAAGAGGGGAAGCAGAAGTTGTAGGGACCACCCCAGCAATGGGTTTTAAATCAACTGTACCTGAACGCCAGCGCATGTTAGCCTCACGGAGAGGCTATAAGGACATTAAGTGGGAAGAAATTCGTTGTCATAACTGTAAGGGGATCGGCCATATGAAGAGAAATTGCCCTTCACCAAGGAAAGCAACCAGGGGTCAATCTTCGGCTGTTGCCCACAACAGCTCAGAGCCCACTGTGATTAATTTTAAAACTCACAGTCAAGAAATGAGTATTCATCTGACCATCCATGGACTAGATATCTGTGCCGTATTAGACAGCGGAGCACGAAAGAGTGTGTTGCCCTTACAACTTTACGATGCCATCCACCCCGATGCCAGGACCCCGCTTCAGCCATCAGTAGTGAAGACACTACTAGGTGTTGGGCCTGGTGATATTCCAGTAATTGGTGAAGTTTATGTTCCGGTCCAGATAAACAACTTTTTGGTGGCTGACGTTGCGAGTGAAGAGGCACTTCTGGGTCATCCGTTTCTTGCTCAAGCTCAAGCCCATCTTGATTTCGGAAATAACTGTATCACACTCTTTGGAGAGGAAGTACCCTACTTCCAAGTTATGGGCACGTCAAAGACACGGGCGGTGAGAGTGGCCAGGACGGTAGTGGTTGAGGCTGGATTGGAATACGTAGTCAGAGGCAACACCCATCTTAAGGACCACATCAAAGGAGAAGTGATGTTGAGCCCTACTAGGGGCTTCGTGGAAAAATATAAGGTACTGGTTGCCCGTGTTCTGGTGGAAGCCCAGCCCTTCAAGGGTATTCCTCTTCGCATCTTTAATCCTGGAAATACAGCTGTAACTATTAGGAGGGGGGCTATCGCGGGTTTTCTCCAACCTGCTGAGGCCTTGGAGCGTGCCAATACTACAGCCAGTGCCCAAATGTCGGGCCAACCTACCATTCCCCAGCATTTGCACGAGAAAAACAGCAGGATTCTGACAAACAAGTAAAGCAGAGCCTGGAGGTTGGTTTGGCTCGTCGCAGCCATAGCAGCTGGGCCTCACCCATAGTGATGGTACGTAAAAAAAGGTTGGCACTTACCGTCTCTGTGTGGATTATTGTGCTTTAAATGACTGTACCATCAAGGATGCGTACCCATTGCCCCGGATCCAGGACACACTTGACACCCTCTCCACTGCTAAATGGTTCAGCGCGTTAGATCTCACCTCAGGTTATTGGCAGGTTGAACTGACGCTGTGAGCCCGCCGAGCTGCAGCCTTCTGTACCAGGAATGGATTGTTTGAATGGAACGTCATGCCTTTTGGATTGTGTAACGCTCCTGCAACCTTCCAAAGGCTGATGGACCGGGTGTTAGCTGGCCTTCAGTGGGAGACATGCCTTGTGTACTTGGATGACATAATTGTGCTGGGCCGTGATGTGCCAGAGATGCTGCATCGTCTGGGTCAAGTTTTTGATAGGTTGCAGCATGCTAACTTAAAACTGAAGCTAGCAAAATGCTGTCTCTTTCGCCACCAGGTAGCTTACCTGGGTCACGTTGTCTCTGAACAGGGAGTAACCACAGACCCTGCTAAGATACAAAAGGTACAGGAGTGGCCTACACCCACATCCGTCCAGGAGGTTCGTCAATTCATTGGTCTGGCGTCCTATTATCGAAGATTTGTGAAAGATTTCGCCACGATAGCTGAGCCACTCCATGCCCTGACCAGGAAATATGCCCGATTCCAGTGGACTGAAGAATGTCAAAAGGCTTTTGATAAGCTTAAACAATTACTAACTACCACACCAGTCCTGAGTTACCCATTGGATGAGGGAGAAATGATGCTGGACACTGACGCCAGCGATGTTGGCATCGGCGCCGTCCTATCCCAAGTACAGCAAGGGAGAGAGTGTGTATTGGCATATGGAAGCCATAAGTTGTCCAAAACCGAACAGAATTATTGTACTACACGACGGGAGCTACTGGCCGTAGTGGAATTCGTCTCACATTTCCAACAGTACCTCCTGGGACGTCATTTTACTGTACGTACTGATCACAGCAGTCTTCGTTGGCTCACCAAGATGAGGGAACCAGAAGGTCAGCTCGCCAGGTGGTTGGAGAGGCTTGGGGAGTATGATTTTGAGATCATTCACCGCCCTGGTTGATTCCACAGTAATGCAGATAGCCTCTCTAGACAGTCGTGCCATCAGTCCTGCCCTTGTAAGCTTCCAGGCCTCGCTTCTCAACCCAAGAACCTTTGTCACCAAGCTGTGCAGTGTAGTTTGGACTCTGATGTCAGCAAGGAGCTGCAGAGTCCAATGGGGGTAGAGGGGCAACTAGCCCCAATAACGAAATGTCCAGTGGGGGTAACCTATGAAAAAATCTGTGTGACTAAGACTAATGAGGACGGGGTTTTTTTTGGCTGGTCCCCAGAGAAACTACAAGAGGCTCAAAAGACTGATCCAGACATCGCGCCTATCAGGGCATGGATGGAGGCTAGTGGAGAGCGGCCAACATGGGCTACTATTGCCCCCTACAGTCCAGCCACAAAAACATATTGGAGCCAGTGGAGGCGGCTCTACATCCGAGATGGCGTTTTGGTCAGGCGGTTCTATTGCCTGGATGATGTCCAGTTTTACCCACAAATAGTGTTACCCCGTGTTTACCAGCCTGCAGTCATGAAGCAGATGCATGACGGACCGATCGGCGGACATTTTGGAGTCGAGCGTACAGTGGCACGGCTCCAGACTCGATACTACTGGTACCGGATGAGAGAGGATGTCGCCCTCTGGTGTCAGACCTGTTTAAGTTGTGCGTCCAAGGCTAGGCCCCGTAAGACACCACAGGCTCCTATGGGAAGCGTCAGAGTAGGAGCCCCTATGGAACGTGTTGCGCTGGACATTATGGGGCCACTGAATGAGACGGAGCAATGGAAGTCTTATGTAGTGGTGATACAGGACTACTTCACGAAACGGGTGGAAGCCTTTCCCCTAGCTAATGATAAAGCTGAAACCGTGGCTGAAGTTCTTGCTTCAGAGTGGGTGTGTCGTTATGGGGCTCCACAGGTATTGCACAGTGACCAAGGGCGAAATTTTGAGTCTGAAGTGTTTCAGAAAATGTGCTCGCTGTTTGGCATTGAAAAGACACGCACCGCACCATTTCTGCCACAGTCGGATGGCCAAGTGGAACGATTCAATTCCACTCTAAAACAGATCTTGGCCACAACAGCTGAACACTGCCACTGGGACTGGGATCTTATGATTCCTTATGCAGTTATGGCCTACAGAGCAACCAAGCACAGTGCTACTCACCTCACCCCTAATTATATGATGTTCGGACGGGAGGTGAGCGAACCAGTGGACCTGGTAGCCAGTTTACCCCCACACTCTGACGCAGCTTCTACTGCCCCTGAGTATGACCTACACCTCCAACAACGCCTTGAGCTGGCACATCAGGTCGCCAGAGATGTGCTCGGTGAGTCAGTAGAACGTGCAAAGAAACAGTATGACAAGAGTTGCTGCCGCACACGGTTTGAAGTCGGAGATGCTGTGTGGTACCTCATTAAGGGCACACGGAGGGCCAAGAACAAAATCAGGAAATTCCTTCAATCATACGAGGGGCCATTCTTTATCCTGGGACAGCTGGATGATCTTGTATATCGCATACAAAAGGGGCGAAAGACTAAAGCAAAGGTAGTTCATCATGATCAATTGAAACCCTATCGCATTCGCGAACCACTGGACAACACTTGGGCCATGGAGCTGGCCGGGACCTGGGCACCGGTGGAGGTGCCACCCCCGGTCATTGACATGGATTCTGCAGACCTGGAGCTGTCTGGCCTATTTTCCAACGCAGGAGAGGAAAGACCATCCAGCAACACTCTAGATCCAGCAGGGAGCGCTACTGTCAACGAAACCTTGCTTCCCCTCAACCCTCTTGACATGGACTCTTCTTGCACCGAAGATGCTCAGGACAGTGGGAGTGGTACAACAGAACCTCTTCCCCAACGGCATCATAGGCCGAAACGTAGACTGAGACCTCCTGACAGGTTTGGTGAATGGGTAACTCACTGAGTTGATCAGGTTTATGGACCGTTCCAGAGATA
Organism: Hypophthalmichthys nobilis; assembly: GCA_037950665.1. Taxonomy (NCBI): domain Eukaryota; kingdom Metazoa; phylum Chordata; class Actinopteri; order Cypriniformes; family Xenocyprididae; genus Hypophthalmichthys; species Hypophthalmichthys nobilis. The sequence continues at coordinate 17,303,627 of CM075483.1, read as the reverse complement.
AAGGTTGTCAGGCAATGCTTATAGTACACTGTTTATTTTAGTGATTGAAGTTAAAGAGTTATTTTATAAAAAAAAAAGTGTTTCATAACAGGAAACTGCTTCCTGTAAACTTGGATATTTCGTTTTGAATTGTTCTTATATGCTCCGGTCGTAGTAATGTAATGACTTGGACTGTACAAGATGGACTGCCCTAGCCCATGCGTGGACTCTTAATGCAAATGAGGACTGTGCACATTAAAAAAAAAAAAAAAATGCTGGAGTGGCATTAAGTTAAATAATTGCCATCTAGAGTGGGGGTAGTGTTGTAAAACGGGCGGGCCCTTTAATAGCAGTTTTTTTGTTGTTTGTTTTTGGAGAGAGAGGGAGGGCAGAGCGAATGTGTTGTTGCGACCGGAGCACTGTTATGTGGCTGTACTGTTAATCACCGTTCAACTATAGTAAACAATAAATCTTCGGACCAAATCAAGTTGTAATTTGTTTACTCACTATAGCCGCTGAACGAAGGGAAAGGGAGTTAACCCCGAAGTTTAAATAGAAAGTTACTGAAAAGTCTCCCCTGTCATCTCCGACCACGGTCAGGGACAGAGCAGGAACGGTTAACAAAACGTTCTAGGATAACATTCTCAGAACATCCTTTTAATGTTATTATTATTTGCTGAATGTTTTCATAATGTTATCATAATACGTTCTGAGTACAACGTTCATGAAATGTCCTTACAATGTAATCTGTACTTAATAAATGTTCTAGTAAAATAGAGAAAACGTTGTAGGAACAACGTTCATGGAACGTCCATACAAAGTTATTTTTACTTAAAGAACATTCTCATAACATTGAGAGAAAACGTTCTTAGAACAACATTGTCGTAACGTCTTTATAATGTTATTAATATTTGCTATATGTTTTTGAAATGTTAGTTGGAAGTTCATCTAACATTTTTTTAAATGTTACTTGTTTGATAAATAGAACTGAAGAGAACATGAAGTCACAAGACACATGCATAAGGAACAAATAATGAATGCAAGTTGTATACAGGCAAGCAGGAATAATACATCTGTTACAATACAAACTGGGCAGAGGCAGAGGTAACGGTTAACAAGACTTTATTTTCACACACAGCAGAGATAACGGTGGTGCAGGTGAGTGAGGATGAGTGAAGTAAGTTGTAGAGGTGGTGATAAATTGTGATACTGTCCTTTGTTGGTTTGCAGGAGTGATGATCGATGATGTGGTGAAGGGATGGCTGACGAGGAGGACTGGAGACACTCACACACAAACTGGAACAACACGAGGAGACGAGGAGACAGGTAGGTAGCTTCAATGGAGTCCAAGAGGTAAGCATATAACGATCTATGTGCGTACAAGACCGGACAGTGACTGAATGTGTGTGAGTGTGTTTTATGCTGGTGGTGATGAGTGAGTAGATGAGGTGCAGGTGCAGATGATTAGTACTCCGGGGATTGAGTGCGCTGTGATTGGGTGATGTTGGGACCTGGCGTGTCTGTGACAGTACCCCCCCCTCCACGGCCCGCTCCTGAGGGCCGAGGACCCCGACGTCGTGGTGGTCGGCCTCTTCCACGGGGGGCTGGTCTGTCAGGGTGGTTGGTATGGAAGGTTTGAAGGAGGTTGGGATCCAAGATGTCGTCCCTGGGGACCCATGAGCGTTCTTCGGGGCCGTAGCCTTCCCAATCGACCAGATATTCTAGAAGGCCACCACGGCGTCGGGAGTCCAAGATCTCATGAACCTCATACGCGGCGCCGTCGTCCAGGATAAGTGGAAGGGGGGGTTCGGAGGCTGCCACGCCAGGTCCTGTGGAGAGAGGAACAGAAGGGTGGTGAGGCTTGAGTAGTGAGACATGGAATGTGGGGTGAATTCTATAATGTGGAGGAAGTTGAAGTTGATACGTGACTGGGTTGATCTGCTTGCTGATGGTGAATGGACCAATGAACCTGGGACTCAGCTTCCGGCAGGGCAGACGCAGGCGGATGTTCCTGGTTGACAGCCAGACCTTCTGACCGGGCTGGTAGGAGGGAGCCGGACCGGCGAAGGTCTGCTGTCATCCTGCGTCTGCGCAGGGCTCGCTGCAGTTGGTGATGTGCTGAGTCCCAGACCCTCTCGCTCTCTCGGAACCAGTAATCCACAGATGAGTACGTCAGAGGGTTCCCCAGACCAGGGAACAGTGGGGTTGGTAGCCGAGTACGCATTGAAATGGTGTGAGGCCGGTGGAAGGCTGACGGAGAGAGTTCTGGGCGTACTCGGCCCAACCCAGGTACTGGTTCCAAGAGTCCTGGTGGTCATGACAGAAGGTACGGAGGAAGCGACCAATCTCCTGGATCTTCCGTTCCGTCTGCCCGTTCGACTGTGGATGGTACCCGGATGTTAGGCTGACGGTCACACCTAGGAGCGAGAAGAAGGCCCTCCATACCTTGGAGATTAATTGCGGACCCCTGTCGGAGACGATATCTTCTGGGATACCAAAGTATCGGAAAACATGGTTGAATAATACCTCCGCCGTCTCCATAGCAGTGGGTAGGCCTCTTAGGGGTCTTAGGCGACAGGATTTCGAGAACCGGTCCACTACCACAAGGACACAGGTGTTGTTGTTGGAGGCTTGGAGGTCGGTGATAAAGTCGACTCCTAGGTGTGACCAGGGTCGGTTGGGAACGGGCAGAGGTAAGAGCTTGCCGGATGGTAAATGGCGTGGGCTCTTCGAGATGGCGCATTCCTTACAGCCCTGCACGTACCTTCTGACATCAGCTGCCATGTTGGGCCACCAGAAGCATTCCCTCAGCAGCGAGAGGGTTTCATTGGCCCCCGGGTGACCAAAGCCAAGTGACGTGTGGGCTGAGTGGATGAGAGGAGTGCGTCGTGACCTCGTGGTGTAGCACAAGCCTGGTGGGCAACCCGGCGGAGCGTTGGTGGAGGCATTGGAGGAGGGTACGGACTCCTCGGACCAGGAGATGGGGCTGACAATGAGTTCTTCAGGAATGATGGGTTCTGGATCTTCTTGGATTTCTTCTGGAGCATGGAGACGGGAGAGAGCATCTGCTTTTACATTTTTAGGGCCGGGACGGTAGGAGATGGTGAAGTTAAATCTGGTGAAGAATAAAGCCCAGCGGGCTTGTCTGGGATTGAGTCTCTTAGCGGATCGTAAGTATTCTAGGTTTTTGTGGTCTGTGAGGACTTGAAAGGGGTGTTTGGCTCCCTCCAGCCAATGCCTCCACTCCTCCAGGGCGAGCTTCACAGCTAGGAGTTCTCGGTTGCCGATGTCGTAGTTTCTCTCCGCCGGGTTGAGCTTGCGGGAGAAGAAGGCGCATGGATGGAGTCGGCTGGGATTCCCCTGCTGCTGGGACAACACCGCTCCTACTCCGGTGGTGGAAGCATCCACCTCGACAACGAAGGGCAGCTCAGGGTTGGGGTGGATGAGGAGAGGAGCGGTGGTGAAGGCCTCCTTGAGGTGGTTGAAAGCCTTCGTGGCCTCAGGGGTCCAGGACAGAGACTTGGGCTTGTGTCTGAGCAGGTTGGTGAGTGGACTGGCAAGTGAACTGTAATTGTGGATGAAACGGCGGTAGAAGTTTGAGAATCCGAGAAATCTTTGCAGTTCTTTGATGGATGAGGGAGTTGGCCAGTTTTTGATGGCTTCCACCTTCCCCTCGTCCATCCGGATGCCACTGCTGTCGATGATGTAACCCAGGAAATGTACTGAAGACTGATGGAATGAACACTTTTCTGCCTTGAGGAATAGATTGAACTTGCGGAGTTGTTGGAGGACCTCCGCAACGTGGTGGCGATGTTCGGCCAGGCTCCGGGAGTAAATTAAGATGTCGTCTATGTAGACCAGGACGAACCGGTGGAGATACTCCCGGAGCACCTCATGTATGAAATCCTGGAATACGGAGGGGGCGTTGACCAGGCCATACGGCATAACGAGGTACTCATAGTGGCCGGTGTCACAAAGGCGGTCTTCCACTCGTCCCCCTCGCGTATCCGGATGAGGTTGTACGCGCTGCGGAGGTCCAGTTTGGTGAAGACAGTGGCACCACGGAGATGTTCTAGGGCTGAAGGGACGAGAGGAAGGGGATAACGGAACTTGATGGTGATATTATTCAAGGCGCGGTAGTCTATGCAGGGCCTCAAGCCTCCGTCCTTCTTGGCCACGAAGAAGAAGCTTGAAGCAGCAGGGGAAGTGGATGGTCGGATGGATCCTTGTGCGAGAGCTTCCTTTATATACTCCTCCATGGCCTTCTCCTCCGGGATGGATAGAGGGTATATCCTTCCCCTAGGCACTGGTTCACCCGGAAGCAGATCGATGGCACAGGAGGCAGCTTGGAGGCTCGTTGAGGGCAGAATACGTCGCTGAAGGGGGCGTAACACTCTGGGATGTCGATAGAGCGTTGGTCCACTGGGCTCTCGATGGTCGTGGCACAGATAGGAAGAGCTTCGGAGCGTGGAGAACGTGGAATTGGAAGCCCAGGGAAGCAGTCGTGGAAACAGGTTTCGCCCCACTTCAGGACCTCGCCGGTTTTCCAGGAGAGTGTAGGGTTGTGCTGCTCCAACCAGGGGCGCCCTAGGATCACGTCAGCGGTGGATCCCTCCAGAACCAGCAGATGGAGGTGTTCGACGTGTAGCAGGCCGACTTGAATCTGGATGGCATCGGTGCAGAGGCGGATGTGTTTACGGCTTAAGGATTCTCCTGTTACTGATCGTATCTGGTAGGTGGTCGGCGTGGCCGTGGTCTTGATGTGGAGCTGGCGACAGAGGGTCCCGGAGATGAAGTTGCCGGCTGACCCAGAATTGAGGAGGGCAACAACTGGAAGGGAAATGTCAGAAGCAGTAAGTGTTACAGTAGTGGTGAGTGGCTTCATCTTCTTAATAGATGGAATGATGGCACTCACCATGGGTCGTGGAGGACGGATAGGGCATGTGGAGAGGATATGCCCAGGAGAACCGCAGTATAAGCATAGATTCTGGGTCAGCCGTCTCTGTCGCTCAGCTGGGGAGAGCCGTGTGCCTTCCAGAGACATGGGTTCGTTGGCTGGTTCTGGGGGGCTGACGGATTCTGGTCGGCGGGCTGAGATGGAGAACAGCGGCTGGCCCTGGTGTTCTTTAAGACACGACTGCATACGTGTGGCGAAACAAATGGAGAGTTGAATGAATCATTCCAGGCCGATGGAATCCTCGTATGCAGCGAGATGCAACCGCACGCGAGGATCCAGTCCCTGACGATATGTTGTTATCAAAGCCTGCTCATTCCAGCCGCTGGATGCTGCGAGAGTCCGAAACTGCAAGGCATATTCATTAACAGAGAGCGATCCTTGTTTCAAATTATAAAGTTTCTCACCAACAGAAGAATCAGAGATGGGCTTCCCGAACACTTCGCGGAAGTGAGCCACAAAACCGGAGTATGATTGAGTGATGGGATGATTCTGAGACCAGATTGAGTCAGCCCATTGGAGCGCCTTGCCTTGCAGTTGGGAGATGATGAACGCCACTTTCGAGGTCTCGGTGGGGAAATTGTGCGGTTGCATCTCCAGGACCAGCGAGCACTGCAGTAGAAATCCGCTGCAGTCCTCCGCCGAACCAGAGTAGGGCGCCGGTTTTGCCATGGGACTGGCGTGCACAGGTGGTGAAGGAGAGGTAGCGGTGTTTGCGGAAGTGATCGCTGGAATGGGTGATGCTGGAGTGGTGGAAAGAGCTCGCCGAAGGACATCGACGAGCTCTTGAATGGGATCCGGTTGGCTCATGCTGTGTGTGAAGACGATGTTTTCTGGTCCGGTCTTCTGTTACAATACAGACTGGGCAGAGGCAGAGGTAACGGTTAACAAGACTTTATTTTCACACACAGCAGAGATAACGGTGGTGCAGGTGAGTGAGGATGAGTGAAGTAAGTTGTAGAGGTGGTGATAAATTGTGATACTGTCCTTTGTTGGTTTGCAGGAGTGATGATCGATGATGTGGTGAAGGGATGGCTGACGAGGAGGACTGGAGACACTCACACACAAACTGGAACAACACGAGGAGACGAGGAGACTTGGAGACGAAGGAGACAGGTAGGTAGCTTCAATGGAGTCCAAGAGGTAAGCATATAGCGATCTATGTGCGTACGAGACCGGACAGTGACTGAATGTGTGTGAGTGTGTTTTATGCTGGTGGTGATGAGTGAGTAGATGAGGTGCAGGTGCAGATGATTAGTACTCCGGGGATTGAGTGCGCTGTGATTGGGTGATGTTGGGACCTGGCGTGTCTGTGACAACATCTCAGCTAAAAATATGTTTTTAGAATGTTTTGATAACATTCCCATTAAGTTATGAAAACATTATTCCTAAAATATTTTTTAAACATTCAAAATATATATATATATATATATATTTTAAATAATACACTATAAGGTCTCTCTTCAGCCTGAAGCATCACTGTAAAATGACAATGTTTGAAATCCAAACACTTATATGCAGAACACAATTTTGTTGTTTTCTTTTTCTATGGTGTTGTTTTCCACATGTCTTGTTAGATTTGACTTGTGTGCTGTCTAGTTGTATGTTTGAGTTTGTGTTCTTTTTTCCCTTGTTTAATTTGGTGGGGTTGTGTTTTTGGTTTAGAAAACGTAAGCTTTGCTCTTTATGATTCCATGTTTTGGACAGTATACTTCCCAGAGACTCTAACATAGCTAGTGTACTACTACAGTAAAATGTGAATCTTAAAGTAAAGTCATACCTGTTATTTTTGTATTCAAATATTTAATGCTCTTACTTAATACTCCAGAAAAATGTAAACACTCTGGAAATGTGCCTTAACACAGTGTTTGGTACTTAAACATTCTGTTACTTTGAAATCCATACATGTGGCTTTAAGAAATGTCATCTATTTTTATCACTTGAATTTATATAAACATAAATATAAACTAGGTAGTACAGTGGCTCAGTGGCTCAATGGGTAGCACTGTCACCTCACAGCCAGAACTGTGAGGTGACAGCACTGTCACAGCACTGTCACCTCACATCCCCGGTTCGAGTCCCGGCTAAGCCAGGAGTTAGCAGGTTCTCAGTGTGTCAGTGTGGGTTTCCTTCAGGTACTCCAGTTTCCACCACAGTTCAAAGACATGCAGCAGAGGGAAGTTAGCAATACTCAAGTGTCTGTGTGTGAGCCCGGTGATGGACTGACCATCCGTTCATAGTGTTTTAAACGTTCAGAAAATATTCAAAAATAACGTTTTCATAACATTTCCAAAATGATAGAATGGAATGTTCCTCTAACGTTCACATAAACCAAGAAAAAACGTTCTTAATACATAAAAAACTGATAATTTGAACGTTCCGAAAATATTACAAAATAACGTTTTCATAACATTTCCAAAATGATAAAATGGAATGTTCCTCTAACGTACACATAAACCAAGAAAAAACATTCTTGATACATTAAAAAAACTGGACGTTTTCAATGTTTAAATAACATTCAGAAATAACGTTTTCATAACTTAATGGGAATGTTAGCAAAACATTCTAAGAACATATTTTTGTTAGCTGGGTAAGCACTCTACTGCAATGTTATATAGCAAGTTCAAACTGCAAAGCATAGGGTACATCTTTTTGTTGGCGGTACTGTAGCTGTTTGTGGTTTTTTCACCTTTCCATTTGCAAAGTGAGAGATACATAAACCTGCAAAGTGTGGTGCGATAAGAGAAAACATTGGTATAACTGTCTCTCTTAAATGTCTTTCTTAAATGTAAGTGTTGTATGTTTCTTTTTTAATGGACCTTGAGTCTGGAAATAAAGTTGAATGAATGAATATAGGTTGCAGATGCAATGCTTAATATTGCTAAAAGCGGGTGTCCTTTATTCTAATAAACTTTTGACTCCTTTTAACTACAACTATCAAATCAAATCAAAGTTTTTATTATAGAGCACTTTATAAATACAACAATTGTGTACCAAAGATCTGTACGAGCATAATCAGGATAAAATAATTTATACATAACAAAAATAAAAAACATTAAACAATAATCATAAAACATAAAAACAGCTTTTAAGACTTGATTTAAAAACAGAAAGTGTTTGGGCCTGCCTAACATGTAAAGGCAAATTATTCCACAGTTTTGGGGCTGTGACAGCAAAAGCATGGTCCCCCCTGTTTTTCAGCCTTGTTTGAGGTACAACCAAGAGTAAACAGTCAGCGGACCTAAGCACTCTAGATGGAGCATGTGGCTGTATTAAATCAGAAAGATAGCTTAGTGCTAGTCCATTTAAAATAAAACTAAAACTAAAACCTTAAAATCGATTCTAAAATGAACAGGAAGCCAGTGAAGGGAGACCAGTATGGGTGTGATATGTTCTCATTTGCGTGTCCCTGTTAACAGACAAGCAGCAGCATTCTGTACCATCTGCAAACGTTTGAGGGAGGCCTGATTGATACCTACATAAAGGCCATTACAGTAGTCAAGGCAAGTCGAGATAAAAGTATGTCCCTTTCAAAATCTTTAAAAGACAGAAAAGACTTGACTTTGGATAATTGCCTCAACTGGAAAAAACTGGATTTAATTACCGAGTTAATTTATTTATCCAGTTTAAAATCACTGTCCATTATGACACCCAGGTTTTTAACATTGGGCTTTACATATGATTTAATAGCACCCAGATCCAGATGAGATGAGGTTTAGGTGTTACCAGGTCCAAATACCATGACTTCCGTTTTCCCTTCATTGAACTTTAAAAAATTTAAGGCCATCCAGGCTCTAACCTCCTCAAGGAAGCCCAACGATGGTGCTATGGAATTTTTATCTTTCCATTTCAAAGGCAGATAAAGTTGTGTGTCATCTGCATAACAATGAAACGAGAGACCATGTTTCATAAAAATGGACCCTAATGGAAGTATATATAATGAAAATAGGATAGGCCCAAGAATGGAGCCCTGAGGGACTCCACGCAAGAGAGATGTCGAGGATGACACGTGATAGAAATATTTTATGTCAACATGAAATGTACAGAAAATGCAGACTAAGGATGCTCAGGTCAAAGTCCAGTCATATGATTAACTTAGATCATTACAAACCAATCACCAGGACAAATCACAGTGAAGAAGACATTGATTTTTACTCAACTGTAAGACTTAAATGTGCATGTATCTTTCTATTCATGGAGACTCACTCTGTTGTTGTGACGAGTGACCTCCCGGACGTAAATAAAACTTCATTTCTGCAAAGAGCAACTTGGAAGTTGTGTCAGGTATATGCTGCGCAGCTAAGGAATAGAAGTACTAAAGATTCTACACTCAAAAGACCACAGCAGAGCAGTGATAGTGTTTTAAGACTATAGAGTCACCCTCGGGGTGAGGCTGTAATACTCGGAGTTAGTATTAATGATCCTGTGTTGGACCAGCGTACACCTGAGAAGGACGGTATAGATACTAAAGACCTGTGTGCTCACGTGTGATTGAGGTAGTGATAGTAGCTTCTTGACGGGACGCCGTCACCTTACTTCGGGAGGGGAATTACCTTGAAGTATTGGAAATGTATTAGAAGTATTCGAGAAGGGAATTACTCAAGATACTGTAGTATTATATTCGGGATGGGAATTACCTCGAAGGTACTGTTGTAGTGCATTGGTACTGGATTATTGTATTGTATTATATTCGGGACGGGAATTACCTCGAAGGTACTGTTGTAGTGCATTGGTACTGTAGTATTGTATTATATTATATTGACAACTGGAGGTTGTTTGAATTGTCAGTGGTGAAGTCAGATTAGTATTGGGAATTTCCACAACACACAAAATCTCAAAGCGGACGGAAAAACATCTGTCAGACAAATAAGATCTAAACCACTCCAACACAGTACCCTTAATGCCGACACAATGCTCCAAACAAGAAATCAGGATGTTATGGTCTACAGTGTCAAATGCAGCCATAAGATCCAAAAGCATGAGAACGGCACAATCACCTGAATCAGTGGCTAGTAATAGGTCATTAAAAACTTTTAACAGGGCTGTTTCTGTGCTATGAAGTGATTTAAAACCAGATTGAAACACTTCTTGCAAACCATGTTGATTTAAAAACGATTGCAATTGTGTGAAATCAACTTTCTTTAATAATTTGTAAAGAAATGGAAGTTTTGAGATGGGTCTAAAATTAGCAAGAATCGAGGTATCCAAATAAGATTTTTTTGATCAATGGTTCCACTACTGCATGTTTAAAAATTTGAGGTACAACTCATGAGGCAAGGCTGCTATTTATAATTTCTTGAATTTTGGGGCCAAGGGTTTAAAAAACCTTTTTTTTTAAAAAAATGTGGAGGAACGATATCTATGCAGCAGGCAGATGATTTCATTTTAACAATGATATCTCTCAAAAAATAAAGAGACACAGGCTCAAACTGGTTAAAACAGCAGAGCACATAGAGGTGATAGATGCATCAGTTGTAGGAGGTGAGAAGTTTGATCTAACAGTAGCGTTTTCACACATCAACTAACATTTACCTGCTGGCCTCCTTTCTTGAGAACTCAACAGGAAATCAGTTACACCCCCGAGTCACTTACAAACCCCTTTTGTTAGCTGTTTGAGATCAGGAACAAAAGCATTCAAAGCATATGATTGTTTAATAAGCAAAATTAATTTCATATTAATCTTCTGCTGATGGCGAAGGAGACTGATCATCTCTCTGGCTTTAGGGTCAATCCTCTGTTGTCTAAGCGCCTTCCATCTTCCAATCCTCACTGTGTCATGCAATGTCAGTTCTAAGTTCTTTTTGTTTGTTTCGGGATTTGTCAGCAGAGTTCACTTTATGTGGTTTATCAGGGTATTTATCAGGATATAGAACAGATTTAAAGGGTTAGTTCACCCAAAAATGATTTATTAGTGATTTATTACTCACCCTCATGTCGTTCTACAGCCATTCAAACTCTCAAGGTCCATAAAGGTACTAAAAACATATTTGAAACAGTTCATGTGAGTTCAGTGGTTCTATCTTAATATTATAAAGTGACAAGAATACTTTTTGTGCGCAAAAAACAACATTTTTCAACAATATCTATATGGGCCGATTTCAAAACACTGCTTCAGAGCTTTACTAATCGAATCAGTGAATCAGAGCGCCAAAGTCACATGATTTCAGTCAAGTCAAGTCAAGTCACCTTTATTTATATAGCGCTTTTTACAATGCAGATTGTGTCAAAGCAGCTTTACATTGATAACTGGTATATAATTTTGGCTGCACAGCAGCTCTTAAAGAATAGTGTCAATGCAGGCAGATCAAAGCACTGTTCAATATCAAATGTCAAGTGTCCCCAACTAAGCAAGCCAAAGGCGACAGCGGCAAGGAACCCAAACTCCAACAGGTGACATCAGATGGCAAACAGGTGGCAAACAGACTGCTGTGTTAAAAATGGAGAAAAAAACCTTGGGAGAAACCAGGCTTAGTCGGGGGGCCAGTTCTCCTCTGGCGAACAGTGCTTTGGTACGATTCATTTTTCTTATGTCCGTTAGGATCGCAGCATTCAAAGTATTTATTCCAGTTCAGTCCAGTTGAGGATCGTATTCATCACACCGGTATGGACGGTGTGTTGAGGAGCTGTGCCACTGGCTGTTGTGTTGATGAGGCCTTCACAATGGATGATCTAGTTGACTCAATCTCTGCTGATACTTCAGGGCTGCGTTGCGGTCGTGTCAAGGTGCCGGTCCTCAGTCTCACCTGGATACGGCCCGGATCTGGTTGACTACGGTAAACCTCGGGATAAACAGAAAGACTAATATTAGCGTAGATGCCATTCTTCTTCTGATGTAACGAGTACATCTGGTGTTATAGGAAGTGTTCGGTTCCGGCTGACCTAGTTTATGCAGCCTAATAATCCTTTAACGGATTTGAAAATATAAATTGATAATGTGTTATGTGTATGCCAGGTTAAAGAGATGCGTTTTTAGTCTAGATTTAAACTGACAGAGTGTGTCTGCTTCCCGAACAATGCTAGGAAGATTGTTCCAGAGTTTAGGTGCCAGATAGGAGAAGGATCTACCACCTGCGGTTGATTTTGATATTCTAGGTATTATCAGCTGGCCTGAGTTCTGAGATCGCAATAGACGTGAAGGACTATAATGCTTTAAGAGCTCGCTCAGGTACTGGGGAGCTAAACCATTTAGTGCTTTGTAAGTAATTAACAAGATTTTAAAATCTATACGATGTTTAACGGGAAGCCAATGCAGTGTTGACAGAACTGGGCTAATATGGTCATACTTCCTAGTTCTAGTAAGAACTCTAGCTGCTGCATTTTGTACGAGCTGTAGTTTATTTATCAGGCGAGCGGAACAACCACCCAGTAGAGCATTACAGTAATCTAGCCTTGAGGTCATGAACGCATGAACTAACCGTTCTGCATTTTTCATTGAGAGCATATGTCGTAGTTTAGATATATTTTTAAGATGGAAGATGGAAGAATGCAGTTTTTACAGATGCTAGTAACATGGGCTTCAGCAGTTTAGCCATTTGATAGGAGATCTGAATCACTAATTCGAAACAAAAGATTCATAAAGCTCAGAAGTTTCATGAAGCAGTGTTTTGAAGTCGGCCCATATAGATATTGTTGAAAAGTCATTATTTTCTTTTTTTGGCGCACAAAAAAGTATTCTTGTCACTTTATAATATTAAGATAGAACCACTGAACTCACATGAACTGTTTTAAATATGTTTTTAGTACCTTTATGGATCTTGAGAGCTTGAATAGCTTTGCTCTCAATAGAGGCCTCACTGAGCCATCGGATTTCATCAACAATATTTTAATTTGTGTTCTGAAGATGAACGAAGGTCTTACGGGTGTAGAACCACATGAGGGTGAGTAATAAATGACATTATTTTCATTTTTGGGTGAACTAACCCTTTAATGAGTTCAACTTTACCAATGTTTGCTTTTGATTAGCTGAAATCCAGTTGCAATATATGATTCATGATGTTAAGCAAGTTGTCTTATTTTGTTGTAATCTTTTCCTTGCAAGCATGTTTGACAGCATCCCGGGATATGAGGGAATTGCGGTCGGCGGAGGTGGTAAGACGCACAAAACAATATTAATTGCTTTCATTTTCTACTGTATGTTATTATATTAGTAGGTCATATATTGTTTTTACTGCAACAATTAATAGGGCTCCTATCATATAACTTCCTTTTTATGATGATGTCCTGTATCTTAAAAAGGAAGTTATATGATATATGAAAGGAGCATACACTAACATTCAAAAAATTGGGGGTTGGTAAGATTTATGTTTTTGAAATTAATCTCCTGCTAATTAAGGCTGCATTTATTTGATCAAAAATACAGTATAAACAGTAATATTGTGAAATATTATTAAAATTTCAAATATTATTTTCAATATATTTTCAAATGTAATTTATTCCTGTGATGACAAAGCTGAATTTTCAGCATCATTACTCCAGTCTTCAGTGTCTCATGATCCTTCAGAAATCATTCTAATATGCTGATTTGCTGCTCAAGAAACATTGTTATTGATTATTATCAATGTTGAAAACAGTTGTGCTGCTTCATATTTTTGTGGAAACTCTGATTCTTTGGTGAAGGTTTTGAAGAAATTTCTTTGAAATAGAAATGTATTTTTTATTACTTTATTTTAAAAAAAAAATCTTACTGACCCCTAA